>CM070573.1:41446876-42646876 GCA_036346355.1 Rhipidocladum racemiflorum
CGAAAACATGGAATAAAAAGAGCATACAGAGTATTATTTTTATTTTATGATAATAGAACATGTTTAGAATGAAATAAAAAAAAGAGCATACAAAGTATTAATTCTCTTTTATGATAATAGGCCATGTTTAGAAATATGATAATGCATAGAGAATGTCTATGTTTTAATCTCAAAAACTACCAGATTTTCAGCGATCGAATCTTCATCCAATGGTATAGATCATTCTAACCTTCTCTATCAACAACAATCCGCTCCAATCCTATAACACACACATGTCCCCACCCTAGCCTACCCCTTCCCAGCTAAGATTTTGAAAGGCACCTTTGTTGTAGCCGGGTAGAACGATCTCGCTAAGATTTCGCTAAACTACATGTCAGTCATTCTAGTTTGTACAACTTTGTGAACTTTATGAATTGACAATATGGAGGTAATACCACGAATCATGTCTAGTTATGGCTTACCTATTTTTGTTTGAAACAGGACGTTGGTTTTCAGTTGCTTGTTAAGTTCCCCAAGCTGGAGCTCCTGCAAGCAGCCCAAAGCGAGTGTGATATAGTGAATATCGGATGCTTAGTCAAATAATCAATCAACTAGTACTAGAAGATTTAAATTATACTAGAATCAATTTTCAGGACGATGTGATGCAATGATATGTGTGAATCTATTGATACCGCATGTGCATCAATTCAGTCTCATGCATACTATGTTTTGCTTAAGCTTGAAAGTCCATATATACGTATAATGTGATATATGTTACACAAACTAGCGATATTAATGAACTTTACTGCTAAAATTAAACCAGAAAAACTTGCAAACTGCGTCAATCTTAATTATTTGCAACCAAAGTACAGATATTAAAAGGGAATCGAATGATGCAATAGTACAGTGTTGTATTAATGATTCAACAATTTGCTTTTTGAATCAGGATGAAATTGTCTTAAAATGCAAGATCGATGTAGTTATCATTTGAAATAACAATACTATCGCATTAACTCAATATACTGCCACTTTCTTAGAACAAGCTGGCTCAACTAAGATATACCTTCCGGCGAAGCTCGTCCACCTGTTCCATCATGATTTGTGTCTGAAATAAAGGTAAAGAATTCAACTAGTAATGTTTTATATGGAGGAACAAGAAACCAATCAGCATCGCAAAAACCAATCAGCATTACAACATTCCGGTGTAATAGATCGATAATTATATCACAAGCAAAACTATTATATCACACACATTGTAATAGATCGATAATAAATAAGATTAGTCATATTGACCAGTAGAGTATCTTCTCGTTTCTAAAGTTTGTCATGCTCTCGTTTACAATTTACAAGTCCACATCCAAGACCTAGTATCTTCCCACACAATCTTAAGCCTACGAGCCTTTAGGGATTCTTTGGAGGCGAATGACGTTTAACAAAGACATGGATCAATTTATCATTGTTGTCTTAATCATATAACTCGCTCTTTTTGTTTATGAGTTCCTTCATGTGGAAGTAAGTTTAGCTGTCTCTGAATGGCTTGGATGTCAAGAGGATGTAGTCCTGTCGTAGGCAATTTGAGGCGCTACAAGTCACTGAAAAATAAATCTAAGAGTATATATAGAAATTGAGTGGTGCGAATAAATGTGTAATGTTAGCATGACAAACCTCTACGTCATTGTCTATTATTGTAGAAGATAAGATTTCGCATGTATTGGCACACGAAGTACCCACATAAATTTGTGCCTTGCATTGCTTGTGACACTACAAAATTGAATAAACTAAAATGTCATGGAAGGAGTTATTTACTATGAAATGCGATATAAGAATATTTCTTGCTTATGCGTCTGGAAATTTAGTTCTGACTGAAAGGGATTTCTGGAATGGGCGGTATCTCAAGCTCTTTGTACAATATCTTTTGAACGCCGCATTCATTACACTTAGCAGCTCTTCGTAGTCTTTTTTATCTTTGTCCATCGAATCCATGACCAGCAACTTGCTCTTTTCTGGAGTCACTACTACAAGAATCCAGTGGAACCTACATATACATGTATGATGCTATAGTCATTAGCCCTAGGATAAGAGAAATGAGCGAATTCAACAAGTGATTTAACTAGCCAGTGAGAAACTTACTTAAAATTGTATGGAACAAGTGTGAATTCCTTGTCTTGTAGTTTTAGCAACGCCCTGTATATGTATTCCTCAACCTCATTTGGTGCTCTTAAGATTTCGATCTGGCACACCGTTCCTGGGTCGAGGAATCCCACTGGGCCCTTGGTTCTTCTCAATTCAATAGTCTCGTATCTAGATAAGGAAAAAGTTAGACAACACATTTATCGGTATTACCTGAAAGTAAACCATGATTTATATAGTAGACACTTACAGTGTCCAGCATCGCAAAAAAGACACGTCGAGGGCGTCGTGATAGAACAAGTTGTGCAAGTTATCGAATTCTATCATGAAGTAGCCAACCCCCTCATGGTGAAAATGTTCCTCTCTGTAAATGGCAGTGATCATCTTCGGGAGTAAATGTTGATTGGATCGCATCATGTACCAGTCATGTAATCGCTGCATCATGAGTGTTAGGCTCTTCAACTTCGATTCGGTGACTAATGGCTTTCCAAGCTCGTATTTCAGCCTTTCGTGATTATCTTGTACTTGAGATTTCGCTTTGCCCTTTCCTTTTCCTCTGACGACATCATACTCTGTTCTGGCTTCGCCTGATCTAACTGATATGGCTTGTCTAACAGGCCATTTCTTCGGATCAAGTGTTGTACCTTCGTCTTTTGAAGTGGTCACACTAAGCTTTTGATGTTGAGGCGCTGGTGACGAATGGGCTCCTAGAGCAGGCTCCTTTATAGTGGGCGCACTAGCCATTTGACGCTCAGGTGTTGGTGATGAATGGGCGAGTTGTACTGCAGGAGAGGCTGGCGGTTCATGATCCAAGACGATGTCACGCTTTACGCCATCGATGAAAGTGTGAACGGCACTTCCTAGAGTTGTGACCTCATCATTGCAAGGCATTTCGGTCCAACCTCAAAGAAGCTGTGGAAGCACCGTGTCCACTGCACCTTTGCATAACCTGGAGCTATCGGAGAGTTGTGCAAAACATCCCTTGTTGGTATGGATAAGCTATCCCTATAGCAACTGTAAAAATATGTTCATGACAGGCACATTGAGTTGGCAGGTGTGGGGTCTTATATGTCGCCCACGAGGATAATGCGTGTTATCCGGTTGTACCAATGGTGTGGACGCGCAAGCGCTACTGGCGATTCGTAGGGTCTGGCGAGAACAGTGTTGTGTCCTTGCGATCGCTCATGGCTTCTTGTACTTTTGTTGAACTTGTTGTTCTATGGTGCTTTGTAATTCTTGAAGCATCTTTTGCTTCATCTCCTCCATAGCCCGTTCCGCACGCTCTTCTTTCGCTCTCTTGCGACTCTGCATTTGAGTCTCCGTGCTCGGGAAACCAATCTTCCAGGAACCTTGAACCCTACGCCTCGTGTCCAACCAGGATGCTCTTTATTTCCCAAGGCTGCGTTAGTCTGCTCTTCTCCCTATCTGCGTGAAAATTTCCTTGGGTGGACTCGGCGTGCAGCTCCTGAATTCGTTGGGAGATTGCTTCATCATCGTTGCTTTTGAATGATAAGCCCCCACTAGGCATGACAGATGCCCTTGCTAGCACATAATGCTTAACTCGGTCCGGTAGTCCAGCCAAGGGACTTGTGCGGTCGATCGGATTGCATCCAATTCTTGCATCTCCCGGTGAGGAATCTTACCCGCGCACTCCACTCGTGCCTAGTCTGTGGGGGTGAGTGTTCTTCCTTGCGATCTGACGGTGGTCCTCACTGGATTTTATTGCTGCTTCGTCTTGCTTCATCGCAATAAATTCATCCCAATATGGCTCTACTTTAGGATAATCTCTCATGGCTGACCGATTTTTCATCACATATTGCTTATTCAGCTTGGACTTGAAGTTCCTCCATGCGACATCCATTGACATCAATGCATTGCGACGCACAAGCTCTTCAGCTCCTTCAGGGAATTCGAAAGTTTCTTTCAGCTCTGTCCATAGATCCATTTTGATGGCGTCGGGCACTTTGTGCCAATCCAAATAGGTGATTGGCACTTTATCCCTTGCGATGTACCCGCATGTTGACCTATATTTTGTCTTTGCTGTTTTGCCGGTTTAACCGACTCCGACATCTGAGACCTCTGAGATGGTATGCCGGCCTTCAGGCTTCTTAGTTTTCCCTCGGCCTCGACGTCTTGCAACGGGAGCATCAGCATCTCCGGCAGCTATGGAAGCCTCGGCACCTTCGGTGGTTGGATGGTCCAACAGGTATCTGCTCGGGCTTGAGTTCGGGGACGGGTTGGAAGCATCCTCCAACCCAGGCTGGGCCTTAGGCTCCATAAGAACTACATTTCGAAAGTAAACATAGTCATTTCGAAGATAATGTGAACAAGAGGTCTTATTGTGTAGAGAGATCAACCGATGTGATAAATAATGTTGAGAAATCCTAGCAAGCGAGGTAAAACTACTCTGGCGACTATAGAAGGCAACTAAGACCGGACTAGGTAGGTTTACACGTTGCGTTAAGGCCGGATAAAAATATGTAGTTAAAAGCAAGGCGGCTAAGACCAGAATAGGTACATCCTTAAGAATAGCAATTTGATTAAAAGAGAAGAAGTCTTGTAATAATTAGGTCTTATGGCCAAGTTCTTAAGCAATGAGGTAAGAAACAAGAATCTTGGTGTCCAAGCACCAAGAACTCCTCGAGGTCTACGCGCCTCGAGTCGCACCTATTGCTACTGAAGAACATGCTCTAGATCAACCTAGCCAGTCGGCCAAGCTTGGGTCAAGGCCAGAAGCAAGGAGAGCCAAATCCCAAAAGCAAGAAGGAGAAATCAAGTTCAATATATATATATATATATATATATCCATTCATCCAAGTAAGTTTTCCAAAATTTGATTCTATTAGAATCATCATATCTTACCCAATAGAAATAAATAAATATGAATCAGAAATAAAGATGGGTAGTAAGAGATTTAAATTAGTAGTAGTAGAATCGGTGGCCTCAGACTTTATGCAAATCAAAGTTACGAGGGTTGCGTCATGTGTCCCCTTTAAGTTGCAAGTACTCCCCCGGCGTATTGCAATCAAGGTTTCGCTATGACGCCATCCAACCCGTAAATATGAAAATACATGAATCATCATAGACCCATGAGAAATAGCCGACATGGTATCAGTCTATCATCTACCATGTAAATCCATTGATACTAAAGCCATTATCAATATCCCCTCATTAGATATTCAAGTACCTTCAAGCATAACTTAGTGTCAATTTCTTTGTCAGTTACTAAGTCAATTTATCCATGAGTCAAGCACTACAAAATACCCCGCAAATATTTTCAGAGCATAATATCAAGTCATCATATACCATGTAACCCCAACCAGTACCGAAACCATGATTATCATGCCATAACTGAATACTTGAGAACATCATAGCAGAGCATAGCATCAATTTCATCATCTGCTATGCAGAGGTAGAGAAAAAAACCCCATCGATGTAGAGGTAGATCCTTAAGAACAGCAATCTGATACAGATGATTGGTAGATTATATTCACAGCTAATAACAAAGCTAATAACAGATTGGTAGATCATATTCACAGCTTAATTTTTCATAGGCAACCAGATTGGTAGATCATATTCACAGCTAATAACAAAGCTCACCCGCAACCATATTGCCATTATATCTATATATCATTTACTTCACGTTATGATAACATCAGTGGCTATTTATCCACCAAGCATTGCATTTAGTTGCTAGCCAACACAACATGAAACTAGATGCTCGCGTAACTTCAACTAAAAATACGACAAATTAACGATCAAACGAAAAAAAAGGGCCAAAGCAATACCTGATCGAATTTGGGCCGGAGCAGGGAAGGGCGGGGGTGGCCGACGGGGGCGGGGACGACGCCGGACGGGGACGGGCCGGACGAGGTCGCCGGGCGCGGACGAGGTCGCCGGCGAGGACGGGCCGACGAGGTCGCCGGGCGGGACGGGCCGGACGAGGTCGCCCAGCGAGGCCAGGCGGGCGAGGTCGCCGGCGCGAGGAGAGAGGCAGCGGAGTCGCCGCACGGGAGGGAGGCGGCGGGTTAGGGTTCAAGAGAGCCGGGCATGGTGAGGACTGACCACTGTGGCGTGATTTATATTGGGGGACATATCAGTGGCGGTTGTAATTAAAAGCCGCCACAGATAAGCCTTATTAGTGGCGGTTTTAATTAAAAGCCGCCACAGATAAGCCTTATCAGTGGCGGTTGTAATTAAAAAACCGCCACTGATAAACCTTATCTGTAGCGGTTTTAATTAACAACCGCCACTAATACTATTTTTCAGATTTCCTTCTATTATAAAGATATGAATTAATGTATTAGTGAACATACCATATATATTAACTACTAATTATTCATAATTAATTTATCTATGATATATAAATTTATATTCTTATGAAATTTGAATCCCTGATTAATATAAATTAATATAAAGCATATTTTTCAGATTTTCTTCTATTATAAAGATATGAATTAATGTATTAGTGAACCTACCATATATATTAACTACTAATTATTCATAATTAATTTATCTATGATATATAAATTTATATTCTTATGAAATTTGAATCCCTGATTAATATAAAGCATATTTTTCAGATTTCCTTCTATTATAAAGATATGAATTAATGTATTAGTGAACCTATCATATATATTAACTACTAATTATTCATAATTAATTTATCTATGATATATAAATTTATATTCTTATAAATTTGAATCCCTGATTAATATAAATTAATATAAAGCATATTTTTCCATTACTCCACATAAATGCATTTATAACACTATATATTAACGTACCTATCATATATATTAATATAAAACCATGAATTAATATAAAGCATATTTTTTAACAAAAAAATGCCATTACTCCACATAAATGCATATTTCTGACATTACATTTCCATTACCCCACATAAATACACACATTTTGCCATTACTCCTAGCTAATTATTTTCTTTCACAATTTGGCCTTCTTCATGATCATCACGATGATAGGTGGCTTCCTGAGTGGTTGCTTCCTCGAGCCTGATGCTGCCATCTACGAAAGGAGGCAACTCATCAAACTGGTTGTACTCTTCCTCATCCACGACATTCTCAACTTCGACGATCCTTTGTTTTCCTTGAAGAACTACATGACGCTTCTTATCTGCCGGGTCGATTACATAGAAGACCTGTGCAACTTGCTTCGCAAGTACGAATGGTTCGTCTCTATATCCGACTTGCTCGATGTCCACAGTAGTGAAGCCATATTTGTCCACCTTGACACCCTTTGGGAGTTGGACCCAACGACACCGAAACACCGGGATCTTGAAAATGCAGTAGTCGAGCTCCCAAATCTCCTCTATAAACCCATAGAAGCTGCTCTTCTTCATCGCTGTATTGTTGTAGGCATCTATACGGACACCACTGTTTTGGTAAAGTACTTTTGCTATCCTGAGCTCTCGTGTAAAATGTATATCCATTTATGTCGTATCCTTGCCATGTCACGATTGTACCTGATGGCCCTTTTGCCAACCACCTCAACGTAACACTCGTTTCTTCACCAGACATGTGCTCCTTGAACCAATGATTGAACACACGATTGTGCTCTTTTGTTATCCAAACCTCTGATCGTCCACGATTTTCCCTCTGTAGCTTTTCCTTGTGCATGTCCATAAACGGGATACCTCATCGATCTGCAAGGATCGTGAAATGAGCTTGTTCGAACAAAAAATGATCGTAAGAATTTGTGGATTTCTTTCCGATTACTCCTTTGCCGCCTAGCCTCCCTCATGGCGTGATACAGGCACTCCTACCGGTTCAACCTCGTCCATGTAATCGGCCTTGAGAACTCAATAACCTCCTCGGTTGCATAACCTTCTACAATGGAACCTTCCTGGTCGCGATCGATTACGTACATATTTCTTCGTAACACCCATGTACCTTTCGAACGGGTACATCCGATGCAGAATATCGCCCACAAATATTTATCTCATTCACAAGGTGAACAATGAGATGAACCATGATATCGAAAAATGATGGAGGAAAATACATCTCTAGTGACACAGAGTGTTGACCACATCACCTGCGATTCATAAAGTCCAACGGGATCGATGACCTTCTGTGAAATCGCGTTAAAGAAGAAACACAACCTCATGATTGCCTCTCGAACCTTGTCAGGCAAAATACCTCTAATTGCAATAGGGAGCATTTGTGTCATCATCACATGACAATCATGAGACTTCATACCAGTTAACTTCAAATCTTTCATCGATACCAGTTTCTTGATGTTTGCGGAGTAACCGGATGGAACTTTCACACTACGCAAGCACTTGCAGAGGTCTGTTTTCTCTTTCTTGGACAGAGTATAGCAAGCTGGGGGAAGGTAAAGTCGGCCTTTCCCGGTGTCTTGAGGATGTAGCTCGGCTCTGATCTTCATATCTTCCAAGTCCCTTCGTGCCTTCAGTCCATCCTTTGTTTTGCTAGGAATATTCAGTAAAAGACCAAGCACGCTATCACATACATTCTTTTCTACATGCATGACGTCGATGCAATGTCGAACTTCTAAGTCCTTCCAATAGGGCAAATCCCAAAATAAGGATCTCTTCTTCCACGTGGTTTTCTCAAGACGGGACCACGAGGTATCCCCTTTCCAAGTACAACATTAATATCCTTAACCATATCATATACCTCTTCCCCAAGAAGAGGCCTTGGAGCTGAACCGTCCTCCTTTGTACCGTCAAATTGTTTTTTCATATTACAGTGCGGATGATTCTTTCAAGGAACCGACGGTGGCGCATGTAGACTGTTTTCCTCGAGTTGTTAAGCCACACGCTACTAGTTTCATCCAGGCATTGGGGCAAGCTTTAGCTCCTTTTATAGTACGGCCAGACAGGTTACATAGGGCTGGAAAATCATTGATGGTGAAGAACAAAATTGCGCGTAGAGTGAATAACTCCCGCTTGTACTCATACCATAACTGTACACCTTCATTCCACAGTAGCACAAGATCTTCCACCAATGGTTGTAGGTATACATCAATATAATTTCCAGGTTGTCTCGGCCCTTGGATAAGCAGCGACATCATAATGTATTTTCGCTTCATACACAGCCAAGGAGGAAGGTTGTAGATACAGAGTCACGGGCCAAGTGCTATGAATACTCGCTCATGTTACCGAACGGATTCATTCCATCCGTACTCAACCCAAACCTTATATTCCTTGGCTCATTTCAAGTTCTCCTAAAGAGCCTATCGATGGTTCTCCATCGGGCGAGAATCGGCAGGTGCCTCGACTTTCCATCCCTCTTTCGCTTCTTCCGAGTGCCATCGCATCAGCTTGGCATGCTTTTTATTTGCAAATAAACGCTTTAAACGAGGTATTACTGGCAAATACCACACCACTTTAGCGGGAGCTCCATTCTTCACTTCTATGCCTTCGTTTTCCTCGCCCTTACGCTTGTATCGCGATGCTTTGCACACCGGACATACATGCGTGTACGCATAGTCTTTGCGATAGAGTATACAGTCGTTTGGACACGCGTGTATTCTTTCTACCTCCAATCCCAAGGGACATACAACCTTCTTGGCAAAATACGTGGTCTTAGGCAACAGGTTGCCCTCTGGAAGCATGTCCGCTAAGAGACGTAGCAACTCCGTGAAACTCTTGTCGGACCAACCATTGCTTGCCTTCAATTTCAGTAGTGAAAGCACAGTGTGCAACTTTGTGTATTCCTCCTTGCAACCCGGGAACAAAGGTTTCTCCGAGTCCTCTATCAAACCCTTGAACTGATTAAACTCTCTCTCACTGCTGTAGTTTCCTTCTGCATCGCGCAACATTTGAGCGGATTATTGTCATCGTCAACGACCAACCTATCCTCATCGGTTCCATACCCGATGTCAGCTGCCATATTGGCGGCTTCGTCGTCGTCGACATTATCACATTGAAGTATGATCTCCTCTTCACCGTGCCTTGTCCAACAGGTATAGCTAGGTACAAAGCCCCTCCGAATCAAGTGCAAGTGGATTTGGTCTTTGTCCGAAAACATCTTCTCATTCTTGCAATCAATGCATGGACAATGTATGTACTCCGTCTTCTTTTGCAATCTGTTCTCCTCATTGCTCAGAGAAAGCGAATCTGCCGATGTATTCTCCGCTGCAGTTCGCATTGTACATCCATCTCCGGTCCATCTACAATTAATTAATGTAACAATTAATAATATGCAATAATCTTAATTACATAAATCATTAATCCATTATTTCTTACTATCCAATAACCTTAATTAAATAAATTTAATATATGCTCTCAATCATAATTTATCATCCAAAAGGTAGACAACTTAATCTAATAGAGCAAGGTAGTAAATTCATCATCTCACTAACGGTAAAAATTAATGGTAATTAGAAACAAATCTTAAGTACTATGCATAGTCAAAATTAAATTTATCCTCTCAAAGAGGTAGATAATTCATCATCTCAAAATGCAAGGCAACTTCATGATCACCTCTATACCATATACATTAAATTTAATGTGTATTAATATCCAACAATCTTAATTAAATAAATTTAATATATGCTTGCCATATTTTGTCATCTAAAAAAGGTAGACAACAAATAATCTAATGGAGCAAGGTAATAAATTCATCATCTAAATATAAATTAATCTAAAAAATGCTAGGTAAATAAAAAAATTTGAATCTAAGCTTTGCCATTGAAGAAAGGAAAATCTTAAATAAACTAGATCTAGCCATTAAATTGCAACTACATCACCACAAATGAAGAGAGGAGAACAAATTACTCACCTTAGAACAACCCTACGAAGTAAAAACTCAAGTTTCTTTGCAAACAAAATCTCAGATCTGAAATTTTGCTTTTCTTCTCGGGGAGGAAGATGACCATGAGCTCCTGTGCAGTCTTTGTAGCGACTAGTATATATAAGGAGTTTTATTTGTGGCGGTTCTAAACAAAACCGCCATTAGATAGTGGACTATCAGTGGCGGTTTGGGGTTAAAACCGCCCCTGATAGTTGTCGCAGTATTTGTGGCGGTTATAACCACAAACCGCCACTGATAGTACACTATCTGTGGCGGTTTGGAACAAAAACCGTCACTAATGATCCTGGCACCGGTTTCCACTCAAGAACCGCCACTGATACTCCTATTAGTGGCGGTTCCAAACAAACCGCCACTAATAGGGCGTCTCCTATTTGCAGTTTTGTAGTAGTGAAAGGGGGGTGGCGGCTAGGGCTCAAGGGGGTGGAGTGGGGGCGCACAAGGGAGGTGTGGGGGCACAGTAAGGGGGCAGGGGGAGCCCCTTAAACCAGCCCATACTGGAATCCTTGTCCTAAATGGACTCATATTCCATCCAACCAAAGCCCACATCCCCTTCTTTTAGGCCCAATCTCCCCCGGAAAGGCCCAAACTCCCGGAAACGGCCCGGAAACGTAATTAAACCTCAAACCATATGGTTTTAACCTCCAATACCATATTTCATAATGTTTTTGACCTGATCCTACTAAAAAATGAGGTTACGACACTCCGTGGTGTCACATTCTTCCCCCCTTCAACAGGATTCGACCTCGAATCTAAAACGCACCAAAACGCAACCCAGCAAAACCGAAGATAGCTAGGTTTCACATCACATACCTGAGGCGAAAAGATCGGGATACTTCTCGCGCATGCGAGACTCCAGCTCCCAAGTTGCCTCTCTCTTGGTCTGATGTGACCACAAGACTTTGACAAACTTGAGCGTCCTGTTCTTCATCACTCGCTCTGAAGTCCCCAGAATTTTCACAAGACGGGACTCGAAGGTGAGGTCCTGCTCAAGCACTAATGGTTCCAACGGAACCACCAACTCCGGATCATGCAAGTATTTCCTCAACATCGAGACATGGAACACATTGTGCACACCTTGCATTGACTCCGGTAGCTCCAGACGATAAGCCAGCTTACCAACTCAGGCAACGATAGGAAATGGCCCAACATACCTCGGACTGAGTTTTCCCTTGGTGCCAAATCGAACCACACCCTTGGTGGGAGATACTCGCAAGAGTACACTATCACCCACCTCAAACTCCAAATCTCGCCTCCTAACATCAGCATAGCTTTTCTGTCTGCTCTGCGCTGCAAGAAGGTTCTGTCGTACCTCTGCCACGCGATCGATAGTCTGCTGAACCCAATCCGGTCCAAGAACTGCTCTCTCACCCATAGCATCCCAACAAAGTGGCGATCTGCACTTTCGGCCATACAGTACCTCATAAGGAGCAACCCGGATGCTGGAATGATAGCTGTTGTTATAAGCAAACTCTGCCAGAGGCAAATGATCTTCCCAGCTACCTTTCCAAGCCATCACACAGGCCCTAAGCATGTCCTCCAAAGTCTGAATGGTACGCTCCGACTGCCCATCTGTCTGAGGGTGGAAAGCGGTACTAAGGCGAAGCTGTGTACCCAAAGCACTCTGTAAGCTCTCCCAAAACTTGGAGACAAACTTCGCATCCCGATCAGAAATAATGGTCTTGGGTACACCATGCAGTCTCACAATCTCCCGCACATAGATGGGAGCCAAATCGCTCGCTGAATTGGTAGTGCGGATGGAATGAAATGCGCGAACCTGCTGAGACGGTCCACCACAACCCAAACAGCATCCCTCCCTCGTGGAGTATGAGGTAGGCCAACTACAAAATCCATGGAGATGTCATCCCAAGGCCACACAGGAATCTCCAAAGGCTGCAACAGACCAGCAGGACGCTTATGCTCGGCCTTGATCTTCTAACAAATCCCACAAGACGCCACATACTTGGCAATATCCACTCTCATCCTTTTCCACCAGAAATTCTTTTTCAAGTCCCTATACATCTTTGTCTCCCCAGGATGGACCGTGTACGGGGTGCGATGAGCCTCTTTCAGAATATCCTCTTTCACTTGGGATTTCTGACATACGCACAGACGACCCTGAAATCTTAAAGCTCCCACATCATCAATGGTAAAGTCTCCATACTTGCCATCCTCAAGGCGTTTCCTCACCTGCTGGAGCAACCGATCATGCTGCTATGCCTCCCGCACACGCTCGGGAATCGCTGACTCAAGAATCAATTGAGTTTCAGCTTGCACGGTCCCCGCAAAGCAGTAGGAGACTCCCAAACGCTCAAAATCAGCAACAAGACAATCAATGACAGGGGGCATTGTCTTGCGATTGAGGGCGTCAGCCACCACATTTGCCTTACCCGGATGGTACTGGATAGTGAGGTCATAATCCTTTATCAATTCCAGCCACCTCTTCTGCCTCAAGTTCAAATCTTTCTGAGTAAAGATGTACTTGAGGCTCTTGTGATCAGTGAAGATATTACAAGACTCGCCATACAGGTAATGCCTCCATATCTTCAATGTAAACACCACAGCGGCTAGCTCAAGATAATGCGTGGGATAGTTCTGCTCATGCTTTTTCAACTGCCTTGATGCATAAGCAATCACCTTGCCATCTTGCATGAGCACACAACCAAGTCCCAACCAAGAAGCATCAGAATAAACAGTTAAGCGCTTCCCAGGCTCGGGAAGGGTAAGAACAGGAGCAGTCACAAACTTCTCCTTCAAAGTGCAGAAACTGTGCTCACACTCTGCAGTCCACTGGAATTTCATCCCCTTCTGAGTCAGCTGCGAAAGTGGCTTGGCAATGATAGAGAAATCTTGCACAAAACGCCGATAGTAGCCAGCCAACCCAAGGAAACTACGCACCTCTTTGACATTGGAAGGTCTCTTCCAATCCAAAATTGCTGAGACTTTGCTAGGATCTACGGATATGCCCTCTGGATTGATAATGTGGCCAAGAAAACCCACTTCTGAAATCCAGAATTCGCACTTTTTCAGCTTAGCAAAGAACTGATTCTCCCTTAAGGTGCTCAGCACAAGCCTCAAATGTCGTTCATGCTCCTCTTCTGATTTAGAGTAAACCAGAATGTCATCGATGAACACTACCACAAACTCATCAAGGTACTTGTGTAGCATGCTGTTCATCGCCTCCATAAAGACAGCAGGAGCATTAGTTAGTCCAAAAGACATAACTTTAAATTCATAATGCCCATACCTAGTGGAGAAAGCAGTCTTCTCAATGTCCTGCTCCCTCACACGGATCCGATTATACCCCGACTGAAGATCAATCTTGGAGAACACCTTTGCTCCCTTCAGTTGGTCAAACAGATCCTCAATGCGAGGCAAATGATACTTGTTCTTGACTGTCACTTGATTAAGAGCACGATAATCAATGCACATACGCCAACTTCCATCCTTCTTCGAGACGAAGAGGATGGGTGCTCCCCATGGCGAAACGCCACGCAGAATAAAGCCCTTGGCCAACAGATCCTCCAACTGCTTCTTCAACTCGTCTTGAAAAGGACGAGCCAAGCGGTATGGAGAGATAGAAATAGGTCGAGTGCCAGGAACAAGATCAATACGAAACTCCACATTCCTCACGGGAGGTAGACCAGACAACTCATCAGGGAATACATCAACAAACTCCTTCACTACAGGAATCTCCTCAATGGAGACTGAAGAAGATGGCTTTTCTGACATAGCCATGAGGAAACCCAACTGCCTCAAACGGCGACTTAAAAATGACTAGTCAAAGCAAAGACGGAATCGAAGGTATACCACCCTGAAAGGTCAACTCTACCCACGGGTCTGCAAGGTAACCGTCCTCCAAAAGCAACAGATCTTGGCACTGTGATGCAACCAGTCCATGCCCAAAATGACATCAAAAGGAGCCAACTGGATCACCATAAGATTGGCAAAGAAAACCTCATCATCAATGGCAATGGTGCAACCGGGGCAAACCAAAGAACTAGCAATCAAACCCCCAGGAGAACTGACTAACACAGACTCAGAAATCTGCTGAACTCCCAACTTAGCCCTACCAGCAAACTCAGATGACACAAAGGAATATGATGCTCCAGAATCAAACAGAACAAAGGCATCAACGGAATCCACGAGCAGAGTACCTGAAACCACCTCTGGATGCCCAGCTGAATCGGCGGTCGGCAAGGCATACACTCCTGGTGGCGCCGGGACAGTAGGAGCCCCGACTCCCGGCTGATGCCCCAACAAGGCTGGGGGTGGAGGAGGCAACTGAGGAGGAGCAGACAGCTGCGAGCACCAGTAAGCTGCTGGTGGCGCCCACGCAAAGGGCGGCTGAGGAGCTGGAGCTGCCATCATGTGCACCTATCCTCTGGAATACGCCGCTGGAGTGGGAGGAGAAGGCACCGTCTCCCACTTGATGATGCTACCGGAATTCATCCGGTAGACTCGTCCCATGTGGCCAGGCTTGCCACAGTGGTTGCAACTTCCAGTCCAACCACACTCCGAAGCACGGTGCTCGCCACCGCACTTGAAACACATCATGCCCTGCCCGGGCACAGGACGAACAGCCGCTCGCGAGGAAGACAACTGAGGCGGCCTCGTCTTAGCCCCTAAGGAGGAGCCCTGTCCTCCCTTGAACTTCTTGAAGGTGGGTCGCTGAGAAGACCCACCTCCTCCCCAAAGGTCCTCTCCTGACCCCCGCCTGGGGCCACAGGAACCCTTGAACCACCCGGGTTCTGCCTATCCCGGGAGAGCTCCAACTCGAGCTCCATGCCCTTCACCTGCTCCACCACGGAGCAGAAGTCACGAGGGACGGTCGCTCCCATGACAACTCTAAACTCCTGGTTAAGGCCTCTACGGAACCTCCTCGCCTTCTCCCTGTTGTCGGCTGCCACCACCGGCACAAAGCGCACCACGCTTTTGAACTCCGCCTCATACTCTGCCAGCGACCTCTTTCCCTGGGAAAGAGTCGTCAGAGTATGCTCCATCCGCTCAAGGAAAGACTCTGGGTAGAACTTGGCTCGGAAGCGAGCCACAAAGTCCTCCCAGGTGACCAGACCAAGATCACGGGCTCTAGAAGCCAGAACCCCCTCCCACCAGATATCAGCTTGGCCCTTCAACTGAAAGGCCACAAAACGAGCCCTCTGGACCGAGGTCAGCTCTAGGACCTCAAACTGCCTCTCCATGTACCGCAGCCAATCTGCGAACTGGATCAGCATGCCCGTTCCATCAAAAGTGTCGAGACGGAGGGACATCCACTCCCGGAGACACATCCTCGGCTCCGGCACAGCGGGGGCAACAACTGGGGCCACTACAGGGGGAGGCACTGCAGCAGGGGCTGCCTGTAACTGCTGGCGCAGCTCCTGAACGTCCCTCTGCAGAGCCTGAACTAAATCCTCATTGGCGGCGGGTACCTCCGCCCCTGACTGTGCCGCCGAGAGCTCCTCCTGCGCTGGAACATGAGCATTGAGCGAAGCGCTACCATCAGCTACAGACTCGGCAACTCCCTGAGAACCTCGCCCCTGGCTTCACGGCCACGGCGACCACGGCCTCTACCCCTCGGCATGGTTGCTACAAATAGACAACCATCCATTCACATAAATATAAGCACAACATCATATAATTAAGAACAACGATCAAACATCATCATAGGCATAGTCTTCATCAAATAATTAAGCGCAATGCATTTATGAACCCAAACCCCATCCTACTGTGCAACCAAGTGTGTCAAATTTTAGATTAGTTATACCACTTTTGCAAGTTTTAATGTTGCTATCATATAACAAAATTTTATTTGAAACCTAAGCCATATTTCTAAGTTATTCCACATCACATTTTAGTTATAACCTAAGGTATGATACTAAAAATACATATTCCAAGGACCTACAACCTGGCTTTGATACCAACTGTAACACCCCGGCATCTAATATGCCTGAATGCTACCAAACATAAGCTAAAAACATCTAAATACCATGAATTAGGGTAAATTACAGCAAAGGAGTAAATGCTAAAACCCGAGATTTCGGCAGCATCTCCTTTGTTTTAACATGATTTGAAGGAGCAACAACAGTATAGCAATATATGGAATATGAGAGAACTAAAAACAGCAATAATTAATGACTTAGCAAAAATATAAGTCTAGTTTCAAATATTTAATGTCTCCAAGAGTCAAACAAACAATAAGACTCTCATTTAGCAAAACTAAACCTTAAAGCAATAATCATCACATGCAATTTATTATCAAAAACTAATTGAATGACTTGTGGAATCAAATGAGTGAAACTACGTGCGGAAGTGTGACTATTTCCCTTCCCCGCATGCCGGTCTCATGGTACCTAAAACAACAAGAAAACACAAGCGTGAGTTCAAAACTCAGCAAGCATATTGCAATGGTACAATAAGAACAAGTACATGGCAATAATATATCACATCATGTAAACCATCTCATTCATGATCACATATCATTATCATCATCATTATATATGCAGTGCAATGCTATGCTCATGTCTCCTTGGAAACTCATACCGGTATGGTTGAGTACACACCCATTGGTGTGCACCCTCTCCCCCCTTCCATCCCGAAGATGGAGGGTGCCTACTCCTCGCTTCCATTCACCGCGGTGAATGGAATCACAATGTAGGACTTACTCATTGGCTCTCCGGAATAGTCATAACTTTCTCACAGACCTTCCCCGAACTAGTTATGACTTTCTCACCGCCCGGGCCATGTATGCAATTATGCCAACATCATAATTAACTTGTACATTAACACATGGCATCATAACATAATAAACATGCTCATCATATCACTGGCAATCATTAAAGCATGGCAAGTGATCATATCATGTCCACAAAATAGTACGCAAACCCTCATCTACCCCGACATTGCCAACTACTCGCAACACCAAAAAACAGAGGTTCCGTCCCGTCGGGACAGCAGCCTTCCAAAAGGCATAACTTGAGTTCTGGGACTCCGAATCAATTAAACGAGTACATCCTCACGTAGCTTAGGAAATTTCCTAACTTTTTCTAAGTATAAGGAAAGACTGATTCGGATTCTAAAGTGGTTTAATCTACAGAATATAGTGATCTGTTCCAATCACGTCACATATTTTAACATGTTCGGTAAAACAGCCATAACTTTCAAACGGCTGATCGGAATTGGACATTATTTATACCCACGGAAAGATATTGAAATTATCTACAACTTCTTAAACAGGCGGATCACCAAATTCGGAATTTAAATTGTCGAAAAACTAAACCCTAGGTCGACTGCTCATGCTGTCCAAAACAGAGAACGTGGCAATTTCTAGATCTAATCCAATATACTCAATTCCAGCACCACCAATTGATCTAAAAACATGATATTGATCCTTAGAACAGTATCTATCCCAACCCCAAGGAGTCCCATGGCCATACCTTCGACCGACGCATGAAAACCCAATAGATCTCCTCCCGGATCGCTCCTCGCTCCTCGCTCCTCACTCGAACGGATGGATCCCCGAGGTGCAGGGCGTGGGGAGGCTACCCTAGGGCAGCAAGGGGGTGGAGGAGAGGTGGTGGAGAGGTAGGGGAGCAAAGGGGGCAAGGGGAGGGGGCGCACGGCCAAAGGGGGAGGAAAGGGGGGTGGCGGCTAGGGCTCAATGGGGTGGAGTGGGGGCGCACAGCAAGGGGGCAGGGGGAGCCCCTTAAACCAGCCCATACAGGAATCCTTGTCCTAAATGGACTCATACTCCATCCCACCAAAGCCCACAACCCCTTCTTTTAGGCCCAAACTCCCCCAGAAAGGCCCAAACTCCCGGAAACGGCCCGGAAACGTAATTAAACCTCAAACCATATGGTTTTAACCTCCAATACCATATTTCATAATGTTTTTGACCTCATCCTGCTAAAAAATGAGGTTACGACACTCCGTGGTGTCACATTAGTTACGACACTCCGTGGTGTCACACCACCATTGATGTACGCTACGGTGAGGTCCGCCCGCTGAAAAGCCAGTGGAGCGGGGTCTTTGACTTCATCTTGGTGGGGGCAGCGATCCTTCAGTTGCTGTTCCACGATCTCACTCACGACCTAGCAGTGAGCCAAATCATGAGAGTGGGTCTAGTGGATTGAGCAGAAGGATATGCCCCCAGTTGTCCTCTCGGCGGTTGGGACGATGGTCGCGGCGGTCATCCCGCCGTTCAAGACGGTCACGCCCTGGACCAAGGCGGTCGTCCCGCCGGCCAGGGCGGTCGCGCCTCTTAGGCCTGTTGTCCCGACGCATGCTCTCGGCGATCAAGACCCGCCTGGTCTCGTCCGCCTCATGCTTCTTCGTCTTCTTGCTCATGGGGCCAGGGTCCCGCGAGGGGCAGGCATCGTCTTTGCCTCGGAGGGCTGCGAGAGCGGGCACCGGTCCTCGAGCTTCCGCTGCACTGGCGCAGTGGAGCGCGAGAGATAAAAGCTCGGAGGTGGTGTTGATGTCATGAGTAGCCATCTTCTCCGCATCCTGTGGTCTCGCACGCCTCTCCAGAAGGCGATGACGACCGACTGCTGGGAGATCCGGGGGATCGTGTTGCGATAGTGGCTAAAACGCCTCACAAAGTCATGCAACGACTCCCCATGTCCTTGCTCGAGGGCATGGAGATCGTCCTCCACGCCCGGTTGCACGTATGAGCCTTGGAAATTGGTGACAAAGATGTCACAAAGCTTTTCCCACGAGGAAACCGATCCTCGCGGAAGGTTCAACATCCAGGACAGGGCATACCCCGTCAAGGCCGTGGGGAAGTAGTTCTTCATGACCTTGCCGAACCCAACCGCAACACGCACCACCGTGGTGTAGATCTAAAGGAACTCCTTCGGGTTGGTGGTGCCGTCATACCTCTCAAGGGACGCCGGGCGGAACCGCTCAGGCCACGCCACACGGCATAGCTGTCGTGTAAACGCTTGGCACCCCGCACTGTAGGGGGAGTCGTGCTGGGGCTCCTCGTCCCGGCGCGGGGATCGCGTTGGGGTGTGCCAAGCACGGCTCCCCAGAGAGTGGGAGGAGTAGACCTCCTCCGAACTCCGAAGGTGGGGTGATAGGAGGAGCTCTCATCCCCAGAAGCCGTCCGCTGGACGCGTTCGCGTTCCTGGGAACGGCGACACCGCAGATGATGATGCAAATCATTGTGACGGCGCTAACGACGCCCCTCCGCTCGACCTGTTGAGTCCTGGAGGTCCCTCGTGAGGCCAGGGCTCACGTCTCTAGTGACCCTATTCCTGCTCTTGCTCTCCTGGCCAGCGCGCCTCTCGTCTGGATGACTCGAGGTTGGAGTAGGGTGGGCACGCCCCCTCATGGGGGGTGTCTCGTAGTCAGAGACCGAATGGAAACTCCCACCCAAAGCTGGGCCGCGTCCACGAGACGTGTAACGTCCCGTAGCCATGGTGCAGCGGTGGTGCCTCCTGTGAGCTCCACCGGAGGGTGGCTCAGGAGCAAATGTGCCACTGTAACACCCTACAAATCTAAACTGTCGTACAAGAAAATTTCGACAGCATCTCCCCTAAAATTAGGACAAAACGGAAGCGACAACAAGATTCATAATAAACATTACAAACAGGAATAACATAAAAGCATCAATACTAGAGATAACAAGTCTAAATCAACCAGAAAACAAACATAAACGTAAAACAGCTCCAAAGAGGACATCAACAGGTCTATGATTAATAAAATTTCAGCAAGCTAATGAATTATTAAATGCACTAGTCCATGTGATTCGTGATGACCCCGGAGGGTTGATTGTGCTACTAAGCCCACCCTTCAAGCTTACGACTCGCGAGAACTACCTGAAAACAACAAAATAACAAGGGGTGAGATTGGGTAATCTCAGCAAGCGGAACAACTTCTAACAAATAACACAGCCACAGTAAAACTAGCATACCAAATTCCTCATGTCCAATACCACATTACAGAGTCCACACAACCTCAGTAGAATGCATATGATTGTGCACATGCTTATGCCATGATCCTCCTCACCGTGCCCTTTCTCAGGAACACACGGTGTTGTACCGGTACGGTCACGCACGCTGGCGTCGACAAACTTCCAATGCATGATTATGCAGTTAATGCTTCATGCATAAATACATTCATAACTTCCCACTCTGAATTCACATGCTTGCATACCATCAAATAACATGGATAAAATGCGAACATCATTGAGATAGAATATCTCAACAATTCATCTTGCAAACAACATCTTTCTTCATTCTTACTCATGATTCAAAAGCCAAACAACAACATCACAATGCAGGATAGGATATTGCAATCTCATAAACAAGTAGTTAAACCATGTAGGTGTGCTGCAATTAAGGTTTATATTGAAGATGAAACAAATAGCGAGTTATAGTTTAGCAAGACCGCTATTTCCACTTGCCTTTACCAACGTGGATGACGAACCTAGTTGCGTCCAGAAGGGGCACCACCTGAACAAGCATTCTTTCAGTATATAATAACATCACAATTGATCACACAATTCAAACACGCGTTTTCTACAACCCGTTCCCCTTTTAAAACACCGAAACCCCGATCTGTCCGGATCAAACAGCAGCACCCTCTCTTCACAATTTTGTATCTTTTTTTATACAGATCATAAAAATATAAAAAAAATTACAGGAGCTATATATTGTCGGGATCTACAACTTTAATGAAGATCATAAATTTCAATTCCATTGCTAATTATGCCTAAACAGACGTCCAACACAGTAGACGAAATCTGTTTCCAGATTCTGTTCGTCAACTTCCAACAGCTATAACTCTCAGACCGTCATCCCAAAAATTCTGCAAAAATTACAAAAGCTAGATCTAGACGTTATCTACAACTTTCTAGTTATAGGTTTTGGCAGGAAAAATCGTCTAGGTCACTTAAAACGTGAAACAATCCGCGCTGCACAATCTCCCCTTCCAAAAACAGCACCACGTGAACATCTACCCTTCTCCCCCATCAAGATCCATCCAAACCACTCACCACCAGATCTAATACACTCCTAATCCCTAGGTATAACAGGGGTAAAATATTGGGAATTTTACATTGAGTTCCCCCTTACGAACCCACGAAGAACACGCGACGATCCCCGGAGCGGAAATCTGTTCGTCCTCCTCGCCTCCACGGATCCTCTTCTCGTTTTCTCCTTCGCGTTTCGCGGTGGATCTTGAGCCACCACGCTAGGGGAGAAAGAGGTGGAGTGGGGCGGCTGCTAGGGGGAGAGGGGGAGGCGCCCTAGGGTTTGGGGTGGGGTGGCTGGCCACATGGGGAGGCGCCACCCCTTTAGGGGGAGGTGGGCCGGCCCACTTAGGGCGTGGGGAGGGGGAGGTGGGAGAAGAATTCCCGGCCCAGGCCCAAGTTTTCCTCGGCCCACTGTTTCTAGCCCGAATACTCCAAATTTAATATTAATACGCCGTATAAACTTCAATTATTTAATTCCCCAACAATTTCCCTCATTCCTCCCGAAACAAAACCAGGAAAAAGGAACCCTAGAATCGCTCTGACGCTCTAAGGCATCACAGCCACGCGTAGGTTCTGGGCCGGAGTAGCTTCCTCCATGGCAAGCCATCGGCAGACTGGAAGCCCTGCCGCCCCTAGAGAGACATCATTACCTCCCCCGGGGGGAAGCGTGGGATTGTCCCCTGCTCTCCGAGAGCGGCGGGACGGCTCCGGAATGTCGGCAGCTCCTGCCGCGATTGGCGGCGATCCGTGTGAACCCGCCATCCTCCTGATGAGCGGACCTTCGAGTCGATCAGCCGGAAACGGCTGGAGCTGGATCAGGGCAAGCCAACCGCTAGACCCCTACCTGGCACGCCCCTGTCGGCGTTTTTTAGCTACAGGATCCTCCGAGTGGGGTGGTTTTAGTTTGATAGGGGATGCATATTTGCGGCAACAAACCTTGATCCATCTACCACAGCCTATTTGGGATAAAGAACGAACTGCACACAGAACCCTTTTACCTAGGTTCGGGCCCCCAGAGCGGGTAATATCCCTACGTCCTGCTTGTCTTCTTGTTAACTTTCAGGTGGAAAGAGGTTACAACATCACTAAGAATTGTTTTCTGGATTGTGTAAGTAATTGCGGTATTACCAAAATATTCATCAATTTAATTCCGACAATAAAGAGGACATAATGGTACTCAAATGAAGTATGTAACAACAGGAACAATTCAACAAATGATTGATCATCTTCCAATTTTAACATACAACATATTGTGGCATATAAATCATTAGAAATCATATGTTCGGCCATAATCAAATAGACAACTTAAATATAAAACTCAAGAGGTTTTGATTATTATTTCTCTTAGATGTCGGCTTGCTTAACCAAAAGGTTAGCCTTCCTCGCCACTAGGACTTGGTGTTCATTGACTTGTTGTGGCAGCAACCAAAATCTTAAATTCAGTTCTCAACTTACCAAAATCAATTTGCCTCTTGTCAGCTTATTATGCAAATTACCAGTTCAAGCAACACTTAACAAATTGTGCAAATTAACAGTTCAAGCAACACTTAACAAATTGTGTAAATTACCAGTTCAAGCAACACTTAATAATTAAGTAAATTACCAGTTCAAGCATACAAGCCCACTGAACTCACAATGCTGAATCCTCACAGAGAATGCAAACTATGCAAAGTAATTGAATTTGACAAGAATGCAATAGCAAACTAAAATCAGCTTTCTCCTATACTATCACAACATATCTCATAATGTCGAATCCTCACAGAGAATGTAACCCACAGCCACAACAATGTATTCTAACCCTAAACCACAAGTTATCAGATTACCGTCGGGAGACAGCTAGGTATGGCTCGGAGGAGGCGGTGGTCTATCAGCAGGGCGTCGGGGCGGCACGGCGGCAGCTCAGAGGAGGTTGTCGGGGGCGTCAGGGCGATGCGGCAGGGCGTCCGAACGGCACGGTCGGGGCGGTGCGGTGCGGTGTCGGGGCGTTGGGGTCTAGAGGCGTCGCCAAGCGGAAGTAAGGGTTTTGCTGCCAAGGAAAAAATGGTTTGCCGCCAAGGGTCGGGATATTGATATTAGGGTTGGGGCATCATCACAGACGGTTTATAGACCGAACCATCTGCGATGAGTACATCATAGATGGTTCAATCAATGAACCATCTGTGATGACCACTATATCACAGACGGTTCAATCAATGAACTGTCTTGATGAGCACTATATCACACACGATTAAATCAATGAACCGTTTGTGATGACCTGAGACACCAACAAAAAACAAGCATATTTATAATTATGATTAATTGTAATACATGCATCTCATCAATTATAATACGTACACGCATCTGATCATTAATTATAATATAGACATATGTACATCCCATTACTTATAACACGAACATTTGATTACAAGTACACATACACTTGGAATATAAATAAGGATCTCATCATTAATCCACTTGCTTTTTTTTGTACAAAAATTAGCTCTTCACGATGATCAACGCGTGTGTAGCTAGCTTCCTCAGGTTGCTCTTCCTGGACCATGATGCCAGTACCAATCGGAGGCAACTCTTCGAACTGATTGTATTCTTTCTCATCTACCACATTCTCGACTCCGACAATCCTCCTTTTTTCCTGAAGAACCACGTGGCGCTTCTTGTTCAATTGGTCGGTTACATAGAAAACTTGAAAAACTTGGTTAGCAAGAACGAACGGTTCGTCTTGGTATCCGACACGTTCAAGGTGCATAGTAGTGACACCGTACTTGTCAACCTTCACATGCTGCAAGTGAACCCAACGGCACCGAAATAGGGGGATCTTGAATAGTATGTAGTCAAGCTCCCAAATTTCCTCAATGAACCCATAGTACGACCACCTCATCGACCCAGCAGTATTCAGCGCATCTATGCGAACACTGTTGTTCTGGTTTGTCCTCTTCATGTCCTGATCCCTCGTGTAAAATGTGTACCCATTTAGTTCGTATCCTTTCCATGTTACAACCATAAATGCTGGCCCTTTTGCCAACCATGTTAGCAGATCTTCAGTTGAGCTTGCAATGATGGGTTGTCGCTCCTTCAACCATCTATTGAATTGAAGGTTATGTTGTCTGATGATCCAAGACTCCAACCGCGATGGATTCTCTTGCCATAGCCAGTTCTTGTGCTCGTCGATATACGAAGCCACAATAGCCATGTGTTTCAAAACCGTGGAATGGGCTTTAGCGCATGTAGCTAGATCAGGCGTGATTGATTTTCTTCCGATGGTCCCGACACCCTAGAGCCTTCCCTCATGGCAGGATCGAGGCACACCTATCGGCTCGACCTGTGCCATGTAATCCAAGCAAAACTCAACGACCTCTTCGATTGCATAACCTTCGACACTGCTACCCTCCGGTCGAGATTGATTCCGTACGTAAGACTTGAGAATTCACATGTACCTCTTGAACGGGTACATGCTACATAGGAACACGAGCCCGCACAACTTTATCTCCCTCACTATGTGAACAATGAGATGGACCATGATATCGAAAAATGATGGAAGGAAATACATCTCAAGATTACATATGGTCATTACCACCTCAGCCTGTAGAGCATCTAGTCCTTCGAGATCGATGACCTTCTGAGCAATTGTGTTAAAGAAATAACACAACCTTGTGATTGTCTCCCGGACCTTGGTCGGTAAGATGCTTCTAATTTCCACAGGAGCATCTGTGTCATAAGCACATGGCAATCATGAGACTGCATGCCATTTAAACTTAAGTCTTGCATTGAAACAAGTCTCTTCATATTGGACGAGTAACCGGACAGAACTTTAACACCATGCAAGCACTGGCACAGTTCAGTTCTCTCGGCCCTGGACAAAGTGTAGCAAGCAGGTTCGCAATAAGTTCGGCCTTTATCGGTCTCTTTTGATGCTAACTCAGGTCTGATGCCCATATCAACCAAGTCAAGCCGTGAGTTGATACCGTCTTTTGTTTTGTCCTTAATGTTCAGTAAGAGACCAATCAAGCTATCACATACATTCTTCTCTACATGCATCACATCGATGCTGTGCCGAACTTGTAGGTGCTCCCAATAAAGTAGTCCCAAAATATTGATCTCTTCTTCCACATGCTCTTCTCACGAGTCCTCGATTGATGTCCCTTTCCCAGAGCAACATCCAAGTTCTTAACCATATCATGAATGTCTGTCCCGCTTAAATGCTTTGGAGCTAATCCATCTTTAGTCATTCCGTCGAATTGTTTCTTCATCTTGCGGTATGGGTGATTCCTCCGAAGGAACCTACGGTGACGCATGTACACGGTTTTGCATGAGTGATTCAGTCGCACACTCTCGGTAGCATTCAAGCAGCGAGTCCAGGCTTTGGCTCCTTTTGTACTCTGCCCCGATAGGTTAGCAAGGGCAGGATAATTATTTATGGTGCAGAACAACAGGCAATGCAAAGTGAAATACTCTTGTTTGTGAGCATCCCATACCTTTACCCCAGGAGCCCACAACGTGTTCAGATCTTCCACCAATGGTGCTAGGTACACATCAATATCGTTGCCAGGTTGCTTTGGCCTTGGATGATTATAGAAAAAAATATACTTCCGCTTCATAGACAACCAAGGAGGAAGATTGTATATACAGAGATTCACAGGCCAAGTGCTATGACGACTGCTCATGTTGCCGAAAGGATTTATTCTGTCTGTACTCAATCCGAACCTTATATTTCTCGGATCCAATGCAAATTCTTCAAACCTCCTATCGATGTTTCTCCACTGGGTGGAATAAGCAGGGTGCCTTATCATTCCATCATTCTTGCGCTCATCCGAGTGCCACCGAAGCAGTTTTGCCTCTTTTGGGTTCGAAAATAAATGTTTCAGACAGGGGATTATAGGCAGATACCACACCACATTAGCAGGAGGTCCTTTCTTCACCTCGATACACTCATCGTCGTCATCTGATCTATCTTTACGCTTGTACCGGGATGCGTTGCATACCGGACATACATGCAAGTTTGCATACTCTTTGCGATAGAGGATATAGTCGTTCGGACAGGCAGCTAATCTTTCTACTTCCAATTCTAAGGGACAAAGAACCTTCTTGGTTTTGTAGGTGGTTGTTGGCAACTCATTTCCCTCCGGAAGCATGTCTGCTAACAAGCCCAATAGCACCGTGAAACTCTTGTCGGACCAACCGTTGCTTGCCTTTAATTTTAGCAGTTCCAACACAAAATGACAACCTTGTATATTTGGACTTGCAGGAACAAAGGTTTCTCTGAGTCCTCCATCAAACCCCGGAATTTTACATACTCCTTCCCATCACAGTTCCCTTCTACATCCCGTAGCATCTGATCCAGATTGTCATTGGGAGAAATATCCTTATCGAAAGTACAGTCGATATCATCCGGTGTATATTGACTTCATCGACATGCATTGACTAATTGATGCCTGCATAATCTGCTCTTCACCGTGACTGGTCCACCATGAATACCCCGTTTTGAAACCCCGTAGAATCAAGTGTGTTTCGATTTGCACTGGGTTTCGAAACATCCTCATATTCTCGCAGTCAATGCATGGACAAGACATAAATTCCACCCCCTTGTTCAACATATCTTCCTCTGCAGCTCTTCTAAAAGCAGAGACGCCATTAATGTACTCGGCGCTCCCACAGTTCTCAGCGTACATCCAGCTTCGGTCCATCTACGCTACGTATGTAACATTATGTGTTAGATAATGCATGAAGTACACTTTAATAACGACAAAGAACAAATGAATTTTCTTTACATAGCTAACCACATATATATAACCTACAATACAGAGAGAACAAATACTAATTAACGAAGTACACTTAAATCAAAACCATCTTCTCCCTCTTTACATCACAGAGAACAAATATTAATTAATGGATGTACACCAATGTCAGGACCCGGATTTACAAATCTGGAACCCTCTGTGTTTACCGCACTAGTCCAGGATCAAGCTAGTGCACACAGTGGCAACAAAATTGACATATCATTTCATTTATTGAATTAACTATGAAAGTAGCAAATAGTAGCAACGGACCTTATGGTCAAGTTTACATAACTGGGCCATACGACATGCCACAGGCAATCGTTTGGGGAGCACCATCCTAGCTCACGTAGTCTTCATAAAACTCCTCGTAGAACTCAATATTCTCCTGTTCTCCCTCAGCAACTGATCAACAAAGGCATAAATCCGTTAGTACAAAAAGTACTCAGTAAGCCGCAAGGAATGATGCAAATAATGAATGGCTTGACAAAGGATAATCATATGGTTATTTTGCAGAAAGCAATAACTTGAATTGTAAATACGATAAATAGATTCAAAGCATAGTTGACAAAAGATAATAATAACTGATAAATCAATGGTAAACAACAACACAAGATTGGTGAGGCATCACCCATCACTAATTAAATCATCATCAACCACTGAACTCAACAGTATTAATAATTTGACATCGAAAACAATAGTGAACTCCCCGTTCACTCCCAACAATACCGTCCCTCAACATTTTCTGAAAACACTATACCCCGTGTGAAATTCCCAGGCACGTCCATGACCGCGGACACGGCTATTCAAATAGTTTAACACACACTCTGCAGAGGTTGTAAAGCTTTACCCACAAGATATGACCAACTCTTATTGCCATACGTAATTAACACACTTCCTTTGGTGTGTCGGCAGAGAGATCATAAAAAAGGCCTTTACAATGCTCTGTATAAACCCAGTACTGCCCGCTAAGGTTTCACCCCTCAGGGCCCCCTCTTGCGCCTTGTGAGTCTACCCGTCTATCCCGGAACCCACACAACCACAACAGTACTCAAATTTAGACATTGCAAATTAATCAGCCAGGTCTGTCACCAGACATGTGGTTGTACGGTTAGGCCTAGTTCAATGGCGCACAAGATTAAGTCCTGAAGTATACTCAGGCAAGACAACCACATCCCAAATGTTCTAAAAGCACCCCCTTTACTGCACGATCACTTGCCCGAGTGAAAACAATTTTGTATAACCAATACCAATGACACACCCTGCCATGGTACAACAAATTTTACAATAGTGGCTACCCACCACGATTTCATATCTCATTAAGTCAATATTATTAATTCATCATGTGACATGAACCCATCGTACAACTAAGCATGTCTAAGCATAGTTACGATAACCCAATGTTGATACTACAATCATATCGAACTAGTAAATGACCCAACCTAGGGTGACAATGGATACATGGCATTTCAATGATTCAAGGTGTCATAATGTCAATCAGGTATTTAACTATTCCCGTAAATAATACTTGTAAACAAATAGCATGCATTTGTATGAAACAAAAATATTTTTGCAAGCATAGGTCCAACACGGTCAAGGACTATGACTTGCCTTCACCAACAGCTAATATATCGAAGACTTGATGCTCAGCGACGGTGTCAGCAGCTTCGATGGATTCTTCGGCTACGCGCAAAACGAGACACAAATAAATAACCAAAAATAAAATAAAATCTAAAAAATATAAAATTAGTATTGGAAAATAGAGGGTGATTTTAG
Source organism: Rhipidocladum racemiflorum (assembly GCA_036346355.1). Classification (NCBI taxonomy): domain Eukaryota; kingdom Viridiplantae; phylum Streptophyta; class Magnoliopsida; order Poales; family Poaceae; genus Rhipidocladum; species Rhipidocladum racemiflorum. The sequence goes on from CM070573.1 coordinate 41,476,303, forward strand.
ATGAATTTAGGAATTTGAACGGAGTGAATTGGAGTTCGGACGCAAAAGATATAAGCATTCGAAGTTGGAAAATGATGGAAAATCAAGAAAAAAAGAGAAAAGTTACTGTAGCCACAGTAAAAACGCGAATTTTGCATCCAGGACAGAGCTCATTGAACCTAGGGTTTGAACAAATTGACTTTGCAATGGAAGGGGTGGAGGGATTGGAGAAGGTGAGCTCCGGAAAGGTCTCGACGATGCTAACCCAATGGTGGTGTCGGATTTCGGAGAGGATTACCGGATTGAGAGTAATCGAGGTCGCAAACTCTTCGGTTGACGATGAACAAATGCGAAATTCGGATTCAAACTTTGAGGAAACCTGAAATTGATTGAGGGGTTATGATCTTCACATCCATACGCACACAAAGGAACAAGCGGGTTCGAGTTTGACTCACCGGAACGAAAGATATCGCGGCAAGAACGAAGAACGGTGTTCGTCGTCGATTCTTGCGATCTTCCGGTGAGATGGGAGGGAGTGGCTACGAATGTAGATGAGTACGGGATAGAGGGCTCTGGGACGAAGGTTTAGGAAGTGGAAGCACGCATTTTCGTGAAGAAATGGCCAAGTTATTGCCATTTTAGTGCATTTCGGTTTTTGAGTGATTGTGCCTGTTCCGGTGGAATTTGGAACAAATGGTCATGGGGAATGAGTTCTCCTCGTCTCCCTCCTCACAACGGATCCGGCCGTTCTCTTTTTGGAGCAATAATGAAGGAGTTATGATTATTTAAAGGGAGGGTTTCCATGGAGGGAAGAGAAACACGTTCTCTGGTTCTTGGATGAAGGTTGAAGACGATGAACAGTGTTTGGACACTTGTCGCTTTCCCTTTGGCCGAAAGTAGGTTAGGAGAAATGCGCGCGAGATAAAATAGACAAAAGGGTCTAAAAATCCCGAAAAAATTCCTAAAAATACTAGGGAATATTTGGAACCAAATAAAATTGGTTTCATGATTTTTGGATGAATTTTGGAATTTGAATGATACTGGAATGAATAAATTGAATTTGAATAGTGTTTCGAGGAAGAGCGCAAAAGATAAAATAGCAAAGAGACATTATAAATCTTGGAAAAATTCCCAAAAATATTATAGAATATTTGGAACCTAATGCAATAGGTTTTGGGATTTTTGGAGCAATTTAGAACCTTGAACAAAATTTTCAAGTAAGGATGGAATTTGGGACTTAGGACATTGCGGACGATAATGGAATGAATTCCATTTTCGGAGGGATAAGGAATGCCAAGATAATTAGAACTCCAATTAAAATCCAAAACTTTAAATTAAATAATTTTAAATTAAATTTTTTTAGAAAACCGAAAATAGGGATGTTACAACCAACATAGATCTAAAGAAACCATCTTCATTTCCAGATTTACCGAGCTAAATCTTAAATAGATTGCAAATTTCAACAAATTACGAACCTTGGATAACTTATAACGTAAGTATCTACAATCACAACTCCAAATCCAGGGTCGCGTTCCACCAGATCGCCTCTCAATATCGCAGCCACCTCAAAAATAGCTCAGAAACCCTAAAAATACAAAGGAGGTCGATCGGGCTGGGGGGCCTCTTATTAAGCATCATCACAGACGGTTATTAATAAACAACCGTCTATGATAGGGAAACATTTACAGACGGTTGTTAACCACTAGCCGTCTGTGATGATATAATTTAAAGACGGTTTGAAATAAAAACCCGTCTGTGATGACGCAAGAACAAATCGCAGACGGTTTTAAATACAAAACCGTCTGTGATGAAGCATGCACAAATTAAAAGGTGTCTCATGATTTCCTGCAAGCGCGCCTTTCCAACGATCAGAAACGATTCGTCTTCATCACAATTAACTTCGTCTTCATCTTCTTGGCCGGCCATGGCCTATATATTCATCTTTGGCCGGGCGGCAGTACGCTCCACACAGAGATATATCGATCACTCCACCCATGGCAGCTCTGCCTCCTTCCCCCGGGAGCTCTGCCTCATCCTCCGCCCCTCCATCACCCCCTCCGCCGCCATTCATATGCCAGTGCAATCCTCCCCCCCCCCCTTTCCCTAGGCAATGCCCAATATGCCACCTCTTTTCCCCCGAGGAGGAGGAGGCAGAGGAGGAGGACGAGGAGGATAAGGACGAGGACGAGGATGATGATGATGAGGAGAGCTACCTCATCCGCTGGGGCCGCGGGAGCAGGACCTCCTCCTCATCCTCCTCCTTCGATGGCGACGACGACAACGACGACGAGGACTACATGTGGCCAATGGACGAGGAGGAGGAGGAGGAGGAGGACGAAAGACGAGTGTTGGCGGTGATCGCGCTATATGTATTGTAATTAATTAAGTACTATACAATATAATGTATTTTATGTTTATTAATTATGTAATGTACTTAATTAATTTTGCTTTTGTTAATTATAATGCCATATATAGCTTCGATCAGTTTGTCTATTCGTTCGTCTGTTTGCCTCTGTCTTGCATTTTGCCAAGAGATCGATCTAGATATATATATACTCTACATATAGAAGGACTTAATTAAGGTTGTGTATGCATGGTGCTATGTATGGAGCAGCGCTTGCTAGCGACCTATGTATGTAGCATGCTACGAACATATGCAATGATCATTTACAACAGCAGTAAGTTCACAAACAAGCTTAATAGTATATATGTAAGTAGCGTCTCGTTCATCACAGACGGTCTTATATACACACCGTCTGTGATGAGTCACAGGCACATCACAGATAGTTTGATCTACGAATAGTTTGTGATGATTTCTTTATCACAGACAGTTTGAAACACGAACAGTCGTGATAAGGGTCCCCCACATCACAGATGGTTTTAGGTACAAATCATCTATGATGTCGGTCCTTATCACAGTCGGTTCGTACATAAAACCGTCTGTGATGGGACCCTTATCACAGACTGTTCGTGTTTCAAACCGTCTGTGATAAGGAAATCATCACAGACTGTTCGTAGATAAAATCGTCTGTGATGCGCCTTTCACTCATCATAGACGGTGTGTATATAAAACCGTCTGTAATGAGGTGTCTAATATGAGCCCTCATGTAGTAGTGGAAAGATATCTATGGTGCTCGACCACTGGTAGATGATATATGTTATTTATTGATGTTTTTGTGGTTAAGAAGAGAATTGGATTAACAATTTTATTCGACAGAGAGTAAAAAAAATTTTGCAAGGAGGAGGCTTCCATGAATTGTTGCAATTTAGACGAGGCATGAGTCATGACAGAGATGGCCTAATTTAATCAGTCCTCGCCCGTCATATCGATGCTGCGACGCTCAGCTGTGCCCTTCGCTGTTACACAACGATGACAACTCGAGCCCTGTTTCCGAAACAGTGTTTCGCCGGTGACTGTGTAATTCCGTAGCGTTATTGCTCTGCCTGACTGACCACGCCATGCATGTTTGTCTGCCTGCTCCATGCATCGCTATGCCACCAGGATGGGTTCAGTGTACTACTAGTCGAGTTTTCCGGGGTGCGTGCATGCATGCAATGATGAGGCTCGGTCCTATGTGCTGCTGCTGCACCCGTCAATCATGCGCCGCTCACTACTACAGAAATAGCTTCCAGAAACGGTTCAAAACCACTTCCAGACCGCTTGTAGTGGTACGACACCAAGCGATAAAAGACTACCAATAATATCGTGGGAATGGGATTCGAATCCACGACCAGCACTCCATCCTCGTGACCCGCTTCATCCATCTAGCCAACCTGCCCACGCGTGCTCTCTGATAGAATAGGACACACATTCCTTTTATTATTTCTAAAACTGGGCTTCTACAAGCGGTTCGTGACACGAACCCCTTCTGAAGGGGGTCTTTAGAAGCGGTTGGAGACACGAACCGCTTCTAAAGCCCCACCTTTAGAAGCGGTTCGTGACACGAACCCCTTCTAAAGATCTTTACAAACGGTTCGTGTGTGAACATTATAACCGGTTCGCACCCAACCGTTTCTAATAGACCGCTTGTGATGCCCGGTTTTGTAGTAGTGGCTGGAATTTTACCGAGACACATCAGTCACCGAAAACGATGTATGATATCGGCCAGACTTGCGTGGGATGGATATAGGCCATAGGGAGCACAATTATCCCTGCGATCCTGCATTATATATACCGTAACGTGCAAAAGGCCAAGCACACTGCTCACGCTAAAAACAGACTAAACAGTGTGTATATGGCCTCTAAATAGTGGTTACGAACGCTCGTGATTGACGCACGTTCTAATTGTGTGGGTGCTCTAAATTACGTGGTAGTATAAAGCAAGTGCATATTTGAGCCTAACAAAATTTATTTTTTTATACTTTTTATGTACGTCACTGTTATCAAGCGATTAGTCGCAAAGAATTTGATCCATACATATATGCACGCATGTGCATATTTGTCAGCCAGCTCCACACGTCAAGCCTGCAAATGCTTGTATTAGGTGTGTACATCAACTATTAAACTTGGGTGGGCTTTGGAGTAGCTCGAGTTCATAAACGAGCTATGCCGAGCCTTTGTTTACTACACTACCAGAATACTAGGCTTTACTATCGGCACATCATTATCGATCGGATTTGAACACGTACTAATAGTGACATCAGTATCGATTCATTAGCTACAGAGTCGTAGTGGGCTTTTAGTACCGGTCAGATCTACGAACCGATTCTGATGCACTCACATTAATACCGGTTCGTGAAACGAACCGGTACTGAAGGCACAGGGTATATTAGTAACGGTTCGTACCATGAACCAGTACTAATGAGAGTGTATTAGTACCGGTTCATGTGACGAACCAGTAGTGATGCCTCGTTTCAAGAAAGTTCAAAAGAAATACATATTCTATATATATCAGTACGTGATGTTGCGGGTTCGAGTCCCGCTTCTCACATACATTCTCAACATATTTTGAACCCGGTACTGATGCCTAATGGGCATTAGTCCCGGCTGGTCTGTATCGGTTCAAAAATCGGTAATGATGGCTGTTGTGAACTGGTACTGATGGCCAAATCTGTAGTACTGCTAGCTTGTTTGGAATTCGATTTTACAGTAAAGAGAAGGGTGCCACCATTTTGATTTGATTTTGGCTGGCATCGTCAATCTCTCTCGCTACCGAACGCCTTCCTGATCAACGGAGTCACAGGAGAATGGCTAGGACGAAGCATTATTGGCAATTTTTATACGAGTGATCGCCCACATGATGTGCCTAGCACTTGGCAAACAATCGAAGAAAACACAACACCGCTACGTGAACCAACAGGCCGTGCCCACGTTCACTGCGCACACAGAGGGGGCCAGCCCGATTAGCGGCCGCTGCGTGCGCGTAAAATCGACCGCGCGCACGATCGTTCGAGCTAAACCAATTAACCAAACCAACCATTTTGTCCATTTCTCCCTCCTCCTAATCTCCAAGATTTACTCCCATCGTTTTGTTGGGTTAGTCGATTCTACATGAACCCGCACTATTTTCGTCGGCCAAAAACCGACGAAAATAGATGTTTTCACGGGCAAACCGACGAAAATAAGCCGGCGAACATAAACTGACGAAAATACAACTATTTTCGTCAGCAACCGACGAAAATACCCTTATTTTCATCGGCCTACCTAGCCGATGAAAATACTACCCGTCGCCCATCGTGGACTCGCTGCTGACGTGGCTCGGGCAGTATTTTCGTCGGCCCTAGCCGTCGAAAATAACGCTACAATATTTTCGTCAGCCCAAGCCGACGAAAATAACTATGCTTGTGACACTACGGAATGGTGTGACATGATTTAATGTGAATGTTAAGGTCAAAAACTTTATGAAATATGGTATTGGAGGTTAAAACCATATGGTAGGAGGTTTAATTGCGTTTCCGGGCCATTTCTGGGAGTTTGGGCTTTTCCGGGGGAGTTTGGGCTTAAAAGAAGGGGTTGTGGGCTTTGTTGCGATGGAGTATGAGTCCATTTAGGATTAGGACTCTTGTTTTGGGCTGGTAAAGGGGCTCCCCTGTCCCCTTGTGCGCCCCAACCAGCCATTGTGCGCCCCAACCAGCCATTGGGCCATTTCCTATCATCGCCCGAGTTGGTAGGCTGGCCTATCGTCTGGAGCTACCGGAATTCATGCAAGGTGTGCATAATGTGTTCCATGTCTCGATGTTGAGGAAATACTTGCATGATCCGGAGATGGTGGTTCCGTTGGAACCATTAGTACTTGAGCAGGACCTCACCTACGAGTCCCGTCTGGTGGAAATTCTGGGGACTTCGGAGCGAGTAATTAAGAACCGGACGCTCAAGTTTGTTAAAGTATTGTGGTCACATCAGACCGAGAGAGAACCGACTTGGGAGCTGGAGTCTCGCATGCGCGAGAAGTATCCTGAGCTTTTCGCCTCAGGTATGTGATGTGGAACCTGGCTATTTTCGGTTTTGCTGGGTTGCGTGTTGGTACGATTTAGATTCGAGGTCGAATCCTGTTGAAGGAGGGAAGAATGTGACACCACAGAGTGTCGTAACCTTATTTAACGTGCATGATAAGGTCAAAAACAGTATGAGATGTGGAAATAAGGTTAAAACCATACGATTTGGAGGTTAAAAACGTTTCCGGGGTTTTGGGCCTTTCCGGGGGATTTTGGGCCTTAAAGAGGGCGTTGTGGGCTTTGGTGGGATGGATTAAGAGTCCTTCTAGGACTAGGAATCTTTGTTGGGGGCTGATAGGAGGGCCTCCCTGCCCTTATGTGCGCCCCACCTCCCCTCATTGTGCCCCCACGCCTCCCCTAGGCCCCTAGCCGCACCCCTCACCCTCCCCCCATTGGCTGTGCGCCCCTTGCCCCTTGCCCTCTCCACCTCTCCACCTCCCCACCACCTCTCCTCCACCCCCTTGCTGCCCTAGGGTGGCCTCCCCACCCCTGCATCCTCTTGGATCCATCCGAGGAGCGAGGAGCGTGGAGCGAGGAGCGAGGAGATCTATTGGAGTTTTCGTGCGTCGGGCAAAGGTATGATCATGGGGATCCTTGGGGTTGATCTAGGTACTGTTCTTAGGGTGTTTATCAAGTTTTTAGATCAATTGGTGGTGCTGGAATTGAGTAATTTGGATTAGATCTAGATGTTGCCACGTTTCTGTTTTGGGACCGCATGAGCAGTCGACCTAGGGTTTGCATTTTCGTCAATTTAGAATCCGAATCTTGTCGTACGGATGTTGAAGAAGTTGTAGATAATTTTATTATCTTTCAGTGGATATAAAGAACGTTAAATTCCGCCCATCCGTTTGAAAGTTATGGCTGTTTTACCGAGCGTGTTAAAATCTGTGACGTAATTGGAACAGATCACGGTAATCTGTAGATTAAACAACTTTAGAGTCCGAATCAGTCTTTCCTTATACCTAGAGAAAGTTGGAAAATTTCCTAAGCTACGCGAGGATGTACTCGTTTAATTGATTCGGAGTCCCAGAACTCATGTTATGCTTTTTGTAAGGCTGCTGTCCTGACGGGACAGAACCTCTGTTTTTGGTTATTTCGAGTAGTTGGCAATGTCGGGGTAGATGAGGGTTTGCTACTGTTTTGTGGGCATGATTGTGAGCGTGTGATGCCTATGTGCAGGTGGTGCGACCCCGGGAGTGCCCTCTACTTCCCGCCAATCCGTTGCCCGTGGTTGAGGCAAGTGTGTTGTGATGGATAGCGATTTGTAGGTTGCTTGTTGACAATAGATGGAATTGACTACATGATATATGATCACTTGTCATGCTTTTATGATTGCCAATGATATGATGAGCATGTTTATTATGTTATGATGCCATGTGTTAATATGTGAGTTAAACATGATGTTGGCATAATTGCATACATGACATGTTACATGGCCCGGGCGGTGAGAAAGTCATAACTAATCCGGGAAGGTCGGTGTGGTGTCGTGGAACCACCGGGTCTCCTTTTCTCTTCCTCTTCGTTGGACTGTTTCTTGATTTTTTTGTTCTCTTCCTCTTCGTTGGACTGTTTCTTGATTTTTTTGGGGAACCTGCCTCTTCTCTTTCTTCTTCCCCTCTTTATAGGGCAGGCTTGGGAACATGCACACATTGGTCGGCCCTCTTTTTCCTTCTTGTCTTTTACTAAGGGCTAATCTTGACTTTCCCTAAGGTCATGTCTTTCATGTATTGGGTTTTTGCCCTCTGTTTGTACACCTTTTATAGGGGTTCGATGGGGATCTCACCTATGTTGGGGCCTCAGGTTAGCCTGACACGTCCTGGTGTACTCGAGAGGGGTTGTTGGGGGTGTCAGACCTTGGAGATTTGCGCTAGGTTTACGTCAGAGGGGGACATGGCTGGGAGTAATTTCCTCCGTTTTCCTCCCTCGCCACGGAGGGGGACTTCCCCTCGTTGCGGAGGGGGGAGGGGCGATCTTTATCCTTTACCCCTTTTAACCGGGGGATGGTCTCCTAGGGTATGAACTCATTGCTTTATCGAAGGAGGAGGTTAACAATTATATACCCGTTCACGTGGGCCATCAGATACGGGGGCTTCGTTTAGCTAGCCGAGGGAGGGTGAGCCTGGTCGATCCTCCACAGCTTCGTTTAGCTAGCCGAGGAAGGGTGAGCCTAGTCGGTCCACCACATTAGCCCCTCATGTCAGCGGGTAGACGTCGTTATGCCCGCTGGGATGTAATAGTAAATATCCAAAAAAATTTTTTGCTGCGCATATCCTGTGGAGATAGGGCTTGCCGTCGGTGGGGAGGTTCTTTTTCTTTTGCGCCGCTTTTCTTCCGTTTTCTTTTCTCATTCGTGTTCTCCCCTGGCGTCTGTCTTCCTGATCATCCACCAATCTAGATCTCCATGGGACCTAGACGCCCTCCTAAGATAAAGCCGGTTTTGAGTAAGGAGGATGCCGCGGGGTTATCCCCCATTTTGGGGGCGTCGACGCTGAGTTCTGCCAATCTCGACGCATTAGCGGCTGATTTCGGGGTGATGCGCCCTTCCATGCGCCTCCCTGGTGATGAGGAAACCCCTCAGCCTCAAGCGAATGAAGCAGTGGTATTCGCGGCATTTCTCGAAGCGGGCCTTCGTTTCCCGTCCGCCCCTCTGTTGGCATCAGTACTCCGGGTTTTCCAAGCAGAGCTTTCACAGCTTACCCCTAACGCTATTGTGCGATTGGCAGTGCTGGAATGGGCGTTCCGTCCGGCTGGGATCCACTTGACGGGGGCGCTTGTTTTCTCTCATAGAAGATGCGTTTTGGCAACCAAAACAACAGAAGACAGGGAACGAAGGCCACAAGTCGTGTTTCGGTTCTCTGAATTTTCAAGCGAAGAGGTCCCTCGTAAAGGAAATCCCAGTAGCGGCCGCCAAGGGGAAATGGGATTCGGGATGGATGTCACGGTAGTATTACCAAATCCTCGTGGGTCCAGATTCCTCCCTTCATACTTCGATGGGTCCAGTCCGCGCGATTCGGTCCCCTAGTTGGAGCGCGACTGCGGAAGAAATTGGATATCTTGATTATTTGAAGTCTCTTCGTGCCCAGAGTACGATGCGGGACCTGGTGGAAGAATATTGTCTGTGTCGTATCGACCCCTTAGCCAGGAGCTCCGCCGTTACTCGGGAGCGGTCGTCGGGGGGCACGGTGTCTGTGGTTCGGCCAGAGGGGGTACAAGATCTGGGGCGCGGGGCGGCCGAGAAATTGGCTCGCAAGCTTCTGGGTCCTTGCCAAGCAATTGAGTATGAGGCCGCTATGAGTGCTATTGGGATCACCCAATGCTCTCGTTTTACTGACTGGGGACGCCGCGCGCCCCCTCATCCCAGAGGGTCAGTTGGTTCTCCTCGTCCGGCCAAACGAGCGAGGTTAGCTCGCGTGGTACTGCCCCAAGCTGCCGCCACTTCTGGCGGGAGCGAGGATTTGGGAGATGATGACGACGAAGATGCGGATTGGGGTGAGGAGGAATCTAGCGACGAAGGTGATTCCTCCGGCTCTGTTGCGGTTACGTCTCTCTTGCCGCCGCCCCCTTCGGATTCTGCGGACGCTATGGGGCCCTCCGAAACGCTGCCCTTGGCTGTTGCGGACGAGCCCTCAGATAGGCCGTCCGTCCCGGATACGAGTTTTCCTGAGACTATGGGGGGGTTCCCTCGGCCCTCACACTTGATTCTTCCATTGACGTGCATGTTGGCGGGGGTCAATCCCCCGGGTACTCGTTTCTGGGGATCCCCGGAGTGGAGGCTATCGATTTGGGCGATGAGGACGATGATGATTTTCTGGCTTCAGAGTGCGCACGGGAGCAGCCTAAGGATATGGCCGTCCTCGCGACAGGGGAGACTCGGGGTTTGCGGCTAAACGTCTCCACTCCTGACACCCCCACCGGGGGAGAAGGTCGTACTCCTGACACCTTTCCCGCCAGCTCGTTAGGGTGCGATGTCCTTTCAGGTTTTGACGAAGTCGATGCAGGAGGTGATAATGCGGAGGCGGCGGGGGCATTAAAACCGTTGAAGCAGGTCCAAATTGGAGCGCTCGCCACTCCTTCGCCTGTCGCGGAGGAAGAGGGTCCGGAGCCTCCGATTCCGACTTCTCAAGGCGTCCCCCTTCCGGGTGGAGGGACCTTACCTTCGAACCAACCCACCCCCGCGGGTGGCGTCGGTTCCTCTTTTGTCCGCTTTGACTTGTCAGATTTTTCGGCCTTAGATTTTGAGAGGGGGGCGGCTGCATCTCCGTCTTTAAGATAGATGCGCGCGGCTTTTTCTCCCTACAATAAATATGTGGCCTTATTTGAGGAGATCAATGACCTTTCTCTTTGCGAGATCTCGATGGATCATCATTTAAAGGTATCTTCCCTTTCGAGTTTATATTACTGGTCTCTGTGTCTTTCAACATCCTTCTTCTTCATTTTTAGGGGGCTGTTATCGCTTCGGAGGTATCGCGCCGATTCCGGACGTACTTGGGCAAGTTTAACAAGGGGGTCCAGGATTGCGATGCAGCGAAGGAGCGGGTGGTGGAACTAGAAGCAGAGAAAGCTAGTCTTTCAAGGGTGCTTCAGGACTCCAAGGACTCATTGGCTAAGGTGCAGGCTGAAGCATCTCAAAGTCGGGATTTGGCCGCAAAGAACGCAGAGCTCGAGGGAGTAGTTTCCCTGATGCGGGACCATCTCGTCGAAGAGGAGCGAGCTCGCATGGCGGGGGAGCGGAACGAGAAGAAGAAAGATGACCGAATAGAAGAATTAAAGAACCTGTTGGCGGTTGCCGAAGAGGGCAAGAACATGTTGAAGAAGCAAGTGGAAGAATTCCCCTCCCAACTCGCAACGGCGCGAAGCGAGGTTCAAGCTCATCTTCGTAACGCACAGCGAGCGGAGGAGCATCACGACATGATCCGGAAGGAACTGGAATCCCTTGTCTCGGGGATTCATGGGGCTACAGAGGCCTTTCTTCAGCAGCTCCCTCGGTTCGGCATTGACGCAGCTCCGAGTCGTATCCCTTCCTCCAGCCTGGAAGCTGTCTCCTTCCTCGAGAAATCAACTAAGATTTTTGGGGATTCAGCGCTGACCTTCGGCGATTACTGCGCGAGGCTGGGCTCCGTCAAAACTGCTCAGTTATTGGAGGCGAAGGGATGTACACATATTCGCGAGTACTTCGGTTTTTCTTCTACTGCCCCGTCGTTACCGGGGTTCGGAGACATCCCTTCGTCTAAGAAGCCTTCCTCCGCCGCATCTCGGCTATCGTCAAGCTTTATGTCGGATTTCTGGAAGCAGCATGGGGAGCCCATTGCGAGGGAGTCGGTACGTCGAGCTCGTGCCGTAATGCGCTACTCAGGGAAAGGCAAAGAGAAGCCCCCTCCTCCTTAGCTCGTAAATTTTTGTATGATGGAGTTCTTGTAGACACTTGAATTAAACTATCCATTTTATCAAATGACTATGCATGTTCGTTCGTTTCACGGGCCCCCTCGTCTAAAAAGCGTTCAGTTTCCCCCGACGAGGGCTAGGTGTCAGTGACAAGTGTTAGAAGGACTTAATGACTCGGTAAACTTCTCGAGGGACGTGGGGACGCCTTGGCTTCCCGCGTTCTTATTTAACTCAGGCCTTTTAGCCTTCCTTGCCCTGGCCAACCTTGTTAGTTTTAAACGATCGCTCTCTACCCCTATTTTCCCTTGCTTTTTCAATGGCTGACATCCCCGGGGAAGTCATGGAAGAAGACCCCATTTTTGCCAACCTGGATGAGGGGCCGCCTGTAGCGGCGATCCTGCCGTTGCTGGGGGAGGAGGGAGCCCCTATCATGGTTCTTGATTTCCCGGGTGACGCTCTCGCTCCCGGGGGTCTTCCAGTCGCCGGCGATCTTGAGGCCTTCATTGGAGAGCTATGGGCGGACTTTGATATGGTCATGGCCGCAGAGGAGGCCCTCGCCCAAGACCTCGCCAATCTCGACATATTGATCGGGATGGTGCCGCGGTTGTTGGAAGCCAAGGATGCCCTCGTGGAAGCCGTGGCGCGTGCTTATCGCGTCTAAGTCCACTTCACTTCATATAGAAGCTTTTGTTGGATTACCATATTATGTATGATTGGGATGATATTATGTAACTCTCTGTAGGTGACTCCTACCTATGTCTATTCTTCGTCCTCCTTGTTTGCATTCTTTCTGATCATGCATTTTTAGCTTCCTATCGTACCTTAATTAGTAGCGTAAAACGGTCTCGATTCTTTGCTCAGCCCAGTTCCGGGTTAGGATGCGAGGATAGGTACGGCCGCATGATGCGCAAGCACCCTCTCCTTCCCTGCCGAAGGGAAGACAGGATACTGGCTTGGGCGTATTTTCTCAATTACTTGGCTAGTATAACACGGTGTGTTCTCCGGGCGGCGGGGAGGGTAACCGAGATTTTGTTAGCTCCCATATATTTCTTGCTAAATTCCGCACGAAGCAGGACTCCCACCCTTCGGAGCGAGGGGGGAGTTGGCACCTTAACCCGGTCGGTTGTTTCGCGAAGAGGCGAACCGGGGCAACGAACGAATAGTAGTATCGGTGCGAATAAATATCCATGAATCCCGCGAACTCCTTGGGGATGGGTAGGACGTTTGCCCGACCAAGCATCCACGAACTCCTACCCGGCACGAGGCAACGGGTCTCCGGAGCGAGGGATGGGTGGGATGTTTGCCCGACCAAGCATCCGCGAACTCCTACCCGGCACGAGGCAACGGGTCTCCGGAGCGAGGGATGGGTGGGACGTTTGCCCGACCAAGCATCCGCGAACTCCTACCCAGCGCGGGGCAACGGGTCTCCGGAGCGAGGGATGGGTGGGACGTTTGCCCGACCAAGCATCCGCGAACTCCTACCCGGCGCGGGGCAACGGGTCTACGAAGCGAGGGATGGGTGGGACGTTTGCCCGACCAAGCATCCGCGAACTCCTACCCGGCGCGGGGCAACGGGTCTCCGGAGCGAGGGATGGGTGGGACGTTTGCCCGACCAAGCATCCGCGAACTCCTACCCGGCGCGAGTCAACGGGTCTCCGGAGCGAGGGATGGGTGGGACGTTTGCCCGACCAAGTATCCGCGAACTCCTACCCGGCGCAAGGCAACGGGTCTCGGGCGAGGATGGGTGGGACGTTTGCCCAACCAAGCATCCGCGAACTCCTACCCGGCGAGGCAACGGGTCTCCTGAGCGAGAGATGGGTGGGACGTTGCCCAACCAAGCATCCGCGAACTCCTACCGGCGTGAGGCAACGGGTCTCCGGAGCGAGGATGGGTGGGGCGTTGCCCGACCAAGCATCCGCGAACTCCTACCCGGCGCGAGCAGCGGTCTCTGAAGCGAGGGATAGGTGGGACGTTTGCCCGACCAAGCATCCGCGAAATCCTACCCGGCGCGGGGCAACGGGTCTCCGGAGCGAGGGATGGGTGGGACGTTTGCCCGACCAAGCTTCCGCGAACTCCTACCCGGCGCGAGTCAACGGGTCTCCGGAGCGAGGGATGGGTGGGACGTTTGCCCGACCAAGCATCCGCGAACTCCTACCCGGCGCGAGGCAACGGGTCTCCGGAGCGAGGGATGGGTGGGACGTTTGCCCGACCAAGCATCCGCGAACTCCTACCCGGCGCGAGGCAACGGGTCTCCGGAGCGAGGGATGGGTGGGACGTTTGCCCGACCAAGCATCCGCGAACTCCTACCCGGCGCGAGGCAACGGGTCTCTGGAGCGAGGGATGGGTGGGACGTTTGCCCGACCAAGCATCCGTGAACTCCTGCCCGGCGCGAGGCAACGGGTCTCCGGCGAGGATGGGTGGGATGTTTGCCCGACCAAGCATCCGCGAACTCCTACCGGCGAGGCAACGAGTCTCGGGCGAGGATGGGTGAGGATGTTTGCCGACCAAGCATCCGCGAACTCCTACCCAGCGCGAGGCAACGGGTCTCCGAAGCGAGGGATGGGTGGGACGTTTGCCCAACCAAGCATCCGCGAACTCCTACCCGGCGCGAGGCAACGGGTCTCCGGAGCGAGGGATGGGTGGGACGTTTGCCCGACCAAGCATCCGCGAACTCCTACCCGGCGTGGGCCAACGGGTCTCCGGAGCGAGGGATGGGTGGGACGTTTGCCCGACCAAGCATCCGCGAACTCCTACCCGGCGCGGGGCAACGGGTCTCCGGAGCGAGGGATGGGTGGGACGTGTGCCCGACCAAGCATCCGCGACCTCCTACCGGCGGGGCAACGGGTCTCGGGCGAGGATGGGTGGGGCGTTGCCCGACCAAGCATCCGCGAACTCCTACCCGGCGCGAGGCAACGGGTCTCCGGAGTGAGGGATGGGTGGGACGTTTGCCCGACCAAGCATCCGCGAACTCCTACCCGGCGCGGGGCAACGGGTCTCCGGAGCGAGGGATGTGTGGGACGTTTGCCCGACCAAGCATCCGCGAACTCCTACCCGACGCGAAGCAACGGGTCTCCGAAGCGAGGGATGGGTGGGATGTTTGCCCGACCAAGCATCCGCGAACTCCTACCCGGCGCGAGGCAACGGGTCTCCGGAGCGAGGGATGGGTGAGACGTTTGCCCGACCAAGCATCCGCGAACTCCTACCCGGCGCGAGGCAACGGGTCTCCGGAGCGAGGGATGGGTGGGACGTTTGCCCAACCAAGCATTCGCGAACTCCTACCCGGCGCGAGGCAACGGGTCTCCGGAGCGAGGGATGGGTGGGACGTTTGCCCGACCAAGCATCCGCGAACTCCTACCCGGCGCGAGGCAACGGGTCTCCGGAGCGAGGGATGGGTGGGACGTTTGCCCGACCAAGCATCCGCGAACTCCTTCCCGGCGCGAGGCAACGGGTCTCTTGATTTAAGTCCTGGAGAATATGAAGATGGCTCGGGTTCGCAATGTCTTTCCATTATTTTATTGATAAGGATCGGTACATTTCTTTCCTTCGTATTCCATCACCTACGGGTAAAATTTCTTGAGTGCGTCAGTATTCCATGTCCGTGGTATCTCCTCACAATCGGGGGTAACGAGTTTGTGCGCACCCTTCGCGGTTGACTCTTGGATGATGTATGGTCCTTCCCACGTCGTTTCCAGCTTCGCGAAGGCCGGGGCAGCCCGCTTGAGCACCATGTCCCCGGGGTGTATTTCGCGTTTCTTCACCTTCTTGTTGAAGCTTCGAGTTGACGCCTCCGCATAGGCTTTCATGGTCTTTAAGGCTTGAAGCTTGCGTTCTTCCTCTAGATCACACGTGATGTCGACTGCCTCATGGGTCGGGGTTTTGATTACTCGCAAGGATTTTGCGCGAATCTCTGCAGGTGAGACGGCTTCTTCCCCGAAGAGGAGCCGGAAGGGGGAGAACCTGGTCGCTCTTGAGGCTGAAGTGCGGGTTGCCCATAAAACGTGGTCCAGCTCGTCGGGCCAAAGCCCCTTTTTAGAGCCGTAAAGCCTTTTTTTTATGCCATCAAGAAGTAACCCGTCCGCCCGTTCCACCGCCCCGTTCGACTGAGGATGACCCACTGAAGCGAAGCAGATCTTTGTCCCGATATTGTCACAGTAATCGCGGAATTTCCAGGAGTCGAATTGAGACCCATTGTCGGTCACGATTTGGCAAGGGACCCCATATCTACAAATAATCGTTTTCCATAGAAATTTGACGGCGGCCTCTGCGGTTATCTTTGCAACCGGCTCTGCCTCGATACAGCGGGAGAAGTAATCGATGGCGACAATTACGAACTGAAGGTTTGCTCGAGCTTTAGGAAGCACCCCAACGATATCTATTCCCCACTTGGCGAAGGGCCAGACCGGGGGTACCGCATGCAGTTCGTTGGGCGGGGCCCTAGTTTGCTTGGTCATCCATTGGCACGCGTGACAGTGTCAGACCATTTGCTCCGCATCTTGCAACGCCGAAGGCCAGTAGAGCCCCATCCGGAATAGCTTTCTCACGAGATTCCTAGGGGCCTGGTGTGCCCCGCAATCTCCCTGGTGTGCTTCCAGCAAAGCTTGCACTCCTTCTTCTCGCGAAATGCAGCGTAGCCATGGAGCGCAGAGGCCGCTACGGAATAGGAGGCCGTTGATGATGGCATACTTCTTTGCCCGCCTTTCGATGCGCCTCGCTTGTGCCTCATCGTCTGGCAAAACTCCCTCCAGGAGGTAGTTGTATATCTCATTCCCGCAGTCTTCACTGGCTGCTCGAACAATGAGATTTATCTGGGAAGGAATGGAGGGGGTGCGAAGTATCTCGAAGAAGATTGTCGAAGGTAGACTTCCTCCGGTGGCTGCGATCTTGGCTAGCTCGTCGGCGCGTTCGTTTTGGGACCTGGGAATTGCATTAACGGTGAACCCAATGAAACTCTTCTCCATGGTTCGGACCATCTCGACGTATTTCTGGAGCTGTTCATCCTTCACTTGATATTCTTTGGTGATGTGCCCCTGAATAAGTTTCGAGTCGGTGTACATTATCGCCCTTCTCGCTCCCATGATCTTCGCTTTTCTGATACCCAATAAGAGCGCTTCGTACTCGGCTATATTGTTGGTTGAGGGAAATTCCAGCCTTGCTGCGAACTCCACTTTTTCTCCGCTGGGCGTATGTATCACCGCCGCTATTCCCGCTCCACTCGCCCCCCAAGATCCGTCGGAGTTGATGGACCACATCGTTGGGGTTTTGTTGTCCTTTGGGACTGGGGAAGTCCATTCTACCATGAAATCGGTGAGGGCTTGGCTTTTGATTGCCGTGCGAGGAATTATGGTTAATTCAAAGGGAGCTAGCTCGACCGCCCACTTGCTGATGCGCCCAGTGCTTTCCCTATTGGAGAGCATAGATCCTAGAGGATATGTAGTTGGCACTTTGATGCGGTTGGCCTGAAAATAATGCCGGAGCTTTCGAGATGCCATTAACAGAGCGTATGCCAGCTTTTCCATTTCCGAGTATCGTAGCTTCGCTCCTTGGAGGGCTTCAGAGACGAAGTAGACCGGCTGTTGTTTGACGCCTTGGGGTCGCACTAGCACAGCGCTGATGGCCAAGGGACTAGCTGCTAGATATAGCAGAAGCTCCTCACCTTTTTTTCGGGCTTTGCAGGACAGGGATCTCCATGAGACTTTGCTTCAAGTCGTCGAAGGCGCGTTGGCACTCCCCTGTCCAGATGAAACTATCGTTTGAGCGCAAGGCTTTAAAGACCGGCAAACTTCGTTCCGCGGATTTTGGCAAGAATCGACTGAGCGCCGCTATCCGCCCTGCCAACCGATGTACTTCTTTCAGGTTTCTCGGTGGAGCCATGTCTTGGACAGCTCTTATCTTTTCTGGATTCGCTTCTATGCCCCGTTGGGAGACCAGGAAACCTAGCAATTTTCCTGCGTCCACGCCGAAAACACATTTTGACGGGTTAAGCTTCACCTTTCCTTTTATCAAATTTCTGAAGGTTTCCCGGAGATCCCCGGCGTGATCTTCTTTCTTTTCACTTTTGACAATGATATCGTCAACGTAGGCTTCCACGTTTCTTCCTAACTGTTCGGCGAAGATCTTCGTGATGAGCCGAGCGAAGGTAGCACCTGCATTTTTGAGCCCGAAAGGCATCCGCACGAAGCAATAGGTACCGAAGGGAGTAACAAATGCCGTCTTGTCTTCGTCTCCTTCCTGCATATATACTTGGTGATAACCGGAATATGCGTCAAGGAAGCTCATCCTTTCTGACCCGGAGGTTGAGTCGACCAGCTGGTCAATGCGGGGCAGGGGGAAGTCATCTTTTGGGCATGCTTTGTTTAAGTCAGTAAAGTCGATGCACATCCTCCATGCTCCGCTGGCCTTCCTAACTAGGACGATGTTGGCCAACCACTCCGGGTATCGGGCTTTGCGGATGATTCCCGCCTGGAGCAGTTTAGTCACCTCCACCTTCGCGGCTTCTTGTCTTTCTACTACAAGTTTTCTCAATTTTTGCTTCTTAGGTTTTACGCTTGGATTAATGGCGAGGGCATGTTCGATAATTTCTCTCGGGACACCCAGAAGGTCTTCGGGCCCCCATGCGAACACGGTTTCATATTCCTGGAGGAGCAACATCAAGTGGTTTTCCTCCTCGGGAGACAACATGGTGCCGAGGATCACTGTCTTGCTGCTTCCTGGCCTGAGCGGTATCCGTTGGGTTTCTCCCTGGGGTTGTGGTTTAGGGAGCCACCGGCTGCGATTTGCAGTCTGACGGGATCTAGCTCAGTAATGCAGACATGTTTGATTTGGGGCGGGTTCTCCATATCTATCTTCCTTGCCAAGGCTTGGTCTCCTCGCACCGTGATGACACCATCTTCGGAGGGAATTTTCATGCATAGGAAACCGTGATGAATTATGGCCCCCATGGTCGTCAACGAGCCCCGGCCTAGGATTGCATTGTATTGGAAAGGCATGTCTACCACATCGAATGTGACACGACTCGTGACGCTGGCTTGTGGCGTTGCGAATGTGACTTCAAGCTCCAACTGCCCCATGGTGGTGACCGTGTTTCCTCCAAAACCCATCAGCGGCACTTCCGATTTTTTCAACCGATCTTGTGGAATCATCATTTGTTGGAAAGCCTTCATGGACAGTATGTCCGCAGCACTCCCTCCGTCCACCAATATTCCACGTACTTCGCAATCAGCGATAATGGCGGTTACTACCAAGGAATCTTGGTGCGGGAAGTGTACCCCCGTGGCGTCCTCCTGTGTGAAGGTGATTGGCTCGCATTTTACCAGAGGAAGGGTGGCAGGGGTAATTGCAATGTGGTTAATTTGCCGGGCGTAAGCCTTCCTCTGTCTTTTTGATGAGAGATGTGATGAGGAGCCCCCCGCAATGACGTTAATAATGCGACGAAGATGATTCATCCCTACTCGAGGAGGGGGGTGTTGTCGTCCAACGGGAGGTGCTTCCGGCGGTGCAGGATGCGTCTTGATTTCTCTCTGTTTCGCCTTGAACCGCCGATATCCGTTGATCACTTTGCATTGGATGGTGTCATGAGTGATATTTTCCCCGTGATATTCACAAAAGTACTGCCGGGGCTCTGTTTCTTCCCTCTTGTTAACTCGGCTTCCCTCGTCTTGCTTTCCTCGGCTCGGGGGTGGCCCTCGTCTCTGCAGCTCCGCGGGCCTGTCGCCCGTGGCTTGCCGATTTCTTGGTTTTTCAATGTGGTGGATTCTCCTTCTTTTGTCTCTTCTTCCAGGCTCTGAGTATCGTTCCTTGGTTTTGGCGTTGGGGGGGAGGTCCTTCCCTTGCCCTCTCTTTCGTGGGGCGAACTCTTGATTCTCTTGTTGGGGCCCGTCTTCCCTTCGGAGGTTGTCTTCCTCCGCCCGCGCGTATTCCCTCATCTTCGCAAAGAGTTCTTCCACCGTACGTACCTCTTTACGAGCGAGCCTTTCTGCCAACGGTCCCTTGCGCAGGCCGCAACGTGCCGCATTGATGATAGTGGTGTCGCTTACTCCTCGTACTTGGCACTTAATCTGGGAGAAACGCTGGAAGTAACTTTTAAGGGTTTCCCCTTCACGTTGTCTGACCGCAAATAGGTCACTTTCCTCTTTCATTCCGTCGAAGTTACCCTGGAAGTTGCCTTCAAGCTTGCATCGGAGTTGCGGCCAACAGGTGATCAACCGGGTCTCCAAATGAAGAGTACCGAGACGAGGCTATGCCTTCAAGGGCTAGAAGGAGCCCCTTCACCTTGATATCATCATCTCCTCCCGCGGCTTCAATCGCCGTATCATAAACGCGGAGGAACTCCCTTGGGTCCGTCCGACCGTCATATGTCTTAATGGTGGGAAATTTGAAGCTTCCCGGGGAGGGCCATTTTTTGGCCCGTAGGCGGGTGCTGAGGGGGTTTGGATCGTGGTCTTCCCTGTGTGCCATCGCAATCGCTGGAGATAGCGGCTCGGGCTTTCATCTTGTGATTCGTATTGTCCCCCGTCTGATCGTCCTTGCAAACGCTTCAACTCCGCCATGAGTTGCTCGTTGGCTTCCATCAGTGCCCGCACGTTGGGGTCAATCTCCTCCTGAGCTCCGGCTCCTTCTCCATGGGTTTCTTCGTTTCCGTGGGTCTCTTGGCGACGAGTCGGATGTGTCGACACTTCTGCCACATCTCCTCCTGGTGCCGAGACTGTTCGACCTGTCGTCGGAGGCCGTCGTTTGGGGGCTCGCTTGCGCACGGCCACCGGAGTCTGTGGAGGTAAAGTTCCCGCCACGTTTCGTGCTTCTGTTGCAGCTGGCATCCGCGTCTCGTCATCCAGAAGTCGAGGGGGATCTCCAGATTGGCTTCTCGCACGCCGTCTTGATTCTTCTGCTCCTGCCGTCGTTGCCGCCCCCTTGGATATTGCCTCATTTCCTTTCTTTGGTGGCATGGTTGCAGGAAACTTACCCTTGGGCTTGATCGGCAGGTGGTGGTTTCACCTTGCGGTTGGGTTCCCCACGGACGGCGCCAGTGTGGTGTCGTGGAACCACCGGGTCTCCTTTTCTCTTCCTCTTCGTTGGACTGTTTCTTGATTTTTTTGGGGAACCTGCCTCTTCTCTTTCTTCTTCCCCTCTTTATAGGGCAGGCTTGGGAACATGCACACATTGGTCGGCCCTCTTTTTCCTTCTTGTCTTTTACTAAGGGCTAATCTTGACTTTTCCTAAGGTCATGTCTTTCATGTATTGGGTTTTTGCCCTCTGTTTGTACACCTTTTATAGGGGTTCGATGGGGATCTCACCTATGTTGGGGCCTCAGGTTAGCCTGACACGTCCTGGCGTACTCGAGAGGAGTTGTTGGGGGGTGTCAGACCTTGGAGATTTGCGCTAGGTTTACGTTAGAGGGGGACATGGCTAGGAGTAATTTCCTCCGTTTTCCTCCCTCGCCACGGAGGGGGACTTCCCCTCGTTGCGGAGGGGGGAGGGGCGATCTTTATCCTTTACCCCTTTTTACCGGGGGATGGTCTTCTAGGGTATGAACTCATTGCTTTATCGAAGGAAGAGGTTAACAATTATAGACCCGTTCACGTGGGCCATCAGATATGGGGGCTTCGTTTAGCTAGCCGAGGGAGGGTGAGCCTTGTCGATCCTCCACAGCTTCGTTTAGCTAGCCAAGGAAGGGTGAGCCTAGTCGGTCCACCACAGTCGGTGAGAAAGATATGACTAATCCGGAGAGCCATTGAGTAAGTCCTACATCGTGATTCCATACACGTGGTGTTTGGAAGCGAGGAGTAGGCACCCTCCATCTTCGGGATGGAAGGGGGAGAGGGTGCACACCGACGGGTGTGTACTCAACCATACCGGTATGAGTTTCCAAGGAGACATGAGCATTGCATTACATTGCATACATAATGATGATGATAATGTTAAGTGTTCATGAATGAGATGATATACATGTTGGGAGATGTTATTGCCATGATATTGTTCTTGTTGTCCATTGCAATATGCTTGCTGAGTTTCGAACTCACGCTTGTGTTTTCTTGTTGTTTTAGGTACCATGAGAACGGCATGTGGGGAAGGGAAATAGTCACACGCCCACACGTAGCTTCACCATATTGATTCCACAAGTCATTCTATTAGTTTGATAATAAATTGCGTGTGATGCTCATTGATTTAAGGCTTAGCTTTGCTTTATGAGAGTTTTATTGTTCGCTTGACACTTGGAGACATTAAGTGCTTGATGATAGTCTTATATTGTCGTTAAGACTCTAATTATTGCTGTTTTAGATGTCTCTCATATTGCCTTATATTGTTATACTGTTGTTGCTCCTTCAATTCATGTTAAAACAAAGGAGATGCTGCCGAAATCTCGGTTTTTAGCATATGTGCCTTTGCTGGAATTTTATGTTAAATGTGGTATTTAGGTGTTGTTTAGCTTATGTTTGGTAGCATTCAGGCATAGTAAATGCCGGGGTGCTACAGTTGGTATCAGAGCGGGCTGTAGGTCCTTGGAATATGTATTTTTATTGTCATACCTTAAGTTGCAACTAAAATATGATGTGGAATAACTTAGAAACATGGCTTAGGTTCTAACTAAAACTTTGTTATAGGATAGCAACATTAAAACTTGCAAAAGTGGTATAACTAATCTAAAATTTGACACACTTGGTTGCACAGTAGGATGGGGTTTTGGTTCATCATTGCATTGCGCTTAATTATTTGATGAAGACTATGCTATGATGATGTTTGATCTATGTTCTTGATTGTATGATGTTGTGTTTATGTTTATGTGTTTGGATGGTTGTCTGTCTGAAGTAGCCATGCCGAGGGGTAGAGGCCGTGGACGCCGTGGCCGTGGAGGCCAGGCGAGGCTCCCAGGAGTTCTTGAGTCTGTTCTTGAGGGTAGCGTTCGCTCAATGCTCGTGGGCCAGCTCAGAGGAGCTTCCAGGCCTGATCGAGGCGAAGTGCCCGCCCGCCAATGAAGATTTAGTTCAGGCTCTGAGGGAGATTCAGAGCTGCGCCCGGCGGTGCAGGCAGCCCTGTTGTTGTGCCTCCCCTGGCGGCCCAGCTTGTTGCCCTGCTTTGTCGGAGCCGAGGATGAGTCTCCGGGAGTGGATGTCCCTCCGTCTTGACACTTTTGACGGAGCGGGCACGCCGATCCAGTCCAGATTGGCTGCGGTACATGGAGAGGCGATTTGAGGTCCTAGAGTTGACCTCACCCGGAGGGCTCGCTTTGTGGCCTTTCATTTGAAGGGCCAAGGCCGACATCTGGTGGGAGGGGCTTCGTCGCTAGAGCCCCGATCTTGGTCCAGCCACACAGGAGGACTTTGTGGCTCGCTTAGAGCCAAGTTCTACCTGCAGTCTTTCCTTGAGCGGATGGAGCATACTCGGCGACTCTTTCCCAGGGAAAGAGGTCGGTGGCAGTATGAGGTGGAGTTCAACAGCGTGGTGCGCCTGCACTGCCGTGGCACCGATGATCGGGAGAAGGCAAGGAGGTTCAGAGGGGCCTCAACTTGGAGTTACGAGTTGTCATGGGGCGATCGTCCCTTGTGACTTCTGCTCCGTGGTGGAGGCGGCGAAGGGCATGGAGCTCGAGTTGGAGCTTTCGGGATAAGCAAAACCGGGTGGTTCAGGGTTCTGTGGCCCCAAAGGGGGCCGAAGAGGACCTTTGGTGGAGGAGGTGGGTCTTCTCACGACCCACCTTCAAGAAGTTCATGGGAGGACAGGCTCCTCCTTAGGGGCTAAGATGGGGCCTTGATCGTCTTCTTCGCGAGCGGCTGTTAGATCTGTGCCGGGCAGGCATGAAGTGCTTCAAGTGCGGTGGTGAGCACCGTGCTTCATAGTGTGGTTGGGTAGGAGTTGCAACCACTATGGCAAGCCGGCCACATGGGACGAGTCTGCCGGATGAATCCCGGTAGCATCATCAAGTGGGAGACGGTGCCTTCTCCT
This sequence comes from Rhipidocladum racemiflorum, assembly GCA_036346355.1. Taxonomy (NCBI): domain Eukaryota; kingdom Viridiplantae; phylum Streptophyta; class Magnoliopsida; order Poales; family Poaceae; genus Rhipidocladum; species Rhipidocladum racemiflorum. Next base: position 41,500,036 of record CM070573.1, read on the forward strand.
CCCACACCGGCGTCTTCCATAGGATCGGTGCACATGATGGCTGCTCTGTTTCTCACCGCCCTTTGCGTGGCGCCACCAGCTTCGGTGCCCGCAGCCGCCTGCTTCCTCCTCGCTGCCTCCTCCGCCCCTCACTGTTGGGGCATCACCGAGTCGGGGCTCCTCGCCTCGGCGCCACCAGGAGTGTACGCTTTGCCGACCGCCGAGTCAGCCGGGCATCCAGTGGTGGTTTCAGGTACTCTGCTCATGGATTCCGTTGATGCCTTTGTTCTGTTTGATTCCGGAGCATCCTATTCCTTTGTGTCGTCTAAGTTTGCTAGTAGAGCTAAGTTGGGAGTTCGGATTTACGAGTCCTGTGCTAGTCAGTTCTCCTGGGGGTTTGATTGCTAGCTCTTTGGTTTGCCCGGGTTGCACCATTGCCATTGATGATGAGATTTTCTTCGCCAATCTTATGGTGATCCAGTTGGCTCCTTTTGATGTCATTTTGGGCATGGACTGGCTGCATCAGTACCGTGCCAAAATCTATTGTTTCTGGAAGACGGTTGCCTTGCAGGCCCTGTCAGGAGTAGAGTTGACCTTTCAGGATGGTATACCTTCCAGTTCCGTCTTTGCTTTGACTAGTCTTTTTTCTAGTCGCCGTTTGAGGCATTTGGGTTTCCTTATGGCTTTGTCAGAAAAGCCATCTTCCTCAGTTTCCATTGAGGAGATTCCTGTAGTGAAGGAGTTTGTTGATGTGTTCCCTAACGAGTTGCCTGGTTTACCTCCCGTGAGGAATGTGGAGTTTCGTATTGATCTTGTTCCTGGCACTCGACCTATTTCTATCTCTCCATACCGCTTGGCTCGTCCTTTTCAAGACGAGTTGAAGAAGCAGTTGGAGGATCTATTGGCCAAGGGCTTTATTCGGCGTAGCTGCCGCCATGGGAGCACCCGTCCTCTTCGTCTCGAAGAAGGATGGAAGTTGGCGTATGTGCATTGATTATCGTGCTCTTAACCAAGTGACAGTCAAGAACAAGTATCCTTTGCCTCGTATCGAGGATCTGTTTGACCAACTGAAGGGAGCAAAGGTGTTCTCCAAGATTGATCTTGATCGGGTATAATCGATCCGTGTGAGGGAGCATGACATTGAGAAGACTCGCTTTCTCCACTAGGTATGGGCATTATGAATTTAAAGTTATGTCTTTTGGACTAACTAATGCTCCTTTGTCTTTATGGAGGCGATGAACAGTATGCTACACAAGTACCTTGATGAGTTTGTGGTAGTGTTCATCGGCGACATTCTCGTTTACTCTAAATCGAAGAGGAGCATGAGCGACATTCGAGGCTTGTCTTTGAGCACCTTGAGGGAGAATTAGTTCTTTGCTAAGCTGAAAAAGTGCGAGTTACGGATTTGAAGTGGGTTTTCTTGGCCACGTCATCAATCCAGAGGGCATATCTCAGTAGATCCTAGCAAAGTCTCAAGAGTTTTGGATTGGAAGAGGCCTTCCAATGTCAAAGAGGTGCGTAGTTTCCTTGGGTTGGTGGCTACTACCGGTGTTTTGTGCAGGATTTCTCTATCAATGCCAAGCCACTTTCGCGGTGACTCGAAGGGGATGAAATTTCAGTGGATCGCAGAGTGTGAGCACAGTTTACGCACTTTGAAGGAGAAGTTAGTGATCGCTCCTCGTTCTTACCCTTCCCGAGCCGGGAAGCGCTTTCACTGCTTATTCCGATGCTTCTCGTTTGGGACTTGGTCGTGTGCTCATGCAAGATGGCAAGGTGATTGCTTATGCATCGAGACAAATTGAAAAAGCATGAGCAGAACTATCCCACACATGATCTTGAGCTAGCCGCAGTGGTGTTTGCATTGAAGATATGGAGGCATTACCTGTACGGTGAGTCTTGTGATATTTTCACTGATCACAAGAGCCTCAAGTACATCTTTACTCAGAAAGATTTGAACTTGAGGCAGAGGAGGTGGCTAGAGTTGATAAAGGACTATGACCTCACCATCCAGTATCATCCGGGGAAGGCAAATGTGGTGGCCGACGCTCTCAGTCGCAAGACAGTGCCCCCTGTTGTTGATTGTCTTGTTGCTGATTTTGAGCGTTTGGGGGTCTCCATCGCTTATGCGGGGACCGTGCAAGCTGAAACTCAATTGATTCTTGAGTCAGCGATTCCCGAGCGTGTGCGAGAGGCACAGCAGCAGGACCGTTTGCTCCAATAGGTGAGGAAACGCCTTGAGGATGGCAAGTCTGGAGACTTTACCGTTGATGATGTGGGAGCTTTGAGGTTTCAGGGTCGTCTGTGCGTGCCTCAGAAATCCCAAGTGAAAGAGGACATTCTGAAAGAGGTTCATCGCACCCTATACACGGTCCATCCTGGGGAGACCAAGATGTACAGGGACTTGAAAAATAATTTCTGGTGGAAAAGGATGAGGGTGGATATTGCCAAGTATGTGGCGTCTTGTGGGATCTGTCAGAAGATCAAAGCTGAGCATAAGCGTCCCGCCGGTCTGTTGCAGCCATTGGAGATTCCTGTGTGGCCATGGGATGACATCTCCATGGATTTCGTGGTTGGCCTACCTCGTACTCCACGAGGGAATGATGCTGTTTGGGTTGTGGTGGACCGTCTCAGCAAGTCTGCACATTTCATTCCTATCCGCACTACCAATTCAGCGAGCGACTTGGCTCCCATCTATGTGCGGGAGATTGTGAGACTGCATGGTGTGCCCAAGACCATTATTTCTGATCGGGATGCGAAGTTCGTCTCCAAGTTCTGGGAGAGTTTGCAGAGTGCTTTGGGTACGCAGCTTCGCCTTAGTACCGCTTTTCACCCTCAGACGGATGGGCAGTCTGAGCGTACCATCCAGACTATGGAAGACATGCTCAGGGCCTGTGTGATGGCTTGGAAAGGTAGATGGGAGGATCATTTGCCCCTTGCAGAGTTTGCTTACAATAACAGCTATCATTCCAGCATCCGGGCTGCTCCTTATGAGGTACTGTATGGCTGGAAGTGCAGATCGCCACTTTGTTGGGATGCCGTGGGCGAGAGAGCAGTTCTTGGACCAGATTGGGTTTAGCAGACTGTTGATCGCGTGTCGGAGGTTCGGCAGAACCTTCTCGCAGCACAGAGTAGACAGAAAAGCTATGCTGATGTGAGGCGGCGAGACTTGGAGTTTGAGGTGGGTGATAGCGTACTCTTGCGAGTATCTCCCACCAAGGGTGTGGTGCGCTTTGGCACCAAAGGCAAGCTCAGTCCGAGATTTGTTGGGCCATTTCCTATCATCGCCCGAGTTGGTAGGCTGGCCTATCGTCTGGAGCTACCGGAATCCATGCAAGGTGTGCATAATGTGTTCCATGTCTCGATGTTGAGGAAATACTTGCATGATCCGGAGATGGTGGTTCTGTTGGAACCATTAGTACTTGAGCAGGACCTCACCTTCGAGTCCCGTCCGGTGGAAATTCTGGGGACTTCGGAGCGAGTAATGAAGAACCGGACGCTCAAGTTTGTTAAAGTGTTGTGGTCACATCAGACCGAGAGAGAAGCGACTTGGGAGCTGGAGTCTCGCATGCGCGAGAAGTATCCCGAGCTTTTCGCCTCAGGTATGTGATGTGGAACCTGGCTATTTTCGGTTTTGTTGGGTTGCGTGTTGGTACGATTTAGATTCGAGGTCGAATCCTGTTGAAGGGGGGAAGAATGTGACACCACGGAGTGTCGTAACCTTATTTAACGTGCATGATAAGGTCAAAAATAGTATGAGATGTGGAAATAAGGTTAAAACCATAGGATTTGGAGGTTAAAAACATTTCTGGGCCGTTTCCGGGGTTTTGGGCCTTTCCTGGGGATTTTGGGCCTTAAAGAGGGGCTTGTGGGCTTTGGTGGGATGGATTAAGAGTCCTTCTAGGACTAGGAATCCTTGTTGGGGGCTGATAGGAGGGCCTCCCTGCCCTTATGTGCGCCCCACCTCCCCTCATTGTGCCCCCATGCCTCCCCTAGCCCCCTAGCCGCACCGCTCACCCTCCCCCCATTGGCCGTGCGCCCCTTGCCCCTTGCCCTCTCCACCTCTCCACCTCCCCACCACCTCTCCTCCACCCCCTTGCTGCCCTAGGGTGGCCTCCCCACCCCTGCATCCCCGTGGATCCATCCGAGGAGCGAGGAGCGAGGAGCGAGGAGCGTGGAGCGAGGAGCGAGGAGATCTATTGGAGTTTTCGTGCGTCGGGCAAAGGTATGATCATGGGGATCCTTGGGGTTGATCTAGGTACTGTTCTTAGGGTGTTTATCAAGTTTTTAGATCAATTGGTGGTGCTGGAATTGAGTAATTTGGATTAGATCTAGATGTTGCCACATTTCTTTTTTGGGACCGCATGAGCAGTCGACCTAGGGTTTGCGTTTTCGTCAATTTAGAATCCGAATCTTGTCGTACGGATTTTGAAGAAGTTGTAGATAATTGCATTATATTTCAGTGGATATAAAGAACGTTAAATTCCGCCCAGCCGTTTGAAAGTTATGGCTATTTTATCGAGCGTGTTAAAATCTGTGACGTAATTGGAACAGATCACGGTAATCTGTAGATTAAACAACTTTAGAGTCCGAATCAGTCTTTCCTTATACCTAGATAAAGTTGGGAAATTTCCTAAGCTACGCGAGGATGTACTCGTTTAATTGATTCGGAGTCCCAGAACTCAGGTTATGCTTTTTGCAAGGCTGCTGTCCCGACGGGACAGAACCTCTGTTTTTTTTTATTTCGAGTAGTTGGCAATGTCGGGGTAGATGAGGGTTTGCGTACTGTTTTGTGGGCATGATTGTGAGCATGTGATGCCTATGTGCAGGTGGTGTGACCCCGGGAGTGCCCTCTACTTCCCGCCAATCCGTTGCCCGTGGTTGAGGCAAGTGTGTTGTGATGGATAGCAATTTGTAGGTTGCTTGTTGTAACATCCTTATTTTCGCCTTCTGGAAGAAAAACTTAATTTAAATAAAGTAATTCAAAAGTTGGAGTTTCATTGGTGTTTATATTAACCTGGCATCCAATCCAACCCAAAATCGCGATTCAATTCCCTTCTGGTCGAAAAATCGGATTTTCCAGTTCCGCCGGTACCCGAAAATTCACCCGAGTCCATAAATGCTCCAAAAATCTCCAAACCACTTTTAAAATGTTCCAAATATTCCTAAATGATTTTAGGAATTTATTCCCGAATTTTTGGACCTCCTTTCCTAATTTATCTCGCGCGGCTTTTGTTAAATGCCCATAATTCGCTCCGGAATATTAAATTCCACAACTTTCATCCAAATTCAACCAAACCAATTCCATTGAGTTCCAAATATCCTAAAATGGCTCTAGGAATTTTTCCGGAATTTTTAGGCCATTTTTCCTAATTTTTCTCTAGGGCGGACCGTTTACGTAAAAGAGGGCCAATGAGGGAGTGACACGTGGCACATGAATAGTGTCATCTTCAACCTCTAGCCATGCATTGTGGGAGAGGAAGCTCCAAGCTCCATCAATGGCTACGTCTTCTTAATTGCTCATAACTTCCTCCACGTAACTCCAATCGACGAACGGCCGGTTGCGTTGGATTCGGAGCGTCGCCCTCTTCGCATCCCCCACCACCCCTCGCTGGAGAGCTCACCGGAATTCGCACGGGCGCCCAAAAACCGGAAACGGCCCTCATGGCTTTAATTGCTCATAACTCGGCCGTTTCTCGTCCAAACGCCGCGCCACCACTTCCAATCTCACCGTATAAAAGCCCTCTTCCCGGTGGTATGATCCTCCTTTGGCATCTCCCCTCCATTCGATCTCTAGCTCAAGAAAACCGAGCACGGGTCACTTTTTCGGTGTTCTTCGCGTTCGTCGTTGGTTCTTCTTCTCCGGTGAGCCATTCTTCTTGTTTTGTAGTTCCTTATGACCGTAAGGAAGTCTAGGAGCTCATCCAACCATTGGTTGTAGGTTGCATCAATCGGAGGCGACGAATTTCGCGTTTTTCTCAATCCGGCCGAAACTCCGTTCTTCGTTGAATTCATCATCTCCGGTGAGTTTGGATCAAATTCCTTCCCTTTTCTAGGTCCCTAAGGATGTTATCTAGAGGTTTTAGCTTTTTGTTTGGATTGATTCCATGCAAAAATGAGTTAGAAATCCAATTTTTAGAGTTTTGTTGTAGTCTCTGTTGTTTGAGTGCTCTCTGTTGTTGGTTGGAGCCTTGCTCATGCGTGTGGGGCCATGCCCGCGCGCCGGCCAGCTCGCCGCCGGCGACCGCCGCCGCCCCTCACCGCCGGCCCCCCTATCTCTCTCTCTCCCTTCCTCTTTCTCTATCTCTCTCTCTCCTCCATGGATGGCATGGCAATCTTCCAGAGGAAGCTTCCTCTTTGCCTCTCTCTCTATGACGCGTGGGCCCCACTGTCATACACTCCTAAGCCAAGTCAAACCAGTCAAAGTCTGGTCAAAGCGCAGTCAAACGATTGACTAGGTCAAAACGGAATATTCCGGGAATATTCCCGGTTTTTCAATTTATTCGAAATTCAAACTTCGGAAGCCCATAACTTCTTCATCCGAACTCCGTTTGATCCCATTCAAATTTCTAAATTCATCTAAAATCAAGATCTACCTGCCAGTATTATTTTTGTATTTTTTTTATTTTATTTATTTTCTGTTATTTATTTATTGCCTCGTTTTGCGCGTAGTCGAGAGCGCTGACGCGACCGCCAACCCCGCCGCCGGTTCTGCTGCGTACGACGACCTACTCGCGACAGAAGGCAAGTCTCTTTGATGCATCTTGATCTCAAGATTTTGAACTTGTTTTAAATGTTTTATACAATTGCATGCTATCTTTTATCATATTTCAAGCATAAGTATTTAGTTACTTCCATTTGCAATATTCCTCCTTTGAGATTGATATCCATGTTCCTTGTAACCCTAGAACATTGTTTATACCGTGCTTATGCTTATACGGTATCCTTTGCGATCTAGTTCGGTAGATTTGCTTAGGATCGTTTCCGATGAAAACAACCCATGGGTGGGATTATTCAAAAAGAATGTTATCAAATGTGATTTGAAGGTTATTACTATGATTATAGTATTGTTTTCTAAAATAAAAAGAAAAGGGAAAATGATTTCGACTTGGGCGGCATGGAATGTCGGGTGGGAGCGGATCGAGCCTTGATCCTATTGTGCAAGTACCGCCCCAAGTCATATAAGGACCGACGCTTATGATTGCCATTTTAAGCAATACCGTACTACCACATGTCTATAATGGTACGACCTGGCCAACTAATTTGTAGAAGCCTAGTTTAGACTCACCATTCGGTTGAATGTGAATGCTTAGGATGGAGGCAATGTTGTTTTTCTCACACGGCGCAAGAGGGGCTTCAGATCAAGGCGGTTGGAACCCTAACAGCGGTGAAACCTCAGCGGGTGGGTCTAGCTAGGTAGAAACATTGTAACGGCTTTGTCACGATCTCTCTGCCGGCACACCAAAGGAAGTGTGCTAATAGCTTGGCATTAGGAGATGATCGTGTCTTGTGGGTAAAGTTGTACACCTCTGCAGAGTAAAACTATTCGAATAGCCGCGCCTGCGGTCAAAGGCAAAAGCAAGGAATGCTTTCATATTGGTAGATTTTGATTTTGGTTTCGAAAACTGAAAAGTGTTTTGTTTTGGGGTTCGGGAGTGGTTAGAACTCTCGGATGTGATTTGGCAGATAGAGCCAACCAGGTGGAAAGAACCTGTGTTTGTATTTGACGGATGGAGTCACCTGATTAACCCTGATCCTTTAAAATCTGGCGGATAGAGCCTTTTATATCGGTGATGGTGGATAGAACCTCACTACGATATTACATAATTCAATGATTAAAAAGAATTGTGAAAAGTCGCTTTGTGAAATGCTATTACCTAAGTATGGTTTAATCAAATTTGGCTTTATGCAAATGAACCCTACTAAGCTTCCTTTGGAAAGCCCACATAAGCATACTTTCCCCGACTTGCTGAGTACGTTTGTACTCACGTGCTACACCAACATGTTATCATCAGAAAATTATCAAGATGCGACTGAGGAGGGCGAGTTCTACGCGGAGGAGTACGAGGAAGGCTGCCAGGAGGACTAGTCGCGTTCCTAGTCGTCGCCTGTGGCGTTTTGGCGTCTGCCCGTTTCGCTTTTGTTTTCCGCTGCTTTGTTTCCGGTCTTTAGACCGAGTATTGTAATAAGTGGCCATGTGGCCCATACTTGAATATTTATAATACAAGTTTCGTTATGTTCGGCAATGAAGTATCACTGTGACTGTGTGTACTAGCTACTGATCTGGGACTAGTACGAAAATGCACAGGAGATTTCGGATAGCCGATCCGGGGTCTCACAGCGGTGGTATCAGAGCCTGGACGACCGTAGGACGTGACCTAGTTAGCTTGGCAAAGCCTTAAGGACTTATATTTTTATAAAAACGTATTTACAAAAAGTTAAGTTTCTTTGCTTCTATCTCTCCTGTCTTAGTGTCTTACTCTGGTCTTGTCCTTTGTTAAAATTGGTTACTAATCCCACCTTGTTTCCAAAAATTTGTAGATGCCGGTTACCACCACCTTTGCCGCTCAGACTGGAGGCTTCTGCCAGGAGCTATCGCTGATGCTGCAGGAGTTGGGGTTTCCCCATCGTCCTGAGTATCGGTACCAGTTTATTACTGGTCTTAGCCAGGACTTGTGGCGAGTCCGCTTTCTTGGTCTTCGCGAGAAGCGTGGTTCGCGAGGAGGACCGACCCTTCTACTTCACGGCCGAGCGGTCGATTGCGTATGCTTTGCAGACGCAGCCGTAAAGGCTATCCTCATGTTGGGGCATAGCTACCGCGATCGCTTGGAGGACACCCCAGACGCTTGTTTCCCGTTTCGATTCGGGGATGTACGAGTCTGTTCGAGTTTGGATCAGGAGGCTGACCCGACCGTGGTGCACCAGGGGTCACTCATCCAGGCTCTGGATGACGCCTACGTGCGGTTGACCGACGAGATGCAGAGGCAGCGTCGGGACCTGACGGCTGCGAGGGAGAGGATCCGTCAGCTCGAGGAGGAGAGGCAGGACGCCCCGCCACCGCCACCAGCCCCGGTTCCACAGTACCCGCCGATCCGCGACATACCGATGGATGCTCCGCCCGCCAAGCGTCATCAGGGTCTGAGGCTTCGTTGCCAGGCGCGCAAGTTAGTCTGTCCCCAGTCGCCGTTGGGGTTCTTGATCGCTTCCGGAGGAGCAGGACCTTCGGCAGCTGCTACGCCTTCCCGCAGCAGGAGCGAGGAGGAGGAGGAGGATCCGTCCCCGCGTGGCGCTGCGAGTGACGAGAGTGACTAGTTGTCTAGCCTGAAGGACCTTTACTTTGTTCTGTGATCGTATTAGAACGATAAATAAGTGTGTTGGACTGTATCGTGCCCTTAGGCAGTTGTGATACAGCCATCTCCAAAACTATTTTGTTTTAATGGAAGTTCAGTTGGTTTTCCCTTCGGTTGGGTGCTTTTGTGGTGGTGCTCTAGCTGTGGAGGATGTCGTTTAATCCCCTGTTGCTTACATGTGCTTTTCCCTCTTTCCTATTGCTTGACCGCCTTGTGCAGATGGAGAACCCTGGTCGTGGTCGTGGCCGTGGAAGGCCCGCAGGCCGTGGCAGAGGCCGCGGACGTGCCCGAGGACAGGTGCACTTTCAGGAAGAAGCGTTTGAGGAGCCACCTCAGCAGCTGGGAGCAGAACACGTTCAGCAACCCGCAGCTCAAGAGACCCACCCCACCTCCACCGCCCGCGCAGCCGCCTAATATGGAGCAGATGATGGCTATGCAGCTCCAGATCTTGCAGGCTCTGGCTCAGAACTTGATGAACCAGCCTCAAGCTGCACCAGCCGCCGCCGAGCAGCCCCAGTCAAAGTTTGGGGAATTCATGAGAACGAGACCTCCCACGTTTGCGGGAGCTGTTGATCCGCTGGAGGCGGATGACTGGCTGAAGGAAGTAGAGAGGAAGCTTCACCTGGCACAGTGTGATGACTTTGAGAGTGTCAGGTGTGCGTCTCACCAGCTTAAGGGGACCGCAGCAAGCTGGTGGGAGAACTACTGTGCTGCCCACGCCAACCCTCAGAATATTGGCTGGGATGAGTTTGTTGAAGTTTTCAGAGCTACCCATATTCCCAAGGGGATTATGGAGATGAAAAGGCGTGAGTTTCACAAGCTTCAGCAGGGGAACTTGTCAGTGACGGAGTATCTGAGCCGGTTCACTCAGCTGTCCCGGTATGCTGCCGTTGATGTGGCGACTGATGAGGCCAAGATATGGCGCTTCATGGAAGGCCTTGATCCCAGTATCAAGGTTCAGCTGGTGTCGAACGACTTCCCGTCGTTTCAACACATGGTTAATAAAGCGCTGATCCAAGAGGATGCCCAGCGCCAGCTCTTCGAGACCAGGAAGAGGAAGATGATGTTCCAGAATCAACGGGGTGCTAGCAGCTCAAGACCTCGTACCTTCCAACAGCAGCCCAGCAGGCCAGCAGCCGCCAATCCGCCAAGGACCCCAATGTCCGCCCCTCGTCCGACTGGACCAGCCCCTACCGGCAATGTAGGAGCTCAAGCTCAGAAGAGCAACACGGCTATGGCAGGAGTGCAGTGCTTCAACTGCAGGGAAATGGGGCACTATGCCAACAACTGCCCTCAGAAGCGTCAACCAGTGACCCCAGTGAGGTTTAATCTGGGATCCACTCCGGCCCGTGCGCCAGCGCCGGCTCCAGGGAGAGGCACTCCGCAGACCCCGCGCACCCCAAGGACAGCTGGAAGAGGTCGCGTGAACCACATCACTGCCGAGGAGGCTCAGGAGGCACCAGAAGTGGTTTACGGTACGTTCGTTGTCAACTCAGTACCTTCTTCAGTTCTGTTTGATTCTGGTGCAACCCATTCTTTCATATCAGAGTACTTGGTTAAAAAGCATAACTGGAACACCATACAGTTAAGAAACCCTTTGCTAGTGCAATCCCCTGGAAAAGAATTAAGAACAACTACTGTTTGTCCAAAAATGGATATAGTAATAAAAGGGGTAAAGTTCCTAGCGAACTTAATACTGTTGGATACTAAGGGTATAGAAGTCATCCTTGGGATGGATTGGCTAACCAAGTATAAGGGTCGGATAGACTGTGCTAGTTGATCTATCTTGCTTACCAGCCCTGAGGGAGTTAAAGTGGAGTTTTCCTCTGAGTTTTCCTCTAAGGGGGTAGCACCCTGAACCGGTTGAAAGGTACCTTATTGGAAAAGGTCCCGATAGTCAAGGAGTACCCGGATGTCTTCCCGGACGATTTGCCGGGTATGCCACCGGAGCGAGATGTGGAGTTTGTGATTGAGCTCGTGCAGTGTACCGCTCCAATCTCGAAGAGGCCTTACCGATCCGCCCAATGAGTTGGTTGAGATGAAGAAACAGTTGAAGAGTTGCAAGAGAAAGGATTCATCAGGCCTAGCTCGTCGCCGTGGGGATCGCCAGTGATCTTCGTCTCAAAGAAAGATGGTAGTCTGAGGATGTGCATAGACTACAGGTCCTTAAATGAGGTCACTATCAAGAATAAGTACCCGTTGCCGAGGATAGATGACCTGTTTGATCAGTTGAAGGGAGCTCAAGTATTCTCCAAGATAGATTTGAGATCGGGTATCATCGATTGAAAATAAGAAAGGAGGATATTCAAAAAACCTTCACCACTCCGATATGGACTGCATTTAGTTACTGATCATGTCTTTTGGGTTAACCAATGCCCCTTCATACTTCATGAATCGATGAACAAGGTGTTTATGGAATATTTAGACAAGTTCGTCGTAGTCTTCATCGATGACATTCTTGTCTATTCCAAGAGCGTAAAAGAGCATGAAGACCATCTGCAGATCGTCCTCGAGGCGTTGAGAGAGCATCGGTTGTATGCCAAGTTTAGTAAGTGTGACTTACGGTTGAAAGAGGTATCTTTCCTGGTCATATCATTTCTGCCGCAGAGTAGCAGTAGATCCCGCCAAAGTGAGAGATGTGTTGGATTGGCAACAGCCGAAATCAGTCCCAGAAATCAGGAGTTTTCTTGGATTAGCTGGTTATTATCGGAGATTCATTGAAGGTTTCTCGAAGATAGCCAGATCTCTTACTCAGCTTCTGAAGAAGGAAAAGAAGTTTGAATGGACTAAAGCTTGCGAGCAGAGTTTTCAGGAGTTGAAAAAGAGATTAACCTCAGCCCCAGTGCTTGTGTTGCCGGATATTCACAAGGACTTTGAGGTGTATTGTGATGCTTCAAAACAAGGGCTTGGATGTGTTTTGATGCAAGAAGGAAAGGTAATAGCTTATGCTTCAAGACAACTGCGACCTCATGAAGAAAATTATCCCATTCATGACTTGGAGTTGGCCGCAGTTGTACATGCGCTCAAGATATGGAGGCATTACTTGATCGGCAATAGATGCGAGATCTATACGGATCACAAGAGTCTGAAGTATATCTTCACTCAACCTGACCTCAACCTGAGGCAGAGAAGATGGTTGGAGTTGGTGAAGGATTACAATGTTGGAATTCACTACCACCCCGGAAAGGCAAATGTAGTTGCGGATGCACTAAGCAGGAAGGTTCACTGCAATAATGTGATGGGGCAGGAAGGCCGGCCCGGTAGCTTAGTGAGGAATTTCGGCATCTTAACCTGGAGTTGGTAAAGGAAGGATGCATCTACAACTTGGAAGTGAAATCGACCCTTGAGGATCGATCCGAGCGGCTCGTAAAGATGATAAGGGCATTGCGGATCTGAAAGAAGGTCTCAAGAAAGGAAAACACCCGGATTTTCTGTGGATGACCAGGGTACGGTTTGGTTCGGAAAAAGGATAGTAGTCCCTAACCAAGAAGAGATCAAGAGTGTGGTTCTGAAGGAAGCACATGATTCGGTATACTCCATTCACCCTGGAGGTACCAAGATGTATGCGGATCTGAAGGAGAAATATTGGTGGTCTAATATGAAGAAAGAAGTTGTAGACTTCGTGGCCCGATGTGATGTGTGTCAGTTGGTGAAAGCTGAACATCACAGACCAGCCGGTCTATTGCAGCCCTTGCAAGTGCCTGTTTGGAAATGGGAAGAAGTTGGGATGGATTTTATAACTGGGTTACCCAAAACTAAATCCGGTTATGATTCCATTTGGGTGATTGTGGACAGATTAACTAAGGTGGCTCATTTCATTCCTGTGAATACAACTTATGCTGGTGATAAGTTAGCAGAGCTTTATATGGCCAAGATAGTATGTTTGCACGGTGTGCCCAAGAAGATTGTGTCCGATCGAGGTTCCCAGTTTACCTCAAGGTTTTGGCAGAGATTACATGAGGTGATGGGCACAAATCTGAATTTTAGCATAGCGTACCATCCCCAGACGGACGGTCAGACGGAAAGGGTGAATCAAATTCTGGAAGATATGCTCCAAGCTTGTGCTTTGACGTATAAAGGTTCTTGGGATCAGAATTTGCCTTATGCGGAGTTTGCTTACAACAACAGTTATCAAGCCAGTCTGAAGATGGCACCGTTTGAAGCTTTGTACGGAAGAAGGTGCAGGACACCTTTATATTGGAAAGAAACAGAAGGTGGTCAGATCATTGGATCTGATATCCTGAAAGAAGCCGAAGAGCAAGTCAGGGTAATTCGTGAGAATCTGAAGACAGCTCAGTCAAGACAGAAACGCTATGCAGACAATCGTCGTCGAGAATTGAGCTTTGCACCTAGTGATCATGTGTACTTGAAAGTGTCACCTTTAAAAGGAATGAAGCGTTTCCGAGTTAGTGGGAAGTTAGCGCCCCGCTATATTGGACCCTTCCGAGTGGTTGCCAGAAGAGGGGAGGTTGCTTATAAGTTGGAACTGCCGTCTCAGTTGTCAGGAGTACATGATGTTTTTCATGTATCGCAGTTGAAGAAGTGTCTCAGAGTTTCCGAGCATCAGCTGCCAGTTGAAGAGTTGGAATTGAAGGAAGATCTGTCTTATCCAGAGTTTCCTGTCAGAATTTTGGATGAAGCGGAACGCCGAACTCGAAGCCGGGTAATCAAGTTTTGCAAAGTTCAGTGGAGCAATCATTCCGAGAAAGAAGCAACCTGGGAGCGGGAAGAAGATCTTCGAGCAGAGTTTCCAGACCTTTTTCTTTCTTCTCCGGAATCTCGGGGACGAGATTCTCTCTAAGGGGGGGTAGGTTTGTAACATCCTTATTTTCGCCTTCTGGAAGAAAAACTTAATTTAAATAAAGTAATTCAAAAGTTGGAGTTTCATTGGTGTTTATATTAACCTGGCATCCAATCCAACCCAAAATCGCGATTCAATTCCCTTCCTATTTAAAAATCGGATTTTCGATTCACGGCATTCTAAAATTCACCCGAGTCCATAAATGCTCCAAAAATCTCCAAACCACTTTTAAAATGTTCCAAATATTCCTAAATGATTCTAGGAATTTATTCCCGAATTTTTGGACCTCCGTTCCTATTTTATCTCGCGCGGCTTTTGTTAAATGCCCGTAATTCGCTCCGGAATATTAAATTCCACAAATTTCATCCAAATTCAACCAAACCAATTCCATTGAGTTCCAAATATCCTAAAATGGCTCTAGGAATTTTTCTGGAATTTTTAGGCCATTTTTCCTAATTTTTCTCTAGGGCGGACCGTTTACGTAAAAGAGGGCCAATGAGGGAGTGACACGTGGCACATGAATAGTGTCATCTTCAACCTCTAGCCATGCATGGTGGGAGAGGAAGCTCCAAGCTCCATCAATGGCTACCTCTTCTTTAATTGCTCATAACTTCCTCCACGTAACTCCAATCGACGAACGGCCGATTGCGTTGGATTCGGAGCGTCGCCCTCTTCGCATCCCCCACCACCCCTCACCGGAGAGCTCGCCGGAATTCGCACGGGCGCCCAAAAACCGAAAACGGCCCTCATGGCTTTAATTGCTCATAACTCGGCCGTTTCTCGTCCAAACGCCGCGCCACCACTTCCAATCTCACCGTATAAAAGCCCTCTTCCCGGTGGTATGATCCTCCTTTGGCATCTCCCCTCCATTCGATCTCTAGCTCAAGAAAACCGAGTACAGGTCACTTTTTCGGTGTTCTTCGCGTTCGTCGTTGGTTCTTCTTCTCCGGTGAGCCATTCTTCTTGTTTCGTAGTTCCTTATGACCGTAAGGAAGTCTAGGAGCTCATCCAACCATTGGTTGTAGGTTGCATCAATCGGAGGCGACGAATTTCGCGTTTTTCTCAATCCGCCCGAAACTCCGTTCTTCGTTGAATTCATCATCTCCGGTGAGTTTGGATCAAATTCCTTCCCTTTTCTAGGTCCCTAAGGATGTTATCTAGAGGTTTTAGCTTTTTGTTTGGATTGATTCCATGCAAAAATGAGTTAGAAATCCAATTTTTAGAGTTTTGTTGTAGTCTCTGTTGTTTGAGTGCTCTCTGTTGTTGGTTGGAGCCTTGCTCATGCGTGTGGGGCCATGCCCGCGCCGGGCCGCCTCGCCGCCGCTGGCCCGCCATTGCCGGCGCCGCCGCCGTCGCTGCGTCGCCCGGCGCTGCTCATCTTGTAGCGTCGCTGCCGCCAGCTCTCCTCGCCCGGCCTCGCCGCCACTCGCCGGCCCGCCGCCGCGCGCCACTGCCCACGCCGCCCCTCACCGCCGGCCCCCCCTATCTCTCTCTCTCCCTTCCTCTTTCTCTATCTCTCTCTCTCCTCCATGGATGGCATGGCAATCTTCCAAAGAAAGCTTCCTCTTTGCCTCTCTCTCTATGACGCGTGGGCCCCACTATCATACACTCCTAAGCCAAGTCAAACCTGTCAAAGTCCGGTCAAAGCGCAGTCAAACGATTGACTCGGTCAAAAGGGAATATTCCGGGAATATTCCCGGTTTTTCAATTTATTCGAAATTCAAACTTCGGAAGCCCATAACTTCTTCATCCGAACTCCGTTTGATCCCATTCAAATTTCTAAATTCATCTAAAATCAAGATCTACCTGCCAGTTTTATTTTTGTATTTTTTTGATTTTATTTATTTTCTGTTATTTATTTATTGCCTCGTTTTGCGCGTAGTCGAGAGCGCTGACGCGACCGCCGACCCCGCCGCCGGTTCTGCTGCGTACGACGACCTACTCGCGACAGAAGGCAAGTCTCTTTGATGCATCTTGATCCCAAGATTTTGAACTTGTTTTAAATGTTTTATACAATTGCATGCTATCTTTTATCATATTTCAAGCATAAGTATTTAGTTACTTCCATTTGCAATATTCCTCCTTTGAGATTGATATCCATGTTCCTTGTAACCCTAGAACATTGTTTATACCGTGCTTATGCTTATACGGTATCCTTTGCGATCTAGTTCGGTAGATTTGCTTAGGA
The DNA here is from genome assembly GCA_036346355.1 of Rhipidocladum racemiflorum. NCBI lineage: Eukaryota > Viridiplantae > Streptophyta > Magnoliopsida > Poales > Poaceae > Rhipidocladum > Rhipidocladum racemiflorum. The sequence continues at coordinate 41,516,351 of CM070573.1, forward strand.
TCGTTTCCGATGAAAACAACCCATGGGTGGGATTATTCAAAAAGAATGTTATCAAATGTGATTTGAAGGTTATTACTATGATTATAGTATTGTTTTCTAAAATAAAAAGAAAAGGGAAAATGATTTCGACTTGGGCGGCATGGAATGTCGGGTGGGAGCGGATCGAGCCTTGATCCTATTGTGCAAGTACCGCCCCAAGTCATATAAGGACCGACGCTTATGATTGCCATTTTAAGCAAATACCGTACTACCACATGTCTATAATGGTACGACCTGGCCAACTAATTTGTAGAAGCCTAGTTTAGACTCACCATTCAGTTGAATGTGAATGCCGGATGGAGGCAATGTTGTTTTTCTCACACGGCGCAAGAGGGGACTTCTGTACTGGGCGGTTGGAACCCTAACAGCGGTGAAACCTCAGCGGGTGGGTCTAGCTAGGTAGAAACATTGTAACGGCTTTGTCACGATCTCTCTGCCGGCACACCAAAGGAAGTGTGCTAATAGCTTGGCATTAGGAGATGATCGTGTCTTGTGGGTAAAGTTGTACACCTCTGCAGAGTAAAACTATTCGAATAGCCGCGCCTGCGGTCAAAGGCAAAAGCAAGGAATGCTTTCATATTGGTAGATTTTGATTTTGGTTTCGAAAACTGAAAAGTGTTTTGTTTTGGGGTTCGAGTGGTTAGAACTCTCGGATGTGATTTGGCGAGATAGAGCCAACCAGGTGGAAAGAACACATGTTTGTATTTGACGGATGGAGTCACCTGATTAACCCTGATCCTTTAAAATCTGGCGGATAGAGCCTTTTATATCGGTGATGGTGGATAGAACCTCACTACGATATTACATAATTCAATGATTAAAAAGAATTGTGAAAAGTCGCTTTGTGAAATGCTATTACCTAAGTATGGTTTAATCAAATTTGGCTTTATGCAAATGAACCCTACTAAGCTTCCTTTGGAAAGCCCACATAAGCATACTTTCCCCGACTTGCTGAGTACGTTTGTACTCACGTGCTACACCAACATGTTATCATCAGAAAATTATCAAGATGCGATCGAGGAGGCGAAGTTCTACGCGGAGGAGTCACGAGGAAGGCTGCCAGGAGGACTAATCGCGTTCCTAGTAAATGCTTTGTGGCGTTTTGGCGTCTGCCCGTTTCGCTTTTGTTTTCCGCTGCTTTGTTTCCGGTCTTTAGACCGAGTATTGTAATAAGTGGCCATGTGGCCCATACTTGAATATTTATAATACAAGTTTCGTTATGTTCGGCAATGAAGTATCACTGTGACTGTGTGTACTAGCTACTGATCTGGGACTAGTACGGAAATGCACAGGAGATTTCGGATAGCCGATCCGGGGTCTCACACTTGTTGAGAATATATGGAATTGACTACATGATATATGATCACTTGCCATGCTTTTATGATTGCCAATGATATGATGAGCATGTTTATTATGTTATGATGCCATGTGTTAATATGTGAGTTAAACATGATGTTGGCATAATTGCATACATGACATGTTACATGGCCCGGGCGGTGAGAAAGTCATAACTAATCCGGGAAGGTTGGTGAGAAAGATATGACTAATCCGGAGAGCCATTGAGTAAGTCCTACATCATGATTCCCTACACGTGGTGTTTGGAAACGAGGAGTAGGCACCCTCCATCTTCGGGATGGAAGGGGGGAGAGGGTGCACACCGACGGGTGTGTACTCAACTATACCGGTATGAGTTTCCAAGGAGACATGAGCATTGCATTACATTGCATACATAATGATGATGATAATGTTAAGTGTTCATGAATGAGATGATATACATGTTGGGAGATGTTATTGCCATGATATTGTTCTTGTTGTCCATTGCAATATGCTTGCTGAGTTTCGAACTCACGCTTGTGTTTTCTTGTTGTTTTAGGTACCATGAGAACGGCATGCGGGGAAGGGAAATAGTCACACGCCCACACGTAGCTTCACCATATTGATTCCACAAGTCATTCTATTAGTTTGATAATAAATTGCGTGTGATGCTCATTGATTTAAGGCTTAGCTTTGCTTTATGAGAGTTTTATTGTTCGCTTGACATTTGGAGACATTAAGTGCTTGATGATAGTATTATATTGTCGTTAAGACTCTAATTATTGCTGTTTTAGATGTCTCTCATATTGCCTTATATTGTTATACTGTTGTTGCTCCTTCAATTCATATTAAAACAAAGGAGATGCTGCCGAAATCTCGGTTTTTAGCATATGCGCCTTTGCTGGAATTTTATGTTAAATGTGGTATTTAGGTGTTGTTTAGCTTATGTTTGGTAGCATTCAGGCATAGTAAATGCCGGGGGTGCTACAAGTGTATTGTAATGGATAGCGATTTGTAGGTTGCTTGTTGAGAATAGATGAAATTGACTATATGATATGATCACTTGCCATGCTTTAATGATTGCCAATGATATGATGAGCATGTTTATTATGTTATGATGCCATGTGTTAATGTACAAGTTAAATATGATGTTGGCATAATTGCATACATGGTATGTTACATGGCCCGGGCGGTGAGAAAGTCATAACTAGTCCGGGGTAGGTCGGTGAGAAAGTTATGACTATTTCGGAGAGCCAATGAGTAAGTCCTACATCGTGATTCCATTCACCGCGGTGAACGGAAGCGAGGAGTAGGCACCCTCCATCTTCGGGTTGGAAGGGGGGAGAGGGTGCACACCGACGGGTGTGTACTCAACCATACCGGTATGAGTTTCCAAGGAGACATGAGCATCGCATTGCATTGCATACATAATGATGATGATAATGTTATGTGTTCATGAATGAGATGATATACATGATATGAGATATTAATGCCATGTAATTGTTCTTGTTGTCCATTGCAATATGCTTGCTGAGTTTGGAACTCACGCTTGTGTTTTCTTATTGTTTTAGGTACCATGAGACCGGCTTGCGGGGAAGGGAAATAGTCATACTTCCGCACGTAGCTTCACTCATTTGATTCCACAAGATATTCAATTAGTTTTTGATAATAAATTGTGTGTGATGATTATTGTTTTAAGGTTTAGCTTTGCTATATGAGAGTCTTATTGTTCGTTTGACTCTTGGAGACATTAATGCTTGAAACTAGAGTTACATGGTTGTTAAGTCGTTATTTATTGCTGTTTTAGTTGTCTCTCATATTGCCTTATATTGCTATGCTGTTGTTGCTCCTTCAAATCATGTTAAAACAAAGGAGATGCTGCCGAAATCTCGGGTTTTAGCATTTACTCCTTTGCTGTAATTTACCTTAATTCTTGGTATTTAGATGTTGTTTAGCTTATGTTTGGTAGCATTCAGGCATATTAAATGCCGAGGTGTTACAGTTGGTATCAGAGCGGGCTGTAGGTCCTTGGAATGTGTATTTTTAGTGTCATACCTTAGGTTACAACTAAAATGTGATGTGGGATAACTTAGAAACATGGCCTAGGTTTCAACTAAATTTTGTCATAGGATAGCAACATTAAAACTTGCAAAAGTGGTATAACTAAATCTAAAATTTGACACACAATGGATGCACAGTAGCAAAGGGTATGGGTATCGTTTCTTTACGCTTAAATGTTGTATTTAAGCTATGAAGTTGAATGCCTCTTTTGATAATGCATGTTGCTATGTTTATGAGATAAAAGATTGAATTGTGCTTGTTGTAGTGATAAAGTGGGGTTGTGGTGCCGAAGGGTTTCGGTCACCACTTTTGTTCACAATAAGGGTGTGGTTTGACGGTATGGACGGTTAAAGCCATCACCGAAGAACTATTAACCCCTTGTGGGGAAAGAGTGCTTACCTTTTCTATCGTAGATCGGGTAGTTTACTGGAGTCAAATAGAAGAGTTTGGTGGTGGATTCATTCGTATGTTCTTTACCGTTCTGACGGTCGGATTTGGTTGTTTTTCTTGACTTTAGTTGATTGAAATCAAAAGAAAAGTGTTTTGAATTGGATTTTCGCGGATTGTTCCGTATGAGGTGTGTGGTTTTGTCTTCCTTGGTTGAAGACGAAGAAGAAGAGTCTAGTGTTGTCTTTCTCCTAGGTCAAAAGAGTTATTGCGGCGTTATGATGGACCTGGTTGTCAGGGCTGAAGTTCTGTGGCTTTGTAGGACTAAGTGGTGTGTGATTTTGTCATTTTACTGGTTTGAGAAATCATCTTTGAAAAACCCTTCTTGTTTCATGAAAGGTTGGGGTTTGGTGTTAAGGTTTTATTTGAAAAGGTTTACTTGATCGCTTGGTTCCCTTTCGAGAAAATTGTCTTTCAACCATTTTCCTCTGTGGGAGTCCTTGAGATTTAAAAAGAGTTTTGGAGAATTCCTCTTGCATGACCAAGTTTGGGTTTGTCTCATTGCAATTTTGAGAGTAAAGTTTCCTTATGAATTTTGGGATGAGCTTTAAAACTAAAATGCTGCAAACAAAGTAAGTAGTCTTTTGACTGAAATCGTTTGTCCCTAGTATGAATTGTTGTTTAGCATGTTACGTAGCATGTACCAATGTGATGACGTATTGTTAAGTTAATTTGTGAGTTGAAACAACTCAATACGGTTGTTACCTCTAGCTTGAAAATAAATAGACTACTAGTGTTGTAGTTTGCTCTTAGCGAGAATGATTAAATGTGTTAATGTACATGCTTAGAATCTGTTGCTTTGTTATAAAAAAAATGCTTATGACCCCCGATTATGTTTAAAATTTTAAACCCTGATGCATAGTTGAAACATTAAGATGATATAGACTGCTGTTATTGTTAAAGAAACTTTGCTGGTTGTTTAAAGATGCTCTAATCTAATGGATTAATAGAGAAATTTAATCGTGTTGCCTAGTGACTTTAATTTGGAAGTTGATTAGAGTTGCTATTTACGTTGTTGCAAACTACTAGTATATTTGGAAGTATGCAGTTGTGTCTCTACAATGCTAGTATTGATATCAATTGAGAAGACATAAGACTTATTAGTAATGATGTTGTTAAGGGCAGTGTTAATGCTAGTATTCAATCTATTTTAAGTAGTGGGAGTATGTTGTGTGGTGGTAATTTGTTATCACCTATGTATAGGGTAGCTAAAAGTAATGTTGTTGGATGATGATTATGCCCTTTTGTTGTTATTGATGACTAAGTAGTGGTGGTAACTGTTTAGATTACTCGTTGGAAAACCATGGTTAAAATAGAGGAAAATTTTAACATGTTGCGATGGAGTGAGCTTTGGATAATTAACATGATAAATGATCTTATCCTTAATGAAAGTATAACTTAGAGTCTCACTTACGAATTCTTCCCTGTGGAGATAATATTTACATGTTGAAATCGTTGTTTAACTGAATAAGGTTCGGTTGTCGAGACGTGAATATATAGGAGGTATGAAATTTATATGTTGATCTTCCTGAAAGATTTGTTGAAGTACTATGTTTCAAATTTAGAATAAGAAGTATTATGATTCGGTGATCCATGGGGATCATGTCCATATAGTCTTGGTTGGGTGCCTTTTTGATAAGCATCATAAACCCTAATTAAAAGTGTTGGGAATGGTAACTAGATGAAGAATTTGTTGTGAAGCTTTGGTTTAATTGTGTTGGGGCTTCTCAGGGAGTAAATAGTGATTACTGAAGTCTTTAATGGAAAGTGTAGTGGAGTACTAGAGATGGTTCTTTTTTATGCTGAGCTTGTGTTCAAAAGCTTTTGGACTGGTTTGGTTGTTTGCCATTTTGGTTGAAGGGTTTTCGGTCAAGGTGTTCCTTATGCTGTGTTTGAGTTTCCTAAAACTTCGTAGAAATTGGTGCAAATATTTGGTTTTGGCTAATTTGTTTAGTTGGTGCTATGAGTATGGATTTACACCCCAAAAGTTTTTGAGTCGATCGCGCCCTTCGCGTTAGACCTTTGAATTATCTTTGGAATTAATTTTAAAAGGAAGCAGATGGTCATAAAGGGTTGTGTTGGAAACTTTTGAGTTAAGCCCTTGATGTGTAACTCTGTTTGGCTAGAGTTGGTGTCATTTGGAAAATGTGTCTGGTGTGCGGATGTTTCACAAGTCTGGATTTTTATGAATGTTTCATATGTGAATTTGGTTGGTGAAGAGTTTTCTTTTGGGATTGAGTTTCCCTCTCTTTTGATAAAATTTATGGCGGTTGTTTGTGCAGATGTTTAACTTTGGAGCCGATGTTTCTTTTTTTCCAAATGTTGATTTTGGTTAAAACGCGATGTTTTGCGAGTTTTGCCTTCTATCATGGGTGGGTTCTGAGACGATGTGGTGCCTTACTGTTAACTATGCTGCCGTCATAGTTTATATGAATTAGCGTAACTCTCGATGTTATTCGAAATTTATTCATGTGATGCCGAGGAAGAAGTCGTCATGTGAATGACTATTCGGTAGTGTTGTTACATGATGAAGGAATGGTGAAAAGTAAACATGACATCGTTTTTTTTTAGATGTTAAATGATAAAAGAGCCGTTGAGCCAAGTCGGTGAGAAAGTCATATATAGAGATATGACTAATCCGGAGTGCTCTTGAAGAATGTGCATTCATGTTATGAAACGAGATTTCCCTTGATTTCTAGTATGAAAAGAAAAGAATGAATAATTTCTGGTGTTGGTTGTGGTGAAGGGATTTGTGTTTCCTTTGTGTTTTGGCTTAGGAAATTAAAATGAATACTCTCTGGTTGTTGTCGAATCCTTTCCAAAGTGGTTTTAGCGCTTTGGGGTTTGAGTTGTTGGATGAGGGCCACTTGGGTTCATGATTATGGTTGAGCTCACTCAATGATTGTGCTCTTTATCGTGGTCCTTTGAGTAGAAGGTTGTGTATGACTCAATGCAAACCTTCGTGGAGAATTGTGTCGTTGAGGTGTTCCTCGGTAGGGTTGATTAAATTATTAGTGGACCATTTGGTGGTTGCTAGTAATCAATTTTCCTTTTGAAGTGTATTGGATCTTTTTGTCGTTGGGCAATGAGCGAGTTATGTCAACCGCAGAGGAACGTTCGGTCGTTTCTGTTAGCGAGTCTTACGGATCCTGGATATAAAGTAGGTTGTTCGTTCTGGTGGTAATCTTAGAGCGTTGTGTCTCTCCTGTTTCGCGTCGTCTTGAGTACAAGGAACCACAGAAGGGAGGTTGATACCGTGTTTTTCTGGTGAGTACCATGAGTTAAAGGGATCGGGCACTTCAGTGCCAAGGAATGCTTAGAACGAGGAGTATGAGACCGTTTTCTTTTGTGGGCTGTTTGAGGATTTATCTTATCGCTTTGGGTCGTGCTGAGACCGTGTGTGAGAGTACTTTGTGTTTTAATGTTGAGTAAAGTTCTCGCAAGTTTTGATTGTGAGTTATCTTTAGAGCTGTCAGTCTTTGATCCTTAGCTCCTTGCCTCTGAGTGCTGGCTGGTCCAAATCGTAGGGGCTTCTAAGCGGGTTCTGAGGCGTGAACCATAACTCCCTTTGATTTGGTTGTTTGCGAAGTGGCGTGTCTCGGATTCGGGGTCGAATCCTGTTGAAGGGGGGAAGAATGTGACACTACGGAATGGTGTGACATGATTTAATGTGAATGTTAAGGTCAAAAACTTTATGAAATATGGTATTGGAGGTTAAAACCATATGGTAGGAGGTTTAATTGCGTTTCCGGGCCGTTTCCGGGAGTTTGGGCCTTTCCGGGGGAGTTTGGGCCTAAAAGAAGGGGTTGTGGGCTTTGGTGGGATGGAGTATGAGTCCATTTATGATTAGGACTCCTGTTTTGGGCTGGTAAAAGGGGCTCCCCCTGCCCCCTTGTGCGCCCCAACCAGCCATTGTGCGTGCGCCTCCCTCTCCCTTATGGCCGTGCACCTCCTCCCCTTGCCCCTTTGCTTCCCACCTCTCCACCACATCTCCTCCACCCCCTTGCTGCCCTAGGGTAGTCTCCCCACCCCTGCACCTCGAAGATCCATCCATTGGAGCGAGGAGCGATCCGGGAGGAGATCTATTGGGTTTTCGTGCGTCGGGCGAAGGTATGGCCATGGGACTCCTTGGGGTTGGGCTAGGTACTGTTCTAAGGATCAATATCATGTTTTTAGATCAATTGGTGGTGCTGGAATTGAGTAGATTGGATTAGATCTAGATGTTGCCACGTTCTCTGTTTTGGACAGCATGAGCAGTCGACCTAGGGTTTAGTTTTTCGCCAATTTAGAGTCCGAATTTGGTCATTCGCCTGTTGAAGAAGTTGTAGATAATTTCAATACCTTTCAGTGGGTATAAATAACGTTAAATTCCGATCAGCCGTTTCAAAGTTATGGATGTTTTACCGAGCGTGTTAAAATCTGTGACGTGATTGGAACAGATCACGGTATTCTGTAGATTAAACCACTTTAGAGTCCGAATCAGTCTTTCGTTATACTTAGAAAAAGTTGGGAAATTTCCTAAGCTACTCGAGGATGTGCTCGTTTAATTGATTCGGAGTCCCAGAACTCAAGTTATGCCTTTTGAAAGGCTGCTATCCCGACGGGACAGAACATCTGTTTTTGGGTGTTGCGAGTAGTTGGCAATGTCGGGATAGATGAGGGTTTGCGTACTATTTTGTGGACATGATTGTGAGTGTGTGGTACCTATGTGTAGGTGGTGTGACCCCGGGAGTGCTTTCTACTTCCCGCCAATCCGTTGCTCGTGGTTGAGGCAAGTGTATTGTAATGGATAGCGATTTGTAGGTTGCTTGTTGAGAATAGATGAAATTCACTATATGATATGATCACTTGCCATGCTTTAATGATTGCCAATGATATGATGAGCATGTTTATTATGTTATGATGCCATGTGTTAATGTACAAGTTAAATATGATGTTGGCATAATTGCATACATGGCATGTTACATGGCCCGGGCGGTGAGAAAGTCATAACTAGTCCGGGGAAGGTCGATGAGAAAGTTATGACTATTCCGGAGAGCCAATGAGTAAGTCCTACATCGTGATTCCATTCACCGCGGTGAACGGAAGCGAGGAGTAGGCACCCTCCATCTTCGGGATGGAAGGGGGGAGAGGGTGCACACCGACGGGTGTGTACTCAACCATACCGGTATGAGTTTCCAAGGAGACATGAGCATCGCATTGCATTGCATACATAATGATGATGATAATGTTATGTGTTCATGAATGAGATGATATACATGATGTGAGATATTAATGCCATGTAATTGTTCTTGTTGTTCATTGCAATATGCTTCACTCATTTGATTCCACAAGACATTCAATTAGTTTTTGATAATAAATTGCGTGTGATGATTATTGCTTTAAGGTTTAGCTTTGCTATATGAGAGTCTTATTATTCGTTTGACTCTTGGAGACATTAATGCTTGAAACTAGACTTACATGGTTGTTAAGTCGTTATTTATTGCTGTTTTAGTTGTCTCTCATATTGCCTTATATTGCTATGCTGTTGTTGCTCCTTCAAATCATGTTAAAACAAAGGAGATGCTGCCGAAATCTCGGGTTTTAGCATTTACTCCTGTGCTGTAATTTACCTTAATTCTTTGTATTTAGATGTTGTTTAGCTTATGTTTGGTAGCATTCAGGCATATTAAATGCCGGGGTGTTACAATGCTAGCAGCGCCAGTATTTTCATCGGCTGAGGCCAACGAAAATACTACTGAGAATTAAAAAAAATACAAATAATTATACAATTCCCAGAAAAATCAAACAATATCACAGCATGATATAATTCTCAAATAAGTCACTGCATACATATATAATTCACCAAAAAAATCCACAAAAATTGTACAAAATTCTAACAAACATAGGATGTCCATCACATGTTCATTACACACATTCATCATACATGTAACACCCCGGCATTTAATATGCCCGAATGCTACCAAACATAAGCTAAACAACAACTAAATATCACATTTAAACATAAATTCCAGCAAAGGTACATATGCTAAAAACCGATATTTCGGCAGCATCTCCTTTGTTTTTCCATGAATTAACACAATATAAATATCATGGCAAGATATATCATAGCACACGACATCTAAAACATCAACATAAATGGATGTATCATCAAACTACGCCAATAATACCACGCTCAACCACTTCAAGAGAATCAGGACGAGATATGCAAAGGTTGTCAGAAGATGAAACTCAAATGGTGTCAAGGATTGTCTTCTTACATGGAGTGCCCAAGAAGATATATCAGACAAAGGTACTCCATATACCTCAGGGCTCTGGAACAAGCTGCACGAGGCCCTATGAATCCGATTAAACTTCAGCAGCCTATCATCCTCAGAATATGGTCAGACTGAAAGGGTTAATCAGATTTTTTGGAACACATGCTTAGAGCTTGTGCATTAGCTTATGCAATCTCATGGGGCAAGTGTCTATCATACGCAGAGTTCAATTATAAAAATAGTTACCGGACAAGTCTGCAAATGTCACCATTTGAAGCTTTGTACGGACGAACTTGTCGAACACCATAAAATTGGAATGAGACAGATGAGTGTCACATCTTTGGATCGGATACTCTTCAAGAACCTGAGGTACGAATCACGATGATTTAGGAAAGATTGAAGATTGCTTGGTCAAGGTAAAAAGATTTAAGCGGATAACTGTCGCAGAGATTTGAGGTTCGAGACACGGAATTACGTATACCTCAGAGTTACACTTCTCAAAGGAGTTAAAAGGTTCCACACTAAAGGAAAGCCCGCACCACGATATGTTGGACCATTCAAGATCTTGAGCCATAGAGGTGAAGTCCATTTGTTGGAGGAGATTGAACTGCAAGAAGATCTGACCTGCAAAGAGTATCCAGTTAATATTTTGGACCCAACTGAACGAGGAACTAGAAACAAATCCACCCGCTTCGGCAGAGTTCAGTGGAGTAATTACTCGGAAAGCGAAGCGACTTGGGAACGCAAAAAAAAAAAGATTTGAAGGAGTTTCTGGACCTATTCTCTAGTTAGCCTCGAATCTCGGGGACGAGATTCTTTTAAGGGGGGGAGGTTTGTAACATCCCAAAATTTGCCTCCAATATATTTAGTGTGTTTCTGGGTTTATTTGAATTTTTCAGAAATTATTTAAAGTCCTCGCTGTTAATTCGGATGGAAGTCTATTGGACTAATCGCATTAAATAAATATCACGCATTTTCGCATAAACATAAAATCAAAAAAATTCATTTATAATTAAGATAATTGGTAGACGAGAGTGTTCGCTTCAAATATTTTCGAAAAATATGTGATATAACGTACGTCGTTGATTTTATAAAAATCGGTACAGGTGTCTGATTCACGAAAAGATTTTTTGCGGAAAATCTATACGTCGAAAAATCGCGAAACCAACTTTGTTAGGTTCCAAATAGTTCCTAGTATATTAGAGGATTTTTCCCAAAATGTTTAGAACCCTTTTACCATTTCTTATTCTAACACGTGTTGGAAACCTGTATGTATGTATATACGTATATGTTCAGCTCGTGGCTACCCTTTCAAAGGATGATGATAGAATATGAGTTGTGCCTACATGCATGCACGTATGTGCTTAACTACTCATTCAAGCATATACCCACGTACATGCACTTAATGAAATTTTAATTCCAGCTATTCTCCATTGTTTCCAGCCGTTTCCCTACACATGCATGCGGCCATTCTGTACAATTCTGGTTGGACGCTTGGCAATTAGAAGAAGTAACGGCTCCAAATAAATTTGGACGCATGACACTTCCTCTAATTACCTTTCCTTAATTTATGTCGTTTACCTTTCTCAGCCGAATGACCATGCGCATGAAGCGTTTTCTCTTGTAATCTTTCCTCCCTACGTTGAAGTCTTTCAATTGCCAGCCGTTTCTTGCCCTCCTTTCATTCATCAGTTCCTTTGTATAGCATGAAGAGCAAATACTAGTAACGTCCTTTGCTTCCTAGCTAATTTATTCCTGCGTGCATGCACTAGTAGTGCGGCCGCATGCATGAAGGCACCATACACTTTCCTCTGACGTTTTTTCTCCAACGTTTCTACATGCATGTGTGAAAGCACCTGTTAGGCATTCTTTCATCCGAGCCAAGCCCATCTCCAGCCATTTCTATTTTTTTTCTCTTCTTCAACCAACGTGTACTGCCATTGCTGCCGTCTTGTACGTCGCCGCCACCGTTGATGTCGCCACTGCCGCCGTCTCGTCGCCATCATCGTCACCGCTGCCGTCGTGTATTGCCGCCGCTGTGTATCGCCGTTGACGCCGACGTCTACGTTGTCGCCGTCGTCGTTGCCGTCGCCTTCACCGCCGTCGTCATCGCCGCCGGTGCACTCTCCGGACTCGCCTTCTTCCGCGTCGACGATCCGCGCTACTGCCCGTTGTCGATCGGTACTCTCTCGCCTATCTTGCACGCGCTCTGTCTATCTCGATACGTGTATTTATGCATGTATGTGTATATATGGTAATCTGTATACGTATATACTAGACGCATGCATGAATTTATAATAATCGCAGCATGTATCCGTATATGTATACCCTGTATTGTACATATACTAGCCTGCATCTGTGTATATATATACTATACGGTTGAATAGTTGTTGCATGTATACATACATATATAGTACCGTGTCTCATGTTGTTCTATGCGCGTGAATTTGAGTTCTCGCCGTGCACAGTGCCATGCAAAAGGAAAACCGAAGTGTAGTTGTACATGCTCATTTTCCGGATTTGCGAATTTTGTCTTTTTCGCTACAAATTCGTTCTAAGTCCGAATAGTATGCGACAAATTTTGTTAATTAGTACAAATTAATACCTTTCTACAATATTTTTTATGAAATTTTATAATTAAATTTATAATGTTAAATTATTCGCGGAAAGTCCAAAATTGCAAATTTTGTAGCTTCTAAACTATACGTTTAAAAATGTCAAAATAAATTTCATAAAACTTAGAAAATGCTAGACTAATTATCTGGAAGTTTTCATGAAATTATGAATTAGTTTTATTTGCGGCATTTCTCTAGATGTGCGTCTGTACGTTATTTTGAGTGTTTATTTGGTTCTTTTACGCGTAGACGTTGAGACGTGTGAGGACGTGGATTGCGAGGATCAAGCTCCAGACCAAGATTCGCTGTTTTACGAAGGCAAGTCGTGCTTTGACCATATTGCTCCTAGTGTTTTCAAACATATTTTGATTTACATTATGCATGCTATGTTCATTAAAATGAGTAATTTAGTTTGGGTTAAGTAGATAATCAACCTAATTGTTAATTCCACCCTTGAAGATTAATATTTGTATGTCATATATTCCATTGTCACCATAAGTTGGGTTAAATTAGTTGGATGATATAATGGTGCCAACACGGGAGGCTAGACCGTGAGTAGCTGCTTAGCCATGCTTACGTGAAATATGTTTCAAATGGCAAAATAATATTGACTAATGATATACGGAATGAATTTTGGAATCAGTGTAATCTTGCCACGTGATGATGTGAAGTGTAGGTACCTTTTTGGTTCTACATGGTAACTGGTATTATTGTTGGCATGCGTTGCACAATAATCAAACTGGGGTGGTAAATAGATTTAGACCAGGGCAATTGGCAAGAATGATAGGGTGGGCCATGATTGGCACCGGGAAAGTCGTTTTGGTTCTTCGGGTAGTCTTGCCCTGGTCACCCTAAGGACTTAACCTTGCAAGCCTTTGAACTGGGCCAATCATGCGACCACATGTCTCAGAATGGGGCGGACCTAGTTGAGTAGGTTGCTAATAACTTGCATTTGGTACCTCAGGTGTCAACTATACCTTTTGTGTAGTTGAGCGGGGAGCGTGCGGTGCTACGGCTAGGTACCCTATCCAACGGTTGGCTGACCTATACTTCGCCTGTACTAAGGGAAGGGATAGTGTGCAACAACCGGAGAGGTCCACTTGTATAGTTAGAGGCTTCTGAAAAGCTTTGTTATGATCACTCATTCGCATACTCTTGTATGGCGATTCACGGCAGACGTGGTGAGTTGATCGTATCTTGTGGGTAAAGTGCATAACCTCTGCAGAGTGTACAAACTATTCGAATAGCCGAGTCCACGGTACTGGACAACGCTCGGGGATTACAGTCAAGGGTTAGATCTTTTAAAATAAAATGTGGGAATGGGTGGCCGAGTGCCAGAGACAATATTGCTAAAGTGATTTAGGGCTTTGAGCCGAATTGTTTAAAAAGAGATTGATAACTTACTATATAATATGGTTTTACTGCTTTTGAATCTATTAAGGTTGTTTAATTAAAGCAAAATGCTGTTTGAGGCAAAACAACCACTTAAGCCATTCCTTTGGAAGAAACCCTGCATATAGTAATAGGATTGCACCTCTGTGCATGACTTGCTGAGTATGTTGTATACTCACCCTTGCTTTCAACACAATCATCAGTTGAGGAGAAGACTACAACTTCGAAGAAGGAGAAGTTCCACGAGGAGACAATTATCTAGGAGTTGAACCTTGTCGATTGCACTGTGGCGTATTGATGGGAGTCACCGAAGCGTTTTCATTCATTCTTGATTATTTACTTTTGTTATTGTAAGCCCTGCGTGGCTGAATATTGTAAAGTAACCTTAAGGTCTTGCAACAATTTATATTAATGTTTTGAAGTACTTTATTTATATTTCCGTTGTGTATGATTTTGATACTCAACCACTGTACCACTGTGTGTACTAGCGTGATCCTGGACTAGTACAGAATACACAGAGGGTCCGGATTTGCAGATTCGGGTCCCGACAACTATAAACATACTACAAAAAGGAACATGCAATATGTATATTCAGGTTTTATTCTACCATGCATGGGCTAGTACTAAGAAAGATGAGCATGAATATAATTTAAACAATGTAGCTTTCTCTCATCACCAAGTACATGTTAGTTTAGTAAAAATATGAGATTCCACATCCTCCCTTCACTTAATTTACTCATTCATAAAATGACATCGACATATACTAGACCCGACCAATAATCAAGTCACAACTGTGTTTAAATGCCAAATTGATCAAAGCATCATCAGAACAAGTTCTCCACATGAAGATTACCCAAAAAAACTAATGAGTAACAAAAGCGCGTATTCAATTGAAGATTTTTAGCTAAAATTACATAGCATGAAAAAAACATAGTGGGTTATCGTCTTAAAAGCAATCTATATCATCGAAATTGTGGAACAAGCAAACAAGGTGTGTTCTAATCTGAAATAACTAGTCATGTATAGCCTGGATAAGCAAATTACTATTGCAGTGGAGATGCAAGAATCGAAATGCAGTAGGGGATCTCAAATGTTACCAGTTAATTCAGAATCTTATGCCTTTAGATGTAGGTCTTGAATAAATACACAAATAACACACATGCCTTTGATTTACCTCAAAAATTCAAATTTAATTTGGTGAAGTGTGGAAGTCGTGACCGCTACCCACATCGCCGCCTGAGTTGAAATATTGAGTAACTAATGGTGACCCTGAATTACTACCAATATCGCCTCCAGCCTCAAGAGGCGGTGGCGGCCCCTGTATGATGTATTCAAAAGTTTGCTAAAATTACCACTAATAATGTAAATAACCAAAAAATTGGAATGAAATATACCTTATTTGTAGGTGGAAAGAAAAAGGCAGGAGGTGAATTAAGGAGGTTGAAATGGTGGAAGTGACACAGCCGATCCCAAGTGAGCAGATAAAATGTCCTAAAAAGTAAGAACATTAATTTCATTTGCAAATGTTAAAATCTAATAAGATTAAATAATTAAAAGTGTAAATGACTATATGTAAACATTGTATATTAGACGAACAAATTCACATTTTGATATAGTTGAATTCATAAACTTCACAACTAGTTAACAACTACGGTTCATGGAGCACAATTCAAGATATTTATTTTAACATAAAGCATTTGAATTCATAAAAAATCAAATGTACTTACTTGAATGTGTTGTTGTTGTGATCTCTGCCATTCAATCAATCCTTTCCTCTGCTTGTTTCAACACTTCTTCTTGCACTACACCACAACATAGCTTTGAGGGCACTCTTTCTGCCGGGAAAAACGGCCTTCAAGGGCAAATCCTCTGCCAGGAAATATTTTTGCCGACACACGATCTGCCAAAATCGTCTGCCAGAGACCCAGCCGTCCGCAATTCTCTTTACCGGCAGACATCCATTTTACCAGCAGATGGTTTGACACTATTGGTCAGATTATTACCGACAGATAGTTCATTCCCGACATATATTTCATTTCCGACAGACATATAATTGCCGACAGTTGATGTATTACCGACAGATTATTTGACGCCTACTTGAGTAATTACCGACAGACAGTTTGCCACTATATAGGTCCCAGAATGAATTAATATATGATAATGCTAACATATTACTGATATACAACATGCAACCAGTATGTATATTTGTTGTTTTACTAGCTTTGCATTTCTGCTATAATGGTAGTCTTCATTCAAAATATTTAAAGCATTACAATTAATTTTTCTAAGACACAAGCTTCAACCAACAAATGAATCCACCACACATTCACCACAATATCATAGATAAAAACCACTTAATTAGAATTCAGGGTTTGATTACATCCTCCATGACTATCCATCACAAGTGTTGCCAAAATTACATCCACCACTTAATTACATCCACCACATGTGTTGCCAAAATACTTGCCCACAATCTGTAGTAGTCATGTGTTGCCAAAATATACCACTATCATTGACATCTTCCTTAGTGCATACAAAAGATACCTACTAACATCATTGCCCATAATCGAAAATAGATAGTAAAGATAGTCATCTTGTCCAAGACAGTTTGTAACACCCTACAAATCTAAACTGTCGTACAAGAAAATTTCGACAGCATCTCTCCTAAAATTAGGACAAAACGGAAGCGACAACAAGATTCATAATAACCATTATAAACAGGAATAACATAAAAGCATCAATACTAGAGATAACAAGTCTAAATCAACCAGAAAACAAACATAAACGTAAAACAGCTCCAAAGAGGACATCAACAGGTCTATGATTAATAAAATTTCAGCAAGCTAATGAATTATTAAATGCACTAGTCCATGTGATTCGTGATGACCCCGGAGGGTTGATTGTGCTACTAAGCCCACCCTTCAAGCTTACGACTCGCGAGAACTACCTGAAAACAACAAAATAACAAGGGGTGAGATTGGGTAATCTTAGCAAGCGGAACAACTTCTAACGAATAACACAGCCACAGTAAAACTAGCATACCAAATTCCTCATGTACAATACCACATTATAGATCCACACAACCTCAGTAAAATGCATATGATTGTGCACATGCTTATGCCATGATCCTCCTCACCGTGCCCTTTCTCAGGAACACACGGTGTTGTACGGCAGTCTTGATCCACGCACGCCAAGGCGTCCACAAACTTCCAATGCATGATTATGCAGTTAATGCTTCATGCATAAATACATTCATAACTTCCCACTCTGAATTCACATGCTTGCATACCATCAAATAACATGGATAGAATGCGAACATCATTGAGATAGAATATCTCCACAATTCATCTTGCAAACAACATCTTTCTTCATTCTTACTCATGATTCAAAAGCCAAACAACCACATCACAATGCAGGATAGGATATTGTAATCTCATAAACAAGTAGTTAAACCATGTAGGTGTGCTGCAATTAAGGTTTATATTGAAGACGAAACAAATAGCGAGTTATAGTTTAGCAAGACCGCTACTTCCACTTGCCTTTACCAACGTGGATGACGAACCTAGTTGCGTCCAGAAGGGGCACCACCTGTACAAGTATTATTTCACTACATAGCGACATCACAAATGATCACACAACTCGAACACACGCTTCCTAATCCCCGTTCCCTTCTTAAGCGCCAAAAACCCCAATCTGTCCGGGTCAAACAGCAGCACCCTCTCTTCACAATTTCGTATCTTTTTTTATACATATCATAAAAATACAAAAAAATCACAGTAGCTAGATATTGACGATATCTACAACTTTCATGAAGATCACAAATTTCAATTCCACGGTTAAATATGCCTAAACAAACGTCCAACACAGTGGACAAAATCTGTTTCCAGATTCTGTCTGTCATCTTGCAACAGCGATAACTCTCAGAAAGACGTCCCAAAAATTCTTACAAAATTACAGAAGCTAGATCTCGACGTTATCTACAACTTTATAGTTATAGGTTTTTGCAGGAAAAATTGTCTATGCCACGTACAACGCGAAACAATCCGCGCTGCACAATCTCCCCTTCCAAAAACAGCACCACGTGAACATCTACCCTTCTCCCCCATCAAGATCCATCTAAATCACTCACCACCAGATCTAATACACTCCTAATCCCTAGGTAGAACAGGGGTAAAAGATTGGGAATTTTACCTTGAGTTCTCCCTTGAGAACCCACGAAAAACGCGCGACGATTCCCGAAACGGAAATCTGCTCGTCCTCCACGCCTCCACGGATCCTCTTCTCGCTTGCTCCTTTGCGTTTCGCGGTGGATCTTGAGCCACCACGCAAGGGGAGGAAGAGGAGGGGTGGTGTGGCTACTAGGGGAGGAAGGGGGGGCGCCCTAGGGCTTTTGGGGGGGGTGACACCCCTTTTATATGGTGGGCCGGCCCACTAGGGGAAAAGAGAGAGAGGTGGGGAGGGGATTCGCAGCCCAGGCCCAGGTTTTCCTCGGCCCACTGTTTCTAGCCCGACAACTCCAAATTTAATATTAATACGCCGGATAAACTTCAATTATTTCATCCCCCGACAAATCCTTCATTCCTCTCCCGAAACAAAACAAGGAAAAGGAACCCTAGAATCGCTCTGACGCTCTAAGGCATCACATTCTCCCCTCCTTAAAAGGATTCGTCCCCGAATCTACTCCTCTTTGCTACGGAACCTAAAAAAGGAAGGCAAAATGGTAATCAACACTTTACCTTCAGCATCCTCAAAGAGTGTAGGATACTTCTTCCGCATCTGGTCCTCAAGTTCCCAATTTGCATCCCGCTCAGACTAATTGGTCCACAAATCTTTCATTGGACACTAACACGAACTATTCCCCTATTAAATAAAGGACACCTATTAGGTGAATTTGGTATCGATCTGGAATCTCAACTCCCACTTCTCTCTTCAACCCGATCGCGAAACTCCGCATTCCAATCTCAACTCCTCTACCACAGTTCGTCGCATTCTGGACGACGCGAACCATGTGAGACACAACGCTCTAGGTAAGTCTCTAAATCAACCCAAACACAAACTCCTATCTCCTACAAGTGATTGATCTTTTACAAAAAGAACCAATATCCACCCTTACCAACGACAGAGATAGCCTACTTTACAACCAGGGTCCGTAAATCCACAGAAACAATAACAACCGAACACAATCACTACAGTTGACACAAACTCGCTCGAACCCAAATGACAAAAGTTCCAAAAATTAATGTAATTACCTGCAACTTCCAAGTTGTCCACTACTAAATTAAGCAACCCCACCGAGGAACACATCAATGAAAACAATTCTCCAAAAGGTTTGAATTGAGTCATACACAACCTTCCTTTACTCTTCACTTTTAAACTACTTACGATCAGCGACCCACACTAGTTTTCCCTTGTAAGAAGGTTTCGCCTTCACATTCTTCCACCCAAGGACCAGGGCAAGGAGTACAATCCTTGAATATACTCAACCATAACATAAACATTCATTTTCTTACCCCCAAGCTAGAACGTAAAAGAAATCTTAATTCTCACTAACACAACGAATCGACAATCACCACCTTTAAACCAAAGGGCTGAAATTCACATACACGGAACTCAACTTGGAAGAGGAACTCCATAGAACCAAAACCACCAAAAAATTTTCTTCGGGGAGAAGCTCTATTCAAAAGAGAAACACCGCGAAAGTCTTCTGCAAATGCATTTCACTTTTACCAAAACAAATCATCTCACTTTTATCCAAGGCCAAGCCATTCAAAAAAAAAACCGATCAAGGAATTAAATGGTTCCACACAACCACCATCTCTTTTTCCTTAAAAAGGAACCAAACTCACTTCCCAACAGAAAAATTGTTTCAACCACGAATATCATTCATGTCACAACCAGAAGAATCGTCTCTTAAACAAAAACTGTCAAACACCTCACACCACAACACAACTCTAGCCCAAAATAGAAATACAAATATTTCCAGATCATGAAGTTCCAAATCTTACATTGGATTAGCTACTTCTTTTGATCAACAATGCAACCGATAACTCAACCTTGAAAACTACGGACACAAATCAAAGCATACATCCTTGAGCATAAATGTCGCATTCATAACATAAGCTAGTTTTCTTATCAAAGATGAATGAATGACGATATTTAATAGAATAACATTCCAAAATCTCCACAAATTACTTCAAGGTTAATCATTCTTTTATCCTTGTTTTAAGCCTCGAAATTAACCCACATTTGGCAGAATCATTCTAAGTTTAGGGAAACTCTGAAACACAACACAAAGAATACTTTGACCGAAAGTATTCAACCCAAATATCAAACAAACAAACCAATCCATATGAATTTTAAAACATAAGTTCAGCATAACTCCTGCCATCTATAGCATTCCACTACCCTTACCATTTAAATTTCAATATTCCCTATTTACTCATTGAGAAGGCCCATCAGGATTTAACAACAACTACACAACAAATTCTTACTCTTATTACCTTTTCCACAATTATAAATAAAGTTCACAGTGCTTATCAAAAACACATCCAACCAACACTACCTCATCAAGATCCCCACTGAGCAGCCTAACCTATATCATCATATTCTAAATTTGAAAGGCAGTGCTTCAACAAGTCTTTCAGCATGATGAACCTATAAATTCCATACCACATACGCGTCAACATCTCGACAATGGAAATTTATTCACCTAAAAGATGACTCAACAAGTAAATATTATCTCAACAAGGCACCAATCGTAAATAGAAGTTTAAAACATACATTTATTAAGGACAAAATCACGCGTCATGCTAACTATCCCTGGTTCACTCCATCACAACATGTTACAATTTCCACCATTTTAACAAAGGTTTTCAACAATTAATCTAATCAGTTACTACCACTACTAAGTCATCAATATCAATAATTGGCATAATTGTAAAACAACAACATTGCTTTTAGTTACCCTATCCATAGGCTATGACAAACTGTCACTACACAACATACTCCAACTATGTAAAATAGATTGAATAATTTAAGCCATCCAAAGCTCTTATAACAACAACGCTAAATTTAATTTATTTATTTTTTAATTTTTTTTTAGCTACCCTATACACGGGTTATAGCAAAATTGCCACTCCAAGACATACTCCAGCTTTTTTTTAAAGTGAACTGAATAGGTGAAATCATCACAAAGCTCTTACGGCAATGGCAAAAACTTATGTCTTCCCAATTGATATCGATACTAGCATTATTGGAACGCAACTGCATACTTCCGAATCTACTAATAGTTTGCAACGTCATAAAAATCAACTCTAATCAATTTCCAAGTTAAAGTCACTAGCCAACACGATTAAATTAGAACATCTTTAAACAACCAAAGATGGTTTCTTTAACAATATCGGTAGTCCACCATTACAATTAAATTGTTCTACCGACCTTATATTAAAATGTCTCTAAATAACCCACTAATTTTCTATTACCTTCACAGTAGTTTACATCATCGTAATGTTCTAACTACGCATCAAGATTTAAAGCTTTAAACATTGTCCATGGTCAAGGGCACATTAAAATAATGCAATAAATCCTAAGCATGCACATTAACACATTCAATCATTATCGCTATAGAGCAATCTACAATACTAGAAGTTTATTTAATCTCAAGCTAAAGATAACAATTACATTTTAATTGATTCAACTCACAAATTAACTTAGAAGTACATCATTCCATAAACCACATTGTTACATACTACGTAACACAGACATAAAATTTCTAAACACCGTCATGGGTCACCTACCCTTGACAAACAGGAGGCAATCCCAAACATTAAAAAAAAAACACAGTTCTAGATCAAGAACAAACACCGATAAAAATTTCTTCTTTTCAGGCAAGGAAGAAAAGCAAAATCCAAACATAAATGCAAGAGAGCTCGACCCTCAAATGTCCAATCATAGTAGCCAAAACTCTTCAAGAAATCCAAAACCTACACTTTCCACAAAGGAAGACGGATGCAAAAGGGAAGACCAAATGTCCAACTAAAATTTTCTGATAAAGATTCAAACTTAGCTCCATCCAGCTTGATCTGCAACAGGAGAAACTCCAACCCCTTTTTTAAAAAAATCGGACACAACAACCACAGAAATTTCCTCCCAACGATAGTCCATCACAATAAATCAGGTGCCAAAGCAAAATTGTGACCAAAAGACGCGCAACGTAGAACTCTTCTTCTGTGTCTTCACTCAAAGGAGACAAAACCACAAACCGCCAAAAGGACAAATCAGCGAGTGCTCAAAACTAAGCATTTTCCTCGGTTTCGAACCAACCACATACCCAGAAAACCAACCAAAACCGACCACAAGACGGTAAAGAACATCCGAAGGAATCCATCACCAACCTCTTCTATTTGACTCCAGTCACTACCCGATCTACAACAGACACGGATAAGTACTCTTTCCCTACAGGGTTTAATAGTTCTTCGGTGGTGACTCTACCCGGCCACACCGTCAAACCACAGCCTCACTACAAACAAAAGGTGACCGAAACCCTTCGGCACCACAACCACACTTTATCACAAATGAAGCAACTCCATCAAATCTATCATAAATATAGCATTATACATCATCAAAAGTAGCATTCAACAACAAAGCTTAAATTCAACCTTTAAGCATAAGGCAACGATACCCATACCCTTTCCTACTGTGCATCCATATGTGTCAAATTTTAAATTAGTGATTCCACTTACACAAGTTTTAATGTTGCTATCCTATGACAAAATTTTAGTTAAAACCTAGGCCATGTTTCTAAGTTATTCCACATCACATTTTAGTTGTATCCTATAGTATGACACTAAAAATAGACATTCCAAGGACCTACACCAGCTCGATACCAAGCTGTAACACCCTACAAATCTAAACTCAGCGTACAAGAAAATTTCGACAGCATCTCTCCTAAAATTAGGACAAAACGGAAGCGACAACAAGATTCATAATAACCATTATAAACAGGAATAACATAAAAGCATCAATACTAGAGATAACAAGTCTAAATCAACCAGAAAACAAACATAAACGTAAAACAGCTCCAAAGAGGACATCAACAGGTCTATGATTAATAAAATTTCAGCAAGCTAATGAATTATTAAATGCACTAGTCCATGTGATTCGTGATGACCCCGGAGGGTTGATTGTGCTACTAAGCCCACCCTTCAAGCTTACGACTAGCGAGAACTACCTGAAAACAACAAAATAACAAGGGGTGAGATTGGGTAATCTCAGCAAGCGGAACAACTTCTAACGAATAACACAGCCACAGTAAAACTAGCATACCAAATTCCTCATGTACAATACCACATTATAGATCCACACAACCTCAGTAAAATGCATATGATTGTGCACATGCTTATGCCATGATCCTCCTCACTGCGTGCCCTTTCTCGTGAACACACGGTGTTGTCTGATCGCGCCGCAAGACAAGCGTCGACAAACTTCCAATGCATGATTATGCAGTTAATGCTTCATGCATAAATACATTCATAACTTCCCACTCTGAATTCACATGCTTGCATACCATCAAATAACATGGATAGAATGCGAACATCATTGAGATAGAATATCTCCACAATTCATCTTGCAAACAACATCTTTCTTCATTCTTACTCATGATTCAAAAGCCAAACAACCACATCACAATGCAGGATAGGATATTGTAATCTCATAAACAAGTAGTTAAACCATGTAGGTGTGCTGCAATTAAGGTTTATATTGAAGACGAAACAAATAACGAGTTATAGTTTAGCAAGACCGCTACTTCCACTTGCCTTTACCAACGTGGATGACAAACCTAGTTGCGTCCAGAAGGGGCACCACCTGTACAAGTATTATTTCACTACATAGCGACATCACAAATGATCACACAACTCGAACACACGCTTCCTAATCCCCGTTCCCTTCTTAAGCGCCAAAAACCCCAATCTGTCCGGGTCAAACAGCAGTACCCTCTCTTCACAATTTCGTATCTTTTTTTATACAGATCATAAAAATACAAAAAATTTACATTAGCTAGATATTGACGATATCTACAACTTTCATGAAGATCACAAATTTCAATTCCACTGTTAAATATGCCTAAACAAACGTCCAACACAGTGGACAAAATCTGTTTCCAGATTCTGTCCATCATTTTGCAACAGCGATAACTCTCAGAACGACGTCCCAAAAATTCTTACAAAATTACAGAAGCTAGATCTCGACGTTATCTACAACTTTATAGTTATAGGTTTTTGCAGGAAAAATTGTCTATGCCACGTACAACGCGAAACAATCCGCGCTGCACAATCTCTCCTTCCAAAAACAGCACCACGTGAACATCTACCCTTCTCCCCCATCAAGATCCATCTAAATCACTCACCACCAGATCTAATACACTCCTAATCCCTAGGTAGGACAGGGGTAAAAGATTGGGAATTTTACCTTGTGTTCTCCCTTGAGAACCCACGAAAAACGCGCGACGATTCCCGAAACGGAAATCTGCTCGTCCTCCACGCCTCCACGGATCCTCTTCTCGCTTGCTCCTTCGCGTTTCGCGGTGGATCTTGAGCCACCACGCAAGGGGAGGAAGAGGAGGGGTGGTGTGGCTACTAGGGGAGGAAGGGGGGGCGCCCTAGGGCTTTTGGGGGGGGTGACACCCCTTTTATATGGTGGGCCGGCCCACTAGGGGAAAAGAGAGAGAGGTGGGGAGGGGATTCGCAGCCCAGGCCCAGGTTTTCCTCGGCCCACTGTTTCTAGCCCGACAACTCCAAATTTAATATTAATACGCCGGATAAACTTCAATTATTTCATCCCCCGACAAATCCTTCATTCCTCTCCCGAAACAAAACCAGGAAAAGGAACCCTAGAATCGCTCTGACGCTCTAAGGCATCACACAGTTAGTTTAGCTGCTACCTGAAACATACAAATATACAAATGATTAGCATAATTTATTGTATTTGATAGTAAATACATCCTAAATACAAACAAAAGGTATGCATACATGTTTTCAATAATTCAACTTGCTTGGTTTTTCTCATGATGCTATGTCGAAATGTGCCCTACTTTCTTGTGACATGATCTTTAGTAGGTGTTTGGTTTTTTTTGATTCCTGTACTCTAACTAGAGACATGAGAATCTATATTAATTGCTGCAAATCCTCATATACAGTAAAGTATATTAATTCCTAATAATTAGACAATTAGTTAACCTAATTAGTCTGAATGAATTCTTACATGTTTGGGAAGAATCCAATAACAGTACTTGCATGTATGTTCTTAAGCTGACTTGCATATCTGACTAGAATATTCTCTAGCTCACATCTCGATTGTATTATGCATTACCAAAAAAAATTTAAACAAGTTGGCAACTATGTGTAACAAGCTTGATTATAGTGGCATCACAATATTTTGAAACCTCAGCAGATTGAAGAGGAATAACATGTTCTGTCGCCTTCTGGCATAGGTGAAGACAACAAAATGATTAAACAAGAAGAGTAACTATGTGACTGCAAGGCTCATCAAAAATTTAGGTTGCACTCTATTAGTTGCGAAAACTAAGATCACAAACCATAGATGGTCCACATGCACTATATTTCCTGCAAATTACACTCGAAGTGAATGCAAATACACATATGTAAATGTAACCGTGCAACATTAACTAGTATTACAAATAATTGTCAAATCATCTACATGGTTTTTAACAGTTTACATGCTGGAGTGTACAAGGTCAAAATGATAGTACATGCATAAACTCAATTATCAAAGAGTTACAGTCTTACAGGTGAGAAGTACTGCTTCAAATACTAACGACCACAGGGTGAAGAATCACACACATCACTATGAACTGCCAGTTGGAAATGAACCAGGAAAGCTAATTTCAGTTGTTGAGAAAATTGGAGCTCAACCATCTTCTCAAGTATCTCAACAACTGAAAGTTTGACATTTCTGGTGGGACAAAAGATCACATATTTCTCAAGTAAACATGTATTTGAACAACAAAAAGAAAACATGGCAATGAGATCAGTAGCCACCTGAAACAAGTAAATTTGATGGTGATGATCTTGCTACCTTTTCATCATTCATCATCTGAAATGAAAAAACAAATATTAACAAGTATCCCATGTCAACCATTGCAGCAACAAAACAAATTAGCTAAAGTTGTTACTTTTTGTCGAGGCCACGCAATAGATTGCCCAAGGGCATCCGCCATGGTCTTTAGGTTTCCATATGGGCGAAGCAAGATAACATATTTTTTCATCACAGAATTGACAACAACTTCATAGCATTCATGTCCTAGAGGAGTACCTCCCACTATTGCTTTCGGGTTAGTTGTTTGGATAGTAGCCTTAGCCACAGGTACAGTATTAGGACCGAAAAGAGAAAGTAGAATCACTTCTTTGCCACCCTACAACATTACAACACCGTGTTAATATCATAGAAACCATCAAAGAAAGGTGTGTTAATGTAACCCAACAACATTGAAACCATACCCCTTCATGTGTTCTCAATGGGACTGCAGCTCGCCTACGCGTTATCTAAATGTGTAAATGGTTCTGGTAAGTATTTTGTATGTATAGAATCAATGCCATTTTATCAGGAGGTAATGAGTACAAACCTCATGACCATCAGGCAGATTGCGAGCCTCTGGGTAAGACTCCTCTTCATCTTCACTATTATCATAATCATTTCCTATCGTCTGCACAAATACAGTAATCAAACCATTATAATACAAAGATTTAGTTAGCAACATTTAGCTACCAAAGGTTAATGAACTTTACCGTATTTGGTGTAGGATTGGATCCATGGTCTAGAGGGCTATCTACGTTTGGTGTTACTTATCTTCTACCTTGGCTAGCCAAAACTATTCTCTTCAACTCTTCCATCTCTCCTTGCATCTGTTCCATAACCCCCTTTAGTAATGCGACGTCTTGCTCAGCTTTTCGACGACCACGGAGTGCCATTTGAACCTTTGTTGCTGTATACTTGTGGTGCCCAGGTATGCCCAAAGAAGATGGAGTTGGTCCTAAACCAACAGAGCAAACATGCCCCCTCGGCTCACGCCCAAATACATGAGAGAAAAGATCACCTTCCTTTATAGTTTTTTCTTCCAGTTCTGGATATTTTGTTGCAGCTTCTTGAAGCGCTTTCTAAAATCACAAAAGGATTATACAATATAATTCTCTATTTATGTATGAAAGTGCAACATTAGACATACTTACAATATGAGTTTCAGCTTGTTTCAATGTAGCCCCATCTTTGCGTGTATGTATTATCACAAACAACTCATGCCTACGTGGCTTGCGGCCATGCTCCTCAGACTGCATTCATTAAATTATGGTAGTGATGAATGTATTGGGCATGTGGTAGTACACAATAGTAAGAAAATGTAAATCAAATTTACCCACTCATGTCCAACACATGCAAAACTCTTGCTTCCAGATGTATGTGGCGTTCCCAACTTAGCACTGTTTGCTTTGCCTCTTGCACTACGAGAAAGAAAGAAAGCAATAAATAAAGAATTAATGTATTAAAGGAAATACAGGTACTAGGTTTTATCTTGTCATACTTGTGCTTCTTCTGATCTCCAATAATTAATAAGCCATGCCACTCTTGTGACACCACGAAATGTCGGGATTTGAAATTAGGTGATGATATGTTAAAAAGTATGATAAAATGTGATAAGACGTCGTAAATGAGATAATTTGTGATCTTTTACATTTAGAACCCTACGGTTTGGCGTTTTAGCGCGTTTCGGGCTTCTCCGGGGTCGTTTTGGGCCGTTTCCGGGTGATCGGGCCGTGGGGGAAACAGTTTGGGCCGTCAGTGGGATGAATTGGGCCCATGTGGGGGTGTGCTAGGGCAGCACACCTGCTGCCCCTCCCCCATGCGCCCCCACCTGCTGCCCCTCCCCCATGCGCCCCCATCTCTCCCCCTTGGAGCCGCCACCCCCACCTCCTCTCCCCCATTTTCCCCAAATCTCCTCCTCCTCCACCTCAAGCTGCACCACCCCCTCCTCCTTGCGCCCCCAAGGACGCCTCCTCGCTGCCACAACTTGCCCCGCTACTGCCCTTGCCATGGAGGAGCTCCGCGACGAGTGGATTGGACGGGATCGGCGCGTGGGAGGAAAACCGGGGAAGGAACGCGAAGATTCGGCCGTCGATTCGTGTTCCTCCAAGAAGGTAATGGGGGGATCTTGTGGGGTAGTTCTTATTCTGCTATAGAGGGTAATTATCATGTTTTTAGATCAAGGGAGGTGCTGCCATGGGTTAGATCTAATGAAAACTAGAGTTGTATTCGCGTTCCAGTTCGGGCAGATTGGGAACCCGAGCTAGGGTAGGCGTTTTTGCCAATTTCTAGTTTGAATCTGACCATACGGAATTTTAGGAAGTTGTAGATAATTTCCTTATCTTTCCGTGCATATAAAGAAATTGAAATTCCGCCCAGCCGTTTAGAAGTTATGCCTGTTTTACCGAGCGCTGTCAAATCTGTGACGAGATTGAGACAGTTCGTGTTCAACGTTAGATTAAACAACTTTAGAGTCCGAATCAGTCTTTCCCTATAACTAGAAAAAGTTGGGAAATTTCCTAAGCTATGCGAGGGTGTACTCGTTTATTTAATTTGGTGTTCTAGAACAGAAGTTATGATAGTCGGAAGGCTGCTGTCCCGAAGGGACAGATTTGCTGTTTTCTGATTTTAGGAGTTGTAAGCGAAGTCGGGGTAGCGGGATTTATGTGTGCTGTTTTGTGGACTCGATTTGAGTGTGTGGCACGTGTTTGCAGGTGGTGTGCCTCCAGGAGTGCCCTCAACCTCTCGTCACTCCGTTGCCCGTGGTTGAAGGCAAGTGTATTGTGTGGATTGTGTGCTTTATGTGTTGCTAGATTGGTTTGATGGCATTTGGAATAGATAACATGTTGTGTTGCCATGGTTTACAAGTTATATTTGATATGATGTTCTTAGGCCATGAATTAAATGATATCAATGATATGGTGACCTCATGCCATGATTACATATGCTTGTCGTAGATGAATGATTCACATGCCATGTTTTGTACGGTTTCCGTCGATTGTTGGGTACGGTCCTACATGTTAAGATGCCAAGTGTTGATATGCAATATTTCTATTCATGTTTACGTTGCTGTCCATTTTGCATACATGGCATATTTTCATGGCCGACCGGTGAGATAAGTCATAACTATTCCGGTAGGGGCGGTGAGAACTGTTATGACTATGAAGCACCCCGGCATTTACTATGCCTGAATGTTACCAAACATAAGCTAAACAACATCTAAATACCACATTTAACATCAAATTCCAGCAAAGGTGCATAGACTAAAAACCGAGATTTCGGCAGCACCTCCTTTGTTTTATCATGAATTTAAGGAACAGCAACAATATAGCATTATATGGCAATAAGAGAAACATCTAAAACAGCAATAAATAAAGTCTTAACGACAATAAGAGACTAACATTAAGCTCTTAAGGTTCCAAGTGTCAAACAAACAATAGAACTCTCATTAACCAGGCTAGGACTTAATTTTAAAGATCATCACACGCAATTTATTATCAAACTAAATGAATTGACTTGGGGAAACATTAAAGTGAAGCAACGTGTGAGCGTGTGACTAATCCCCTTTCCCGCATGCCGTTCTCATGGTACCTAAAACAACAAGAAAACACAAGGGTGAGTTCGAAAACTCAGCAAGCATACTGCAATGGACAACAAGCATAACAACAAGTCAATAACATCTTTCATCATGTATAACATCTCATTCATGAATACTTATCAATATCATCATCAATTTGTATGCGATGTAATGCATTGCTCCTGACCCTCTGGAACCTCATACCGGTATGGGAAGTACACACCCGTCGGTGTGCACCCTTTCCCCCTTCCATCCCGAAGATGGAGGGTGCCTACTCGCTTCCAAACACCACGTGGATGGAATCACGACATAGGACTTACTCAATGGCGTTCGGATTAGTCATAACTTTCACCGACCTTGCCGGACTAGTTAAGACTTTCTCACCGCCTCGCCCTATCTCATGACATGCATGCAACCATGCCAATTATCATATTCAATTCACATATTAACACATGGCATCATAATATGTTAAACATGCTCATCATATCATATCAATTATTAACACATGGCAAGTGAACATATATCATGTAAACAATTCCATCTAATCACAACATGCAACCTACAACTCGCTATCCATCACAACACACTTGCCTCAACCACGTGCAGCGGATTGGCGGGAAGAAGAGGGAACTTCCGGGTCACACCACCTGCACATAGGCATCACACACTCACAATCATAACCTCAAAACAGTACACACGCCCCATCTAACCCGACATTGCCAACTACTCGCAAAACCTAAAAACAGAGGTTCTGTCCTCGGCGGAACAGCAGCCTTGCAAAAGGCATAACTTGAGTTCTGGGACTCCAAATCGAATAAACGAGTACACCGTCGCGAAGCTTAGGAAATTTCCCAACTTTTTCTAGTTATAGGGAAAGACTGATTCGGACTCTAAAATTGTTTAATCTACAGATTACCACAATCTGTTCCAGTTACGTCACAGATTTTTAGGCGCTCGGTAAAACAGCCATAACTTTCAAACGGCTGATCGGAAATTAACGTGCTTTACGTCCACGGAAAGATAATTAAATTATCTACAACTTCCTAGAAGTCCGTACGGTCTGATTCGGATTCTAAATCGACGGAAACTCGAACCCTAGTTCGACTGCTCAATCTGCCCGAAAACAGAAACGTGGACAAGTTTAGATCTAACCCAAATTACTTCAAACCAGCGCCTCCAATTGATCTAAAAACTTGATAAACACCCTAATAACAGTACCTAGATCATCCCCAAGGATCCCCAAGATCATACCTTTGCCCGAAGCGCCAAAACTCCAATCAATCTCCGCGAATCTCCTCGCGAATCGCTCCTCGCTCCACGTTCCTCGCTCCTCGCTCCTTGCTCCTCGCTCCTCGCTCCACGGGATGACTCCACAAGGTGCAGGGGTGGGGAGGCCACCCTAGGGCAGCAAGGGGTGGAGGGGAGGTGGTGTGGAGGTGGAGAGGTGAAGGGGGGGGGCGCACGGGGTGGGGAGGGCGAGGGCTTAGGGAGGGGAGAGGGGCGCAAGAGGGAGGTGGGGCGCAATATGGGGAGGTGGGGCGCAAGGGGCTGGGGAAGCCCTTTATCAGCCCTCAACCCAATCCTAGTCCGTTTCTGAGTCCTAATCCATCCCACCAAAGCCCACCAAGGCCCAAAACTCCCCCGGGAAGGCCCAAAACCCCGAAAACGGCCCGGAAACGGCCCGGAAACGTTATTAACCCCCGATCCTTATGATTTTAACCTTATTTCCACATCTCATACTGTATTTAACCTTATCATGTTCAAAAATTAAGGATACAACACTCCGAGGTGTCACATTCTTCCCCCCTTCAACAGGATTCGACCTCGAATCTAAACGCACCAATCACGAAACCCAGCAAAACCAAAGACAGCTAGGTTTTCACATCACATACCTGAGGTGAAAAGCTCGGGATACTTCTCAAGATGCGAGATTCCAGCTCCCAAGTCGCTTCTCTCTCTGGCCTGATGTGACCACAGGACCTTGACAAACTTAAGCGTCCCTGCTCTTCATCACTCGCTCTGAAGTCCCTGCACTTCCACAGACGGGACTCGAAGGTGAGGTCCTGCTCAAGCACTAATGGTTCCAATGGAACCACCAACTCCGGATCATGCAAGTATTTCCTCAACATCGAGACATGGAACACATCATGCACACCTTGCATGGATTCCGGTAGCTCTAGGCGATAGGCCAACCTGCCAACTCGAGGCGAGGATAGGAAAAGGCCCAACATACCTTGGGTGAGCTTTCCTTTGGTGCCAAAACGCACCACACCCTTGGTGGGAGATACTCGCAAGAGTACGCTATCACCCACCTCAAACTCCAAGTCTCGCCGCCTCACATCAAGATAGCTCTTCATGCGCTTCAGGTGCGAGAAGGTTCTCGCCGAACCTCCGACACGCGATCAACGATCTGCTGAACCCAATCCGGCCCAAGAATAGCTCTCTCGCCCACAAGATCCCAACAAAGTGGCGATCTGCACTTCCGGCCATCTGACAAAGACTCATAAGGAAGCGAGACCAGGATCTTTGGAATGATAGCTGTTATTGTAAGCAAACTCGCAAGGGGCAAATGGTCTTCCCAGCTACCCTTCCAAGCCATCACACAGGCCCTGAGCATGTCCTCCAAAGTTTGGATGGTACGCTCAGATTGCCCATCTGTCTGAGGGTGAAAAGCGGTACTAAGGCAAAGCTGCGTGCCCAAAGCACTCTGCAAACTCTCCCAGAACTTGGAGACGAACTTCGCATCCCGATCGAGAGATAATGGTCTTGGGTACACCATGCAATCTCACAATCTCCCGCACATAGATGGGAGCCAACTCGCCGCTGAATTGGTCGTGCGGATGGGAATGAAATGCGCAGACTTGCTGAGACGGTCCACCACAACCCAAACAAGATCCTTCCTCGTGGAGAACGAGGTAAACCAACCACAAAATCCATGGAGATGTCATCCCATGGCCACACAGAACCTCCAATGGTCTGCAACAGACGGGGACGCTTTATGCTCAGCTTTGATCTTCCGACAGATCCCACAAGACGCCACATACTTGGCAATATCCACTCTCATCCTTTTCCACCAGAAATTCTTCTTCAAGTCCACAGTACATCTTGGTCTCTCCAGGATGGACCGTGTACGGGTGCGATGAGCTTCTCTCGAATGTCTTCTTTCACTTGAGATTTACGGGCACGCCTGACGCCCTGAAACCTCAAAACTCCCGCATCATCAATGGTAAAGTCTCCGACTTGCCATCCTCAAAGCGTTCCTCACTGCTGGAGCAAGCGATCATCTTCTTTGTGCCTCCCGCTGCGCTCGGGAATCGGCCGACTCAAGAATCAATTGAGTTTCAGCTTGCACGGTCCCGCAAAGCGAGGAGACTCCCAACCGCTCAAAATCAGCAACAAGACAATCAACAACAGGGGCATTGTCTTGTGATCGAGAGCGTCGGCCACCACATTTGCCTTCCCGGATGATACCGGATAGTGAGGTCATAATCCTTTATCAATTCTAGCCACCTCCTCTGCCTCAAGTTCAAATCTTTACGAGTAAAGATGTACTTGAGGCTCTTGTGATCAGTGAAAATATCACAAGACTCGCCGTCTGAGTAATGCCTCCATATCTTCAATGCAAACACCACGGCTAGCTCAAGATCATGGGTGGGATAGTTACTCGCTCATGCTTTTTCAGCTGCCTCAAGCATAAGCAATCACCTTGCCATCTTGCATGAGCACACAACCAAGTCCCAACCGAGAAGCATCAGAATAAACAGTGAAGCGCTTTCCTGTTCGGAAGGGTAAGAACAGAGCCATCACTAACTTCTCCTTCAAAGTGCGTAAGCTGTGCTCACACTCGATCCACGGAACTTCATCCCCTTCCGAGTCGGGCCAGAAAGTGGCTTGGCAATGATAGAGAAATCTGCACAAAACGCCGATAGTATCCAGCCAACCCAAGGAAACTACGCACCTCTTTGACATTGGAAGGCCTCTTCCAATCCAAAATCGAGACTTTGCTAGGATCTACCGATATGCCCTCTGGATTGATGATGTGGCCAAGAAAACCCACTTCGAAATCCGTAACTCGCACTTTTTCAGCTTAGCAAAGAATTGATTCTCCTCGTGGTACTCAAAGACAAGCCTCAAGTGTCGCTCATGCTCCTCTTGATTTAGAGTAAATCGAGAATGTCATCGATGAACACTACCACAAACTCATCAAGGTACTTGTGTAGCATAATGTTCATCGCCTCCATAAAGACAAGCAGAGCATTAGTTAGTCCAAAAGACATAACTTTAAATTCATAATGCCCATACCTAGTGGAGAAAGCGGTCTTCTCAATGTCCTGCTCCCTTACACGGATCTCGATTATACCCGATCAAGATCAATTTTGGAGAACACCTTTGCTCCTTCAGCTTGGTCAAACAGATCCTCGATGCGAGGCAAAGGATACTTGTTTTTGACCGTCACTTGGTTAAGAGCACGATAATCAATGCACATACGCCAACTTCCATCCTTCTTCGAGACGAAGAGGACGGAGTGCTCCCCATGGCGATACGCTTACGCCGAATGAAGCCTTTGGCCATGAGATCCTCCAATCGCTTCTTCAACTCGTCTTGAAAAGGTCGAGCCAAGCGGTATGGAGAGATAGAAATAGGTCGAGTGCCCTGAGCAAGATCAATACGAAACTCCACATTCCTCACAGAGGTAGACCAGGCAACTCGTCGGGGAACACATCAACGAACTCCTTCACTACGTAAATCTCCTCAATGGGAATCGAGGAAGATGGCTTCTCGAGACAAAGTCATGAGGAAACCCAATAGCCTCAAACGCCGACCGGAAAACAAACTAGTCAAAGCAAAGACGGAATCGAGGGTATACCACCCTGAAAGGTCAACTCTTCACGGACGGGCCTGCAAGGCAACCGTCTTCCGAAACAACAGATCTTAGCACGGCATCGATGCAGCCACCCATGCCCAAAATGACATCAAAAGGAGCCAACTGGATCACCATGAGATTGGCAAAGAAAACCTCATCATCAATGGCAATGGTGCAACCAGGGCAAACCAAAGAACTAGCAATCAAACCCCAGAGGAACTCACTAACACGGACTCGTAAATCCGTTGAACTCCCAACTTAGCTCTTCTAGCAAAATCCGACGACACAAAGGAATAGGATGCTCCGAATCAAATAGAACAAAGGCATCAACGGAATCCACGAGCGAGTACCAAACCACCTCTGGATGCCCTACCGACTCGGCTGCCGGCAAAGCGTACACTCCTGGTGGCGCCGGATGTAAGGAGCCCCGACTCAGCCGATGCCCCATCAAGGCTGGGGCGGAGGAGGCAATCGAGGAGGAGCAGACGGCCGCGGGCACCAAGATCGCCGGTGGCGCCACGCAAAGGGTGGCCGAGAAACAGAGCAGCCATCATGTGCACCGATCCTCTAGAAGACGCTACCGAGTGGAAGGAGAAAGCACCGCCTCCCACTTGATGATGCTACCGGGGTTCATCCGGCAGACTCGCCCCATATGGCCGGGCTTGCCACGATGGTTGCAACTCGGTCCAACCACACTCTGAAGCACGGTGCTCGCCACCGCACTTGAAGCACTTCATGCCCTGCCCGGCACAGACTAACAAAGCTCGCGAAGAAGACGATCGGGCGACCCCATCTTAGCCCCCGAGGAGGAGCCCTGTCCTCCCTTGAACTTCTTGAAGGTGGGACGCCGAGAGGACTCCACCTCCTCCACCAAAGGTCCTCTTCGCCCCGCCCGGGGCCGCAGGAACCCTGAACCTCCCGGTTCTCGCTTTGTCCCGGAGAGCTCCAACTCGAGCTCCATGCCCTTCGCTTGCTCCACCACAGCAGCGAAGTCACGAGGACAGTCGCCCCATGACAACTCGAACTCCTGGTTGAGGCCCCTCACGGAACCTCCTAGCTTTCTCCCGATCGTCGGCTGCCACAGTAGATCTGAAGCGCACCACGCCTGTTGAACTCCTTCTCATACTGCCACCGACCTCTTTCCTGGGAAAGAGTGGTCGAGTAAGCTCCATCCTCTCAAGAAAAGACTGGGTGGAACTTGGCTCGAAACGAGCCACAAAGTCCTCCCAGTGATCGACCCAGATCGGGGTTCTAGCAGCCGAGAACCCTCCCACCAGATATCGGCTTGGCCCTTCAAATTGAAAAGCCACAAAGCGAGTCCTCTGAACCGAGGTCAACTCTAGGACCTCAAAGCGCCTCTCCATGTACTGCAGCCAATCATGGATCGATTGTAATATCCTCGAGTATTTCTATACTCAAGCCACTTTGACATTTGTACTCAAACTCTGTTCAATAATACACTGTGCTTGTGTTTTTTCGTGTCTTGAGTGAACATACTTGCTTGGGATCATAAAGAACCCTTCAACTTAAGTAATTTCGCTCATAAGTAAATTCGAATTAGGTTGGGCAAGTGCTGTGACCTATTAACTTCCAAATACTTTGGAACAATTAGTAATCAACCCTGGAAGCTTTAGCCGTCAAGGCCCAAGTTCAAAAGTTCGGGATGTCCGAGTATCCGGATCCACACTCGAGTATCCGATCCACACTCGAGTATCCGATCCAACCGGAATGTCCGACAAAGTCCGAGTGTCCGGATTGGGCTGGCCGAAGCGGTCCAACTCCGAGTGTCCGACCAATGTCCGGAGTGTCCGGTTAGTGTTATCAAGACCCAACCCGAGTCTCCGGTTGAGTCCTGAGAGTCCGTATTGGCGTGGGGTTTTGTATAAAAGTCCCATTTCGTGGCTCTCTTCCATTCTTTCTTCTTCTACTTTGGTTTCCCACTTCCTTGGTGTTCTCTCCACCACCCCGAGCTCCTCTCCAATGAGCCACCGGCCGGTGACCCTCCCGGTGACTCCTCCATCTCGGTGTGCTCCTCCCCAAGCCGTCATTCCCCATCCTCCACCCGGCTGCTCCTCCTCCATCTTCCTCGGAGGTAAGCTTTTCTCTTAGGGTTTGATTCGCGGGATTCTTGGGTTCTAGAGTCGCTCATGGTGGGATTAGGACTTAGGTTTGGATTTGGGAGGCTAGGGTTGAACTTGGATTCTAGGGTTTTGGGTGTAGTGGTTCTAGGGTTGAAAATGGGATTTGGATTAGTGAATGTGGTATGCTAGAGTGGTAGATCGGGTAGTAGTAATGTCGATTTAAGAAGTTGTTGGTGTGAGTTAGAGGTTTGGCGGGTTAGCGACGTTTTCTCGTAGAATCGGCTAGTTCGAACTCCTTCCGGTTCGCTAGGTGTCACGAAAGTCGTAGATCGGGTCGCGGTGAAGTTGTAGGGAGTGGTAAGGTCTCCGCCTCTCGTCGAGTTGGACCAAATGCCCTAGGTCCGAGTATCCGGCATATGGTCCGGAGTGTCCGGATTGTCCTGAGTATCCGGACGAAACGGGTCCGAGTGTCCGCCTATCCGGACTGTCCGATGCAAAACCCGATCGTCCGGTTAGGCCGTTTCGTCCGGCCGTGTTGTGTT
The DNA here is from genome assembly GCA_036346355.1 of Rhipidocladum racemiflorum. Taxonomy (NCBI): domain Eukaryota; kingdom Viridiplantae; phylum Streptophyta; class Magnoliopsida; order Poales; family Poaceae; genus Rhipidocladum; species Rhipidocladum racemiflorum. Next base: position 41,553,630 of record CM070573.1, read on the forward strand.
GTCCGAAAGTCGCTGCTTCTTCAGGGTTTCTTGGTTGTACTTCATTCTTGTGTATTGCATGCACTTCATGGTGCATTTAAAACTTTCTTTTGCTAAGTTGTATTTCTTTCTGCCGCTTTTGTTGCTTTGACCGATTAGAGGTTAGCGAGTCGGGCTTCGCCTCGAACAACCCGAGCATCATCCCTGACATCACCGAAGTGCAACAACAAGGCAAGCACCTCCTTTGACCATCTTGAAACCTATATTTCACGATGTCTACTTTGATTTCTCAAACCATATGCATTGTTTATATTCAAGAAATTGCTAGTTTGTGGGAATGGTAGATATACCCTGATTTGGTGGTTTCCCTCAATTTAATTCCCTGAGATCATTGATAACCTTAGTAGGGTTGGACAATTTAATAAAATGTCACTTGGGTATAAACGATTTAGTAATTGCATACGCTCGACATCGCAATAGAGGTGAGCAAAGTCAGTCCTTACCAAATGCTCAAAATTATGATAAATGTAATTGGTTTTGGAAAAGTTTTGGAAATGTGAATCGTAAAGGTATATTGATAAAAATGTGAAGTGTCTAGTTGGTAATTAGACTTGGCGGGAGGTATAATATGTGCTAGTTAAACATGGTGGCGATTGGTTGGCGAGTTAAGTGGAGTTCCCCGCTTGAGTCACTAGGCAAAAATATAAGGACCGAACTTGTGACGGTTTTTGAATTGAACACTGCAACCGCCAAGAATGCTGGGATGGGGCAGCCTATTCTAGTACATGAAGTGTGAGGTGATAGCCATGCATGATGGTAGGTCAAGAGTGGACCTTTTCCTCGTGTTGAGCAATAAGCGCGGTGTGTGTGTCCTCACGACCCGCCGTATGCGCCTTCGTGTGTGCGCTTGTACTTTTGCAGCAGGGAATCGCTCCAGTTCATGTTTGTTGATACAACGGTGTACGCCTTGCTATGGGGTAATGCCGCGGCCAACAATTCGCCGTCGTCACGATGAGTATTCCGTGGCCGCCTGAGTGGTGGTTGGCCTCTTATCGCCATAGTAGTGGATTTGTCGTCACCGGTGCTGGGGTGTGGCTATAACCTCAACGATGGGAAAGAATAGATCATTCTTGTATATCGGATACCTCGTGTATCGCGTGTACCCTGGATGACAGGGATGCAAGTCTGAGTTGTGTTTGGGTAAAGTGCGCAAACTCTGCAGAGTATCAAATAATTCTAATCGATTAGCCGTGCTCACGGTTATGAGCAATCTTCTCTAATCATATCAAGTATAGAGATTTGGTTTGGTTTTGAAAATGAAAATCTATTTCGGAGTCGGTATAAAGTATGTGGTGGAATGGTACTTGATGGAATTGTGGATATGTGTATATGATTCTCGATGGGATTATGAGTATGTATGGATGTCGATTCGTATCCCGATTCATGACCATGGATGGTGGCAATTGTGGAGCCTCGATTGTTACGATATCAGTAAATATGTTTTATTCAAACTGCTGTCTTTCAAATTAAGTATTACTTTTCGATGAACTATTTTAAATCCAAATTTTCTGCAATTAACCCAGTGTAGAAGCTTTATCCTGTTGAATCAGCCTGCATTTATTTATATTTCCATACACTAAAGTCTTGCGAGTACATACGTGTACTCACCGTTGCTGCTAACCCTTTTTCCACAGAGGAAGGTAATGATGATGTCCCGGATGATGGCGAGCCCCTTTTCATGAAAGTGTTGCGGCTTCAGAGTCCCTCCCTCCACCGTGGCACTGTGGGTGGTCGAGGCGGCATTTCGTTTGGTTGTCTTTCTTTTGGTTCCGCTGTCGTTTTACTTCTTTTGGATTCTGTAATATACTCGTGTAAGATTTACACCCAGTTATGTAACTACCTTAGTTTATCTTTTCGTGCATTGATACTCGGGTTGTGGGTACGCGATACTGGGCTACTGATCCATGGATCTAGTATCGATCGCATGAGCACCGGTCCGGTTAAGGGTTCGATCCCGCCGATCGAATTTTTAGGTTCAGATCTTCGGTGTCGAGGCTTCCTGTTGCTATCACGGTGCTATACGCTACAAAGAGACAGGCGTCTGATGCGGTATAGGAAGAGGGGGTCCTCACAGCGTTGGTATCAGAGCCATTGACTGCAGGAGGACTTAGTTAGCCTGGACGTTAGACTTAGGGACAGATTTTTTCTTCTCAAAATTTATTTTGAAGTACAAAACTCTATTTTCAAAGTGTAGAATGCTATTCTTGTCCATTCTATAGCTTTTCGCTTATCTACTCTTCAAAATGAATCTGATCTTAATCCAAATTTCAAAAATTTGTTTCCTTCTTCTATCTTGTTCAAAAGGATTAAGAGGAATGCGGTTTTAGCTAAGAATGGGTTAAGGATAGATGTTTGTGGTTGTAATTAGGGGTTATTTGTCGTTTCCCTGAGTTGGTTTTTGAATTGGTTCTTATGCTTCTTTGAATGAATGCTTGTAGTGTGTTTGTGTTTATGAGTGCATCCTTTGGGATCAATCATTCTGCACTTGATTTGCACAGTTAGTTGACTCAACAGGCATTTCAGATGCCTCCTCAAGGAGAATAGCTGCAGGCGCTTCAAAGCAGTGATGATGTCGGAGAGCGTGGCAATCTGATGGGAGCGAGGGGCCCAACAACGCGGGTCCCTCTTGGTGGGTCACCGGGCTCGATCCTCGGCTACATGCCCAGAGTGGGGAGCTCCCTCCACCTCCAGCGCGCGATAGGGCTGCACTCATGTTGCGGCAGACTCGGCTCATGGAGCCGATGGTCCAGCCGTCCAGGGCAAGCATACCAAGAAGAAGCAGTTAGCCTCGGTTGTCGGAGTTCCAGCGAACTCGACCGCCGAGCTTTTCTTCAGCTACAGATCCGATGGAGGCAGAGGATTGGCTTAGCGACATGGAGGGGAAGTTGGAGTTAGTCGGTTGCACTGATGCGGAGAAGGTTCAGTACACCGCCTACTACCTCCAGGGACCATCAGCCTTCGTGGTGGAGCGGCAGGCTGTTCGCCTGCAGATCAGTCACCACATGGGCGAGTTCAAGACCCGCCTTCGCTCCTTCCATGTTCAATGGCTTGATCGAGATCAAGAAGCGGAGTTCTACGACCTTCGCCAGGGGTCTATGGCAGTGATGGACTACCTCCACCGCTTCAACCATTTGTCACGCTATGTTGCTGATGAGGTGACCACTGAGGCTAGGAGAGTGACATTGTTCAAGGAGCACCTCACCGAGGAGATCCGCTTCGGCTCGCCGGTCATGACATTCCTAGCCTGCAGGTCTTGGTGGGCAAAGCCATTAGCATTGAGGATGGCGCCAAGGCGCTTATGGAGAGCCGCATAGCGCAAGTGGGCAGCTCAACGGTCGGCCAGCGGACCTTCCAGACCCGCACCTTCACTCGATCGGCTTCCGGCCTTCGCGCCGCCCGATTCAGAGGTCTCGTGGCTTACCTCCTCGCCCGCCTGCAGTTCTGCGATCACCTAGCCGCCCGAGACAGCAGCTTGGGGTCCCGAAATCCATTTGGCCATATCACTTGCTTCTCCTGCGGCGGAAGGGCCACTGCCGCGATGCTGTCCGAGCGGCAGCGGCCAACGACTCGAGGTGCACCAGCCCGTCCCGAGTCGGTCACGGTGGGCGTGGGAGTGGGCAATCAGACGCCCGGTTCCGTGCAGCTTCAGCTCCGGCCATGGCCGCTGAATGTAGCCACCGCGAAGGAAGCGGCAGCGGCTCGGATGTGGTGTTGGGTACGTTATCTGCTCATTCCGCACCCGCCTTAGTATTATTTGACTCGAGCGTCGCATTCCTTTATTTCTTCACAGCTTTGTTGTTCAAAGATGAGGTCTGTTCTTTGTACCTCGAGAAGTACTTGTTGATCCGTTCGCCTGGATCCGTTTTGACTGCCGAGCTCGTGAGTCCAGGGGTTAGAATTGAGATCAATGGGGTAGAATTTCGGGGTGATCTCATTAACATTAAGACGTCAGGTCTTGATGTGATTCTGGGTATGGACTGGTTGTCCAAGCATCAGGGGCATATTGATTGTGCCAGGAGATCCATTTCATTAGTCAACCCTGATGGCATTGCTGTCACCTATTCTTCCGTTCCAGCAGTGCAGCAGCCTTTGCTCAGTGCTCTTTCTGCTTCGGGACGATCAGTACGGTGGTATGTGAGTACCCCGATGTGTTCCCTGATGAGTTGCCAGGTCTGCCACCTGATCGTGACTTGGAGTTCATCATCGATCTCTTGCCTGGCACTTCTCCCATTTCTAAGCGTCCGTACAGGATGCCTGCTGATGAGCTGATCGAGTTGAAGATTCAGCTCAAGGAGCAGTTAGAGAAGGGGTTCATTCGTCCCAGTTCTTCTCCCTGGGGCAGTCCAGTTTTGTTTGTGAAGAAGAAAGACGGCACTCTTCGCATGTGCGTTGATTACCGGTCGTTGAATGAGGTCACTGTCAAGAACAAGTATCCTCTCCCCCGGATCGACGATTTGTTTGACCAATTAGGCGGAGCTCGAGTTTTCTCCAAAATAGACTTGAGATCCGGCTATTTTCAGCTCAAGATCCGTCCGGAGGATATCGTGAAGACCGCATTCACTACTCGCTACGGTCTGTACGAGTACCACGCTTGTTTCATTCGGCCTCACCAATGCACCAGCCACCTTCATGAATCTGATGAACAAAGTCTTCATGGAGTTCCTTGATAGATTTGTGGTGGTGTTCATTGATGACATCCTCATATACTCTAAGGATGATGGTGAGCACGCACTTCACTTACATATGGTGCTTAGCAAGCTTCGCGAGCATCAGTTGTATGCCAAATTCAGTAAGTGTGAGTTCTGGCTCAAGCAAGTGGAGTTTCTGGGGCATGTCCTGTCAGAAGGTGGGGTAGCAGTTGATCCACGCAAGGTACAAGACGTACTCAATTGGGAGCAGCCCCGCAATGTCCCTGAGATTCGGAGTTTTCTCGGTCTTGCCGGATACTATCGCCGGTTTATCGAGAATTTCTCCAAAATTGCTAAACCAATGACAGCGCTACTCAAGAAGGAGAAGAGATATGAGTGGTCGCCGATTGTGAGTCCGGGGCTTCAAGAGTCAAGAAGCGACTCACAATCGCCTCAGCCTTGATCCTGCCAGACATTCACAAGGCCTTTGACATTTATTGCGATGCATCTCGCCAAGGTCTTGGCTGTGTGTTGATGCAAGAAGGCAAGGTAGTGGCATATGCTTCTCGTCAGTTGAAGCCCCATGAAGCCAACTACCCGACCCATGATTTGGAGTTGGCAGCAGTTGTTCATGCACTCAAGCTGTGGCGGCATTATCTCATAGGCAACAGATGTGAGATCTATACCGACCACAAGAGCTTGAAGTACTTCTTCTCCCAACCAGATCTAAATTTGAGACAGCGTCGATGGCTAGAGCTGATCAAAGACTATGATCTGGGTATTCATTACCATCCTGGCAAGGCAAATGTGGTTGCAGATGCCCTCGATGCATAAGCTGCACACACGATGAATGCCTTGGGTGTCATTGGCCGCCTCACCTGGTTGAAGAGTTTTAAGCTCAATCTAGAAGTGGTTGAGTATGGTTACGTTTACCTTTAGCCGTACAACCCACTCTAGAGTCTCGCATTCAGCAGCTCAACTACAAGATGATGTCGTGATTGAGATTAGACGCCTTGATTGGTGAAAATGGCGCATCTCGTGTTTTTCTCGTGAGTTCCAATGGGCTGATCTTGCATGGGCAGCAGTGTATGTCCTCGATAATGTTGAGATCAAGGGGTTGATCTGTCGTAAGCTCATGATACTCCTCTCTCGCCCATCCTGGCAGCACCAAGATGTACCAGGACCTTCGCAGCAATTCCGGTGGCCGGGTATGAAGAAGGAGATCGCGGCTCATGTGGCGACATTGTGATGTGTGCTGGCGTGTCAAGGCCGAACATCAAAGGCCACCGGATTACTTCAGCCATTGCGAGATCCTCGAGTGGAAGTGGGAAGAGATTGGGATGGATTTTATTACCGGTCTACCGAGGTCCTCCACCGGTCACGACTCTATTTGGGTGATCATTGACCGTCGACCAAGGTAGCTCATTTCATCCCGATTCATACCACCTATTCTCGAGCCAAACTAGCGGAACTCTATTTGCGAGAACATTGTTCGGCTCCATGGAGTTCCAAAAGTCATAATCTCGACCGTGGTTATGATTCACCTCCAGATTTTGGGAGAGTTTGCAGTCCATTTTTGGCACTAAGCTATCCTTCAAGATGTGACTTACCATCCCCAAACTGACGGACAGATGGAAAGGGCAAACCAAATCCTTGAAGACATGCTAAGGGCTTGTGTGCTGTGCTACAGCAAGTCGTGGGAGAAATGCTTGCCATTTGCTGAGTTCTCCTACAACAACAGTCATCAAGTCAGTCTTCAGATGTCGCTCGAGGCTCTTTATGGCAAGAAGTGCGAGAACACCACTGCTTTGGTCCGAGGTTGGTGAGAGGCAATTCTTGGGCCAGCCATGATTGAAGAGGCCGAAAGGCAAGTTAGCTTGATTCGAGACCGGTGAGAGAAGCTCGCCTCGCCGAAGAGCTATGCTTGATCGCCGACGCCATGAGTTGAGTTTTGAGGTGGGTGACTTTGTTTATCTCAAGGTCTCACCACTCCGCGGTACTCGCATGATTTCAACCGCTGAAGCTAGCCCCGCGATACATCGGTCCGTTCGGATTTTTGAGAAGGTTGGTGTTGTGGCTTATCGGCGAGCTACCGCCACATCTTTCTGACATTCACGATGTGTTCCACGTGTCCCAATTGAAGAAGAGTCTTCGGGTTCCATCGGAAGTTACCCAATTGGACCATCTTGATTTGCAAATGATCTTTTCGTATCGAGAGTATCCAAATCCGTATTCTCGAGACAATTTGAGCGACACACTCGCAACAGGTTATCAAGATGCTCAAGGTCCATGGAGCAACCATTCGTAAGATGAAGCCACGTGGGGCGTGAAGACCATATTCAGCAGAATACCCGAATTTCTTCGAGAGAATTAGCAATCTCGAGGACGAGATTTTTGTAAGGGGGTAGACTGTAATATCCCGAGTATTTCTATACTCAAGCCACTTTGTACATTTGTACTCAAACGCTGTTCAATAATACACTTTGTGCTTGTGTATTTTATTGTCTTGAGTGAACATACTTGCTTGGGATCAGAAAGAACCCTTCAACTTAAGTAATTTCGCTCATAAGTAAATTCGAATTAGGTTGGGCAAGTGCCTGTGACCCTATTAACTTCCAAATACTTTGGAACAATTAGTAATCAACCTGGAAGCTTTAGCCAGTCAAGGCCCAAGTTCAAAAGTTCTGGGATGTCCGGAGTATCCGGATCCACACTCGGAGTATCCGGATCCACACTCGGAGTATCCGGATCCAACCCGGAATGTCCGGACAAAGTCCGGAGTGTCCGGATTGGGCTGGCCGAGCGGTCCAACCCGGAGTGTCCGACCAATGTCCGGAGTGTCCGGTTAGTGTTACTGAAGACCCAACCCGAGTCTCGGGTTGAGTCCGGAGAGTCCGGTATTGGCGTGGGGTTTTGTATAAAAGTCCCATTTCGTGGCTCTCGTCCATTCTTTCTTCTTCTACTTTGGTTTCCCCACTTCCTTGGTGTTCTCTCCACCACCCCGAGCTCCTCTCCAATGAGCCACCGGCCGTGACCCTCCCTATGACTCCTCCATCTCGGTGTGCTCCTCCCCAAGCCGTCATTCCCCATCCTCCACCCGGCGTTGCTCCTCCTCCATCTTCCTCGGAGGTAAGCTTTTCTCTTAGGGTTTGATTCGCGGGATTCTTGGGTTCTAGAGTCGTTCATGGTGGGATTAGGACTTAGGTTTGGATTTGGGAGGCTAGGGTTGAACTTGGATTCTAGGGTTTTGGGTGTAGTGGTTCTAGGGTTGAAAATGGGATTTGGATTAGTGAATGTGGTATGCTAGAGTGGTAGATCGGGTAGTAGTAATGTCGATTTAAGAAGTTGTTGGTGTGAGTTAGAGGTTTGGCGGGTTAGCGGCGTTTTCTCGTAGAATAGGCGAGTTCGGAACTCCTTCCGGTTCGCTTAGGTGTACGAAAGTCGTAGATCGGGTCAGCGGTGAAGTTGTAGGGAGTGGTAAGGTCTCCGTCTACTCGTCGAGTTGGACCAAATGCCCTAGGTCCGGAGTATCCGGCATATGGTCCGAGTGTCCGGATTGTCCGGAGTATCCGACGAAACGGTCCGAGTGTCCGCCTATCCGGATGTCGGATGCAAACCCGACCGTCCGGGTTAGGCCGTTTCGTCCTGGCCGTGTTGTGTTGTCCGAAAAGTGCGCGTTTCTTGGGGTTTCTTGGTTGTACTTCATTCTTGTGTATTGCATGCACTTCATGGTGCATTTAAAACTTTCTTTTGCTAAGTTGTATTTCTTTCTGTCGTTTTGTTGCTTTGACCGATTAGAGGCTAGCGAGTCGGGCTTCGCCTCGAACAACCCGAGCATCATCCCGGACATCACCGAAGTGCAACAACAAGGCAAGCACCTCCTTTGACCATCTTGAAACCTATATTTCACGATGTCTACTTTGATTTCTCAAACCATATGCATTGTTTATATTCAGTAAATTGCTAGTTTGTGGGAATGGTAGATATACCTGATTTGGTGGTTTCCCTCAATTTAATTCCCTGAGATCATTGATAACCTTAGTAGGGTTAGACAATTTAATAAAATGTCACTTGGGTATAAACGATTTAGTAATTGCATACGCTTAGACACTGCAATAGAGGTGAGCAAAGTCACCCTTACCAAATGCTCAAAATTATGATAAATGTAATTGGTTTTGGAAAAGTTTTGGAAATGTGAATCGTAAAGGTATATTGATAAAAATGTGAAGTGTCTAGTTGGTAATTAGACTTGGCGGGAGGTATAATATGTGCTAGTTAAACATGGTGGCGATTGGTTGGCGAGTTAAGTGGAGTTCCCGCTTGAGTCACTAGGCAAAAATATAAGGACCGAACTTGTGACGGTTTTTGAATTGAACACCGTGCAACCGCGCAATGCTAGGGATGGGGCAGCCTATTCTAGTACTTGAAGTGTGAGGGGATAGCCATGCCTGTTGGTAGGCGAAGAGTGGACCTTTTCCCTGTGTTGAAGCGATCCAAGCGCGGTGTGTGTGTCCTCACGACCCGCCGTATGCGCCTTCGTGTGTGCGCTTGTACTTTTGCGGCAGGAATCGCCTCGATTCATGTTTGTTGATACAACGGTGTACGCCTTGCTATGGGGTAATGCCGCTGCCAACAATTCGCCGTCGTCACGATGAGTATTCCGTGGCGCTGAGTGGTGGTTGGCCTCTTATCGCCATAGTAGTGGATTTGTCGCCACCGGTCTGGGGTGTGGCTATAACCTCAACGATGGGAAAGAATAGATCATTCTTGTATATCGGATACCTCGTGTATCGCGTGTACCACTGGATAGACGAGGATGCAAGTCCGAGTTGTGTTTGGGTAAAGTGCGCAAACTCTGCAGAGTATCAAATAATTCTAATCGATTAGCCGTGCTCACGGTTATGAGCAATCTTCTCTAATCATATCAAGTATAGAGATTTGGTTTGGTTTTGAAAATGAAAATCTATTTCGGAGTCGGTATAAAGTATGTGGTGGAATGGTACTTGATGGAATTGTGGATATGTGTATATGATTCTCGATGGGATTATGAGTATGTATGGATGTCGATTCGTATCCCAGCTGCGACCATGGATGGTGGCAAATGTGGAGCTCAGTTGTTACGTATACTGTAAATAAGTTTTATTCAAACTGCTGTCTTTCAAATTAAGTATTACTTTTCGATGAACTATTTTAAATCCAGCTTTCTGCAATTAACCCAGTGTAGAAGCTTTATCCTGTTGAATCAGCCTGCATTTATTTATATTTCCATACACTAAAGTCTTGCGAGTACATACGTGTACTCACCGCTGTCGCTAACCCTTTTCCACAGAGGAAGGTAATGATGATGTCCTCGATGATGGCGAGCCCCTTTTCTCGCGAGTGTTGCGGCCGTAGTCCCTCCCTCCGATCGAGTCTTTGTGGGGTGGTCGGGCCACTGCGCGGTTGTCTTTCTTTTGTTTCCTTTGTCGTTTTACTTCTTTTGGATTACGTAATGTACTCGTGTAAGATTTACACCCGCTATGTAACTACCTTAGTTTATCTTTTCGTGCATTGATACTCGGGTTGTGGAGTACGCGATCTTGGGCTACTGATCCAGTGATCCAGATGTCGATGCGTCTGAGCACCGGTCCGGTTAAGGGTTCGATCCCGTCGATCGAATTTTTAGGTTCAGATCTTCTGTCGAGGCTTCCTGTTGCTATACGGTGCTATACGCCATGAAGCGGCGTCTGATGCGGTATAGGAAGAGGGGGTCCTCACATGGATCGGCGTGCCTGCTCCGTCGAAAGTGTCAAGACGGAGGGACATCCACTCCCGGAGACTCATCCTCGGCTCCGGTGCAGCGGGGGCAACAACAGGGGCCACTGCAGGGGGAGGCACAACAAATAGGGGCTGCCCGCATCGCCGGGCGCAGCCTCCCGAATCTCCTCCGCAGAGCCTGGACTAAATCTTCATTGGCGGCGGGCACCCTTTGCCCCGACCGCACAAGCCTGAAGCTCCTCCCGAGCTGGCCCACGAGCATTAAGCGAACGCTACCCTCAAGAACAGACTCCTCAACTCCTGGAGCCTCGCCCGCCTCCACACACGGCGTCCACGGCCTCTACCCTCGGCATGGCTGCTTAGACAGACAACCACCCAAACACCAAAGCACACAATCAAGATCATAGATCAAACATCATCATAAGCATATTCCTTATCACATAATCAAGCGCGATGCATTGATGAACCAAAACCCATCCTACTGTGCAACCAAGTGTGTCGATTTTAGATTAGTTATACCACTTTTACAAGTTTTAACGTTGCTATCCTATAACAAGGTTTTAGTTAGAACCTAAGCCATGTTTCTAAGTTATTCCACATCACATTTTAGTTGTTCCCTATAGCATGACATCGAAAATTCACATTCCAAGGACCTACAGCTCGATACCAATCAAGCACCCCGGCATTTACTATGCCTGAATGTTACCAAACATAAGCTAAACAACATCTAAATACCACATTTAACATCAAATTCCAGCAAAGGTGCATAGACTAAAACCGAGATTTCGCAGCACCTCCTTTGTTTTATCATGAATTTAAGGAACAGCAACAATATAGCATTATATGGCAATAAGAGAAACATCTAAAACAGCAATAAATAAAGTCTTAACGACAATAAGAGACTAACATTAAGCTCTTAAGGTTCCAAGTGTCAAACAAACAATAGAACTCTCATTAACCAGGCTAGGACTTAATTTTAAAGATCATCACACGCAATTTATTATCAAACTAAATGAATTGACTTGGGGAAACATTAAAGTGAAGCAACGTGTGAGCGTGTGACTAATCCCTTTCCGCATGCCGTTCTCATGGTACCTAAAACAACAAGAAAAACACAAGGGTGAGTTCGAAAACTCAGCAAGCATACCGCAATGGACAACAAGCATAACAACAAGTCAATAACATCTTTCATCATGTATAACATCTCATTCATGAATACTTATCAATATCATCATCAATTTGTATGCGATGTAATGCATTGCTCCTGACCCTCTGGAACCTCATACCGGTATGGGAAGTACACACCCGTCGGTGTGCACCCTTTCCCCCTTCCATCCCGAAGATGGAGGGTGCCTACTCGCTTCCAAACACCACGTGGATGGAATCACGACATAGGACTTACTCAATGGCGTTCCGGATTAGTCATAACTTTCTCACCGACCTTGCCGGACTAGTTAAGACTTTCTCACCGCCCTCGCCCTATCTCATGACATGCATGCAACCATGCCAATTATCATATTCAATTCACATATTAACACATGGCATCATAATATGTTAAACATGCTCATCATATCATATCAATTATTAACACATGGCAAGTGAACATATATCATGTAAACAATTCCATCTAATCACAACATGCAACCTACAACTCGCTATCCATCACAACACACTTGCCTCAACCACGTGCAACGGATTGGCGGGAAGAAGAGGGAACTCCCGGGGTCACACCACCTGCACATAGGCATCACACACTCACAATCATAACCTCAAAACAGTACACACGCCCCCATCTAACCCGACATTGCCAACTACTCGCAAAACCTAAAAACAGAGGTTCTGTCCCGGCGGAACAGCAGCCTTGCAAAAGGCATAACTTGAGTTCTGGGACTCCAAATCGAATAAACGAGTACACCGTCGCGAAGCTTAGGAAATTTCCCAACTTTTTCTAGTTATAGGGAAAGACTGATTCGGACTCTAAAATTGTTTAATCTACAGATTACCACAATCTGTTCCAGTTACGTCACAGATTTTTAGGCGCTCGGTAAAACAGCCATAACTTTCAAACGGCTGATCGGAAATTAACGTGCTTTACGTCCACGGAAAGATAATTAAATTATCTACAACTTCCTAGAAGTCCGTACGGTCTGATTCGGATTCTAAATCGACGGAAACTCGAACCCTAGTTCGACTGCTCAATCTGCCCGAAAACAGAAACGTGGACAAGTTTAGATCTAACCCAAATTACTTCAAACCAGCGCCTCCAATTGATCTAAAAACTTGATAAACACCCTAATAACAGTACCTAGATCATCCCCAAGGATCCCCAAGATCATACCTTTGCCCGAAGCGCAAAACTCCAATCAATCTCCGCGAATCTCCTCGCGACCGCTTCCTCGCTCCACGTTCCTCGCTCCTCGCTCCTTGCTCCTCGCTCCTCGCTCCACGGGATGACTCCACAAGGTGCAGGGGTGGGGAGGCCACCCTAGGGCAGCAAGGGGTGGAGGGGAGGTGGTGTGGAGGTGGAGAGGTGAAGGGGGGGGCGCACGGTTTGGGGAGGGCTAGGGCTTAGGGGAGGGGGAGAGGGGGCGCAAGAGGGGAGGTGGGGGCGCAATATGGGGAGGTGGGGGCGCAAGGGGGCTGGGGGAAGCCCCTTTTATCAGCCCTCAACCCAATCCTAGTCCGTTACGGAGTCCTAATCCATCCCACCAAAGCCCACCAAGGCCCAAAACTCCCCCGGGAAGGCCCAAAACCCCGAAAACGGCCCGGAAACGGCCCGGAAACGTTATTAACCCCCGATCCTTATGATTTTAACCTTATTTCCACATCTCATACTGTATTTAACCTTATCATGTTCAAAAATTAAGGATACAACACTCCGAGGTGTCACAGACTAGTCCGGGGCTATTCTTTCGAATAAGTCCTACATCGTGATTCCTTCACTGAGGTGAATGGAAGCGAGTGATAGGCACCCTCCATCTTCGGGATGGAAGGGGGAAAAGGGTGCATGCCGACGGGTGTGCACTCAACCATACCGGTATGAGTATTCCAGGAGACATGTGCATTGCATTGCATGAATGAATTTCATAAATGAAGGTGTTTATGAGATGATGATGAGAGTACTCATGAGATGCTCATGAGATGATTACCATGTTGTTTTAAAGGTTGTAAATTATGTTAAATGTGATGTGTTGTGATATAACGGTGGAGACTGGAATGATGGTTTGTTGTCTTGATCCTTGTTGTTCCATTGCAATACACTTTGCTGAGTGATGAACTCACGCTTGTGTTTTCGTTGTTTGTTTCTTTAGGTACCATGAAATCGGCGCGCGGGAAAGGGATTTAGCTACACTCCTCCACGTAGTATCACAATCTAGCTAATTCACCTTCTTTTGGAGACACTGCAATAAGTATTGCAATAATCATTAGTTTATGGTCTTAATGTTGGTTGTTTCCCTCATGTGAATCATGTGGGGCTAAGGAGTGAATTGTTATATCTTCCTAGACTTAAATTGATGCCTATTCTTTTGTTAGCGATGTCTATTGATGTGTTAGTTGATGATTAGCTATTATTATCACTGCATGTTGATATCCTGTTTGTCTTATAAATTGATATGATGCTATGTCGATCATTTTCATGCTAAAACAAAGGAGATGCTGTCATTAAATTTTCAATTATTCAAATGATTACTTGCTGTAATTTATCTTAAATCATGGTATTAAATGTGTTATGGTCTATGTTTGGTGACATTCGGGCTTAGTAGAAGTCAGTGTTACAGCTTGGTATCGAGCAGCAGTCAGAGGTCCCTGGAATGTGTATTTAGTGTCATAACTATAGGTTCAACTAAAATATGAAGTGGAATAACCTAGAAACATGGCTTAGGTTTTACTTAAAACTTTGCCATAGGATAGCAACATTAAAACTTGTGTAAATGGGTATGGGTACCATTGCTTTACGCTTAAATGTTGTATTTAAGCTTTGTTGTTGAATGTTACATTTGGTAATATATGTTGCTATGTTTATGAAAGAATTGATTGTGTTGATACAATTGAGATTATGTGGGTTGTGGTGCCGAAAAGGGGTTTCGGTCACCTTCTGTTGTTTGTAGTATTGTTGGGTTTGACGGTGTGGCCGGGTAGTGCCATCACCGATGGACTTTTAACCTCCTGTTGGGAGAGTGCTTATCCTTTCTGTCGTAGATTGGGTAGTTGGTTGGAGTCGAGTAGTAGAGTTGTGGATTGACCCTCCGAATTTTCTTTGCCGTTTTGACGAACGGTTTTGGTTGGTTTTTGGTTGGTTGAAATAAAAGAAAAAGTGTTCGTTTTGGGATACTCACCGATGGTTCTTTTGGTGGTTTTGCTTTTGTCTTCTTTGGTTGAAGACAAAAGAAGAATTTCGGGATGCGCCTCTTTTGGTCGCCTTGTTAGCTTTAACGCCCGATTTGTTGTTTGCCTTATAGAGAAACTTATAGATTGATTCTTGGGTTACCATTCTCCAACTTGAAAGGAAGTTATTGAAGTTCCGATGAAAAATCTAAGTCGCATGGATTTAGGTGTCAAGGTTTTGTCGGAAAGGATGTGGTTGATCGGTTGCTTTACGGAGAAAGATTTCAATTTATTCTTGTGTTTGTCTTTTTTCGAGGTTTAAAAGAGTTATTGCGGTGTTGTGCCAGATCTTGTTGTTGGGGCCTAAGTGGTGTTTGATTGCAATGATGACTTGCTTGGGAATTCATCTTTGAAAAACCGTTTGTTTCGTGAAAGTTGAAGTTTGGGGTTATGGCCTAAAATTTTGGTTAATCGCTTGGTTTTTCCTCGTGCAACCATCTTCCTTCGTGGAAGTTGTTGATCTCGAGAGTTGTGGAGTAGTTGCGTGTCGGCATTTGGGAATTGAAGAGTTGACTTCTCTTGTGATTTATGGTTGAGCTTTAGGAAGGAAAGGTGTTTTGGGTGTTGTTCTTTTACGGAGCAATTATGGTTTCCTTAAGAGTTGGGTGCGTGATTCACGCGAATGTTTAAGAAGTTAAGTGTATGACGAGAAGTTAGAGTTTTCGGATGATATGAGCTAGTGGTTCAGTTAAAGTGAATTTGTTGTTTGTTTAAAGATAAACTAAAATATAGTGTTGATAAGAGATGATTAAACGAGACGTCAGGTGATCCAAAGTGAAAGTTGATTAGTGGTGTGTGCAAAGTGATGCGGGTAAAGGCATCTAATGGATGTTTGAGATTCGTTAGCATAGAATGTCTCGGTTGATGAACTTGTTATAGCAAGAAGATGGTGTGAAATTCTGCCTATTGTAGCTGGTGGGTCAGTTAATATTGTGGGTCGACAATATGACTTAAAATTCGTGTAATCAATTAATGAGGATATATGGAATGATTGTAGGAAAGGTTGAATTATTCTTGACAGAGGTCTGTCTGGGATCCGTATTTATGAGGAATGTCTAGTGGAGATCGTGTCGCGTGGTTAGTATTAATTATTGGTGGAATGAACTGGTGATATGGAATATGTGACTTAGGGATTATACCCAGGGTATGTGACACCTCGGAGTGTCGTAACCTTATTATTGAGCATGATAAGGTTAAATACAGTATGAGATGTGGAAATAAGGTTAAGATCATAAGGATCGGGGGTTAATAACGTTTCCGGGCCGTTTCCGGGCCGTTTTCGGGGTTTTGGGCCTTCCCGGGGGAGTTTTGGGCCTTGGTGGGCTTTGGTGGGATGGATTAGGACTCCGTGAACGGACTAGGATTGGGTTGAGGGCTGTTAAAGGGCTCCCCTGCCCCTTGCACCCCCACCTCAGCCCCTTGCGCCCCACCTCCCCTCTTGCGCCCCTCTCCTCCTCCCCTCCCTAAGCCCTAGCCCCCATAACCGTGCGCATCCCCTCCCTTTCCTCCACCTCCACACCACCTCCCTCCACCCCTTGCTGCCCTAGGGTGGTCTCCCACCCCTGCACCTCGCGGAGTCATCCCGTGGAGCGAGGAGCGAGGAGCAAGGAGCGAGGAGCGAGGAACGTGGAGCGAGGGAGCGATTCGCGAGGAGATTCGCGGAGATTGATTGGAGTTTTGCGCTCGGGCAAAGGTATGATCTTGGGGATCCTTGGGGATGATCTAGGTACTGTTATTAGGTGTTTATCAAGTTTTTAGATCAATTGGAGGCGCTGGTTTGAAGTAATTTGGGTTAGATCTAAACTTGTCCACGTTTCTGTTTTCGGGCAGATTGAGCAGTCGAACTAGGGTTCGAGTTTCCGTCGATTTAGAATCCTAATCAGACCGTACGGACTTCTAGGAAGTTGTAGATAATTTAATTATCTTTCCGTGGACGTAAAGCACGTTAATTTCCGATCAGCCGTTTGAAAGTTATGGCTGTTTTACCGAGCGCCTAAAAATCTGTGACGTAACTGGAACAGATTGTGGTAATCTGTAGATTAAACAATTTTAGAGTCCGAATCAGTCTTTCCTATAACTAGAAAAAGTTGGGAAATTTCCTAAGCTTCGCGACGGTGTACTCGTTTATTCGATTTGGAGTCCCAGAACTCAAGTTATGCCTTTTGCAAGGCTGCTGTCCCGCCGGGACAGAACCTCTGTTTTTAGGTTTTGCGAGTAGTTGGCAATGTCGGGTTAGATGGGGGCGTGTGTACTGTTTTGAGGTTATGATTGTGAGTGTGTGATGCCTATGTGCAGGTGGTGTGACCCCGGGAGTTCCCTCTTCTTCCCGCCAATCCGTTGCACGTGGTTGAGGCAAGTGTGTTGTGATGGATAGCAAGTTGTAGGTTGCATGTTGAAATTAGATGGAATTGCCTACATGATATATGTCCACTTGCCATGTTTTAATGATTGATATGATGTGATGAGCATGTTTAACATATTATGATGCCATGTGTTAATATGTGAATTGAATATGATAATTGGCATGGTTGCATGCATGTCATGAGATAGGCGAGGCGGTGAGAAAGTTTTAACTAGTCCGGCAAGGTCGGTGAGAAAGTTATGACTAATCCGAACGCCATTGAGTAAGTCCTATGTCGTGATTCCATCCACGTGGTGTTTGGAAGCGAGTAGGCACCCTCCATCTTCGGGATGGAAGGGAGGAAAGGGTGCACACCGACGGGTGTGTACTTCCCATACCAGTATGAGGTTCCAGAGGGTCAGAGCAATGCATTACATCGCATACAAATTGATGATGATATTGATAAGTATTCATGAATGAGATGTTATACATGATGAAAGATGTTATTGACTTGTTGTTATGCTTGTTGTCCATTGCAGTATGCTTGCTGAGTTTTCGAACTCACCCTTGTGTTTTCTTGTTGTTTTAGGTACCATGAGAACGGCATGCGGGAAAGGGGAATAGTCACACGCTCACACGTTGCTTCACTTTAATGTTTCCCCAAGTCAATTCATTTAGTTTGATAATAAATTGCGTGTGATGATCTTTAAGATTAAGTCCTAGCTTGGTTAATGAGAGTTCTATTGTTTGTTTGACACTTGGAACCTTAAGAGCTTAATGTTAGTCTCTTATTGTCGTTAAGACTTTATTTATTGCTGTTCTAGATGTTTCTCTTATTGCCATATAATGCTATATTGTTGCTGTTCCTTAAATTCATGATAAAACAAAGGAGGTGCTGCCGAAATCTCGGTTTTTAGTCTATGCACCTTTGCTGGAATTTGATGTTAAATGTGGTATTTAGATGTTGTTTAGCTTGTGTTTGGTAACATTCAGGCATAGTAAATGCCTGGTGTTACGATTGGTATCGAGCGGGTCAGTAGGTCCTTGGAATGTGAATTTTAGTGTCATGCTATAGGGTATAACTAAAATGTGATGTGGAATAACTTAGAAACATGGCTTAGGTCTTAACTAAAACTTTGTTATAAGATAGCAACATTAAAACTTGTAAAAGTGGTATAACTAATCTAAAATTTGACACACTTGGTTGCACAGTAGGATGGGGTTTCGGTTCATCATTGCATTGCGCTTAATTATTTAATGAAGGATATGCTTATGATGATGTTTGATCTATGATCTTGATTGTGTGATTTTGTGTTTATATTTTGTGTTTGGATGGTTGTCTGTCTAAGCAGCCATGCCAAGGGGTAGAGGCCGTGGACGCCATGGCCGTGGAGGCCAAAGCGAGGCTCCCAGAGAGTTGCGGAGTCTGTCTGTATGAATGATTGGATTGTTCCTGTTGTGGTGATAAAAGTGGGGTTGTGGTGCCGAAGGGTTTCGGTCACCTCTTTTTGGTTCATAGTAACGGTGAGGTTTGACGGTGTGGCCGGTTAGCGCCATCACCGAAGAACTATTAACCCCTGTAGGAGAAGAGTGCTTATCCTTTCTGTCCTTGATCGGGTAGTTGACGCGAGTCAAATAGAAGAGTTGATGGTGGTTCCCTTCGGATGTTCTCTGCCGTTACGGCGGTCGGTTTCGCTGTTTTTCTTGGCTTTAGTTGAGCTGAACCAAAAGAAAAGTGTTTTGTATTGATTTTCGCGGATCGTTACGAGTGCGGTGGTGAGCACCGTGCTTTCGTAGTGTGGTTGGACCGGAGTTGCAACCATCGTGGCAAGCCCGCCATACGGACGAAGTCTGCCGGATGAATCCCGGTAGCATCATCAAGTGGGAGACGGTGTCTTCTCCTCCCACTCCAAAGGCGTCTTCCAGAGGATCGGTGCACATGATGGTTGTCCCTGTTTCTCACCGCCCTTTGCGTGGCGCCACCACGGCGCATCTTGGTGCCCGCATGTCTGCTTCCTCCTCGATTGCCTCCTCCGCCCCAGCCTTGATGGGGTATCAGCCTGGAGTCGGGGCTCGTACATCCGGCGCCACCAGGAGTGTACGCTTTGCCGACCGCCGAGTCACCAGGGCATCAGGTGGTTTCGTGTACTCTGCTCGTGGATTCCGTTGATGCCTTTGTTCTATTTGATTCCGGAGCATCCTACTCTTTTGTGTCGTCGGAGTTTGCTAGTAGAGCTAAGTTGGGAGTTCAGCCGGATTTCGAGTCCGTGTTAGTCGATTCTCCCGGGGTTGATTGCTAGTTCTTTGGTTTGCCACTGGTTGCACCATTGCCATTGATGATGAGGTTTTCTTTGCCAATCTCATGGTGATCCAGTTGGCTCCTTTTGATGTCATTTTGGGCATGGACTGGCTGCATCGATGCCGTGCTAAGATCTGTTGTTTTACGGAAGGCAGTTTCCTTGCGAGGCCCGTCCGTGAAGAGTTGACCCTTCAGGGTGGTATACCCTCCGGTTCCGTCTTTGCTTTGACTAGTTTGTTTTACGGTGGCGTTTGAGGCTATTGGGTTTCCTCATGACTTTGTCGAGAAGCCATCTTCCTCGATTCCCATTGAGGAGATTTACGTAGTGAAGGAGTTCGTTGATGTGTTCCCGACGAGTTGCCTGGTCTACCTCCTGTGAGGAATGTGGAGTTTCGTATTGATCTTGCTCAGGGCACTCGACCTATTTCTATCTCTCCATACCGCTTGGCTCGACCTTTTCAAGACGAGTTGAAGAAGCGATTGGAGGATCTGTTGACAAAGGCTTCATTCGGCGTAAGCGTATCGCCATGGGGAGCACCGCCCTCTTCGCCTCGAAGAAGGATGGAAGTTGGCGTATGTGCATTGATTATCGTGCTCTTAACCAAGTGACGATCAAAAACAAGTATCCTTTGCCTCGCATCGAGGATCCGTTTGACCAACCGAAGGAGCAAAGGTGTTCTCAAAAATTGATCTTGATCGGGTATAATCAGATCCGTGTGAGGGAGCGTGACATTGAGAAGACTGCTTTCTCCACTAGGTATGGGCATTATGAATTTAAAGTTATGTCTTTTGGACTAACTAATGCTCCTATTTGTCTTTATGGAGGCGATGAACAGTATGCTACACAAGTACCTTGATGAGTTTGTGGTAGTGTTCATCGATGACATTCGATTTACTCTAAATCGAAGAGGAGCATGGGCGACACTTGAGGCTTGTCTTGAGTACCACGAGGAGAATCAATTCTTTGCTAAGCTGAAAAAGTGCGAGTTCGGATTTGAAGTGGGTTTTCTTGGCCACATCATCAATCCAGAGGGCATATCTGTAGATCCTAGCAAAGTCTCAAATTTTGGATTGGAAGAGGCCTTCCAATGTCAAAGAGGTGCGTAGCTTCCTTGGGTTGGTGGCTACTATCGGCGTTTTGTGCAGGATTTCTCTATCATTGCCAAGCCACTTTCACACCGACTCACAAAGGGATGAAGTTCCAGTGGATCGCAGAGTGTGAGCACGGCTTGCACTTTGAAGGAGAAGTTAGTGGCTGCTCCTGTTCTTACCCTTCCCGAACCAGGGAAGCGCTTCACTGTTTATTACGATGCTTCTCGGTTGGGACTTGGTTGTGTGCTCATGCAAAATGGCAAGGTGATTGCTTATGCTTGAGGCAGCTGAAAAAGCATGAGCGAACTATCCCACCCATGATCTTGAGCTAGCCGCCGTGGTGTTTGCATTGAAGATATGGAGGCATTATTTGTCTGGCGAATCTTGTGATATTTTTACTGATCACAAGAGCCTCAAGTACATCTTTACTCGTAAAGATTTGAACTTGAGGCGGAGGAGGTGGCTAGAATTGATAAAGGATTATGACCTCACTATCCGGTATCATCAGGGAAGGCAAATGTGGTGGCCGATGCTCTTAGTCGCAAGACAATGCCCCTGTTGTTGATTGTCTTGTTGCTGATTTTGAGCGTTTGGGAGTCTCCCTCGCTTATGGGGACCGTGCAAGCTGAAACTCAATTGATTCTTGAGTCAGCGATTCCCGGCGTGTCAGCGGGAGGCACAAAGAAGATGATCGTTTGCTCCAGCAGGTGAGGAAACGCCTTGAGGATGGCAAGTTGGGAGACTTTACCGTTGATGATGCGGGAGTTTTGAGGTTTCAGGCCGTCATGCGTGCCCCGAAATCTCAAGTGAAAGAAGACATTCGAGAAGCTCATCGCACCCGTGCACGGTCCATCCTGAGAGACCAAGATGTACAGGGACTTGAAGAAGAATTTCTGGTGGAAAAGGATGAGAGTGGATATTGCCAAGTATGTGGCGTCTTGTGGGATTTGCCGAGAAGATCAAAGCTGAGCATAAGCGTCCGCCGCCTGTTGCAGCCCTTGGAGGTTCTGTGTGGCCATGGGATGACATCTCCATGGATTTCGTGGTTGGTCTACCTCGTTCTCCACGAGGAAGGATGCTGTTTGGGTTGTGGTGGACCGTCTCGGCAAGTCTGCGCATTTCATTCCCATCCGCATACGACCAATTCAATGAGCGAGTTGGCTCCCATCTATGTGCGGGAGATTGTGAGATTGCATGGTGTACCCAAGACCATTATCTCTGATCGGGATGCAGTTCGTCTCCAAGTTCTGGGAGAGTTTGCGAGTGCTTTGGAGTGCAGCGGCTTTGCCTTAGTACCGCTTTTCACCCTCGAGACAGGATGGACTGATCTGGCGTACCATCAAACTTTGGAGGACATGCTCGGGGCCTGTGTGATGGCTTGGAAGGGTAGCTGGGAAGACCATTTGCCCCTTGCGAGTTTGCTTACAATAACAGCTACCATTCCAAAGATCCGGCTGCTCCTTATGAGGTCTTGTATGGTCGGAAGTGCAGATCGCCACTTTGTTGGGATGCTGTGGGCGAGAGAGCTATTCTTGGACCGGATTGGGTTCAGCAGACCGTTGATCGCGTGTCGGAGGTTCGGCAAAACCTTCTCGCAGCACAGAGCGCAGAAGAGCTATCTTGATGTGAGGCGGCGAGACTTGGGGTTTGAGGTGGGTGATAGCGTACTCTTGCGAGTATCTCCCACCAACGGTGTGGTGCGTTTGGCACCAAAGGAAAGCTTCGATCCAAGGTATGTTGGGCCTTTTCCTATCCTCGCCTTGAGTTGGCAGGTTGGCCTATCGCCTAGAGCTACCGGAATCCATGCAAGGTGTGCATGATGTGTTCCATGTCTCGATGTTGAAGAAATACTTGCACGATCCGGAGTTGGTGGTTCCATTGGAACCATTAGTGCTTGAGCAGACCTCACCTTCGAGTCCCGTCCCCGTGGAAATTCCGGGACTTCAGAGCGAGTGATGAAGAACAGGCGCTTAAGTTTGTCAAGGTCTTGTGGTCACATCAGGCCAGAGAGAGAAGCGACTTGGGAGCTGGAATCTCGCATCGCGAGAAGTATCGAGCTTTTCACCTCAGGTATGTGATGTGAAAATCTGGTATCTTTGGTTTCTTTGGGTTTCGTGATTGGTGCGTTTAGATTCGAGGTCGAATCCTGTTGAAGGGGGGAAGAATGTGACACCTCGGAGTGTCGTAACCTTATTATTGAGCATGATAAGGTTAAATACAGTATGAGATGTGGAAATAAGGTTAAGATCATAAGGATCGGGGGTTAATAACGTTTCCGCCGTTTAGGGCCGTTTTAGGTTTTGGGCCTTCGAGTTTTGGGCCTTGGTGGGCTTTGGTGGGATGGATTAGGACTCCGTAACGGACTAGGATTGGGTTGAGGGCTGTTAAAAGGGGCTCCCCCTGCCCCCTTGCGCCCCCACCTCAGCCCCTTGCGCCCCCCACCTCCCCCTCTTGCGCCCCTCTCCTCCCTCCCCCTCCCCTAAGCCCTAGCCCCCATAACCGTGCGCATCCCCCTCCCTTTCCTCCACCTCCACACCACCTCCCCTCCACCCCTTGCTGCCCTAGGGTGGTCTCCCCACCCCTGCACCTCGCGGAGTCATCCCGTGGAGCGAGGAGCGAGGAGCAAGGAGCGAGGAGCGAGGAACGTGGAAGCGAGGAGCGATTCGCGAGGAGATTCGCGGAGATTGATTGGAGTTTTGCGCCGGGCAAAGGTATGATCTTGGGGATCCTTGGGGATGATCTAGGTACTGTTATTAGGGTGTTTATCAAGTTTTTAGATCAATTGGAGGCGCTGGTTTGAAGTAATTTGGGTTAGATCTAAACTTGTCCACGTTTCTGTTTTCGGGCAGATTGAGCAGTCGAACTAGGGTTCGAGTTTCCGTCGATTTAGAATCCGAATCAGACCGTACGGACTTCTAGGAAGTTGTAGATAATTTAATTATCTTTCCGTGGACGTAAAGCACGTTAATTTCCGATCAGCCGTTTGAAAGTTATGGCTGTTTTACCGAGCGCCTAAAAATCTGTGACGTAACTGGAACAGATTGTGGTAATCTGTAGATTAAACAATTTTAGAGTCCGAATCAGTCTTTCCCTATAACTAGAAAAAGTTGGGAAATTTCCTAAGCTTCGCGACGGTGTACTCGTTTATTCGATTTGGAGTCCCAGAACTCAAGTTATGCCTTTTGCAAGGCTGCTGTCCCGCCGACAGAACCTCTGTTTTTAGGTTTTGCGAGTAGTTGGCAATGTCGGGTTAGATGGGGGCGTGTGTACTGTTTTGAGGTTATGATTGTGAGTGTGTGATGCCTATGTGCAGGTGGTGTGACCCAGGGAGTTCCCTCTTCTTCCCGCCAATCCGTTGCACGTGGTTGAGGCAAGTGTGTTGTGATGGATAGCAAGTTGTAGGTTGCATGTTGAAATTAGATGGAATTGCCTACATGATATATGTCCACTTGCCATGTTTTAATGATTGATATGATGTGATGAGCATGTTTAACATATTATGATGCCATGTGTTAATATGTGAATTGAATATGATAATTGGCATGGTTGCATGCATGTCATGAGATAGGGCGAGGGCGGTGAGAAAGTCTTAACTAGTCCGGCAAGGTCGGTGAGAAAGTTATGACTAATCCGGAACGCCATTGAGTAAGTCCTATGTCGTGATTCCATCCACGTGGTGTTTGGAAGCGAGTAGGCACCCTCCATCTTCGGGATGGAAGGGAGGAAAGGGTGCACACCGACGGGTGTGTACTTCCCATACCGGTATGAGGTTCCAGAGGGTCAGGAGCAATGCATTACATCGCATACAAATTGATGATGATATTGATAAGTATTCATGAATGAGATGTTATACATGATGAAAGATGTTATTGACTTGTTGTTATGCTTGTTGTCCATTGCAGTATGCTTGCTGAGTTTTCGAACTCACCCTTGTGTTTTCTTGTTGTTTTAGGTACCATGAGAACGGCATGCGGAAAGGGAATAGTCACACGCTCACACACGTTGCTTCACTTTAATGTTTCCCCAAGTCAATTCATTTAGTTTGATAATAAATTGCGTGTGATGATCTTTAAGATTAAGTCCTAGCTTGGTTAATGAGAGTTCTATTGTTTGTTTGACACTTGGAACCTTAAGAGCTTAATGTTAGTCTCTTATTGTCGTTAAGACTTTATTTATTGCTGTTCTAGATGTTTCTCTTATTGCCATATAATGCTATATTGTTGCTGTTCCTTAAATTCATGATAAAACAAAGGAGGTGCTGCCGAAATCTCGGTTTTTAGTCTATGCACCTTTGCTGGAATTTGATGTTAAATGTGGTATTTAGATGTTGTTTAGCTTGTGTTTGGTAACATTCAGGCATAGTAAATGCCGGGGTGTTACAGGGTAATTGTTGATTACGCCGGAATAATTGTAAAGAGATGTGTGCTACGCTTGGGATAATAAGTTGCATGAATAATGGTTCGTCATGGTTAGTAGACCAAAAGAAGTTGTTGATATGCGTCTTATGTTGGATTAACTGATAAGTTAATTGTGCTGGAGTTGTGAGAACGTGGTTCTCCTTGTTGGTTGTCATACGGTAGATATGGTCTACGGTTCGTTGGTAATATAATCAATTGTGGTTATATGAACAGTGAAAAGTGATTTTATCAAGAGCGTATGTTGTAGCTTGTGTGCAACATGATGTTGGACTTCTCAGGATTTGGGTGATTATGACATCCGTTTTGGGCTAATCTGTTTAGTCTATGCTATGAGTATGGGTTAACACCCAAAGCGTTGGAGTGGGACGCTCTCTTTAGCGTTCAACTGACTTATCTGTGGTAATCCTGGAGTTAAGCGCTTAAATTGTAATTCTATCATGACTAGAGTTGGATTGATTTGGGAAACGTGTGTGGTTTTTGCGAGCGTTTCAAAAAGGTGAATCTTATGATTGTTTCATAAGTGATTTTGTTGGTAAAATGTTCCTATTTGGGAATGTGTTTCCTTTCTCTTTAAGTGAATTGGTAGCGGTTATTAGGCGTAGATGTTTGATTTGAGAGTTGATGCTATCTTCTGTTATTGGCTTTGGTAAAAATGCGATGTTTTGCACGCATTGCGTGCAGTGGATGTTGGGTTGTGATGCGATATGGTATTTTTTCGGTTAACGCCGTCGTAGTTTATGCGAACTTGAGCAACCATCGATGTTGTTGGTGGTCAATCATGTGACAAAGAGAATGAAGTCTCTTTGTGAATGGTTAATGGGTATCATGGTTACATGACGAATGAATGGTGAAAAAGATTCATGACATCGTTTTTAGCATAATAGAGTTGTTGAGCCAGGGCGGTGAGAAAGTCATATAGAGACATTTGACTAATCCGGAGTGCTCTTGAAGAATTCGCATTCGTGTCATGAATCGAGATTTCCATTGCTCTCTAGCATGAAAAGGAATGAATGGATAAATCTGGTATTTTGGTTATGTTATGCAAGGGATTTGAGTTTCCCTTTCTCTTGAGAGTTTTTGTGGCGATTCTCTTCCAAAATGTTAGTTTCGGTTAAAATGAAAAGTTTGGTGTGGTGAAAGCGAGTCGAGTTGTTTTTAGTTGTTGAGAACTTCTGTCAAAAGAATTGTGTGGAGTCTCTATTTGTTTGAGTGCTCCCCGATGCGAATTGTATCACATTGATTGGAGATTTGAGTTTTCCTTGGTGGCTTGACTTAGGAGAAGAAAAAGGGTGGTCTTTCATTGTTATCGGTTTTGTTTCCAAAGTGAGTTGTGGCGCTTTGAGGTTCGAGTTGTTGTAGGTAGTCTACTTGGATTCAAAAGCATCGTACTTCTTTTGATTTATTGATAGGAGTGAGAATACGAAGGGTCTCAGGTTATTGTTGAGTATAATCTAAGAGCTATACTCGTGGGCTTCGTTATTTGTGTGAATTGTTTGTGAGGACAACATCCTCTTGGGGAAAAGTGCCAATTGAGTTTTGGTAGTGAGATACGGTCCTAGCTTGGGCTAGGTGCTGCACATTAGTGGTATGAGGGTGGATGATGATGGAGGTTGATGATGTCGTGGTTTGAATTTGGTTGAAGGTATCGTTGGTGGAAGCAAATGTTATAGAAACTGTGATGTAAAAAAAAAAAAAAAAAAAGCTCTATCGTGGACATTGTCTTAGCTAGATGTCCCTGGGTGTGCGTTATGCCTGGGAGAGTATAGAATGAAAAGTGTAGTGTGGTTGGCAGTCGAAAGGAAAGTATGGTTGATGTAGGCTATGAGCGAAGATAACATTAGTAAATTTTGATTCCTTGTGAAAAGGGGTCAAATAATTGAAAGAGATGGGGTTTTGCGAAAATGGTCTTTTGGGGGTTCAAGTTTGGAACCTCGGTTGACCGTTTTAATACTAATGGTGAAAAAAAATTTGTTTCATGATGATTGTGTCATTCTGAGTTTGTGATTCATGATAGAGATTGAAGAAAATGAGGAATCATGTCAAGTTGTGCTTAGTTAAGCTAAGCCAAGTCACTCTTGTTAATAGATGGATTTGGAGAATGGAGTTGTCATTACTATTGTTTGAGTCTTTGCGTGGGTGTGTTGAGTTCGCAAAGAAGATGAGTCTCTAGTGGACATTGTTTTAGAGTTGACGTGTAAGATTCGAGGTCGAATCCTGTTGAAGGGGGGTAGAATGTGACACCACGAAATGTCGGGATTTGAAATTAGGTGATGATATGTTAAAAAGTATGATAAAATGTGATAAGACGTCGTAAATGAGATAATTTGTGATCTTTTACATTTAGAACCCTACGGTTTGGCGTTTTAGCGCGTTTCGGGCTTCTCCGGGGTCGTTTTGGGCCGTTTCCGGGTGATCGGGCCGTGGGGGAAACAGTTTGGGCCGTCAGTGGGATGAATTGGGCCCATGTGGGGGTGTGCTAGGGCAGCACACCTGCTGCCCCTCCCCCATGCGCCCCCACCTGCTGCCCCTCCCCCATGCGCCCCCATCTCTCCCCCTTGGAGCCGCCACCCCCACCTCCTCTCCCCCATTTTCCCCAAATCTCCTCCTCCTCCACCTCAAGCTGCACCACCCCCTCCTCCTTGCGCCCCCAAGGATGCCTCCTCGCTGCCACAACTTGCCCCGCTACTGTCCTTGCCATGGAGGAGCTCCGCGACGAGTGGATTGGACGGGATCGGCGCGTGGGAGGAAAACCGGGGAAGGAACGCGAAGATTCGGCCGTCGATTCGTGTTCCTCCAAGAAGGTAATGGGGGGATCTTGTGGGGTAGTTCTTATTCTGCTATAGAGGGTGATTACCATGTTTTTAGATCAAGGGAGGTGCTGCCATGGGTTAGATCTAATGAAAACTAGAGTTGTATTCGCGTTCCAGTTCGGGCAGATTGGGAACCCGAGCTAGGGCAGGCGTTTTTGCCAATTTCTAGTTTGAATCTGACCATACGGACTTTTAGGAAGTTGTAGATAATTTCCTTATCTTTCCGTGCATATAAAGAAATTGAAATTCCGCCCAGCCGTTTAGAAGTTATGCCTGTTTTACCGAGCGCTGTCAAATCTGTGACGAGATTGAGACAGTTCGTGTTCAACGTTAGATTAAACAACTTTAGAGTCCGAATCAGTCTTTCCCTATAACTAGAAAAAGTTGGGAAATTTCCTAAGCTATGCGAGGGTGTACTCGTTTATTTAATTTGGTGTCTAGAACAGAAGTTATGATAGTCGGAAGGCTGCTGTCCCGA
This sequence comes from Rhipidocladum racemiflorum, assembly GCA_036346355.1. NCBI lineage: Eukaryota > Viridiplantae > Streptophyta > Magnoliopsida > Poales > Poaceae > Rhipidocladum > Rhipidocladum racemiflorum. The sequence continues at coordinate 41,581,878 of CM070573.1, forward strand.
AGGGACAGATTTGCTGTTTTCTGATTTTAGGAGTTGTAAGCGAAGTCGGGGTAGCGGGATTTATGTGTGCTGTTTTGTGGACTCGATTTGAGTGTGTGGCACGTGTTTGCAGGTGGTGTGCCTCCAGGAGTGCCCTCAACCTCTCGTCACTCCGTTGCCCGTGGTTGAAGGCAAGTGTATTGTGTGGATTGTGTGCTTTATGTGTTGCTAGATTGGTTTGATGGCATTTGGAATAGATAACATGTTGTGTTGCCATGGTTTACAAGTTATATTTGATATGATGTTCTTAGGCCATGAATTAAATGATATCAATGATATGGTGACCTCATGCCATGATTACATATGCTTGTCGTAGATGAATGATTCACATGCCATGTTTTGTACGGTTTCCGTCGATTGTTGGGTACGGTCCTACATGTTAAGATGCCAAGTGTTGATATGCAATATTTCTATTCATGTTTACGTTGCTGTCCATTTTGCATACATGGCATATTTTCATGGCCGACCGGTGAGATAAGTCATAACTATTCCGGTAGGGGCGGTGAGAACTGTTATGACTAGTCCGGGGCTATTCTTTCGAATAAGTCCTACATCGTGATTCCTTCACTGAGGTGAATGGAAGCGAGTGATAGGCACCCTCCATCTTCGGGATGGAAGGGGGAAAAGGGTGCATGCCGACGGGTGTGCACTCAACCATACCGGTATGAGTATTCCAGGAGACATGTGCATTGCATTGCATGAATGAATTTCATAAATGAAGGTGTTTATGAGATGATGATGAGAGTACTCATGAGATGCTCATGAGATGATTACCATGTTGTTTTAAAGGTTGTAAATTATGTTAAATGTGATGTGTTGTGATATAACGGTGGAGACTGGAATGATGGTTTGTTGTCTTGATCCTTGTTGTTCCATTGCAATACACTTTGCTGAGTGATGAACTCACGCTTGTGTTTTCGTTGTTTGTTTCTTTAGGTACCATGAAATCGGGCGCTGAAAGGGATTTAGCTACACTCCTCCACGTAGTATCACAATCTAGCTAATTCACCTTCTTTTGGAGACACTGCAATAAGTATTGCAATAATCATTAGTTTATGGTCTTAATGTTGGTTGTTTCCCTCATGTGAATCATGTGGGGCTAAGGAGTGAATTGTTATATCTTCCTAGACTTAAATTGATGCCTATTCTTTTGTTAGCGATGTCTATTGATGTGTTAGTTGATGATTAGCTATTATTATCACTGCATGTTGATATCCTGTTTGTCTTATAAATTGATATGATGCTATGTCGATCATTTTCATGCTAAAACAAAGGAGATGTTGTCGAAATTTTCAATTATTCGAAATGATTACTTGCTGTAATTTATCTTAAATCATGGTATTAAATGTGTTATGGTCTATGTTTGGTGACATTCTGGGCTTAGTAGAAGCTGGGGTGTTACAACTCTGCCTGATCAACTCGACTATCACAAGCAGCAAGAAGCTCCTCATTTGTCTTACTCTCATCATATTTGGCTTTCTTCAAGTCTGATTTGAAATCCTTCCATTTCTTGGCAGTAGTGGCCAAAGCATGATCTTCAAGTTGTTCATCCATCTCATAGACACACTATTTGAACAAGGATAAGATTTAGGCATTATCAAAGGAAATACTTGTCAACATCATGTATACACATATAGATGGTATCAACTGACATACCTGTAAGGTATCGCATAGTCTCTGTTTTATATTTGGATCAACGTCTCTCCAATCATTATGGCTAAGAGGGAAACCTTTAGTTCTCACAAGTGATCCAACAACATTAGGGAATTCTTTGGCAGCTTTCCCAACCGGCTGACCATACTCATTGAATGCCATCTTGATGAAAGGCTCATTTTCTCTTGATCATATGTTCTCCTTTCTAGTATGCCCTCTTCCCTTTCGCTTCTTGGGTTCTGCTTTATTAGGATATGAAAAATGGACACAATAGATTCTAGTCCGAGTTAGTAATACAACATTTGTTGGCAGCAGCTGATAGATATGGACTAGACCGACTACGTCCCCTATGTGAGGCAAAGTTATGTGATGAACTCACTGCTGAAACAGTTGCAACGACATTAGCCCTAGCTGAACAACATCTAAAGTAAAGTGTTTCCTACTTCTGCAAGATTATCTCCATACAAAAGATCACATAATTCTGCATTTTTATTGCATACCAATGCTTAAGTAGTTGAAATTCATTTTTATACCATGAAAAGGGGCTCCAATAATCCTATGTCAGATAATGGGAGTTTTCAACTTCAAATACCTCAAAAGAAATGGGTTTCACTTTCATTAAGCCTAACAAGCAAAACTTTGCACATACAAATCAAATTCACATACCTTCATTCTCTTCTTGTAAGGGTTCTTCATTTATGTATTCAAGAGCTTCATTTTGCACATCGTTTCTTGTTGGCCTAGGGCGCAGATTTGGTCGTCCAATTGCTACGTTATTTGGTGGAGAGGTGGTAGCATCATGTCTTGTCTACAAGTTGCAAAAATAGTTAAAATTACTTCCATTGTCACAAAAGCTAATAAAAAGTTAGCATGTAAAATTCAATATGGCATCATGTATCATTGTCACCTTACTAAATTTGCTAGATGTCTGTGAAGAGCTAGCTCCACCATTAACTGCTGCTCCTTTAGTCCTGATAGATTGTAGGATGGGCTCAAGATTCAAAGATTTTAGGAATGCATTCTTCTCAGTGATGTTTGAGTCCCTCATGTTTTCATACTCATTGGGAGTGGACCTACTTTATCCTCTTCCTTTTCCCATTAATTTTCCTAAAATGTAAATCCACAAACATCTTACCATATGAGGTCATGAAACATAATTTTGAAGTAACACAACATATGTAAAAACAGATGCAGCGTGCAAATAGATCAGTCTTGTATATGGAAATTGAACATGATACATAAAACAAGGTAAAACACTTACCCTCCCTTCTCTTTTGGATCAACAATTGAACCCTCTATATCCTTTCTAATGCTAGGGCCGTCCCCAATAAAATTAATATTTGCATCTATACTCTGATTAGTAAATGATTCCACAAGTTCATTGTCAACCTCAGCCAGGTCATAACAGTCTCGTGGCTTTGATTGTACCACAGCACACCAATCTTTGTCTATAGGTTCCAAAACATAATAAACCTGAGTAGCTTGTGATGCTAAAATGAAAGGTTCATCCACTGATTTCTCACCAGTATTGAATAAATGCTTGAAGTTTACAGTAACAATTCCAAATTTATCAACTTTCACCCATTTATCTTGTACTCGATTGTCAACCCAATCACATTTAAAAAGCACAATATTCCCTTTGCGATGATAGTTCAACTCTAAGATTTCGGTAATAATGCCACAGCATGTCTTGTTTTTAATTGTAGGGCTTTCATTACTTGAAGTGTAGCTTGAGGTTTGTGCAACTAAAGCTACTCCACTACTTTGAACAGATCTGCCATCATCGTAGAACTTTGTGTGGAAATTGTATCCATTTATTGTATAGTTATTATATTTCTTTGAAACCAATAAAGGCCCTTTAGCTAAAGCTTGTATTTCATCTGATACTTGTTCACCTCTCATAAGTAAATCAGCCACATGTAATTATAGAATGCTATGGTTAATAGCCAACTTTTTGTGCCTATGGTATCCATATAGGTAGGTGTTTATGTACTTACATGTAGCCTGAACCACTCATGGAATGTTTCATGATGCACACGGTTGATTTCTCGTCTATTTTGATAAGTAGAGGAAATGTATTCAAAGTGCTTTCTGCATAGATAGATAAGAGAATAGGATAGACAGATAAGAGGTTACCTCATAATCTTGCAACAACATAGAAAATAATAAACCTAGTGAGAAGAAGATAAGTAAGAGAATAGGATAGATAACTTACTTAATAAATGGTTCTATATGATCATAATTATATAAGACATATCTATGAGCTTGAAGCCATGCTTGATAGTTTAAGGTCACAACTCACTTGCCAACCAAATCTCGACCAATATTTTTAGAAAAATATGGCATGGCACCATCATTGCTATGGTTCTTGCCATCATCATTTCTAGCTCTTCGAGTATATCTAGTCTCACATCCATGTAAATATTGAGAGCAAAATGTAAGTCTCTCATCAAATATATAACTTTCAGCTATTGACCCCTCTAGATGACTTCTAGTACGAACATACCCTTTTAATGTCATCAAAAACCTACATAAATTTATATTAAGTACATGAGCTTATGCATACATTAAGATCCCATTAATAATATATGAGTGTGTAGTAATTACCTCTCAATTGGATACATATTGCGATACAATATTGTACCACCAATTCGAGCTTGGATGGGAAGATGAACCATCAAGTGCACCATAATATCAAAAAAAAAGATGGTGGAAATATAGTCTCTAATATGCAAAATGTCTCAGCTATTTCTGCCTCAAGCTTTTGCATATCACTTATGCGTATCACTGGTGAATAAATTTGCTTGAAAAAGTTGCTGACACGGATCAATGCTGCACTCACCCTCTCTAGCAATATCCTTCGAATAGCTAGTGGAAGCAAGTGCTGCAACAGAATGTGGTTATCATGGCTCTTTAGTCCAACTAACCTTTTCTCATTAACATGTACACGATTGAGTATGTCAGCTGCGTAGCCATCAGGAAACTTCACTCCTTTCAACATCTCACAAAACATTTTCTTTTCAATAGAACTCATAGAGTATGGAGCAGGAGGTAAATAAAATTTATCTCTGACTTTGACAGGGTAAAGATCTTTCCTTATGCCTAGTAGTTGGAGGTCGAAGCGAGAATTCAGATTATCTTTAGACTTCCCATCTATTCCCAATAGTGTATTAATTATGTTATCACATACATTTTTCTCAATGTGCATCACATCAAAATTATGTCGCAGCAATAAATCTTTCCAATAGGGTAGCCTAAATAAAATAGATCGCTTTTTCCACATATCTCCTTTCTTGCGCTTTGTTGTGCCCTTCTTCCAGGTTGCATCCTTGCCAAAATTTGCCTTAAGTGTTTCTGTCTGCCTCAAAATTTCCTCACCGGAAAGTGGAGAAGGTGCTGGCCTAAACTCTGTAGTACCATCAAACGAATTGGCATCTACTCTGAACCTATGGTTTGCATCCAAGAACCTACGATGTCCCATATAATAGTTCTTGCTACCCTTTTTAGTTTGATAGAACAGGTTCCTAAGTGGCAATCAGGGCAAGCAACATCTCCTGATGTAACACAACCATGTACATAACCTAACCCTGGAAAGTCGGATATGGTGCTTAATATTGCAGCATGCATTTGGAAGAACTCTTCCTTGGAGGCATCGTAAGTCCTGATGCCTTTGCGCCAAAGGAAGTCCAAATCATCAACTAATAGTTCCATGTAGACATCCATATCATGACCAGGAGCTCTTGGACCAGGAATTAACAAGGAAAGGATAAAGTTGGGTTGTTTCATGCACATCCAAGGTGGTAGGTTATATGGAATCAAAACAACAGGCCATGTGCTATGGATACTACTCAAGGACCTAAAAGGATTGAAGCCATCAGTAGCTAATGCTAGTCTTACATTGCGACTCTCTTTACCAAATATAGCATGCCTATTGTCAAAGTCCTTCCAAGCTGGAGAATCTGCTGGATGTCGAAGCAATCCATCTTTAGTTCGCCCTTCCTCATGCCATCTCATGTTTGCTGCCTTTTCTGGGTTGATGTATAACCTCTGAAGCCTTTCTTTTATCGAAAAGTATCGAAGAACCTTTCTAGAAACTTTGTGCAAATGCTTCCCATCAATATTCTTACATTCCATTTTCCATCGAGAAGTATTGCATTTAGGGCTTTTAGTGTCATTTTTGTGTTGTTTCCAAAATAATATGCAATCATGTTCACAAGCATGGATATTTATGTACCCAAGACCAAGACATTTCACCATTTTCTTTGCTTCATAAAAGTTTTTAGGTAGCGTTGAGCCTTCAGTGAAAGCCTCTCTAAACAAGTCTAGTAGCATGTCAAAGCTTTTATCACTCCATCCTCCAAGAAATTTAGTGTGCAGCAATCGAACTAAAAAATTTAACTTTGAGAAGGTCTTGCACCCAGGGTATAGTTCTTGACTTGCATAATCTACTAGTCTGCAAAAATCATCCACATCTGCATTGCCATCATCTAAACAACCATCACTACCACCCCAATCCTCCATACCATCTAACCCATATGCCATATCTCTAAGCATTTGTGGCATGCCATCCTGATCCTCTAGTATTTCTTCTACTTGGACCCCTTCATATGCATTACGATGTGAAGAAGAGGATGATGCTTCCCCATGAAACATCCATATTTTGTACCCACGTTTAAAGCCTTCGCAAATCAGGTGCTCATATACAATGTCTGCTTCTCTCCAAGAACAATTAACACATTTCTTGCAAGGGCATAATATCTTATTTCCTTTTGCTGAATGGGTAAAAGCAAACTCTATGAATCCTTTGACCCCTAGAATATAATCAAGTGTATTCCTACATTTTAATTACTAAGTTATTATGCTTGTCATGAATAAAACATGTAAGTTTACATTTTCTAAAACAATCAAAGTATATGCACTGTACCTACTCATGTCCATCCATTCCTTATCCATGGTTCGACTCCTTAGCAATTATTATTTGTAATGCAAGGACTCCTTAGCAACTGCTAAAACATAAACATTCTCTTCGATACAATGACATAACAAAACAATATACAATTAATAAACATAATAATATGCAACACATGCCATCACAAAATGATATAATATAATTAAATAGAAACAAGAAGATTAACTGAACAAGGATAAAATTAGATGTTGTAAACAGATAATGGAAGACTTTTTTACCTTTTAGTTCAGATGCAATTCAATGTTTAACTCCAATACTCCAGCTCGAACTCAAAATGAAGTTGTTGCTCCAATTACCAAATAAGATATATTCTCAAATGCCTAGGCCCAAAAGGAGATGGTTTCAGATCTTCTAGGAAGATGAGAGCTCAAAAGAATTCAAAATAGGACATAAAACATATAACTAACAAACCTCTAGAAAGAAATCAAATATGACCTAGATACTGAAGATGCAATATTTTTGGACAGCAGGAAATCAGGTTATTGCTACCGTTTTATTAAGATATCAAAATCAATCTTGACAGATCTTATTGTAGCTAACTCCCGACAAATACATAACTTCCTTATTATTGGAGGACATCAGGCCCCAATCAATCTATTTCCTTCAAGTGACCTATGAAACATTTAATGCAAAGATTAAGCATAAGGGCTGGAACTAAGTATCTATATATATGAGAAGGTTTGTCAACTGCAGACTGATTGTGAATGAAACAATATATTTCAAGAATATGGATAAAGTTAGTACAATGATTGTGAACTGAAGACTGATTGTGAACCACAAGATCCCAAAGCATAAGTTCAATTATTTGCACAAAAGGATACTTTAAATTTTCAACCATCCAACTCAGGAGATAAAATTAGATTCCAGTCAGGCACTCATAAGGTACGAACTAACATCAAAGCAAGCATGCAGTCTGTAGTTGAATGTCACTTCCATGTTATGTTTTAACATGGGATAGCAACATTGAATGTCACTCCCATGTATTATTACACATCAGTTTGTTTAAAGAAATACAAATGATTAGAGATGTGAGAGCTCTCTAATTGACGACATTAACTGCATACCATAAATGCAAGCAAGAACCAAGCGCGTCATTCCAGACCTGTAGGGATTCAAGAAGGAAATATATATCAATTCAGAAAGCTGGAGGTAATGATTTTTAGTTACACAATATAAGCAGTTTTATTCAGAACAAATTGCAGCAGTTTGAAGCCCTTTTAATCAAGATTCTGACGTAGACAAATTTTAGTACATGTACACAAATTTAATGTGAAGCTGTGAACATGATCCGGTATCTAGTGGAAAGTGCTTGTATGGTGCAAAGTTATAGAGTAATATGGAAATTTGGAAGAATTGAGGAAAAAATGTCAGATGTACAACTTGCATCGAGCTATACAGGGAATGGGCTAGGTTAGTCTGACCCTAGACCTAGATACTAATCTCTTGCTACTGTTTGAAATGCAAATATGACCTAGATACTGAAGATGCATTATTTTTTGACAGAAGGAAATTAGATTCCAATCAAGCACTCATAAGGTACGAACTAACATCAAAGCAAGAACGCAGGGAGGATAACATGCAGATATGAAGGAGCAGCATGAGCATGTAAATGAACCATCTCACCTCACATATTAGAGATCAGGGACCAGATAATCGCGCGTGAACACCATGAGGTATACCTCTAAGTATGGGGTCACAATTCGGAGGGAGCTACGGAGAGATGGAGAGGCATGGGGCAATCGGGTATACCTCTAGCCACGGGGAAGAAGGGGGAGTCTATGGTGAAGCCCGGGTTCTGGTCAGGGGAGGAGTCGTTGCCAGGGAGGGAGCTGGTCAGCGGGCCCCCGGCGGCGTCGGGGCGACAAGCAAGGGTCATGCGTCCATCTACAACCCTTAGTATGCTAATGGTGTCGTGGCTGCTTCACCTCGCTCCTTCATATCTGTGTGGGCGAATCTGGGTGGTGACGAGTGGCCGGACACAGGAGGTTGGCAGCGGCGATGTGAGAGGGAGGGTGGTGGCTGGGATGTGAGAGGGAGGGTGGCGGCGGGGATGTGAGGATGGGAGAGGGGGCCGGACACAGCAGGGTGGCTGCGGGGATGTGAGGGAGGGTGGCGGCGGGGAGGATGGGAGAGGGGGCAGGACACGGGAGGTCGGCGGTGGGGAGTGAGAGGGAGGTTGGTGGCGGGAGTGAGAGCGGCGGGGATGTGAGGAATGGGAGAGGGGATTAGGGTTGAAGGCTTGAGGCCAATTTTTGGCGGTTTTGTGGGGCCAATTTTTTTGTCTCCCGCGCCAAATCAATTGCTGGCAGAGGGTTAGTCCCTCTCTTTGTTTTTGCCGACAGATAGGTTGTAACCAAAGGTCATATTATTGCTGGCAAACACTCTGCCCCTCTTAATAGTTTTCACCGGCAAACAATGTGACCTTGATTTATTTCAAAATTGCTGGCAATGAGTTTGACCTCGCTTCAGATTTTTGCCAGCTGAATTCAGCCCTTAATAGTGTCATGTGGTGTAGTGTTGTTGCCTTATTGCTACCTGCTGTCACCTCAACATCTCTTCGTCCCGCCTGACATCACAAGAGCTTCGTGAGCTACTCTGAGAAGAAGACGACCTCACCTCGGCTAAGGCTACACTGGAATCGACGATCCCATTGAACATCGGAAATCTGCCATGTTTCTTCCCACCACCACTTGAGTACAAAGCAACATTATCGATCTTCTCTTTCCTCCAATCATAGTCTTCTCCGTGACGTTCAACCATCAATTCTCCTTACCGAGACTACAATATATGCAATTTAAGAGAAATATTGAAAATGCATTTAGTTGGTATTTTGGAAATTGTACTGACCAAATTTTCTGTAGCTGTAGAACTACAGAGCGAATCTGGCTGTGTAGGATCAGCTCCGTAGTGGCCCTGAAGATACGTCTCAATAGAGCTTGGCGCAACTCCACTTTGAGCCTCCTGTAATTCAATGTGTCACTTGTGTTAGTGAGTACACTTGTAAGTATAATCTAAAGAGCTAACAACTACGATATAACAAACATACCATTTGCTTAGCGAGACGAAGATGTCCATCGGTGCCATACCGCTGAGTTACCCTAGGGCCTGCTGTAACACCCCGGCATCTAGTATGCCAGAATGCTACCAAACATAGACTAAACAACATCTACATACCACAACTAACGATAAATTACAGCAAAGGTGCATATGCTAAAAATCGAAATTTCGGCAGCATCTCCTTTGTTTTATCATGATTTGAACAATAGCAATATCATAGCAAAATATTTCATAACATAAGACATCTAAAGCAGCAATATATAATGGATAAAACATATCATAAGCAATTAAACCAAAACCAACCACACAAACATCTATAGCTAAGCAAAGAGGATCAACAGCACATTAAAATTATTCCATACACCTAGTTCAGGGCACTATTATTATGATCATGACTCAAGGTTGGTAAATTTGACTGGAACTACGTGAAGATGTGTAGCTAATGCCCTTTCCCACATGCCGGTGTCATGGTACCTAAAAAAACAACATAAACACAAGCGTGAGTTCATCACTCAGCAAGTATATTGCAATGGTACAAACAAAAACAATTACATGGCTACAACAACCACTACTACAGAACTGGGCATCACAAGCGGTATATTACAAGCAGTTAGGTGCGAACCGGTTCTGGCCCACGCACCAGAAGCGGTTCGTGAGCAACGGGCGGGAGGGGGTCACTAGAAGCGGTTGGTCATACGAACCGCTTGTGTTGACAACCATCACAAGCGGTTCGTTTGCCAAACCGCTTATGAATTATCACAAGCGATTTGAGACCTCAACCGCTTGTAGAGATTTATATTTAGAAGCGGTTCGTGTATAAAACCGCTACTGAAGTCTTAGTTTTAGAAGCGGTTTGTTTGTCAAACCGCTTCTACAAAGTCAGAAGCGGTTTGACATACAAACCGCTTCTAGAACTCAACCTTCAGAAGCGGTTTGTATATGAAACCGCTTCTAGAATCCCTCCCGCCCAGCACTTTAAACTTCTTCTTCCTCCACGAGCCAACAGTCTGATGAACAGAGAAGGGCCGAGCACTGTTATTCCGGGGAGGTGCTGCCCAAATTTTTTGTTTTGAAATTGCTGGTGATTTAGCTTCAAATTAAGTGTTTTAAGGTCAGTAAGAGCATGTTAGCATCTTTCTCACCTACATATTGCTGTTTTTTATGCATTGGATGTGGAGAAATCATGATTTATTCATGTTGAAATGTGTTGCTTTGCTAGGTAGAACATGTTGAAATGTGTATGGTATGAAGTTGTTCCCCAAAATTTATTTTGTATGCTTGTTGTTGTTATGGTATGAAGATGTATGGTGATCTAGTTCAAAATATGACATTGCAATGAAGTAATTAGTAGTGTATAAAATAAAATAAGGATAAAAAAAATTAGAAAGGTAGAAAGGGATAAAAAAAAATTAGAAAGGTAGATCTTTAATTGCATGAAGGTGTAGGTGGGGTTGTTTTTCTTGGAGAAGAAAAAAATATATGAAATTATTACTTATTACTTGTTGTAGATGAACCGGCAATGGATGTACAATGCGGACCGTCGATCGAGAGAGTTCATTGATGGCGTGCAGGCTTTTCTCGATGCGGCCATTGCATTCCTGCCTCCAGGCAGCTTCATATGTTGTCCGTGCGTAGATTGCAAGAACGAGAAGGAGCACTCACAGCGATGGCAGGTTATGAACCATTTGATGATGAGATGTTTCATGCCAAACTATACCAGTTGGACCAACCATGGCGAAGACGAGGAAGATGAGGAAGAAGACGAGGAAGAAGACGAGCAAGAAGAAGAGGGATTCAAAAATATCTCGGACGCCACGCAATGCTATTCCGTGGGAGGTACACTTAGTGACTTTGGTGATGATGAGCTGGACCAGATGCTGCATGACGGTGAGGGAGACTACACAGATGAAAGATAGTTCGAGAAATTCCAGCGCATGTTAGAGGACCACAGAACTCCTTTATACCCAAATTGTGGGCAGGACCACAAGAAGTTGCGTACCACACTTGAACTTATGCAATGGAAGGCCACAAATAGTGTGTAAGATAAGGGATTCGATGAGTTGTTGACACTCATAAAGAAGTTGCTTCCAGAAGATAACACTCTGCCTGAATCTACATATGAAGCAAAGGAAGTCGTCTGTCCTTTGGGACTGAAAGTACAGAACATACACGCATGTCGTAACGATTGCATCCTGTATCGCAATGCGTATGCCAATTTGGATGTTTGTCCAGTGTGCAAAGAATCACGGTATAAGGTGAAGAGAGATGATCCAGGTGAAATAGATGGGGAGCGTAAGAAGAAGAGACCTCCAGCTAAAGTGTTGTGGTATTTCCCAGTGATTCCCCATTTGAAGCGTATGTTTGCTAACAAAGCGCATGCCCAGATGATGCGTTGGCACAAAGAAGAGCGTAAAGATGACGGTATGCTTAGACACCCTGCAGATGGATCACAGTGGAAGAAAGTCGATCGGACGTACCCAGACTTCGCACAAGAGGTGAGAAACATAAGGTTTGGGTTAAGTACCGATGGGATGAATCCTTTCGGAGAGTTGAGCAGCAACCATAGCACCTGGCCTGTTACACTATGTATGTATAACATTCCTCCATGGCTGTGCATGAAGCGAAAGTACATCATGATGCCGTTGTTGATCCAAGGCCCCAAGCAACCTGGAAATGACATCGATGTCTACCTGAAACCATTGGTTGCAGATCTTGTGACGTTGTGGGAGGATGGTGCACGGGTATGGGATGAGTACAAAAGGGAGTATTTCACCTTACGTGCATTGTTATTTGTAACAATCAACGACTGGCCTGCTCTCGGTAACTGGCCCGCCAAACTATCAAAGGATATAGAGCTTGTGTCCAATGCTTAGATGAAACGGACAGCATGTACCGAAAAACTCTCGAAAGGTTGTCTACATGGGCCACCGTAGGTTTCTTCCTCTGAGTCACCCATGGCGGAAGAAGTACAGAAATTTAACGGCAAGTAGACCTTCGTGCTAGGCCTCAAGATCGCACTAGGCCACATGTACTTGCTATGGTAAAGAATCAAAGTAGTATTCGGAAAGGGTCCCGAAGCAAACACATGCGAGAATGAGGATGGTCCGGCGCCAATGTGGAAGAAGAAGTCAGTATTTTGGGACTTGCCTTATTGGGAAGTCTTGGAGGTTCGTCACTCACTTGACTTCATGCACATCACGAAGAATGTTTGCTTGAACCTGCTAGGCTACATAGATATGTATGGCCAATCAAAAGATACACTGCAAGGTCGGAAGGACCTTAAACTCTTGGAACTGAGGAACGACCTACATCCGAAAAAGAGAGAAAAAGGACAACATTACCTACATCCTGCGAGCTACACTCTAAGCAAAGAAGAGAAAAAAAGCATGATAGAGTGCCTGAATAGTGTGAAGGTCCCTTCCGGATACTCATCAAATGTAAAGAGACTCATAAACACGAGCCAGAATAAAATCGTTCACCTAAAATCCCATGACTGTCTTGTGTTGATTACACATTTGCTCCCAAAGTGGCTATAAGAGGTATACTTCCGAGTGGGTACGGGGATAATCACAAAGTCGTGTTCTTTTTCAATGCGATTTGGCATAAGGTCATCGACCCGGATAAACTAAGTAAGCTGCAGGATGACGTGGTACAAAGTGTGGTTTGTCTTGAGATGATATTTCCTCCTGCGTTCTTTGATATTATGGTTCATCTCACTTTGTTCACCTTGTCAAAGAGATAGGTATTCTCGGACCGTGTATCTGCACAACATGTTCCCTTTCGAGAGGTACATGAGTGTGCTAAAGAAGTATGTTCAGAATCGTTCTCGTCCTAAGGATGCATTGCCGAGGGTTATGGGACAGAGGAGGTGATTGAATTTTGTGTGGATTACATTAATGATCTAAATCCGATCGGCGTCCCTATATCACGCCATGAGGGCAAAGCTACGGGAAAAGGGACAGAGGGAAGGAAAGCAATTGCATGCAATGATCTTCTTACATTTAAGCAAGCACATTTCACGGTTTTGAAACAATCAACTGTGGTGGCCCCGTATGTTGTTGAGCACAAGAGTATTATACGCCGTGAATTCCATCTGAGGATTGGATAACATTGAAGCACATGGATTCTTTCGGCGCTTGGTTACAAAACTACATCCTTTTCAAAGGGTCAGACAATGAACAGTTGCAACGATTGACACAGGGACCTTCTAGTGAAATCATGACATTCAAGGGGTACGAGATAAATGGTTACACATTTTATACCAGATCCCAGGATAACAAGAGCACCAATCAGAACAGTGGTGTCCTTATAGATGCCGAAGACAACAAAGGCAAGGTGGACACATATTATGGTTCCATAGAAGAGATATGGGAGCTTGACTATGGACCTTTAAAGGTCCCTCTATTTAAGTGCCAATGGGTCAAACTCACTTCAGGCGGCGTAAAGGTCGACAAATACGGCATGACAACCGTTGACCTCACGCAAGTCGGCTATAGGCGTTACCCGTTCGTCCTTGCAAATTATGTGATACAGGTCTTCTATGTAATTGACATGTCAAGCATGCCTACTAAGCTTAAAGATAATAATAATAATAAGAAAAAGCGACAGGTGGTTCTCCAAGGCAAACGAAGGATTGTCGGAGTTGAGGACGTCACAGATGAGGAAGACTATAGTCAGTTCGACGAGCTCCCTCCTTTTGCGGTGGATGTTGACATAAGCCTCTTGAATGACACAGACCTGGATGTTTACATACGTCACGATCATAACGAAGGAAGACTTGTAAAGACATAGTACGGTACTACTTAAAATGTAGTATTACTGTATGAACTTATTTATTTGAACTTGTGCGATCATTTTTAGACGTGTCTTATACTGTACGTGTTTATTTGAAATAAACCTCATGAAATAAACCCCAAGAAATAAACCTTATGGAATAAACAATAAATAAATAAAAAATATAAACCTCAAGAAGTAAACAAAAAAGAAAGGTAAAGAAAGTAAAAAAAGAAGAAAGGTTTAACAAATGAAGAATATAAACAAAAAACAATAAAGAAATAAAGAAAATAAACAAAAAAAAGGTAAAGAAAGTAAAAAAAAAGGTAAAGAAAGTAAAAAAAATGAAAGGTAAAGAAAGTAAAAAAAAAGAGAAAGGTTTAAAAGAAAAAAAAAGAAAGGTTTAACAATTGAAGAATATAAACAAAAAACAATAAAGAAATAAAGAAAATAAAAAAAAAGAAAGGTAAAGAAAGTAAAAAAAAAGGTTTAAAAGAAAAAAAAAGAAAGGTTTAACAAATGAAGAATATAAACAAAAAACAATAAAGAAATAAAGAAAATAAAAAAATGAAAGGTAAAGAAAGTAAAAAAAAAAGGTTTAAAAGAAAAAGAATGGCGGGGAGCGAGTGGGGCTCGAACGGGCGACCTCGAGCCCGCACTCAAGCGCCCGCGCTAGCCAGGGGGGAGAGGAGAGTTCTTGTTAACCGTAATAGGCAACACACTCTTTTAAGTAGTATGTATCGGTTCCAATTATAACCGCTGAGATGGCTTCTACAAGCGGTTTGTATTAATAACCGCTTGTAGAGATATCTCTACAAGCGGTTCCAATTAATAACCGCTTGTAGAGATGTCTCTTTACAAGCGGTTTGTATTACGAACCGCTTGCAGAGATCTCTCTCTACAAGCGGTTTGTATTACGAACCGCTTATAGAACAGTTTACAAGCGGTTTGTATTAAGAACCGCTTGTAGATCTCACGTTTACAAGCGGTTTGTATTAAGAACCGCTTGTAGAGGTGGCTGCCTTTATACACGCTCGCGCTCTCTCCCTTCGTCACACCTCCAAATTTTCCTAAGTCCCGCGCGCCCTGCAACTCAGCCGTGCTCGCCTGCTCTGTGCACCGCACCGACGCCGCCTCCGCCACCGCGCAGGACGCCGCCTGCGCCACCCCACCCCGGAGGAGGTAGGTATAGCTGTGTGTACCCGCCCACCTCCTCCTGTTACAGTCGCCCATAAGGTGTTCGATGAAATGTCCACAAGGCATTTTCATATATGTATTATTGATATGTTGGTATGTATGTTGTTAATTATGTTCATATATGTATTTGGTATGTTGTGAAGGGTTTCGTAGCATGGAAAACAAAAATTTTTCCTACGATTGCAACCAAACACCAAGATCATATCTAGGAGATGCAAAGCGGTTTTGAAGGACTCACCTAGATCAGCGGGAATAACGTTCAAAAACAAGCGTGGTTGATGTAGAGGTAATTACACTCCGAGCTTCAAAGTCGTGGAAGATGAGCGCCACAAGCAGCGCCCGTACTGGTCACACGTGCGGATCAAGCGATGACCTCCAATCCCTCGTTCAGCGGCAGCGAGTAGTGGATCCCCGGAAAACTCCAACAACACTACGGCTTAGTGGTGGTGGTGGTGAAGAAATAATTTCACCTTCGGCTTAAGCCACACTCAGCGGATCGGCGGAGGAGGGAGAATGGACCAACCAAAGGGTCATGGATGAGCACCAAGAGGAGAGCTCTCCCTCCCTTTTAGGAGGAGGAGGAGGCATGCCAAGGGGGTGGGGTGGCCGGCGCATGGGGGGCTGCCCTTGCCCTCCCTTCTCTTCATGTGAGTGATCTCTCCACTCACAAATTAACCACTTTGATTTCCATTAAAACCCCACTCAAGAGAAAATGAAAGGTTTCTCCCATAAACATTTTTATTTCAGATTTAATATTTGTTAATTCTTTTAATTAACAAACATTAACATATACCCCCTTTAACTATTCGATATCCCAGAAACTATTCCGATACTAAAGCGATCCTGTCTTGTCCATATTTTCTCCGGTGTTCGTATCCACTCAAATGCATCGATGAACCTTAAGTGTGTCACCCTACGGTTCGTGAATAAAATGGACATGATTGAGACTCCTCTCGGATCAATAATCATCGGTAGGATCACGGAGATCCATAATGACTCCCATTCACTCAACGATGAACTAGTGATCGCGTAAACGAGGAAACGACATAACCAATTCCTTTTGTCTCACGATATTTTACTTGTCGGGATCCGATCATCGGTATCAACTATACCTAGTTCGATCCGAATTCTGAACAAGTACTCTTTACTCGTTCGTGATATAACATTCTTGTGACCTAGTCACATGCTTGCAAGCCGATGTCAATGTGATATCAGAGAGGGCCCAGTATCTCTCCGTCATCTGGATGGACAAATCCCACTCTTGATGCATGAGCCTCAACTAATACTTTCATAGTACCCAAATCCATCTTTATAGTCACCGTGTTACGGAGTGACGTTTGATGTCATCAAAGTACTCTTCCGGAATTAGTGATTGACATCATCTCATGGTCTAAGGAAAAGAGCTATTTGAATGTGTTTGATACAAAGCAACAAACTAAATGACTTGATCGTATTTGCTATACCAACTTGGGTGTGTGTTCATCACATCATTCTTCTAATGACATGACCCCGTTATTAATAACATCCAATGTTCATGATCAGAAACCTTGATCATCGTTAATCAACGAGCTAGTTTAAAAGAGGCTTTACTAGGAACCTTTTTTGTTTATTAAACACACATGTATTAACGTTTACGATTAATACAATTTTAGCATGAGAAATAAACATCTATTATAAACATGGAATATGATAATAAACAATTTATTATTGCCTCTCGGGCATATTCCCTTGATCTCCCACTTGCACTAGAGTCAATAATCTAGATTACATTGTGATGATTCTAACACCCATTGAGTTACGTGTTGATCATGTTTTGCCCTTGGGAAAGCTTTAGTCAGCGAGTGCCACATTGATCCGTGTGCACTTTGCAAATCTTTATATCGCCATCCTTGACATGTTCACGGATGGAGTGAAAACCGACGCTTAATATGTTTGGAATTCTTGTGTGACCTTGGTTCTTTAGCATTGGCTATGGCACCATTGTTGTCACAATAGATAACCATCGGGTCCCAGCGCTTTTCGGAACCACACCTGGATTCGGATATGAACATCTTCATCCAAACCGCTTCTGCTTTCCTTAGGAAGCGGCAATATATTCCGCCTCATTGAAGATCCCGCCACCACAGTTGCTTGGAACTTCTCCACCATCGCTCCTCCATTCATTTCAAAAATGTACCCGGATTGAGACTTAGAGTCATCCGGATCGATTATCAAAGCTAAGCGTCGGCGTAACACTTTGCGACGAAGGCTCTTCTTCACTTCACCATATATGAGAAACATATCCTTAGTTCTTCTTAAGTACTTAAAGATATTCTTGACAGTCCAGTGTTCAAAACACTGGATCGATGGTACCGCTAGTCAAACTAATAGCATGTGCCACATCAGGTCTTGTACACAACATAGCATACATGATAGAGCCTATGGTGAAGCATAGTGAATCTTATTCATTACTTCTCTATCTTCTGTACATGTAGGTGGACTACGAGTCTTACTCAGCGTCTTGCCTTGCATCATAGGTAAGAACCCTTTCTTACTTTCGTCCATTCTAAACTTCTTTAGAATCTTGTCAAGATATGTACTTTGTGATAGCCCAATTAAGCGTCTCGATCTATCTCTATAGATTTTGATGCCTAAAATATATGCCGCTTCACCAAGGTCCTTCATTGAAAACTTCTTTGTTTAAGTAATCTTTTACACTTTTCAAAAGTTCTATATCATTTCCTATCAACAATATGTCATCCACATATAATATCGGAAATGCTATAGAGCTCCCAGCTCACTTTCTTGTAAACACAAGATTCTCAGTAAGTTTGGACAAATCCAAAACCTTTGATTACCTCATCAAAGCGGAGATTCCAACTTCGTGATGCTTGCTTGATCCATAAATGGATCGCTGAAGTTTGCATTACCTTATTAGCATCCTTAGGATCAACAAAACCTTTGGGTTGTATCATATACAACTCTTCCTCAATGTTTCCATTAAGGAAGCGGATTTTGACATCCATCGCCGATTTCATAATCGAAAAATGCAATTGCTAACATAATCTAACAGACTTTAGCATCGCTAATGCGGTGAAAGTCTCATAAGTCAACTCCTTGAATTTGTCGAAAACCCTTTGCGATAAGTCGGGCTTTATAGACGGTCACATTACCATCGGGCCGTCTATTTTCTTTTTGAAAATCCATTTGTTCTCAACGGCCTTACGGTCATTGGGTAGGTCCACCAAAGTCCATACTTGGTTTTCATACATGGATCCCATTTGGTTTCATGGCTTCTAGCCATTTGTCGAATCTGGGCTCATCATCGCTTCATCATACGTCGGTCATTATTCTCAACTACCATGACATTCATAGTAGGAACATAAAAGTCGGGAAGCGATGTACGCTCTTGTTGACTGCGAGGTGCGGTAGTGTTCTCTTTCGGAGTTTCAGTCATATCATTAGTTCCCTCTTCATTTGGTGAAGTCAACTCCGAAACAACTTCCTACTGCTGCCATTCCATGAAGAGAAGGTTCAACAACCTCGTCGAGTTCTACCTTCCTACTACTCACACCTTCGAGAAACTCTTTTTCCAAAAGGATCCATTCTTGGCAACGAAAACCTTGCCTCGGATCTGTGATGAAGGTGTACCAATTGTTTCTTTAGGGTATCCTATGAAGGACGCATTTTTAAAGCTTTGGGTTCGAGTTTATCGGGTTGAAGTTTCTTCACATAAACATCGCATCCCCAAACTTTTAGAAATGACAGCTTAGGTTTGTTGCCAAAACCATAATTCATCACGGTGTCATTTCAACGTTTAGATGGTGCCCTATTTAAAGTGAATGCCTGTTGTTTCTAGTGCATGACCCCAAAATGAAAGTGGCAAATCACATGTAAGGGACATCATAGATCGAACCATATCCAATAAAGTCACGATTCACGGCGCTTCGGATACACCATTACTGTTGGTGTTCCAATGAGTGTGAAACTATTCCACATTGTTTCATGTGTGCCAAACTCGTAACTAAGATACTCTCCTCCACGATCGGATCGTAGAAATTTGATCTTTTATTACGATGATTTTCTACTTCACTCTGAAATTCTTTGAACTTTCAAATGTTTCAGACTTGTGTTTCATTAAGTAAATATATCCATATCTACTCAAATCATCAGTGAAAGTAGCAGTAACGATATCCACCACGTTGTGACACACTCATTGGACCACACATCGGTATGTATGATTTCCAATAAATCGGTTGCCCGCTCCATTGTAACGAAAAACGGGTTCTAGTCATCTTGCCCATGAGGCATGGTTCACATGTCTCAAATGATTCATAATCAAGTGATTCTAGTAGTCCATCGAATGGAGCTTCTTCATGCGTTTAACACCAATATGACATAAGCGGCAATGCCACATATATGCAACAATATCATCATTCAACTTAATTCTTTTGGCATTCACATTATGAACATGTGTACTATTATCAAGATTCAAAATAAACAAACCATTCTTTTTTGGTGCATGACCATAAAAGATATTATTCATATAAATTGAACAACCATTGTTCTCGAGACTTGAATGAATAAGTCTACGCATTAAACAAGATCGAGATATGATGTTCATGCTCAGCAGGGCACTAAATAACAATTATTTAGGTTTATAACTAATCCCGATGGTAATTGGATAGGTAGCGTCCGGCGGCTGATCACATCAACTTTTGATCCATTGCCAGGCCAGCATCATTACCTCATCACTTGCTAGTTGTAAACATTCCTTAGCTCTGTTTGAGTTACATATGTTAGCAGCCAAGGCGGTATCAAATACCAGGCACTACTGCGAGTACTAGTAAGGTACACATCAATAACATGTATATCATATATACCTTTGCTAACTTTCCGTCCTTCTTATCGGCCGAGATATTTTGGGCGATTGCGCTTCCGATTGCCCTTACAATAAAAACATTCAAGATGCTCGACTTAGGGCCGGCCTTGGTCTTCTTCTCGAGATGTAACAGACTTGCCCTTCTTCTTGAAGTTTCCTTAGACTTACCTTTCTTCTTGAAAGCTGATAGTCTTTGGACCATCAACACTTGATGTTCCTTCTTGATCTCCACTGATTTTTAGCATTGTGTGAAGTTCGAGAGACTTCTTCATGTCCATGTTGTAGTTCATCACAAAGCTCTTGTAGCAGCTTGGTGGCGAGAGGCTGAGAACACGATGAATTCCTAGCTCAATGGGGATCGTTATTCCCAAAGCTATGAGTTTATCGGCGTGCCCAGTTATATTTGAGTGCACGTGCTCACTAACGGGCTGTTTTCCTCCATCATGCGGCTAAAGAACTTTTGACTTCGCAACTCTCTCTTGACATGGGTGTCGAAGATCATTTTCAACTCCCTCATTGTATCAAAAGCATTCTTTGTGCTCAAACGTTTTACTTGGCTCGGGCTCAAGGCCATACAAATGCCGCATTGAACTAAACTGTGGTCCTCCTTGCGAGTCAAGAAAACATTTTCTCCTCCTCGAGGGCATCATCGTGAGTCACCTAAGCGGTGCTTCTAGCACACATAGCTCCTTTGGCGGCCGAGGAGAATCCTCGAGTTAAGGGCCCTTAGTAAAGTTGCTACCATTGGTGGCTAGTTTCTCTTTTCTCCATGAGCAGTTGAAAGTGAAAATAGGGGTGCCATCTACAACATATTTGCAAAGTTATTTAGACTAAGTTCATAATAGATTAAGTTCAATGTTAATTCAAATTAATCAGAGAACTCCCACTCAAAAACAACATCCCTCTAGTCATTTTTAGTGATTACATGAACCAAATTCACTATGCGAAACCGATCATCACGTGAGACGGCATAGTTTCAAAAGCGAACATCAATATGTTCATCATATCATCCATATGACTCATGCTTTACCTTTAGGTTCGTGTTCCGAGGCCATATGCTCACATGCTAGGCTGCGCCAAGTAGAACCAAAGTATTTGCATGTGTAAATCGCTTACACCCGTTGTATGCGAGCGTAGAGTCTATCACACCCGATCATCACGTGGTGCTCAACGACGAACTTTCTTAACCGGTGCATACTATGGAAGAACACATTATTATCTTGATATTAATTTGGAGGATCATCTTATAGTGCTATCGGCGTGATCATAATCAAGCAAAATAAGATGCATAAAAGGATTAACATCACATGCATGAATAAAGTGATATGATATGGTCCTTCAAAGACTTGATCTCCATCTTGTGCGACATGGTATGATCTCCATCATTCCACCGGCATGGCACCAAGGTCCATGATCTTTGCCATCTTGATTGTCTTCCTCCATTACAATATATCACATGGACATATATTTAGCACGGAGCCATAAAGAAAAACAACCAAATAGCTCTGCCAGGTTGTTTAAATTTACAATAAATTTCATTTCATACAACAATCTTTGTATCAATGACCATATCACATCACAAGCCTAAAAACAAGTTAGGACGCCTCTAATTTATTGTTGCATATTTTACGTGGTTTTGGGCTTTCTAGGAAAAACTATTCTTACCTACGAACAAGAACCACAACGGTGATAAAAACATTATTAGCAAACCGTTGTAAATTAGATCATGACTATAGTGGGGAGAAGCGACACCCGCCAAAGCCACTTATGCAATACTAGTTGCATGTCGGCGTGGAACAAGTCTCATGTGCGAGGACATGTAAGGTTAGTCCGGGCCGCTTCAAATCCCACTATGCCACCATGATCCAAAATACACGAAAGTATGCAATAACATGATCATCAACGCCCATCCACATGTGTTTTAAACCGTACAAAACATCTACGCATAGACACGGCTCGATACCATCAAGGGTTTAGTAGCATGGAAAACAAAAATTTTTCCTCGATTGCAACCAAACACCAAGATCATATCTAGGAGATGCAAGTAAGCGGTTTTGAAGGACTCACCCTCGTAGACCAGAGCGGGAATAACGTTCCGCAAACAAAGCGTGGTTGATGTAGAGGTACACTCCCACTTCAAAGTCGTGAAGATGGCGCCACAAGCGGCCCTCAGTACTTGGTCACACGTACGGATCAAGCGATGACCTCAATCCCTCGTTCAGTAGGCGAGGAAGTAGTGGATCCGGAAAACTCCAACAACACTCTGACTTAGTGGTGGTGGTGGTGAAGAAATAATTTCAGCGGTAACCGCTTAAACCACGCTCAGCGGATCAGGGGAGGAGGAGAATGGACCAACCAAAGGGTCATGGATGAACACCAAGAGAGGAGCTCCTCCCTCCCTTTTATAGGAGGAGGAGGAGGCATGCTAAGGGGTGGGGTGGCCAGGCGCATGGGAGCTGCCCTTGCTCCTCCCTCTCTTCATGTGAGTGATCTCTCCACTCACAAATTAACCACTTGATTTCCATTAAAACCCCACTCAAAAGAAAATGAAAGGTTTTCTCCATAAACATTTTTATTTCAGATTTAATATTTGTTAATTCTTTTAATTAACAAACATTAACATATACCCCCTTTAACTATTCCGATATCCCAAACTATTCCTAAGGCGATACTCGAAACTGTCTTTCCATATTTTCTCTCAGGTGTTTAGTATCCCTCAAATGCATCGATGAACCTTAAGTGTGTCACCCTACGGTTCGTGAATAAAATGGACATGATTGAGACTCCTCTCAGATCAATAATCATCGCCGGGATCTGAGATCCATAATGACTCCCATTCACTCAGCGATGAACTAGTGATCGCGTAAACGAAAAGCGACATAACCAATTCCTTTTGTCTCACGATATTTTACTTGTCCGGGATCCGATCATCAGTATCAACTATACCTAGTTCGATCCGTTCTGAGCAAGTACTCTTTACTCGTTAAGGATATAACATTCTTGTGACCTAGTCACATGCTTGGCGATGTCAATGTGATATCACCAGGAGGGCCCAGTATATCTCTCCTCATTATCACGGATGGACAAATCCACTCTTGATGCATGAGCCTCAACTAATACTTTCATAGTACCCAAATCCATCTTTATAGTCACCGTGTTGCGGAGTGACGTTTGATGTCATCAAAGTACTCTTCCTTAAATTAGTGATTGACATCATCTCATGGTCTAAGGAAAAGAGCTATTTGAATGTGTTTGATACTGACAACAAACTAAATGACTTGATCGTATTTGCTATACCAACTTGGGTGTGTGTTCATCACATCATTCTTCTAATGACATGACCCCGTTATTAATAACATCCAATGTTCATGATCAGGAAACCTTGATCATCAGTTAATCAACGAGCTAGTTTAAAAAGAGGCTTTACTAGGAACCTTTTTTGTTTATTAAACACACATGTATTAACGTTTCTGATTAATACAATTTTAGCATGAGAAATAAACATCTATTATAAACATGGAATATGATAATAAACAATTTATTATTGCCTCTCGGGCATATTCCCTTCATGTTGGTATGTTGGTATGTTGGTATTGTTGGTATTTGGTATGTTGGTATTTGGTATTGTGTATATATATTGAGAGACATTGTATTTGGTATGTTGGTATTTGGTATGTATGATATTTGGTGATGGTGTATGGTATTTGGTATGTTGGTATTTGGTATTGTGTATATATATTGAGAGACATTGTATATATATATATATATATATATATATATATATATATATATATATATATATATATGTGTGTGTGTGTGTGTGTGTGTGTGTGTGTGTGTGTGTTGTTGGTGATGGTGTATAGTATTTGGTATGTTGGTATTTGGTATTGTGTATATATATTGAGAGACATTGTATTTGGTATGTTGGTATTTGGTATGTATGGTATTTGGTGATGGTGTATGGTATTTGGTATGTTGGTATTTGGTATTGTGTATATATATTGAGAGACATTGTATATATATATATATATGTGTGTGTGTGTGTGTGTATGTTGTTGGTGATGGTGTATGGTATTTGGTATGTTGGTATTTGGTATTGTGTATATATATTGAGAGACATTGTATTTGGTATGTTGGTATTTGGTATGTATGGTATTTGGTATTGTGTATATATATTGAGAGACATTGTATATATATATATATATGTGTGTGTGTGTATGTTGTTGGTGATGGTGTATGGATCGGCTTGACTCGTTAGCTCAATTCCAAAAATAAATTGAATTTTGCGGTAGATCGGCTCGTTAGCTCAATACCATATATATATTGAAATTGAATTTTGCGCTAGATCGGCTCGGCTCGTTAGCTCAATTCCAAAAATAAAATGATATTAAATTAAACTATGTTAATTTTAAAAATGACCGAAAAAATGTGAACTTGACTCATTTCCACCCCTACCTCCACCTCACACAACAACTCCTGTGAGATCTGTTCTTTCACCGACGTCCCCTTTCCTCCTCATGTTGGTATATGTATACCTATATATATATGTTGTTATAGATGTTTTCGAATTTAAGGTGACATTATATCAACATTTATAGATGGCACAACCAACACGTGGTGACCCTAATTTCGACGAGGAAGAACAGTTCCTGTTAGACTCCATCGCCGACTATGAAGGTTATCCTGCAGCCGCTGTGGCCAGTAACATTGGTTCCGGCAAGAATGTGGACACCGTTAACACCGAGGTATGGTCAGAAGAAAATAATTCCTGTGGGCATGTTAATTAATCGCAATTCATTATTAGAATACACTCTGACATGTTATATATATGTTTGTTTATTTAAAGCCTGGTACATCGAGCAACCAATCCAAGAATCGGGGACCTAACAAGAAGCCGTCCACAAAGCATGTGTTTACCGAAATTGACAACGATGGGAAGCCGATTGCCCTCTTTTCAGCGATTGGGCCGTTCAACAACGCGCTGCGGTTACCACGTAAGACATCACGTCCCAATGAGCATCAAGAAATGGGCTGAAGTTCCTCAAGCTACCAAGGACCTCCTCTGGCAAGATATTCTGGAAAATTTCACATTTCCTCAAGGGTTTGGAGATAAGGCCAAGAATTATACGTTGAAGAAGATGGCACTCTCATTTCAGTCATGGAAGTCGGCTCAAAGAAAAGTACGTGCAGAAGGGAGAAAGACCTGACTTCAACCAATTTCCTTATCTGGCCGATCACCTGGAAGCATTCGAGGAGTACAAGATGTCACCAAGGCCAGCCGCAAGTCGAAGAATAAGACCAATGCCGCAGATGAAGAAGTATCACCACCATCTCGGCACCGGTGGTTACCTCAAGGTCAGACCGAAATGGGACAAGAAAGAAGAAGAATTATTGGCCAAGGAAGTCACACCGGTTACTGCTTTGTGGGAAGAGCGCCTGCGCAATTGGTTCATGGGTCACGGGGGGAGCCTTGCAGATGATGGCAGTTTGGTGATGCTCCCAAATGTACAAGATGTTGGCCAGAGAATTGTACAAGCCGTCGGCGGATCTCGGTCGAGGCTCTTTTGTGGTAGACAGGGAGAACGATGAGCTAACACATGCCCTCCAAACCCCTGAGCACCCGGGACGGACACGAGGTTTTGGCAAGACGCCATGGAAGTACGGTTTCGTGAAGGATACGCTTTAAATGCAGAGCCGCCAGAGAACCAAAACAAGAGAAGCAAATAAAATGGCTCAATTGGAACGGGAGCTTAGAGCAACCCAAGCTAGCATTGGAGATCTAGTGGCGCAACAAGTTGCGCAACAAGTGCGGGTAGCTCTCAGTAACCTTCAGGGATCAGCAGGTCCAATCAATCAGCCGGACGCCATGATCAGCCCGTCAGCGCGGCGGAGCAGCTGCGCGTCCACCAGGGCCCCTCAAGGGGACGAAGACTTGCAAGCCCATTATCCCGTTGATGACATAAGGGTTCACCGCCAGTGTGAGCTACACATCGATGTGCGCAACCTCTCCATCAGGGTGGCTTACGGCATGGCATTGCCGGTGTCACCGGGCCAGACCTTCCACTGCAACACAATACCCATGGGTTACTCGAAGGTCGCAGTGGAGGAGGTGCTGAGCGGATTTGAAGAACTAGTACTCGATATTGCTGGAGGCGACGACGTTACCAAGCTTGGATAGGCCCTCCACAATATCATCCTCTGGCGAAAAAGGTTGATCATATTTCCAGATGGCGTGGAGGCGTCATCTCCGGAGCCGCCGGCTGTAGGAAGCTCGTCTCCTCCACAATGACAACCGACACCTCCTCCACAACGACAACCCACGCCTCCTCGACAACCAACGCCTCCTTCAGCGTCGCCTCCTCCACAACGACAACCAACTCCTCCTCCACAACAACAACAGACGCCTCCTCCACAACGACAACAGACGCCTCCTCCACAACGACAACCGACACCTCCACCATCTCCTCCGAGGAAGAAGCTCAAGAGCCATACTACTCCACCTGCTCCCACGAAGGCACAGTCCAGCCGGTCAAAAAGGGTAAAGGAACCTCCAAAGAGGGCATATGATAGGACCGATGAGGAGAATTACGCGATCGTCACCGAAGAAGTGGCTGCACACTTCGCACCAAAGAAGTCAGCTGACCCAAACATACAAGTTGATCCAAAAGTGATGGAACACTTCTTGACCTGTCGTGCAATGCCACTCCCTGTGCCGTCCAACTATGAACGTACAATAATAAAGGCTACACGGAAGAGTAAACGGGGTCAGGCGGCGGCAAAGCGAAGAGAGATCAAGATCACCAAGGCAAGATCAGAGAACCTTGAGAGATTTATGAAGGAGGCAGGACTCACTTCCGTAGGCGGTGCTCTAGGATCGAGATGTTCTCCCAATGGCGTAAGTCGATGGCAATATAAGCTTGGCCGGAGTTAATTGATCCAAATAAGATAAAGGACTCCGCCAACCAAGATGCGACAATTTCATGAATGGTACATGATAGAGTCTGCTCAACAAAGAAAAATGTCCCTCCGGTCGATAAGAAGATTTCTATCGTGGGGACAACACCATATGGCTCGAATTCGAAGACATATACAATATCTACCATAGCGACTCTATGAGCGTGTCTCTCATGAGCTTTGGTGCCTGTAAGTATCAAGCTCATAACTTTACCATTTACTTCCTTGTACCATAGAAGTGCAACTCTAATAACTTATACATTTCTGCGTAGAAAGGAGATACAACGATGTAGAAAACAGAACATATTCAACGTGGGCTTCCTCGACCCGGAAATTGTCAATGAGATCGTATTTCGATACAGCGCTAAAGCTCTTGAGGATTACGTTCTAGATGCATTCATGGGACAACACTACAAACCATACATACTTCTGCCCTTCAACTTCATGTACGTATATTTACGTGTTCTCATAACGCATTAATAAACTTTTCTTTTCCAAGGCATTGATAATACTGCTAGCTAGTTATATATATGTCGCAATATATGACCAGGTATCACTGGATCCTTTTGGTCATCAAGCTTGATAGTAGCAAGATCATTGTTCAAGACTCAAAAAGGGGACCGGTGGAACAATATCAGTATATCATTGATGTCCTAAACAGGTTTATAGCAAATATATATACAATTGTTTCCTTATTATATTGAAATACCTTGCTAATTCCAAGTCTGATAATTGCTATTCATAATAACGCGTCACACAGGGCATTCGCAAGGTTTCGCAAGAAGCAACAAGGACAATTCGAGAATGAATTCACTGTCCAAATAAGCACTCGAGTATTAAAACAGACAGCTGGAAACAACTTATGTGGCTATTATGTGTGCCACTACATGCAAAATATTACCCACGGCGATGTGCCCATAAGCGACAACGAGGTGAGTGCACATATCAATTAATACTTACACTTTAATTACATGCTCAGAGATTTATTAATTTCGTTCTTTGTCAGCCCAACATCGATGTGCAAGATGTGATCCCGCCGCACCGGGTTGAAGCACTCCAAGAACAACTCATTGGCTTTATTGTTGATGAGATTGTATCCCCTGACGGCGAGTTCCACACACCGGGTTGGAGAGATTGTCCTTCTATAAGGACAGGTGATCTAACATCAACGTCGACCATGGACGTAAACAGCGATGCACGCAAGAATTAAATCAGCTCGAGATTCACCCTTTTATTCTTTCAAACTTGTAAAAGTTGCTTATGTGTAAATCAAACTTGTAAAAGTGCTCATTATTTCATGTACTGTCCATCAAACCTATCCATCTTTTAGTCTATTAAGTTCGTACTTTTCGGTAAATGATCTGTGATTATTTCAATGAGTACGTATGAGTAATATATATTTAATTGTATACAAAAACCAAATATTTCTATGTATTTTTAATGTAAAAATCCATACATATTGATACCCTACTCAAAAACATATTATATATTGAATATATAATATACAATGCCTCTCCACAAGCGGTTATTATCTCCAACCGCTTGTGGAGAGAGCACCTCCACAGGCGTCACAGATTTTTAGGCGCTCGGTAAAACAGCCATAACTTTCAAACGGCTGATTGGAAATTAACGTGCTTTACGTCCACGGAAACATAATTAAATTATCTACATCTTCCTAGAAGTCCGTATGGTCAGATTCGAACTCTAAATCGACGGAAACTCGAACCCTAGTTCGACTGCTCAATCTGCCCGAAAACAGAAACGTGGACAAGTTTAGATCTAACCCAAATTACTTCAATCCAGCGCCTCCAATTGATCTAAAAACTTGATAAACACCCTAACAACAGAACCTAGATCATCCCCAAGGATCCCCAAGATCATACCTTTGGCCGACGAACAAATCTCCAAAGAATCCCCTCGCTCCTCGCTCCTCGCTCCACGTTCCTCGCTCCTCGCTCCTCGCTCCACGGGATGACTCCACGAGGTGCAGGGGTGGGGAGGCCACCCTAGGGCAGCAAGGGGTGGAGGGGAGGTGGTGTGGAGGTGGAGAGGTGGAGGGGGGGGCGCACGGCTAGAGGATGGGAAGGGTGGCGGCTAGGGCTTTGGGGGGAGGAGAGGTGGGAGGTGGAGGGGGATGTGTGGGCGCATAGGGGTGTGGGGGCGCCCATATAGGGCTGGGAAAGCCCTCCCACCAGCCCCCAACACTGATTCCGTGTCCAAGGAGGAGCCCTAATCCATCCCACCAAGGCCCACAACCCCTCTTTAAGGCCCAAAAACCCCCGGAAAGGCCCAAAACCCCGGAAACGGCCCGGAAATGTTATTAACCTCCAATTCTTATGGTTTTAACCTTATTTCCACATCTCATACTGTATTTAACCTTATCGTGTTCAATAATTAAGGATACGACACTCCGAGGTGTCACATTCTTCCCCCCTTCAACAGGATTCGACCTCGAATCTAAACGCACCAACACGAAACCCAGCAAAACCAAAGACAGCTAGGTTTTCACATCACACACCTGAGGCAAAAA
The DNA here is from genome assembly GCA_036346355.1 of Rhipidocladum racemiflorum. Classification (NCBI taxonomy): domain Eukaryota; kingdom Viridiplantae; phylum Streptophyta; class Magnoliopsida; order Poales; family Poaceae; genus Rhipidocladum; species Rhipidocladum racemiflorum. The sequence continues at coordinate 41,611,911 of CM070573.1, forward strand.
GTTTGGGATACTTCTCGCGCATGCGAGATTCCAGCTCCCAAGTCGCTTCTCTCTCGGTCTGATGTGACCACAGGACCATGACAAACTTAAGCGTCCTGTTCTTCATCACTCACTCTGAAGTCCCCTGAATTTCCACGGGGCCGGGACTCGAAGGCGAGGTCCTCTTTGAAGCTCTTGATGGTTCCAACGGAACCACCATCTCCGGATCATGCAAGTATTTCCTCAACATCGAGACATGGAACACATTATGCACACCTTGCATGGATTCCGGTAGCTCTAGGCGATAGGCCAACCTGCCAACTCGGGCGAGGATAGGAAAAGGCCCAACATACCTTGGACTGAGCTTTCCTTTCGTGCCAAAACGCACCACACCCTTGGTGGGAGATACTCGCAAGAGTACGTTATCACCCACCTCAAACTCCAAGTCTCGCCGCCTCACATCAGCATAGCTTTTCTGTCTGCTCTGTGCTGCGATAAGGTTCTGCCGAACCTCCGACACACGATCAATAGTCTGCTGCACCCAATCCGGTCCAAGAATAGCTCTCTCGCCCACAGCATCCCAACAAAGTGGCGATCTGCACTTCCGGCCATACAAAGACCTCATAAGGAGCGAGACGAGATCTTTGGAATGATAGCTGTTATTGTAAGCAAACTCTGCAAGGGGCAAATGGTCTTCCAGCTACCCTTCCAAGCCATCACACAGGCCACGAGCATGTCCTCCAAAGTTTGGATGGTGCGCTCAGACGGCCCATCTGTCTGAGGGTGAAAAGCGGTACTAAGGCGAAGCTGCGTACCCAAAGCACTCTGCAAACTCTCCCAGAACTTGGAGACGAACTTCGCATCCCGATCAGAGATAATGGTCTTGGGTACACCATGCAATCTCACAATCTCCCGCACATAGATGGGAGCCAACTCGCTCGCTGAATTGGTCGTGCGGATGGGAATGAAATGCGCAGACTTGCTGAGACGGTCCACCACAACCCAAACAGCATCCTTCCCTCGTGGAGTACGAGGTAAGCCAACCACAAAATCCATGGAGATGTCATCCCATGGCCACACAGGAATCTCCACAGGCTGCAACAAGCGGCGGGGCGCTTATCTTTGAGCTTTGATCTTCTGGCAAATCCCACAAGACGCCACATACTTGGCAATATCCACTCTCATCCTTTTCCACCAGAAATTCTTCTTCAAGTCCCTGTACATCTCAAGGTCCTGTGGTCACATCAGACCGAGAGAGAAGCGACTTGGGAGCTGGAATCTCGCATGCGCGAGAAGTATCCCGAACTTTTTGCCTCAGGTGTGTGATGTGAAAACCTAACTGTCTTTGGTTTTGCTGGGTTTCGTGTTGGTGCGTTTAGATTCGAGGTCGAATCCTGTTGAAGGGGGGAAGAATGTGACACCTCGGAGTGTCGTATCCTTAATTATTGAACATGATAAGGTTAAATACAGTATGAGATGTGGAAATAAGGTTAAAACCATAAGAATTGGAGGTTAATAACGTTTCCGGGCCGTTTCCGGGGTTTTGGGCCTTTCCGGGGGTTTTTGGGCCTTAAAGAGGGGTTGTGGGCCTTGGTGGGATGGATTAGGGCTCCTCCTTGGACACGGAATCAGTGTTGGGGGCTGGTGGGAGGGCTTTCCCAGCCCTATATGGGCGCCCCCACACCCCTATGCGCCCACACATCCCCCTCCACCTCCCACCTCTCCTCCCCCCCAAAGCCCTAGCCGCCACCCTTCCCATCCTCTAGCCGTGCGCCCCCCCCCTCCACCTCTCCACCTCCACACCACCTCCCCTCCACCCCTTGCTGCCCTAGGGTGGCCTCCCCACCCCTGCACCTCGTGGAGTCATCCCGTGGAGCGAGGAGCGAGGAGCGAGGAGCGAGGGGATTCTTTGGAAATTTGTTCGTCGGCCAAAGGTATGATCTTGGGGATCCTTGGGGATGATCTAGGTTCTGTTGTTAGGGTGTTTATCAAGTTTTTAGATCAATTGGAGGCGCTGGATTGAAGTAATTTGGGTTAGATCTAAACTTGTCCACGTTTCTGTTTTCGGGCAGATTGAGCAGTCGAACTAGGGTTCGAGTTTCCGTCGATTTAGAGTTCGAATCTGACCGTACGGACTTCTAGGAAGTTGTAGATAATTTAATTATCTTTCCGTGGACGTAAAGCACGTTAATTTCCGATCAGCCGTTTGAAAGTTATGGCTGTTTTACCGAGCGCCTAAAAATCTGTGACGTAATTGGAACAAATCTCGGTAATCTGTAGATTAAACAACTTTAGAGGCCGAATCAGACTTTCCTTATACCTAGAGAAAGTTGGGAAATTTCCTAGGCTACGCGAGGGTGTACTCGTTTAATTCATTCGGAGTCCCAGAACTCAAGTTATGCCTTTTGCAAGGCTGCTGTCCCGCCGGGACAGAACCTCTGTTTTAGGTTTTGCGAGTAGTTGGCAATGTCGGGTTAGATGGGGGTTTGTGTACTGTTTTGAGGTTATGATTGTGAGTGTGTGATGCCTATGTGCAGGTGGTGTGACCCCGGGAGAGCCCTCTTCTTCCCGCCAATCCGTTGCACGTGGTTGAGGCAAGTGTGTTGTGATGGATAGCGAGTTGTAGGTTGCATGTTGAGATTAGATGGATTTGTTTACATGATATATGTCCACTTGCCATGTGTTAATGAATGATATGATATGATGAGCATGTTTAACATATTATGATGCCATGTGTTAATATGTGAATTAAATATGATAATTGGCATGGTTGCATGCATGTCATGAGATAGAGGCGAGGCGGTGAGAAAGTCTTAACTAGTCCGGCAAGGTCGGTGAGAAAGTTATGACTAATCCGAACGCCATTGAGTAAGTCCTATGTCGTGAGTCCATCCACGTGGTGTTTGGAAGCGAGTAGGCACCCTCCATCTTCGGGATGGAAGGGAGGAAAGGGTGCACACCGACGGGTGTGTACTTCCCATACCGGTATGAGGTTCCGGAGGGTCGAGAGCATTGCATTACTTCGCATACAAATTGATGATGATATTGATAAGTAATCATGAATGAGATGATATACATGATGGAAGATGTTATTGCCATGTTGTTATGCTTGTTGTCCATTGCGGTATGCTTGCCGAGTTTTCGAACTCACCCTTGTGTTTTCTTGTTGTTTTAGGTACCATGAGAACGGCATGCGGGAAAGGGGAATAGTCACACGCTCACACGTTGCTTCACCTTAATGTTTCCCCAAGTCAATTCATTTAGTTTGATAATAAATTGCGTGTGATGGTCTTTAAAATTAAGTCTTAGCTTGGTTAATGAGAGTTCTATTGTTTGTTTGACACTTGGAACCTTAAGAGCTTAATGTTAGTCTCTTAATGTCATTAAGACTTTATTTATTGCTGTTTTAGATGTTTCTCTTATTGCCATATAATGCTATATTGTTGCTGTTCCTTAAATTCATGATAAAACAAAGGAGGTGCTGCCGAAATCTCGGTTTTTAGCCTATGCACCTTTGCTGGAATTTTATGTTAAATGTGGTATTTAGTTGTTGTTTAGCTTGTGTTTGGTAGCATTCGGGCATATTAAATGCCGGGGTGTTACAGGCGGTTTGTAATACGAACCGCTTGTGGAGAGGAAGTCTTCACAAGCGGTTTATAACACAAACCGCTTGTGAAGATCTCCCACGTGGCGCTCCACGGAGCCTTCCTGGACGCCTTTCGAACCGCTTGTGGTGTCTCACCACAAGCGGTTGTCCGAACCGCTTGTGATACCCCGAAGGGTATCACTCCCGGTTGCTTACCAGCGGTTCAAAAACCGCTTCTGAAAGCGGTTACGAACCGCTTGTGATGACCGGTTCTGTAGTAGTGAACTCACATCATGTATATCACCTCATTCATGTTCACAAATCATTATCCTCATCATTATGTATGCAATGCAATGCGATGCGATGCTCATATCTCCTTGAAACTCATACCGGTATGGTTGAGTACACACTCGTCGATGTGCACCCTCTCCCCCCTTCCATCCCGAAGATGGAGGGTGCCTACTCCTCGTTCCGTTCACCGCGGTGAATGGAATCACGATGTAGGACTTACTCATTGGCTCTCCAGAATAGTCATAACTTTCTCACCGACCTTCCCCGGACTAGTTATGACTTTCTCACCGCCCGGGCCATGTATCATGCCATGTATGCAAATATGCCAACATCATGAATAACTTGTACATTAACACATGGCATCACCATAGATATCTTGTACATTAACACATGGCATCATCATAGATAACTTGTACATCATAGATAACTTGTACATTAACTCATGGCACCATCACGTAATAAACATATGCATCATATCAATGGCAAACATTAAAGCATGGCATGTGAACATATCATATATTCAAATTTCAATCTCAATCAATCAAACAATCTACAACCCGCTACCCATTCCAATACACTTGCCTCAACCACGGGCGACGGATTGGCGAGAAGTAGAAGGCACTCCTGGGGTCACACCACCTGCACATAGGTACCACACACTCACAATCATCTCCACAAAACAGTACGCAAACCCTCATGCCCCGACGTTGCCAACTACTCGCAACACCCAAAAAACAGAGGTTCTGTCCCGTCGGGACAGCAGCCTTCCAGAAGGCATAACTTGAGTTCTGGGACTCCGAATCAATTAAAAGAGTACATCCTCGTGTAGCTTAGGAAATTTCCCAACTTTTTCTAAGTATAAGGAAAGACTGATTCGGAATCTAAAGTGGTTTAATCTACATAATACTGTGATCTGTTCCAATCACGTCACATATTTTAACACGCTCGGTAAAATAGCCATAACTTTCAAACGGCTGATCCGAATGTAACGTTCTTTATACCCACTGAAAGGTACTGAAATTATCTACAAGTTCTTCAACAGGCGGATGACCAAATTCGAAATCTAAATTGGCGAAAAACTAAACCCTAGGTCGACTGCTCATGTTGTCCAAAACAGAGAGGGTGGCAACTTCTAGATATAATCCAATCTACTCAAATCCAGCACCACCAATTGATCTAAAAACACAATATTGATCCTTAAAACAGTACCTAGCCCAACCCCAAGGAGTCCCATGGCCATACTTTCGCCCGACGCACGAAAACCCAATAGATCTCCTCCCGGATCGCTCCTCGCTCCTCGCTCCAAATCCACCGGATCTCCTCTTCGCAGAGCGCTCCAATGGACGGATCTTCGAGGTGTTGAGGTGGACAACTCCCCTAGGGGCAGCAAGGGAGGTGGAGAGGGGAGGAGAGGGGTGGTGGCGCCATGGGGTAAGATGGAGAAGAAGGGTGTAGGATCGAAAGACACGAATATAGCAATCAGAGGGGGGTGAATGATTGTGCGGAAGCTAAAACCAAATTCTTGATCTACTAAAAGTTCACCCCAAAACAGAACCAAATAATTGCCTCGTACTCGACAAAAATAGAATGACAGAGGTTTGGTAAAAGGAGAATTCCCAGAGATCCAGCTGTTAGATCGATCTGAAAATTGGACACAAGAAACTAGATTCCAATACGAATCGAACACAAAAAGAATCAGCTCGATCGGACTTACGGATCAAAAGTTATTAACCTCGCAAGCTTGCTGTGACAGAAGATGACGAGAATTAATCTAACCAAAACTTCAAGATTAAACAAGAACGACAAAAGTTTAATTAACTAAACTTAGAGAAACCCTAAATCAATTCTCTAGAAAGGTTTTGATGGATCAAATCAAGATGAACCTCAAAGAACAAAAACCAATCTAGAACCAGAACAAGCATGCAACCAAAAACCAAAACAGAGACACTGTAGCAACGCGGTTACTGTAGCACGCAAGGATCTGGAAGAATTGATCTTTATTTCTTTTGTCTAAAGTACTCTCATCAAAAGAGTACAAACCCTAAAAGCTGAGCTCAAGATCTCAATGCGCTCAGCTTTGCTTAAAGCTTGATACCCTTCAACAGGAGACAACCCCTCCTATTTAAAGGACCAACCCACAAGTAGTCCTGAATACAATTCCTATTCCCTAGAAGGAATCTGTATCCAACACAACTCTACTTGGCCCAACCTGGCTGAGTACAACTCTTGCACGCGTATGGAAACCCTACCATACTCACGTGACTAACACTTTGCACGCGTATGGCCACCTGCCATACTCACGTGACTAATACTTTGCACGCGAATGACCTCCTGCCATTCTCACGTGAGTAACCATTCTTCATATGCACCATTCTCTTAGCCCGAACGTGACCTCAGTTCCTCCTGAACCTAGTCCCGAACCTCAGTTCCTCCATGAACCTAGTTCCAGTCCCGTCATTGACCACATTCGTCTTCGAGCAATACCTGCACATGAACAAACCACAAAACAAATCCGAGCACAAGTCCACGACTTGACTCAATGTCAATCCATGCAACTACTCACATGAGCATTGCATAAAGTCCACTTCAAGCATCATGAAATTCTCACAAATTTCATAATCTCAAAAACAAATCAAACACAATTCCATGTTTGCTCAAAACCCTAATCGAGCAAAAACGCATTCACGACGGACCAAAAAAATTGGTCCGGCGTACATGTAAAACTTACTGTTTTTAAGAACTTGGTCCCGCGCAAAAACCTTCAGAAGCACATTTACGACATACCAAAAAATTTGGTCTGTCGTTCATGGAAAAAACGAGGTCGCCAAAAACATGTGTATGACAGACCAAAAAATTTGGTTTGTCATACATGGGAAAAACAAGGTCGCCAAAAGCATGTGTATGACAGACCAAAAAATTTGGTTTGTCATACATGGGAAAAACGAGGTCGCCAAAAGCATGTGTATGACAGACCAAAAAATTTGGTTTGTCATACATGGGAAAAACGAGGTCGCCAAACGCATGTGTATGACAGACCAAAAAATTTGGTTTGTCATACATGGGAAAAACAAGGTCGCCAAAAGCATGTGTATGACAGACCAAAAAATTTGGTTTGTCATACATGGGAAAAACAAGGTCGCCAAAACTATGTGTATGACAGACCAAAAAATTTGGTTTGTCCTACATGGGGAAAACGCGATTTCTTGAACAAGCGTAAAAACATCAAAATCACGTTTATGACAGACCAAAAAGTTTGGTCCGTCATACATGCGAAACTCACTGTTTTTGGATGTTTGGTCTGGCGCAAATGCAAAGTCTCTTGTTTTTGGATGTTTGAATGTTTGGTCCTTCATGCAAGCAATTTTGCAAGATTAATCCTAACCAATTTTTCAGCACAAAATCAAGCCAATTTTTCATCACATGATTCACAATCTCCCCCTTGATGAAAACATTGGCAACACCACTTTAGATTTGAACATTGGCATTCTCTTTTACAAAAGATTTTGAGATCCAAAGGATTAACACCAAAACAGTAACCTCCCCTTTGACAAAAAGGCAAAACAAAATCTCCCCCTGAGAATGAAAATGTGTGTGAACCAAGAATTCCAAAATTCTCCAAACTTCTCCCAAAAAGCTCAAATTTCCAAAAAAAAACTTTTTCCCTTTTTTCTTTGAACTTCTCAAATATTCCCAAAATTTCTCCCCCTTTGACAATGGATTCATCAAGAGTACAAAAGAGAGAATTTGTTCAAAAAATTTCCTGCAGCAATGATTTCACAATGAGAAACAAGAGAGTGCCAAGATAGGAAAAGATGAGCTCATTCGATCATATAACCTTATATATCACATAACATGCAAAATACATGATCTTGATGTGATTTTAACAAGTTAGGGAATGACATGCATCTTAACCTCAATTCAGTCAACTATAGCCAAGTACTAAGCAAAACCATTAGTAGAAAAACAAAGGCTCAAAGTTGAAGCAAATAACAAATCAGGGCGAGCAAGTAGTTTCAACTCCAATCTAGTGGACCAATTTAATCTTTAAACAGTAAACTGCATGTGGCATGCTTGAAGCATACTTCTTTTATTTCCTTGGAGTGGCATGCTTGAAGCATACATCTTGTCTTTTGAGGGAATGGCATGCTTGAAGCATACATCTTATCTTTTTAGGGAAAGCACCCTGAAGCACATAACTTGAGGTTTTTTGCTTTTAACAACCCTTTTTATTGATTCCTTTTTTTTATTTTTCTTGATTATAAACATGCAAAAGTGATTAAAAGGTCTTATGAAAGAGTAAAGTTGAAACCACACTTGCTTCATAGCCCAAATTTGTCAAGAGGGTTCAATATCAAGCCTAGAAGAGTGAGATATCACAGAGTATTTAGCTATAGGCAATCAGTCCAGAGAATTCCACAATGTCATTTTTAGTTCAAGTGAGACAATTATATTATCATATATTAGCTCAATTACATAATATATAAAGAAATATGATAAAGTGAGCTCATCAAGTGAAAGAACTTGGCAAAGAAACTCCCCCTCAAAACAAACCCATTGGATGAACAATCCCAAGTTCTCCCCGAATAAAAGCAAAACTAGAAGAAGACAAAGGTTTTGTAAAAATGTCTGCCAATTGATGTTCAATATCCACATGATGAAGCACAATGTTGCCTTTTTCAACATGATCTCTAAGAAAGTGAAATCTGATGTCAATGTGTTTTGTTCTAGAGTGTTGCACGGGGTTCTTAGCAATGCAAATTGCACTAGTGTTATCACACAAAAGAGGAACACTATCCAAATTAACCCCATAATCTTTAAGTGTAGCTACTATCCAAAGAATTTGAGAACAACAACTAGCAGCAGCCACATATTCAGATTCAGCAGTTGATTGTGCAACAGAAGATTGTTTTCTAGATGACCATGCAATAAGAGAATTGCCCAAGAAATGACATGTACCAAATGTACTTTTTCTATCAATTCTACATCCTCCAAAATCAGCATCAGAAAAGGCTCTTAAACTAATGCATGAGGAAGCAGAAAGCCAAATGCCAAAATCTTGAGTTCCATGAAGATACCTGAAAATTGGCTGACTTGTCGATGTGAAGCACGTGGGGAAGCTTGAAAACGAGCACACAAGCACACAGCAAATTGTATATCCGGCCTTGATGCAGTGAGGTACAAAAGTGAACCTATCATGCTTCTATATTCCTTTTGATCAACTGGCCCACTATTTTCATCCGGATCAAGCGTGCAATTGCTTTCCATAGGTGTCATGATTGGTTTGCTGTTTTCCATCCCAAAACGATGTAGCAAGTCTCTTATGTATTTGCTTTGATGCACAAAAGTACCATCCTTCGTTTGCTTGATTTGAAATCCCAAAAAGTATGTCAACTCACCCATCATACTCATCTCAAACTCCTTCCTCATTGTTTCTGAAAACTCAGACACTAAAACATGAGAGGAACCACCAAAGATAATATCATCAACATAAATCTGAACGAATAGTTGATCATTGCCTTGCTTGAGTAAAAAGAAAGTTTTGTCGACCTTTCCCATTGAAAACCCCCTTTCAAGTAAAAAGGTTTTTAGCCTATCATACCATGCTCTAGGGGCTTGTTTCAAACCATACAAAGCTTTTGATAGTTTGAACACATGATTTGGAAACTTTGGATTTTCAAAACCAGGTGGTTGCTTGACATAAACCTCCTCATTTATGTAGCCATTAAGAAAAGCACTTTTCACATCCATTTGATACAATTTGAAACCTTTGGATGCAGCAAAAGCTAAAAGGATTCTAATGGCTTCAATTCTAGCAACAGGAGCAAAGGTTTCATCAAAATCTAAGCCTTCAATTTGAGTGTAACCTTGAGCAACCAATCTAGCCTTGTGTTCGCGCTAAAAATGTGAAGTAGGGTTTTCGGCCTCGAACACACAAGACAAACGCCGGGTTTGCAGAGCGTGCCAGTCAATTTGACCTGAAATTGACAAGGTGGAATTTGTAATTTGATCAAAGCCGATAAACAAAGATTTATCGGCTTTTCGCTAGTCGACAAGAATCGATTAGGGGATAACTAGATTAACCAATTATGATTAATCCGGATACAAGGTAAAATCGGCTTCGAGAAGGCGATGCGCAACAAAGCGAAGCAAATCGAACCTGGGTGAAATCGGCTAAATCAACAATCGGCGATGCGCAACTATGTTGATTCCGTCGACTTACAGAGGGATCTATGAAGCTAAAACGATGTAAAAGAAAAGCTTGTAAAAAGTATATGTTGTTGGATTGATTGATTCCCTTTTCGCTTGACGTCTATCCCCTTTTATAACACACCTGGCCGATCCGAGTTGTACATGGATACGGTGAGTTTTCCCGTATCGGCCTCCGGTCTGATTTCTTTTCCTTTTAGAAATGGATTCCTTTTCCGATTCGTTTACCGATTCCTTTCTATACGAACGTTTCTTTTCCGATTCAGACTGATTCCAATATATGCCAGATTTTGGTGCAAACATATGCCCCCCATTTTTGAAAGGTAGCTTGATATCTTTCAAAAATCCCTTCGCCTTTTTCCGTGATTGGCTTGTCGCTTAGGATTCACCTTGGTAACTTCCCTATTAATGGCGCCGCAATGCCCTCGGTGTGTTTTTAATGCAGCAACTATTCCCGCCTTTTCACCTTTTTCACCGAGGTATAAATATGAGGTCCCCCCCTGCGGTCATTTTCACCCTGGTGTGCTCTCGTTCGTCTTGAAATCGGCTTTTCTCCGCGTCAATCCTTTCTTCCTGTTGCATCGGCTGAAATGGACGCATCCCAGGTACTCATTCCGATCCCAGATAGCGACCATCAGTATTTTCTAGGCCCAATAGGAACTATAGAAACTGGTACGGTTGTTGGAGATGAGATCCCTAGACTCCCTTTATCGGCTCCTGGCTACAACATCAAAGAATGGACCAAAAGCTTTAGGGCTTGGCCGACAGCTCTCAAGGGCTGGAGGTCCTGGTATATTAGAGTATCAGCCCAAAAGAAGGCGGAGTGGGAAGGAATGGGTATTGCTGAGTGTATTCCTATGCCCTTAGCCGCTCCAGAACCTAATGAATCCTTGGTAGCCACCGCTTGCTATTTTTGGTCGGATTCTTTTAACGCCTTCTTTTTCCCGACTGGTCCTATCGGCCCAACCCTCCTAGACATGGCCGAATTGTGCTGCCTTAGGCCTGATGGAGACCAAATATCGGCTTTTAGCGGGAAACCTCAGTACAAATTGACTAGAAAAAAGGGAGAAGGTTGGTCCAGATATATACAAAATAATAACAAAGTAACCGGCCCTGTATCGGATGAGGAACATGTAGCTTTCCTCAACCTATGGCTAGACCGATTCCTCTTCTGTGGCGCTTCCTTAGGACCAACCCAGGTTTATCAATTTATGTCGGAGCAACTAGTCATGAGTCGTCGGCTAGCTTTAGGGAAATCCTTGTTGGGGGCTGTGTACCATATGATGCATATCATCCGGAGTCGGCTTTTTACCGGCAATGGTTCCTATGTCGTGGGCAATGTTGGTGGCCCACTTTGGTTTATCCAGATCTGGCTTTACTGCGTTTTCGGCCGCCTCATTATCCCGGATCCTTCGGAAGAATCGGCTTTCCCAATAGAAGATTTTCCTGAAGGCGCAACCCCCAGATTCCAGCCTAGCCGATCTCCGGGCGAAAAATTCATCATGTGTTCGTCCGATGAACCCAAAATCTCCCCGGCCGGTTTTCATAAGTACTTGTCCTTCTTTTTGAACCTTAACCAAGCCACCTTTAATCGTAGAGACTTCTTTTCGTATAGCCAACTAGCCGATCTCCCATGGCCTTCTTTTCTTCGTTTAAATTCTGATAGCTCTCTAATGCCCCAGTCCACTCTTGATCTGCTTCCTCTGCTGATTTCTCCTTGCATTCTTCACGTCGGCTTGAGTACTCGTAATAGAACATTTCAGCCGACCTATGAGTTCTATCACCCTTCAGTGTATGCACGCCAGCTGGGTTTTGGACAAACAATTCCTTGCCTTCCTTTACTTAACATGATCAAGCCACGAAACAAAGTCACTAACATTACTGCGGCGGAGCTTATTATCGAACTAGCTGATGAGCTCCATGTGGTGGACTTGCCTTTCCTCGTGCTGAACACACGTCGATCGGGCCAGTTTACCTCGTGGTGGGCTTCCATAGCTGAGTCGCTCCTGCGGAGGCGTACTATTCATGAGGTCTTGTCCTCTTTTCTCCCTGGCTTTCAAGAGCCGACGGAGGCTGCCACCGGGTCTAGCTCGAGTTATGCTAACTCATCTTTAGAGGTATTTTCATTTTGATATGTTTGTTGAAACAAGATTTTCATCGGCTTCACCATATCTTTTATCCTTCAGACAAGCAAGAGGTCGACTCCGGCGCAAACCACATCGGCCGACGACCGCTCGAAACGGCAAAGGCCGTCGACCCCTCTCGCTGGTTTATCCTCTGGCACGCTGAGGATTGACAGCCCGTCATTATCGGATCTCGCCGATCGGCATGTTGAGAGTAAGTGCAACTTAGCGGCATGTTGAGTAAGATTTCCTCTATCGGCTAACCCCATGTTTATCATCTTCATGGAAGAAGAAGAGCCGTAGAGTTGTTATCAAGCGATCACCAAAACCTGCTGGTCGTGATGCAGCATCATCTCCAGCTAGATCGGCTACTGCGGTTAGCTTCGATTTTTTTAATTTGGTTTTTCGTCTTGGTTTTTACTTTGGAAGTTAAGTTTTATTATTTTAGGAAACTCCTTCCGTTCAGATGATGGAAACTTTAGCCGATGCCGAGAAAACCCCGACAGATGTGCCCGTCTTATCAGCTCCTGCTCTCGTACTATCACCTGCTTCCCCGCCCCAAAAAACTGCTGATGTTCCCCTGCTGCTTGAAGCGGATCCTGCTGACCTTCTAGGCTTTTCCTTGGATGATCTTGACGACCCAGAGGTTCTGGTTACCGATGATTACCCAGCCGATATTCAACGCATAATAGCGGCTTCCGCTCCAGCGTCGGCTGCCGTTACTACTGCGCCGGGCATGCAGGAGCGACTCAACCGCCTCCTAGACGAAGTGATGCAGCCGGAAGTGGCTCTTCTGGCCAACACCCAACCTCTGAGGAATGCAATGGCGGCCATGCAAGCCGATCTTCCCCCCGCTGCTATGAACGCATTGCTAGAGGTATGCCATTTGGACGCACGTCGGCTGGATGTGGAGTCAGCCAAACTAAGGGTTGATCAGAGGAAGGCCCAGCAAGACGATCAACAGCTCTTGGACAGGCTTATAGCAGATGCTAAACTTCGGAAGAGCGTATTTGATCGAGTCTTTGCTACACTCAAATCGGCTAAGAGCAGAGCCCAAGAGCTGGAGTCGACCAAGATTAAACTCGAGGAGCAGTTGGCCATAGTCACCAAAGATATTGCAGACTGCCAGATTGGCATCTCAAACTCCTCATCTTCATTGGTCGTCCAGAGGCGGCAGATTGGTGAGGTTTTTGCACAAGTCAAGACCCAATCGGCCAAAATAGTTCCAGTTCCGGGTGATGCAGGAGCCGATGAACAACTAATAGATAGCGTCCAAGCTACTATTGGTAGGGCGGCGGCAGCACTATCGGCTTTGGGAGCCCATCTGCCTGGCTCCGGGCTTCATTGAAGACAGCGTTGTTTCTTGGACTGATATGTAGTACTGGCTGTGTAGCCGATTTTTGTAAACTCTTAATCCGTGATGGATGATGGATGTTTGCTTAACCGATTTGGTCGGCTGTATGACCGATTTTATATGCATGTTTTTGTAATCGATCCTGATGTTTCTCTTCCTGCAATTAGGACCCGACCCATATGCTTGGGTGATATGCCTTTAGGTATTTTCCATTGATCGCTTTAGGTAGGACGAATCCGTCTAAGGACTCCAGTATATATGAATTTCCACCAATCGGCCGATTTATTTTGTAAGACCCTTCCCACGTTGGAGACCACTTGCCGAATCGACTGTCCTTAGAACCGATTGGCAGCACGGTTTTCCAGACCAAATCGGCTTGATCGAAAGATTTCCAAATCACCTTTTTATTGTATGACCTGGCGACCCTTTCCTTGTTCCTCTTAAGCCGATCTAGCGTAATCAGCCTTAATTCGGCTAGTCATCTAGATTGTCAAGCATTGCCTGTTTGTACTCATCGGCTGGCACCGCGTCTTGTTTAAATAGCCTTACTGAGCCGATGTTGATTTCCACGGGTAAGACGGCTTCTTGTCCATATACCAACTGGAAGGGTGATAATTTAGTCGATCCATGATGAGATAACCGATAAGCCCATAAGGCTTCCGATAGCGTTGAATGCCACTTCCTTGGCTCTTTCTCAATTTTTCTTTTTATTAACTTTATTAAGGTTTTGTTTGATGACTCGGCCTGCCCATTGGCCTGAGCATAATAAGGGGAGGAGTTGAGTAGTTTTATTCCAAGACCTTCTGCAAAGTCTTTGAACTCCTTTGACGTGAACACAGTTCCTTGATCGGTAGTGATCGTTTGCGGGATCCCAAACCGATGGACGATGTATTCATTTACAAAGTCGATCAGCTCCCTGCTAGTAACTTTCCTGAGTGGTACAGCCTCAACCCACTTTGAGAAATAATCTGTGGCTGCAAGGATGAATTTATGTCCTCTGCTAGATGACGGAAATATCTGGCCGATTATGTCTATACCCCATCCCCTAAACGGCCATGGTTTGATGATCGGATGCAAAGTCGATGCTGGTGCTGACTGTATGTTACCAAACTTTTGGCATGTTTGGCATCCTTTATAGTATTTGAAGCAGTCTTCTAACATCGTCGGCCAAAAATATCCCGTTCGTCTCAATATCCATTTCATTTTATGGGCCGATTGATGTGATCCACAAATTCCTTCATGGACTTCTCCCATTGCTATTTTGGCTTCTTCAATTCCCAGGCATCTTAACAATAAGCCTTCCATGGTTCGAAAGTACAATACACTTTCCAGCAGAACATATTTGAGTGCTTTGCGACCTTACCTTTCGATCGGCTTAGATGGGTCTGACAAATAATCTTGTATTTCTTTTCTCCAGTCGTCAGGGTGGACACATAAAATCGGCCAAACGTTTAGCTCGATTGGTTCCTGTCGGCTTCCAATCCTGTATCCTGATGCACATTGTGCCAATTGGTTTGCTTTGTCATTAGCTTCTCTAGGGATATGTTCTATGGAAAATGTAGTAAATGTCTCGATAATCTGGAGGCATTGCTGCAAATATTGGGTTAGCGCATCATCATTGCATCGGTATTCACCGTTGACTTGTTGTACAATTAACATCGAGTCCCCGAAAGCTTCAACGTCTTTTACTCCGACGCTGTCCAGTAATTGCAGCCCTCTTAGCAACGCTTCATATTCTGCTTGATTATTCGAGCATCGGCCATTCAACCGATACATGAAGTTGTACTCCTGTCTTTTAGGTGAAATCAACATCACACCGATGCCCTCACCTTCTTGACAAACGGATCCGTCGAAATATAACTGCCAAGGAGCTACATCGGTCGATCCTGTTAATGTCTCACTTCCCGCGATAAAATCGGCTCTGACCGCCCTTTTTACAGATTTAGCCGATTCATATGTCAAGTCGAACTCAGTCAAGGCGTATGCCCATTTACCAAGCCGACCTCGCAAAATCGGCGCAGATAGTATGTACTTGATTATATCGGTTTTGCAGACTATGACGCATCTTGATGCCAGCATATAATGCCTTAATTTAGTGCAAGCAAAATACAAAGATAGGCACAATTTTTCTATTAGGGGATACCTGGTTTCTGCATCTAAAAGGCGTCGGCTTAGATAAAATATCGCACGTTCTTTCCTATCGGCTTCCTGTGTTAAGACTGCTCCTATTGTGTCTCCTTCAGCCGATATATATAGTCTGAAAGGTATACCATGTTTTGGTGCGGTCAATACTGGTGGACTCATCAGATAACCCTTTATGTCGTCGAAGGCCTTTTGTTGATCGGTTCCCCATTTGAACTCTTGGTTGTCTTTAATTTTCAGCAGTGGTGTGAAGGCCCGAATACGCCCTGACAAGTTCGAGATGAAACGTCGCAAGTAGTTGATTTTCCCAATCAATACTTGCAACTCCTTTTTGCTTGTCGGCGGTCTAGTATCGGCTATAGCTTTTACTTTGGCTTGGTTTACTTCAATTCCTACTTCATGTACTGTAAACCCAAGAAATTGTCCAGCCGATACTCCGAAAACACATTTGAGAGGGTTCATTTTTAACCCATGTAACCTTGTGCTTTCGAACATCTTTTCCAGATCGGCTACATGTTGCCAGTCTTCTTTGGATTTTACCACCACGTCGTCAATGTATATTTCCACAGTATTGCCGATTAAATCATGGAAAATATGGTTCATAGCACGCTGATAAGTAGCACTGGCATTTTTTAAACCGAAGGTCATAACTTTCCACTCATACAGCCCTAAAGCGCCCGGACATCTGAAAGCCGTTTTGGGTATATCGGCTTTGGCCATGAATATCTGATTGTATCCGGCGTTTCCGTCCAAAAAACTTATGATTTTATTTCCGGAAGCAGCATCAATAAGCATATCGGCTATAGGCATCGGGTATTCATCTTTTGGTGTGGCTTTGTTCAAATCTCTAAAATCGACACATACCCTAAGTTTGCCATTTTTCTTTTTTACAGGGACGATGTTTGAGACCCATTCAGCGTATCGGCAAGGCCGGATAAACTTTGCCTCTAGCAATCGTCCTACTTCTTCCTTTATAGCGTCATACAACGTAGGATTAAATCGCCTAGGGTACTGTTTGAATGGCCGATACACAGGTTTTATGGGTAGCCGATGTTCAACTAGCTGTCGGCTTAAACCTGGCATCTCGTAATACTCCCACGCAAAGCAATATTTATATTTTTTGAGTATTTCGACCAACTTTGCTTTATAACTGGGTTCTAATTTAGCACTTACAAACGTTGGTCTTTTGCAATCACCTTCCCCAATATCGATCTCTTCGAGCAAATCGGCAGAAGTAAATCCTAACCCTTTTCTTTCTTCTTCAAAATCCTCAACAGCTTCTTCGTATTCTTCTTGCCGATAGTTTCTTGCCTTTTCCTGCAGCTTTGCTAGTGTCTTGGACTCCATCTTCTTACTACTTCGTCTGTCCGATCAAACGTATTGGGTTTGACGCTGATCGGCTTGAATCCTGACTTCTCAACGCAGATAAAATCGCAATTATCCAAGGCTTTTCCTGATATACATTCGGCTTCTTCGTGTGGCCAATTAGTATCAGGGCTAGCCATGGCGATATGAGCCGATGTGTCGGCCGGTACAACTTGTACTGTATCATCGTTCCACTGCACCAATTTCTGATGCATCGTTGATGGTATACAGCAATTGGCATGGATCCAATCCCGCCCAAGGAGCACACTGTAATTGCCTTTGGCTTCTATCACGAAAAATGCAGTCGGCAAAGTTTTATTACCGACTGTCAGTTCTGACACCATTACGCCTTTAGCTTCAGTTGGGTCTCCCGTGAAGTCATTTAGCACCATATTGGTCTTGATTAAGTCTTCATCGGCTTTACCCAATTTTCTGAAAGTACTTAACGGCATCAGATTAACTGTCGCCCCACCATCGACCAACATACGAGATATCGGTCGGCCATTAATATACCCTTTTAGATATAACGGTTTTAGATGCCGATGCATGTCTTGTGGCTTTTCGAACACAGCGTCTGGTGCTCCGAGGCATAATTGGGCGAACACTTCTTCAGCCAATTCTTCGGTTTTGAACTCGGCAGGTAGAGTGAATACCATGTTTATATCCATTGGTGGTGTATCATCTCGGATCATCGGAGAACCGGATTCGACCGATTGATCTGAATCACTATCGATCTATTCCTTTTTTCTCCACTCTTTTTTCAAAACCGGTATTGGCCTTAACTTATTGAACATCCGATCCCTCTCGCTCCCTTTTTCGGCTTCCCTTTCTTCTTGTGTCTTTAATCGCTGAAGCCGCCTGCGTTGTGACTTGCTGAGGCCTGAGGGGCACCACCTAGGTTTAGGTTCTATCGGCGTCCTTATCTTTCCAACTAAATTGCTCATTTCGCTGTCAGATTCCATTCTACTTGTGTTATGAGAAGCCGATAATTCCTGATTTCGGGAGGACTCGCCTTGCTCTGTCGACAACCTTTCACAGATCGGCCTCCTGCTTCTCACTTCTAGTCGATCGTGTATCGGTCTAGACAACCTGTCTTTTACAGATTGGTTTGGCCGATATGCAGACGAGTGTTGCATAGGACAAGATACAACTGTTGGTAAGGTCATCCCTCTCTCCCAGCAAAACTGCCAAAAGGGACATTGCCGATGTTTCTCTTCTTCAGTAGTTGGTCGATGTGGCATATTTGGTCGCCAATAATAGTTGTCTGTCTTCTGATCCAGTTGATGAAAACTCTGGTGTTGTTGAGTGCTACACCTTCGACTTATCCTCTCATACTTCCCCAGGAGTTGTGAGAAAGTCGGCTTTTGTTTGAAATCAATTTTTCTTGGAGCCCTCTCAGCCCGATACCATTTTCCGATTTCCAAGTCTCCTCTTGGTCTTACCGTCCTTGAGTTCTGTCCATTTTTATCGGCTTCTATTTGTATGGAGCCGATAGTAATCTGCACTGTTTCATCTTTTGATCGTGCTTCAAATCCTTTAGTCGGCTTAACATCTTTCATATGTCCCTTTCCTTTTTGTGAGCACTGCACCATGTTGACCTGGAAAGGATTCATATCTATTTGCATAGCCGATTCTTCCGCAAACTTTAACCTGCCATCGGCGATGGCCGATTGAATCTGCTGTCGAAAAATATTGCAATCGTTAGTGTTATGTGAAAATGAATGGTGCCATTTGCAGTACCTTCTCTTTTTAATTTCTTCGGCTGACGGGATGACGTGCCCTTCTGGTAATCTTATGAGTTATTCTTGTAACAATAAATCAAATATTTTGTCACACTTTGAAACATCATATGAATACTTGACTTCCGCCCTATTTTTCGTTGGCTTGAGCAGAGAGCATACGAGTGGCTTTTTAGAACCCTTGGTCTACTCGGCTATGTTTACCTCTGCTTCGTCCTCAGAGGTGTCGCTTGAATTGTAATCTACCATGTTTACTTTGGCCTTTTCATTGCCGTTCAGCTTAAATCTATCTTTAAACCCTTTGCTCTCTGCATATCGGCTTTCATGTGCCGATACGCGATGGAGTAAGTGGCCTAAATCGGGAAACTCTTGGCCCGATAGCTTCTCTTTTAATGGCGGGATTAGCCCTTGGAATGCTAAATCGGCTAATTGATCATCGGGTAATGTTACACTGAAGCATCTATTCCGTACGCCTCTAAACCTTCTGATATAATCGGAAACCGATTCACCGTACTTCTATCGGACTGAACTAAGATCAGAAATCCTAAGCTCCATAGTCCCCAAAAAAAAGTATTCATGGAATCGGCTTTCTAAATCGTTCCACACATGAACTGAATTCGGAGGTAGATTAGTGAACCAAGTGAATGCAGCACCAGACAATGATAGAGGAAACAGTCTAATTTTTAGTCCATCGGACTGTGCAGCCTCTCCACACTGAGCCATAAACCGTCCGATATGCTCAATCGTGGTGACAGAATCATCACCTGAGAATTTGGCAAAGTCTGGTATTCGAAAGTTGTGCGGGTATGGCATTCGATCTATGTAATCGGGATACGGCTTCCTGTAGCCGATCACTCTTCCTTTGGGCTGTAAGCCGAACTGTTCCCTCAAAACATTGGCAATTTGTTCTGCCCAATTGACATTGTCGGCTTGTGGTGCAACCGGACATTGCCAATTCTCATTATTCATGCCTTGCCCCCCGAGTGCAAACTCGGGTCTTTGTCCAAATCGCGCCGCAGGATGTCTTGGCACTTGGTCATGATCATGATTAAAACCTAATGCATCGGGTATGGGCGCGAAAGGTTCGACGCACGGCGCTTGTTTCACGGTTGTGGCTCCCCGTGATTGCGGAACCTGATCCGTTTCGATCGGCTGATAAACCGATAAACCGCTGCTATTGGAGGGCCCATTTGATGCGCTTACCTTAGCCCCATCCGTGTGCCCATGGTAATGTTTAAATCCATCTCTCCGTATGTTTGGCTTTAAAACAGTAGGTTGAGTTGGCATCATGATAGGTGTTTGAGCCGACACGTTTACTGTATTGGTGTTAGGTGTTATGGAATATACTGGGTACGTGGGGATGGTTTGTGGTGGATCTAGCAGGCTTCCAGACACAGCCAATTCCTGAGCAATTGTTTTCACACTATTTTCTATCATCGGCCTTAATGTGGATACTAGAGCCGATGACTGATTAATTAATGCATGATGAACAGATTGCTCGATCATACTTGATAAATCGGCCTGAGCGGGTGCGTATCGGCTTACCGATTCGGATGATGAATCCCCGATAGGATTGATGCTTGGGAGTGCAGTCTTTTGAGTAACGCCACGGCGTGTTTTCTGGAAGCACCGTAGCATCATCTCTTCCAAAGCTGCCTTTCGGTCTTCGATTTCTTTCCGCTGCTCAGGGGTCAAATCGGCCATCTGAGGCGCGATTATGGCATCTGTGTTGATATCGGAGGTGATCGTAGGCTTATCGGTTGACGACATCTCGACTTTCTTGGTCCCACCGGGCGTGCCAAAATATGTTCGCGCTAAAAACGTGAAGTAGGGTTTTCGGCCTCGAACACACAAGACAAACGCCGGGTTTGCAGAGCGTGCCAGTCAATTTGACCTGAAATTGACAAGGTGGAATTTGTAATTTGATCAAAGCCGATAAACAAAGATTTATCGGCTTTTCACTAGTCGGCAAGAATCGATTAGGGGATAACTAGATTAACCAATTATGATTAATCCGGATACAAGGTAAAATCGGCTTCGAGAAGGCGATGCGCAACAAAGCGAAGCAAATCGAACATGGGTGAAATCGGCTAAATCAACAATCGGCGATGCGCAACTATGTTGATTCCGTCGACTTACAGAGGGATCTATGAAGCTAAAACGATGTAAAAGAAAAGCTTGTAAAAAGTATATGTTGTTGGATTGATTGATTCCCTTTTTAAGCAGCGTCTATCCCCTTTTATAACACACCTGGCCGATCCGAGTTGTACATGGATACGGTGAGTTTTCCCGTATCAGCCTCCGGTCTGATTTCTTTTCCTTTTAGAAACGGATTCCTTTTCCGATTCGTTTACCGATTCCTTTCTATACGAACGTTTCTTTTCCGATTCAGACTGATTCCAATATATGCCAGATTTTGGTGCAAACACCTTGTTTCTAACAACAACACCATCCTCACTTTGTTTATTTTTGAAAACCCATCTAGTTCCAATAACATTAAAATCTGGAGGTGGTGAGACAAGTTTCCAAACTTTATTTCGTTCAAAATTCTCTAATTCTTCATGCATGGCATTGATCCAAGATTCGTTAGATAATGCATGAGATATATCTTTGGGTTCAAAAGAAGCAACTAAAGCAGAATGAGCATGAGTGTCAGAATGAATAAACCTTGATCGAGTGACTCTCTCATTTAGGTCTCCAATCATTTGTTCAGATGGATGCATATTTTGAATGTGCAAGGGAGCATTGGCTTTTGAGACTTCTCCTTCTTCATTTTCAGCATGTACAGATGATGTTGTAGCTTGAGGATGGTTAGCTGTAGGTGATGTAGTAGTAGGTGCCAAAGGTGCTACAGCTTGTTGTGCATTAGGAAGAGTCAAAACCTCATCTTCAACATCATCATTATCTTCAAAGATTTTCTCCCCCTGAACATATGCGCCTGTACCTGCATCACTTGGACTAGTGCCTGGACTAGCCTCATCAAAAGTAACTTCACAAGTTTCCACAATTTTGTTAGTCTCCAAAACAAGCACACGATAGCCACGAGTATGAGCAGGATATCCAAGAAAAATGCCATCAGTTGATCTAGCTTCAAATTTATCAAGATTTCCAGATTTCAATACAAAACATTTGCATCCAAAAACTCGAAAGTGAGAAACAGAAGGTCTATGTCCAAACCGAAGCTCATATGGAGTCTTACCCAATTTTGATCTCAAAAACACACGGTTTGAAACATAACAAGCAGTTGAAATAGCTTCAGCCCAAAAATTTCTAGGAGAGTGATGTTCATCTAACATGGTTCTAGCCATCTCAACCAACGTTCTGTTTTTCCTTTCGACTACACCGTTTTGTTGAGGCACTCTAGGTGATGAAAATTGATGATCAATTCCTTTTTCAGCACAAAAGAGTTCAAAAGAAGAATTTTTAAACTCAGTTCCATTATCACTTCTAATCGCTCTAAGAGCTCCTGGATGATCAACAGAAAGACTAAGAACAAGACTTCTAAAATGACTAAAAGCCTCATCCTTAGATGCCATAAAGTATACCCAAGAGTATCTAGAAAAATCATCAACAATCACAAGCACATACCACTTGCCTCCAAAAGATTGAACTCGAGATGGTCCAACAGTGTCAAGATGTAGTAGCTGTCCCGAGCGTTTGTCATCACCATGGTAAGAGGTGGATGTGAACCTGCAATCATCTTACCATGTCTACAAGAAGAACATACTAGATTGCTATCACCCTTAAGCTTAGGCAAGCCACGTATGAGATCTAAACCACTTACACGAGTAAGATGATCAAAACCAACATGACCAAGTCTACGATGCCAAAAGAATAAATCTTTAGAAACATTGACAATTAGACACCTATGCTTAGAAGACGGTGATGCATCAAAATCAGCTTTAAATACTCTTCCAAAACGAGAAATTTTGAACACAAGATCACCTGAAGCATCTAGCACTTTGCATTCATTTTTCTTAAAGCTTATCTCAAGATCTTCATCAAGCATTTGTGAGACAGAAAGCAAGTTATATTTCAAATTTTCAACAAGAGCCACATCTTTGAACATAAACTTGTCACTTACCTTTATTGTACCTTTTGCCACAACAGAAGAGGAAGAAGCATCTCCAAAAGTAACACTTTCAGCACGAGATGCACGAGTGAGGGAGGAGAACCAATTCTTACCACCGGACATGTGGCGTGAGCATCCGGAATCCACTAGCCATATGTTCTCCTTCCTTGCGCGAGAAGCCTACATAGCAAAACATGTCGAGGTCTCGATCTTTGGGGGTTAGGAATGAGATTTTTGGGAATCCAGTACTGAGACACACGACGCACAACAGTAGGTACAACACGATAATTTTATGCACAAAATCAGATTTGCCTTTTCCCATGTTTCTAGGAACAGAAGGTGTTTTCATCACTCTAGCCGCATAAAAATGTGCTTTGCTGAAATTTGACCTAGCCTTAGTTCTTTCCTTCTTTTGCTGTTTGGCTAGTATAAAGCAAAAATCTACTAAGTGTCCATCTCTACCACATTGAGTGCAAGTGTACTTGACAGGATGTTTAGCTTTAACAGTAAAAGCACATTTTGCATTCATCATAGTAGAAGATAAAAAACCAGCAGATTGAAAAGCAATTTTCTTAGGCTCATTAAATAACTCAATTTTGCAAGGAGCCTAAACAACAGTGCGAGGTTTAGTTTCATATGTGGCATAAGGATCAAAACCTAAACCTCTCTTGTTTGTGCTAACCTTAGATTGATCCAAAATCATGTTCAACTTTTTCTTGCCATTAGTGAAACGTTCCAAAGAATTTTGCAAGTAATCAACTTTCTTAGCAAGAGTTAAACAATTATTGCAAGGAATATTGACCTTCCCTTTCTGTTTACGACAACTAGAGCATGAAAGAACCTCATGAGTAAGCAGATTATCAGTCAATTGAGAAACCCTAGCATTTGCATCTTTCAATTTTAATTCAAGAGTTGAGCATTTAGAACAAGAAGTTGAACCATGCAAATCATCAGTGGAACAGCTAGCATGTTTAACATGTTTCTCATTTAGATGCAAATGTAAGAGCGTGTTCTTTCCTAAGCAAGGTGAGCTCATTGTAAATTAAGTCACATGATTTACAAGTATCATCATCAGGAATCAATGTCTTAAGTCTAGCAATTTCAGCATTCAATGACTCCACAAGAATATCATGTTTCTTAATTTTTCTATCACGTTTGTCAAGTAATTTTCCAAGACGGGCAACAAAGATTGGCTAATTCATCATAAGAAGGATCTACCTCATTGAAGTCGCTGTCATTGCCGTCCTCGGTGAAGCTATCCTTGCTGCTTGCCATGAGACACAATCCCATCAAATCATGCTTGCTTGGAGTTGCATCATCTTCGCTGCTCTCCGAGTCCACATCGCTCAA
Source organism: Rhipidocladum racemiflorum (assembly GCA_036346355.1). Taxonomy (NCBI): domain Eukaryota; kingdom Viridiplantae; phylum Streptophyta; class Magnoliopsida; order Poales; family Poaceae; genus Rhipidocladum; species Rhipidocladum racemiflorum. The sequence continues at coordinate 41,636,119 of CM070573.1, forward strand.
ATTGACTTGTTCAAGAGCGGAAAGAACTCTGTGAACCACCTTGCGGTTGATGAAGCTCTTCTTCTTCCTATCATTTGACGAGAACCTTTTCTTCTCATTCCTTCGTCGTTGTCCTTCTCCTCCTTTGATGTTTTTCCTGCAAGCTTAGGACAATTTGTGCGAATATGGTTGAGGTCACCACACTCATAGCATCTTGGAGGACCACCTCTCTTTCTCATTCTCACATTCTCGCAAAGCTTTGTTAAAGCGAGAAGAGAGTAGTGCCAGATCTTCTTCAGAAACTCTTCAAGTTGCTCATCTGTTAAAGAAGACATGGAAGACAAGGCAAAGCTAGAAGAAGAATTTGCATTTGACATGTTAGGGTTAGAGATCAAAGCAATTGATTTAATATTACCTTTCCTTGCAAGAACATCCAACTCATGAGTTTTCAATTTAGAATACGAACATCTAATGTAAGTGTACTCATGATAGTAGATTCTCTAATGGATGTAACTTTCATCTCCCAAATAGACATGTCTAAAGCACCAAGCAATTGTCTAGCATTAGCAAGCATCATCAAAGCTAACTCCAACAAAGACGAAGATTACTAAGAATTTTATTGAAACGTGCAAAGAAGTCATCTAGCGACTCACCGGTTTCATCTCAAATCGCATGTATTCTTTTTTGTAAAGATCTTGACGAACCTCTTTAATAGTGTTAGAACCCTCATGGTAATCACAAAGAGATTTCCATACCTCATATGCGGACTTGAGATGGATCACACGGTCAAAGTCGCTGCGTCCCAAACCTTGGATGATCAAGTTGCGCGCCTTGCTGTTTGCTTCAACATGTGTGCGATTGGTGTCGTTGACGTTGTCGTTTGCAGGGACTTCATATGGCTTGTAGACCTTCTCCCAAATTGTGAAGCCTTGTGCTTGGATGAACGCCTCCATCTTGGTCTTCCAAAACTGAAAATCAACACCATCGAACACACATGGTTTTGTCGAATAACGATCCATTAATCTAATCACCGGTTAAGATAGATTAGAAAAACCTCGCTCTGATACCACTTGTAAGATCGAAAGACACGAATATAGCAATCAGAGGGGGGGTGAATGATTGTGCGGAAGCTAAAACCAAATTCTTGATCTACTAAAAGTTCACCCCAAAACAGAACCAAATAATTGCCTCGTACTCGACAAAAACAGAATGACAGAGGTTTGGTAAAAGGAGAATTCCTGGAGATCCAGCCGTTAGATCGATCTGAAAATTGGATACAAGAAACTAGATTCCAATACGAATCGAACACAAAAAGAATCAGCTCGATCGGACTTACGGATCAAAAGTTATTAACCTTGCAAGCTTGCTGTGACAGAAGATGACGAGAATTAATCTAACCAAAACTTCAAGATTAAACAAGAACGACAAAAGTTTAATTAACTAAACTTAGAGAAACCCTAAATCAATTCTCTAGAAAGGTTTTGATGGATCAAATCAAGATAAACCTCAAAGAACAAAAACCAATCTAGAACCAGAACAAGCATGCAACCAAAAACCAAAACAGAGACACTGTAGCAACGCGGTTACTGTAGCACGCAAGGATCTGGAAGAATTGACCTTTATTTCTTTTGTCTAAAGTACTCTCATCAAAAGAGTACAAACCCTAAAAGCTGAGCTCAAGATCTCAATGCGCTCAGCTCTGCTTAAAGCTTGATACCCTTCAACAGGAGACAACCCCTCCTATTTAAAGGACCAACCCACAAGTAGTCCTGAATACAATTCCTATTCCCTAGAAGGAATCTGTATCCAACACAACTCTACTTGGCCCAACCTGGCCGAGTACAACTCTTGCACGCGTATGGCAACCCAACCATACTCACGTGACTAACACTTTGCACGCGTATGGCCACCTGCCATACTCACGTGACTAATACTTTGCACGCGAATGACCTCTTGCCATTCTCACGTGAGTAACCATTCTTCATATGCACCATTCTCTTAACCCGAACGTCCCGCATGATATCCTTGACCACCAAGACCTCAGTTCCTCCTGAACCTAGTCCCGAACCTCAGTTCCTCCATGAACCTAGTTCCGGTCCCGTCATCGACCACATTCGTCTTCGAGCAATACCTACACATGAACAAACCACAAAACAAATCCGAGCACAAGTCCACGACTTGACTCAATGTCAATCCATGCAACTACTCACATGAGCATTGCATAAAGTCCACTTCAAGCATCATGAAATTCTCACAAATTTCATAATCTCAAAAACAAATCAAACACAATTCCAAGTTTGCTCAAAACCCTAATCGAGCAAAAACGCATTCACGACGGACCAAAAAATTTGGTCCGGCGTACATGTAAAACTTACTGTTTTTAAGAACTTGGTCCCGCGCAAAAACCTTCAGAAGCACATTTACGACATACCAAAAATTTGGTCTGTCGTTCATGGAAAAAACGAGGTCGCCAAAAACATGTGTATGACAGACCAAAAAATTTGGTTTGTCATACATGGGAAAAACAAGGTCGCCAAAAGCATGTGTATGACAGACCAAAAAATTTGGTTTGTCATACATGGGAAAACGAGGTCGCCAAAAGCATGTGTATGATGTACCAAAAAAATTGGTTTGTCATACATGGGAAAAACGAGGTCGCTAACGCATGTGTATGATGTATCAAAAATTTGGTTTGTCATACATGGGAAAAACGAGGTCGCCAAAAGCATGTGTATGATGTACCAAAAATTTGGTTTGTCATACATGGGAAAAACAAGGTCGCCAAAACTATGTGTATGACAGACCAAAAAATTTGGTTTGTCCTACATGGGGAAAACGCGATTTCTTGAACAAGCGTAAAAACATCAAAATCACGTTTATGACAGACCAAAAAGTTTGGTCCGTCATACATGCTAAACTCACTGCTTTTGGATGTTTGGTGCCCCGCAAATGCAAAGTCTCTTGTTTTTGGATGTTTGAATGTTTGGTCCTTCATGCAAGCAATTTTGCAAGATTAATCCTAACCAATTTTTTAGCACAAAATCAAGCCAATTTTTCATCACATGATTCACAAAGGGGAAGGGTGGAGGCGCATGGGGGGGCTAGGGGGTGGCGGCTAGGGTTGGGAGAGGGAGTTTGGGGCGCACCAAGGGGTGGGGGCTAGATTTGGCTGCCCAAAAGTCCCCCCCCCCTTGGGTCCAAACCCTTCCACCGGAGGTCCAACTCAACCCCCAAGGCCCAAAGTCCCCCGGATAGGCCCAAACACCCGAAAACGGCCCAAAAACACGCTATAAACGGCATAACGTAAAGTTTTAACCTCCATTTACATATTTTATAATGTTTTGACCTCAACATCCACATTTTATAAGATTATGACCCTCCGTGGTGTCACATTCTCCCCCCTTCAACAGGATTCGACCCCGAATCCGAGACACGCCACTTCGCAAACAACCAAATCGAAGAGAGCTATGGTTCACGCCTCAGAACCCACTTAGAAGCCCCTACGATTTGCACCAACTAGCACTTAGAAGCAAGGAGCTAAGGATCAAAGACTGACAGCTCTAAAGATAACTCACATTCAAAACTTGCCAGAATTCTTACTCCACTTTGAAACACCGAGTACAAACATAAGGATTCAGAATGTCCCAAGCAAAAGGATAACTTCCTAAGCTGACAATGAAGGGAAACGGTCTCATATTCCTCATTTTTATGCATTCCTTGGCACTAAAGTGCCCGATCCCTTTAACCGATGTTTCTCCTCAGAAGAACACGGCACCAACCTCTAAAACCCTCTTCAGCTCCCACGCACAAGAGTGCTTTCACATCTCAATCTCTCTACTATGGTTCGTCGTATTCTAGACGACGCGGACCAAGCAAGATACAACACTCCAAGACTAACAACTGCTTGAACAATCGGCTAATACCTTGCAAAAGATTGACCTTTTACAAAAGACCAATACCCACCACTACCACCGAAGGAAAAACCTACTTTATAACCAGGGTCCTTAAAACCCGCAAAAACAATATCAACCGAGCAATCCACACCGGTTGACACAACTCGCTCAGAGCTCGGCGACAAAAGATCCAATACACTTCGAAAAGGAAAAGCAATTACTAGCAACCACCAAGTGGTCCACTAATAATTTAATCAACCCTACCGAGGGACACATCAATGACACAAGTCTCCAAGAAGGTTTGAATTGAGTCCTACACAACCTTCCTTTACTCTTCACTTCCAAACTAGTTACGATCAACCACTAGCAACGCCTAATATCTTAGGTCATTACAAACCCACACTAGATTCGTTTTTATAAGAAGGTTTAGCCCTCGCATTCTTCCTATCAAAGAATCGGAACAAGGGTACAATCATTGAGTAAGCTCAACCAAGACCCATGAACCCAAAATGATCTACATCCAACAACTCGAACTCCAAGGCGCTAAAAGCCACATTGGAAAGAGTTCGGCAACAACCAAAGAGTACTCATGTCATTTTTCTAAGCCAAATCGCAAAGAAAACTCAAACCTCTAACACCACAGCCAAAACACCACAAATTATCCATTCTTTCTTTTCATACTAGGAAGAAATGGAAATCTCGATACATGACAAGAATGCACACTTTTCAAGAGCACTCCGGATTAGTCATATATCCATATATGACTTTCTCACCGACCTGGCTCACCGACTCATTTATCATTGAACATTTATAAACGATGCCATGCTTCATTTTCACCATTCACTCATCATGTAACAACAATACCGAAAAGTCATTCATCAAAAGACTTCTTCCTCGGTATCACATGATTGAAACACACATAACATTGACGGCTGCGCTAAATCATATAGACTATGACTGCAACACCGTTAGCTGGAACACACCACGTCATGTCAGAACCCACTATTTCTCGAAAGCTAAACTTGCAAAACCTCACATTTTAACCAAAATCAGCATTTTGGAAAAGAACATCGACTCCAAAGTTAAACATCAGCACACACAACCACCACAAATGTTCTCAACAAGAAAAGGAAACTCATTTCCAAGAAGGGAACACTTCACTAACAAAATCACTGATGAAACATTCATAAAATCCACCCTTTTGAAACACTTGCAAACACCACACACATTTTCCAAATAACTCCAATTCTAACCAAAAAGAGTCACAAATTAAATCCCCAGAAACTCCAATACAACCCACTATGTCCAACTGCTTCCTTTAAAATTTATTCCCAAAGAAAATTCAGGGCGAACGTGAAGGAGCGCAATCCACTTAAAACTTTTGGGTGTCAATCCATACTCATAGCACAACTAAACAAATGGGCCAAACCCAAAGATCAACACCAATCCCTACGAGTTTAGGGAAACTCTGACACACAACATAAAAAAAACGCCTTGATCGAAAGCATTTGACCAAGATAGCAAACAACCAAACTAGTCCAAAAGGTTTTAAACACAAGCTCAGCATGAAACCCTATACTTATCTTTTAAACATTCAATATTCACTATTTACTCATCGAGAAACCCCTCAGGTTACAACAAGAGCTACAAAATAAATTCTTTCTCTTATTACCTTTCCCAATACTTATAAATAGAGTTTATGATGCTTATCCAAAGACATCCAACGAAGACTACGTCAACAAGATCCCCACGGACCAACATATCATATAACATCATATTCTAGATTGAAACAAATGCTCCAAGAAATCTTTCAGCATGATCAACCAATGAATTTCATACCACCTATATGTAAACGTCTCGACAATCGAAACTTATTCAGTTAACAAGCGACTTCAACATATAAATATTATCTCCACAAGGAAGAAATTGTAAGTGAGATTAAGTTATACTTTCATTAAGGATAAAATCATTCATCATGTTAATTATCCAAAGCTCACTCCATTGCAACATGTTAAAATTTTCCTCTACTTTAACCATGGTTTTCCAACGAGTAATATAAACAGTTACCACCACTACTTAGTCATCAATAACAACAAATGGGCATAATCATCAACCAACAACATTACTTTTAGCTATCCTATACATAGGTGATAACAAAATTACCACCGCACAACATACTCCAACTATTTAAAATAGATTGAATACTAGCATTAACACTGCCCTTAACAACATCATTAACAATAAGTCGTATGTCTTCTCAATTGATATCAATACTAGCATTGTAGAGACACAACTGCATACTTCCAAATATACTAGTAGGTTGCAACAACATAAATAGCAACTCTAATCAACTTCCAAATTAAAGCCACTAGTCAACATGATTAAATTTCTCTATTAACCCGTTAGATTAGAACATCTTTAAACAATCGGCAAGGTTTCTTTAATAGTATCATTAATTTACATCATCTTAATGTTCTAACTATGCATCAAGGTTTAAACTTTTAACATTAACAAGGATCATAAGCACTTTTAAAGCATGGCAACAGATTCTAAGCATGTACATTAACGCATTTAATCATTCCCACTATGGGGTACTCTACATCACTAGAGGTTCACCTAATCTTAAGCTAAAGGTAACAATTACATTTAATTGTTTCAACTCGCAAATTAACTTAACAATATGTCATTCCATAAACCAGATTGGTAGATACTACATAACATGCTAAACAACAATTTTCACTTTTGACAAGTAATTTCAGTCAAACGAATACTTACTTTATTTGCAGCATTTTTTTTCTTTTAATACTCAACCAAAACTCACAAAGAAGCTTGACTCTCAAAGTTGCAATGAGATAAACCCAAACTTGATCATGCAAGAGGAAATTCTCTAAAACACTTTTCAATCTCAAAGACTCCCATAGAGGAAAATGGTTGAAACACAATTTTCTTAAAAGGGAACCAAGCGATCAAGTAATCCATTTCAAATAAAACCTTAACACCAAACCCCAAACTTTCACGAAACAAGAAGGGCTTTCAAAGATGATTTCTCAAACCAGTAAAATGACGAAATCAAACACCATTTACTCCTACAAAGCCACAGAACTTCAGCCCTGACAACCAAGTCTGGCATAACGCCGCAATAACTCTTTTGACCTCGGAGAAAAACAAACACAGGAATAAATTGAATGCTTCTCCCCATAAAGCAATCAACAAACTAAGCATCAAAGCTGGAAAGGCGACCAAAAGAAGCGCAACACTAGACTCTTCTTCTTCGTCTTCAACCAAAGAAGACAAAACCACATACCGCATACGGAACAATCCGCAAAAATCCAAGACCAAACACTTTTCTTTTGATTTGAATTGACTAAAAACCAAGAAGACCAACCAAAACCAACCATGAGAATGGTGAAAAGCATCCGAAGGAAACCACCATCAACTCTTCAATTTGTCTCCAGCCAACTACCCGATCTACGATAGAAAAGGTAAGCACTCTTTCCCCACATGGGGTTAATAGTTCTTCGGTGGTGGCTTTAACCGGTCATACCGTCAAACCACACCCTTACTATTAACAAAAGTGGTGACCGAAACCCTTCGGCACCACAACCCCACTTTATCACAAAAACAAGAGCAATTCAATCATTTATCTCATTGACATAGCAACATGCATTGTCAAATGAAGCATTCAACATCAAAGTTTAAATACAACATTTAAGCGTAAAGAAACGATACCCATACCCTTTTCCTACTGTGCATCCATGTGTGTCAAATTTTAGATTAGTTATACCACTTTTGCAAGTTTTAATGTTGCTATCCTATGACAAAATTTTAGTTAAAACCTAAGCCATGTTTCTAAGTTATTCCACATCACATTTTAGTTGTACCCTATAGCATGACACTAAAAATACACATTCCAAGGACCTACAGCCCGCTCTGATACCAACTGTAACACCCCGGCATCTAGTATGCCAGAATGCTACCAAACATAGACTAAACAACATCTAAATACCACAACTAACGATAAATTACAGCAAAGGCGCATATGCTAAAAACCAAAATTTCGGCAGCATCTCCTTTGTTTTATCATGATTTCAACAATAGCGATATCATAGCAAAATATTTCATAACATAAGACATCTAAAGCAGCAATATATAATGGATAAAACATCATCATAAGCAATTAAACCAAAAACAACCACACAAACATCTATAGCTAAGCAAAGAGGATCAACAGCACATTAAAATTATTCCATACACCTAGTTCAGGGCATTATTATTATGATCATGACTCAAGGTTGGTAAATTTGAGTAGAACTACGTGAAGATGTGTAGCTAATGCCCTTTCCCACATGCTGGTGTCATGGTACCTAAAAAAACAACATAAACACAAGTGTGTGTTCATCACTCAGCAAGTATATTGCAATGGTACAAACAAAAACAATTACATGGCTACAACAACTCACATCATGTATATCATCTCATTCATGTTCACAAATCATTATCATCATCATTATGTATGCAATGCGATGCGATTCGATGCTCATATCTCCTTGGAAACTCATACCGGTATGGTTGAGTACACACCCGTCGGTGTGCACCCTCTCCCCCCTTCCATCCCGAAGATGGAGGGTGCCTACTCCTCGCTTCCATTCACCGTGGTGAATGGAATCACGATGTAGGACTTACTCAATGGCTCTCCGGAATAGTCATAACTTTCTCACCGACCTTCCCCAGACTAGTTATGACTTTCTCACCGCCCGGGCCATGTATCATGCCATGTATGCAAATATGCCAACATCATGAAAAACTTGTACATTAACACATGGCATCATCATAAATATCTTGTACATTAACACATGGCATCATCATAGATAACTTGTACATTAACTCATGGTACCATCACGTAATAAACATATGCATCATATCAATGGCAAACATTAAAGCATGGCATGTGAACATATCATATATTCAAATTTCAATCTCAATCAATCAAACAATCTACAACCCGATACCCATTCCAATACACTTGCCTCAATCATAGGCGACGGATTGGCGAGAAGTAGAAGGCAATCCCGGGGTCAGACCACCTGCACATAGGTACCACACACTCACAATCATGTCCACAAAACAGTACGCAAACCCTCATACCCCGACGTTGCCAACTACTCGCAACACCCAAAAAACAGAGGTTCTGTCCCGTCGGGACAGCAGCCTTCCAAAAGGCATAACTTGAGTTCTGGGACTCCGAATCAATTAAACGAGTACATCCTCGCGTAGCTTAGGAAATTTCCAACTTTTTCTAAGTGTAAGGAAAGACTGATTCGGAATCTAAAGTGGTTTAATCTACAGAATACCGTGATCTGTTCCAATCACGTCACAGATTTTTACACGCTCGGTAAAACAGCCATAACTTTCAAACGGATGATCGGAATTTAACGTTCTTTATACCCACTGAAAGGTATTTAAATTATCTAAAACTTCTTCAACAGGCAGACGACCAAATTCGAAATCTAAATTAGCGAAAAACTAAACACTAGGTCGACTGCTCATGCTGTCCAAAACAGAGAACGTGGCAACTTCTAGATCTAATCCAATCTACTCAAATCCAGCACCACCAATTGATCTAAAAACATTATATTGATCCTTAGAACAGTACCTAGCCCAACCCCAAGGAGTCCCATGGCCATACCTTCACCCGACGCACGAAAACCCAATAGATCTCCTCCCGGATCGCTCCTCGCTCCAAATCCACTAGATCTCCTCATCGCGGAGCGCTCCAATGGACGGATCTTCGAGGTGTTGAGGTGAACAACTCCCCTAGGGGCATCAAGGGAGGTGGAGAGGGGAGGAGTGGGGTGGTGGCGCCATGGGGGAAGATGGAGAGGAAGGGGAAGGGTGGAGGCGCATGGGGGGCTAGGGGGTGGCGGCTAGGGTTGGGAGAGGGAGTTTGGGGTGCACCAAGGGGTGGGGGCCAAATTTGGCTGCCCAAAAGTCCCCCCCTTTGGGCCCAAACCCTTCCACCGGAGGCCCAACTCAACCCCCAAGGCCCAAAGTCCCCCGGAGAGGCCCAAACACCTGAAAACGGCCTAAAAACACGCTATAAACGGCATAACGTAAAGTTTTAACCTCCATTTACATATTTTATAATGTTTTGACCTCAACATCCACATTTTATAAGATTATGACACTCCGTGGTGTCACACCTGCCTGGCAATTGCCCCTCTTCATCCTAGACTGCTCCACAAAGGCAGGCGAGGCCCAGTAGGCACAGAGTGCTTGCCAGGCATCAGGGCACTTCCTAAGCCAAGGCAGGTCCACTGCAGGTACTCATCTTCTCGAAGGTAGATTTTTGAAGCACCTAACTTCTTGCTCATATCCTGACATTTGAACTATTTGTAGTATATACACACTGTTTGGATACGAGAATTGGATATCATGTCCTTCACCACCCTTTTTGCAGCATTCTCAAAGACATACTTCGCCTTAGCTGCCAATGTCTGCTCTTGTCCATCGGGCAAACGATACCTCAACTACTTGTGCAAACACAATATTGTTAGACATCTTTATTATAAAATTAATAATGTACGAGAAAAGTGAGAATTATGAATATTACCCAGAAATCTGCCCACACCCGCATGGCAACAGTGCCGTGCTGGCCATCTGTAGCCAGCTTGTAGCGCTCCCACTTCACTATCGGTTGAGAGACACCGGCCACCAAGACCAACCCTGGATAGTGGAACCGACAAAGAGCTCCCACATAAGATCAATCCATTGCCTGCAAATTACAAGTTTTGTGTTACAAAATAAGTGTGACACCACAGAGTGTCGTAACCTTATAAAATGTGAATGTTGAGGTCAAAAACATTATGAAATATGGTATTGGAGGTTAAAACCATATGGTGTGAGGTTTATTCACTTTTTCGAGCCGTTTCCGGGAGTTTGGGCCTTTCCGGGGGAGTTTGGGCTTAAAGGGAAGGGTCGTGGGCTTTGGTGGGAAAGAGTTTGAGTCCATTTAGGAGTAGGATTCCTGTGTGGGCTGGGTAAAAGGGGTTTTCCCTACCCCTTGTGCGCCCCCACCTCCCTCTTGTGCGCCCCCTCCACCTCCCCTTGTGCCCTAGCCGCCCCCATCTCCCCTCTCCCTCTTGCCGTGCGCCCCCCCATTGCCCCCATTGCTCCCCACCTCTCCACCACCTCTCCTCCACCCCTTGCTGCCCTAGGGTAGCCTCTCCACCCCAGCACCTCGAAGATCCATCCGTTGGAGCGCTCCGCGACGAGGAGATCTGGCGGGATTGGAGCGAGGAAGGAGATCGCCCGAACCGGGAGGAGATCTATTGGGTTTTCATGCGTCGGGCGAAGGTATGGTGATGGGACTCCTTGGGGTTGGCCTAGGTACTGTTCTTACGGTCATTATCATGTTTTTAGATCAATTGGTGGTGTTGAAATTGAGTAGATTAGATGAAATCTAGAAGTTGCCACGTTCTCTGTTTCGGGCAGCATGAGCAGTCGACCTAGGGTTTGGGTTTTCGTCAATTTAGAGTCGGAATTTGGTCGTACGGCTGTTGAAGAAGTTGTAGGTAATTTCAATATCTTTCCGTGGGTATAAAGAACGTCCAATTCTGCCCATCTGTTTGAAAGTTATGATCGTTTTACCCAACGTATTAAAATCTGTGACGTGATTTGAACAGATCACGGTTTTCTGTAGATTAAACAACTTTAGAGTCCGAATCAGCTTTTCCATATACTTAGAAAAAGTTAGGAAATTTCCTAAGCTACGTGAGGATGTACTCATTTCATTGATTCGGAGTCTTAGAACCCGAGTTATGACTTTTGGAAGGCTGCTGTCCCGACGGGACAAAACCTCTATTTTTGGGATTTGCGAGTAGTTTGCGATGTCGGGGTAGAAGAGGGTTTGCTTACTGTTTTGTGGGCATGATTGTGAGTGTGTGGTACTCATGTGCAAGTGGTGTGACCCCGGGAGTGCCTTCTACTTCTCGCCAATCCGTTGCCCGTGGTTGAGGCAAGTGTATTGTAATGGATAGCGATTTGTAGGTTGCTAGTTGAGACTAGATGAAATTGATTATATGATATGATCACTTGCCATGCTTTAATGATTGCCAATGATATGATGAGTATGCTTATTATGTTATGATGCCATGTGTTAATGTACAAGTTAATTATGATGTTGGCATATTTGCATACATGGCATGTTACATGGCCCGGGTGGTGAGAAAGTCATAACTAGTCCGGGGAAGGTCGGTGAGAAAGTTATGACTATTCTGGAGAGCCAATGAGTAAGTCCTACATCATGATTCTATTCACCGCGGTGAACGGAAGCGAGGAGTAGGCACCCTCCATCTTCGGGATGGAAGGGGGGAGAGGGTGCACACCGACGGGTGTGTACTCAACCATACCGGTATGAGTTTCCAAGGAGACATGAGCATCGCATCGCATTGCATACATAATGGTGATGATATTGATATGTGATCATGAATGAGATGATATACATGATGTGAGTTGTTGTAGCCATGTAATTGTTTTTGTGTACCATTGCAATATGCTTGCTGAGTGTTGAACTCACGATTGTGCTTTCTTGTTGTTTTAGGTACCATGAGATCGGCATGCGGGGAAGGGAATTAGTCACACTTCTACATGTAGTGTCACTCAATTGTTCCCACAGTCACTCAATTGGGTCTTGATAATAAATTAAGTGTGATGCGTATTGATTTATGGTTTAGTTTTGCGATATGAGAGTCTTATTGTTCGTTTGGCTCATGGAGACATTGAATGCTTGGGATTAGACTTATATTGCTGTCATGCCTATAATTATTGCTGTTTTAGATGCCTCTTATATTTCCATATATTGCTATGCTGTTGATGTTCCTTCAATTCATGTTAAAACAAAGGAGATGCTGCCGAAATTTCGGTTTTCAGCATTTGCTCCTTTGCTGTAATTTACCTTAATTTATGGTATTTAGATGTTCTTTAGCCTATGTTTGGTAGCATTCAGGCATGCTAGATGCTGGGGTGTTACAATAAGTAATCATAAAATGACAACAAAATTTGCATCTTTTACTCACCATTCACCATGTGGCACAATCTGTCTTCGTGCCCGAAGGTCCGTTGTAACCTCACTGAGCAGGTTAGACCCTCTAAACCTAAACACAGGTTCAGTGCCATCTCCACCCCCTTCTCTTCCCCATCCCCATCATCCCTAGTATCCTATCCAGCTCCATCCCCATCATCCCCAGTATCCTGTCCAGCTCCATCCCCACCATGCCTTGCCTCCTACTCCATAGCAAAGAAATAAGATGTGAGTTTAATGTTATATATGAGCGTAATATTAGAAAAAATATATAACATTACCTCCTCTGTTCGATCCGCTGTTGGTGGAGCAACCTCATTTTGAGCCTCCTCAAGGCATCTCTGAAGCGCACTTCGTCGGCTTTGCTGAGAGCTACAACCTCTAAATAGAGAACCTTCTGCTGAACTTTGGCCCTTCGAAGATGAAGAGCCATCTTTATTCTTTCCTTTTGAGAGAAATTTGCTGCCGATGTGAGTAAACGACCTCATCCTGCATGAAAAATAATACAAGGTATTATTAGCAAAAGAATGATAACTAATAAATGAAGGATATTTTGAAAATTGAAATAATAAATGAAGGATAAATAATACAATATGTAGGCATACTTATTAGAAGTCCTCGTCCTGAGAAGGTTGAATGGAAATATTTTGTGCACTACCACGACGAGAGCGTTTCTTGCTTCGAACATTTTCAACAATAACATCTATTGTATCGCTAACTATTTCGTCAATTCCCAACCCAAGATCAACCTGAAAGGAGCTTGGCAAACCATTTGCTTGATATGCTTCATGGACGGTGTTGTCAGCATCAGTTTCACCATAGTCGTCGCCTCTAGGAGTGGGCAAACGACCAAGGGGATTAACCTTTTGAACTACCCACCAAGATGACAAGTTTTCCAAGGTACATGAATACGACAAATAATACACCTATTCAACTTGATGAGCGAGCACAAATGGATCATAGCCAGTGAGACGTGATCGATGATTAACATCGACCAGACCAACTTTGTTATTACGCTTTATCCCTACCCCAGGACTGTACTAAACCTGCCGCAATAAAAGAAGACTACTCTCAGGTCTTTAGCTCTCCGGAACTTGAATTCTACTATGTTTTGAATCACACCATAGTACTATGTTTGGCGTCCATTCACATCATAGGCTTTAGTGACAACTCCGCTATTTGTTGTCGCTAATTGTGGATGTGTTGATTCAAATTTTACAGAGCGAAAGCAAAATCCATTTACATCATAGTGTCCAAACATCTTCGCTGTAATGCTTCCGTGTGATAGTTGTGCTAGATCTTGATGAACGGTGTTGTCACTCATACACTGCAAGAGGTGGAGCATTTGTTCAACCAGATATTTAACTTAATGAAATATTTGTATGTGTTGAAAGAAATTTACATGTTGTCGAAACCACATCACAAAATTAGGGCCTCCTCATAAACCTTCATGTGGTAATTTGTCCAGTTGTTTAGGGGTAGGTTGTTGGGTTGATCTCCAATATTGTTGATCAAACAACCTATCGAAACCTTATTGAAGTTAGAATATTAGTAAAGAAAGAAAGTAGTCAAACAAAATGTTAATACTTACTCAAAATACTTGTCCATTTCCTCGATGTTCGCATACATATACAACAATGTGGCAGTCCATTCCTTCGAAGGTAGAGCGTAATTCGAACTTCCACCAACAACCTTGCCTTTCCACTGGAATATTTTCAGATTACTAGCAGGAATGTCTTGAGAGATGTGATATCATGGTATATGAATATTGATGTTGTGTTCATCAGCGAAATATGTGCACGTTCCGAGGATGATCAGGCCCTGGTATGACAAGGGTTAGAAATACAAACTCATCCTTCATGCATAGCAAGAGAGGAAGATCGTATGGAATTGCAAAGACAGGCCAGTAAGAGTATGACACAGCACTTGTGTTGAAAGGTGTGAAACCGTCAGTGGCCAACCCAATCTGCATGTTTCGAGGTTCTTTGGCGAAATTTGGGTCATATCTATCTAATGCCTTCCACACCTCTCCATCCGATGGATGACCCATAGAACCCTTGTTGACACATATGCCTTCCATATGCCACCTCATATACTGAGCAGTCGACTTTGATAAGTACGACCGTTGGAGCCTTGGTGTGAGAGGCAGATATCTTAACACCTTGATTGGTATTCTTGTTGGCAGCACAATTCCCTCTTCGTTCACTAGCTCCACATATCTAGATTTATTGCAAGATGTACAGTGATTTGCATTTGCATTTTCTTTCTAGAACAACATGTTCACGTGTAGAAAAGAGCAGTGATATTGCAAGATGTACAATGATAGCACCATCAAGTTTCAATTAGAGAATTACTACAGGATATTCTAATTGATGAAAGTACAATTTAGATACAATTTAGAACATTTTATTTGGACTAATTAATTGTAAAATAGAATTCTCGAAATAGATCCAAGTTGGAGAAATTGCATGATTCGAATTGGTGTGTTTGTTGAAGTGATCGACAATCATCTGAAGGGAATCTGAACTAAACTGACCTGTGTGCCGTGTTAGTAATGCAAAATGACCAAACTACACTGAATGAAACCCGAAAATCCAAGCTACTGATAGTAATCTTGTCAACTTGCATGCTCGGTGATGCAAAACAAAAGGCATAAATTAATTTCAAAGAATAAGCATGAAGAGGCAAAACTGCTTGTACTAAAAATGTCCAATACATTGTACACAAACATCTCAATAGAAATGCCCATAATAATCCATGCAATTGTCACTTTGACAAACAGAGGAATCATTAAAGAGAGAAGACATTAGTACATAATACAATCCAAGCCACACGATATCTCTAAAAGAAAAAAAAACTAATGAAGCTAGCGTAACTTGCACAAGTGGGAATCACAAAACATCATCATCAGATACAAATGATATACTTTTTATCAAAGAGGGCCATGAGCACTTATTTTTTAATGCCTTATCTGATGATTTGCTGTGCTAAAGAGATCTGTAGCTGAGTCAAGATTGGGTTTATTCCCAGCTCACTAGGTGGATTCCAGCATTTAACTAATTAATCATCTCAAATCAATGGCTCATCTCACGTACGATGCTTAATTAATTGAATTTCTGTTAACATATTTTCAATTCCAACATATTTTCAATTTCTGTAAACATATATCCCGCGCATCTGATTGAACTGCTGACTACAGGCATAGTCCTTTGTTAAATTCAAACATGTTCACGTGTAGAAAAGAAGCAAATATACTGTTCCATTATTGTTGGAGACACATAATATGTTTCCCAGCCACAAAATGTGTAGGTTTGCACAACGTTATAGCCAAGAAACTAGTATATTGATTCACATACAGGCTGTATAATCTATCAGTGTGATATGGTCCAGCAAGATTGCATAGAATTCTTTAAAATGCGGGCTGGCAAGATTACCTATCAGATAATCCATCCATACTAAAATAAGTCCTGTAGGGCATTGATACTGTCCAAGAAAACCATATAATCTATCAGTGTGATACCTTCTTCCTGGGGGCGGCGGGCCGGGGGCCGGAGGCTGGAGGCGGCGACGGCCGGGAGCGGGGCCGAACGCCGAAACGGCGGCTGGAGGCGGCGACGCTGCGAGGCTGGTGGCGGCGGCCCAGCCGAACACAGCAGGGCGCGAGGGCAGGGCAGGCCGGGGGCGAGCGCCGGAGGTTGGGGGCGGGGTAGGCTGGGGGCGAGTGCCAGAGATCGGGGGCGCGACGTGAGGGGCGTGAGTGTGGCGGCGTCCGATCGATTTAGCACCTGATCGGTTTTCCCTAGTATTCTATTCGCTTATTTTCGTTGGTTCCTATTTGCGTCAGCCACAAAGACAATCGACGAAAATATATACATAATTTCGACGGCCCCACCTTGGCCGACGAAACTATAGACTTATTTTCGTCGGTACCTTCTGGCCGACGGAAATACATACTTATTTTCGTCGGTTCATCTAGGCCGACGAAAATATAAGCATATTTGCGTCGGCTTATCCAGGCCGACGAAAATATAACGGATTCCTGTAGTGTACCCCCATTTCTTAAGAGTTGAGGTATGTACAATAAGACTATATTAACTTATTTTTTGTTTGTATACATCTACTTTATCTTATGTGGAAAAGCGAGAAAAGAAGAGAGAGAATATAACTGGCTTTTATTTAATAGCCAACATTGCACAAAAACAAGATAGATTAGTCATTGTACTCCCTCCATTTCACAATGGTTGTAGTTCTAGCATTCAAAATTTTTATCAAAATGGTTAAAGTTCTCATATTCCAATGCAATTTTAGATGCAATATGACCTTTGTACCCTTCATCAATGCAGCTATATGTTTAGCTAATCTATTCAGCTACCATTCATTAATCACAAAGGGGGTGAATTAAATGAGGGTAGACAAGTTATTTTCCACATCTTCTTATTTTGTGTGAATTTAGCTAGAACTATAACCATTATGAAACGAAGGGAGTACTTCACAAGCTTAGAGATAGTTGTTGTACAACATCTAGAGACAACCTATAGAGATAGTTATTGTATAAGCTGAATTTATTACTTACGTTAGATGATATGAATGAAAGATAAAGTAAGTAGTGGCTTCATTATTGTACTCCCTCCGGTTTTCAAAAAGCTTAAGTTTTGGACATAGTGATGGTCAAACTTCTAAAACTTTGACTATTATTATATTTTTTAAATATTTAAATTGGATATATGAAAATTATATGTGTAGAGTTGTCTCGAGAAGTACTTTCGTAATATTATAATTTTATTAAGTTTGTTAAATATATTATAATAAAAATTAGTGTTTAAAATTGTATTTTGAAAATTATATTAATATCCAAAACATTAGTTTTTTTGAAGACAGGAGGAAGTACATGCTTTAAGCAGATTATTACTTTTAGGATCCAATAAGTACAGTAGCTCTAGCATGAAAGTCCGTGCCACGGGCCACTGCAAGCAGAGATTATACGTAGGTGCGTACCACGAAGCTTCACCCTTTGGCCCTAACTTTGGGACAGAAAGGTTGGTCTCCAGATGACGTGAACCAAAAAGCAAGTTAAAAGTAAAATTTCAGGACCTTCGGTCGGCACCATATGTATAGACTTTTGTTTCGTCCAACACAAGCCCTCGATATGCAGCATCATGGCAGTCATTAGTCGTCGCTTACGAGGCCTGTAAAGCTAAAAGCTAGCTTCCTCACGTGGCTTCCATCTATTTTTTTTTTCTTACAGTTTTACTTATTTATCCTGTCGATTGGCAGTGCTAGCACTTCTTAATCTGTAATATTGCATTGCGGGCAGATTAGATATAAGTACTCTGCGGATCGACATAATTTGTAATATTGCATTGCGGGCAGATTAGATATAAGTACTCTGCGGATCGACACGCGGCCTAGAAATAGAAGCAAGGGTTTTTGTTTTTATCTACTTGGGATTGATTTCTAGGTTTGACGTGATGTTAATTTTTACTATATTGTTTTAGAATCTAAGGCGTACATACAATTTTATGGTTTTTTTTTCTCGTTTGCCCTCAGTAATCCTTATGCTAAGCAAAATATGATTTATAAAAAGAAACGGAGGAAGTATATATACGAGAGAAATTGTTGCTTTGAGGATACATGCACAAACTAACATAATTATTGGATACCCCACTAAACATCTAAGTAGTAATTTTTAGAATAATACTCCTACCAGTCTTCAAAAGGATAACGTTTTGGATATCGACACCGTTTTAAAAACACAACTTTGAACACTAATTTTTATTATAATATATTTATAAAACTCAATAAAATTATAATATTATGAAAGTACTTCTCGACACAAATCTACACATATAATTTTTATATAGCTAATTTAAATATTTAAATATATCAATAGTTAAAGTTTTAGAAGTTTGATCATTACTATGTACGTCATCTTTTTGAAGACTAAGGGAGCAACATATTGTCTAAAACTTATTTCTGATGAATTTTTTTAAATAATATTATTTTAATGAATATTTACAAAAATAATATGCCGTTTAAAAAATAACAAAAATATCCTCCTATGTCCATTTGAAATGGTGATAGAGGGTAAAAATGGAAATTTGGTATCTCTGTCGCTATTTCAAACGACGACCGAGGGAAAAAACAGTATTTTCGCCTCTGTCGCCAAATGAATGGCGAGAGAGAGGGCAAAACAGTATTTTTACCTCTCTGTCGCCAAATGAAATGTCAATAGAGAGGGCATTTAAGCCTCGTTGGCCGAACCAGACGGTAGAATAGTGAAAAAAAGAAAAGAAGAAGAGGGAGAGAAATAAATAAGAGGGGAAGAAGAAGAGGGAAAGAAGGGAGTGAAAGAGAACGCGGTGCTACACTAGCTGAAAACAAAAATTTTCTACCACGAACACCCAGGAAACATGCGAGTCAGAGATCATGGAGCATTACCCTTGGAACACGTTAGCAGCGGAAGTAGAGTGGGTGAGGCCTCCCCGCGTGCACCGAAGCACTGTACGTAGTCGAACACGATGTGGTACAACTCCTCCTCGTCGCGGATCGCCGTCACAACAACGTCATTATAGTCGTACAGTTGATGTAGCCGATTGAATCGATCAGCGCTGACGCAAGAGCGATGACGCCTGTACGGTATCCACACGTTTGGAGTGGGCTCACCGCGCGCTGGTGTGCTAGCACCCACACGTGCGGCTAGGGTTTTAGGGGTAGTGGGACAAGGTGGCTGCTAGGGCTTGTGGTGGGGAGACTGTAACTCTGCACACCCCCGGGCCTCCTTTATATAGAACGCACTAATGGGCCATCTGTAATAGAAGCCTACTAGGGCTCGCATTAATGGATCTTCTACAATAGAAATCCATCAAGACGCCAGAGGATCCAAATCCACATAAACCCACTAATGGATCCAATCCATTAGACATGATCCAACCCGTTAAGTTTGTGACCCATTAGGCTCATGTACAAGTTACCCCTTTTCCAAACCACAAGTCAATAGCGGTACCTAGCAGCACATATTGACCCCCGAATGTACACAATGATCGAATCAGCTAAACCTTGATACACTCACATAGGATCCTATTGCCACACGATATCAGTCAAGATCAAGGCGAGAAGCGTGCCACCCTTGTGATAGCTCGACAAATTCACTCATCAATGTAATGGATATAATTCATGATTAACTCTTTAATCACTTTGGCATGGCCATGCACTTTTTCTTATCCATCCACACCGAGGGGAAAATTCCATCTTGATCTCTTACATCTCACGTCATGTTTCATGCCATACCCGTAAGCTACCTTTATAACTCCCCTATTATGGTGAAGTGTTTGATAGCCCCAAAGTATACAATTACGCATGCTGAGAATCAATAAGAATCTCAGGTCAAAGAATCATATAGGTATACTACTCGAGACTACATCCTGATGGCACTTCTTAAAATAACAATCTCAGCAGTGTCTTGGAGTAAGTCTATCCAACCCCATGTTCTCTAACATGTGCCCACATTATTGATTTGATATCTCCATATCTATGGTATGTGAAACATTACGATCAATCAATATATGTGCTGGTCAAATCACTATTGTCCCACATAATGATATGTGACCAGGGATCATTTAGAATAATATCATATAACCAATGTGTTTCACAGTTAAGTCATACTTAATGAACAAAGGAGTGACATTTATTCATGGAACTGATAAGTACATGAACATAGACGTATGATACAATCATCTCACATGATTGCCTCTAGGGCATATCACCAACAATCTCCCACTTGCACTAGAGTGCATCATGCAAGTATCTAATACCCATGGCTCTTTTGTGTGCCTCATGCTTCGGCTGCGGAAGTGGTTTTGTCAGCGGATCGGCGACATTCAGATCCATGTGCACTTTGCAAATCTTCATATCTCCTCTATCGACGATCTCTCGGATGAGGTGATAACACCTGAGTATGTGTTTGGATTTTTGGTGAGACCTAGGCTCCTTCGTTTGTGCAATGGCACCACTATTGTCACAATAGAGGTCCACTGGACAGGATGCACTAGCGACAACTCCCAACTCAGAAACAAATTTTCTGATCCAAACAGCCTCCTTTACAGCTTCAGAAGCTGCAATATACTCAGCCTGTATTATGGAATCAGCTATTGTCTCTTGCTTGGAACTTTTCCAGCTCACCGCCCCACCATTGAGACAGATGTGACACCTCGGAGTGTCGTATCCTTAATTTTTGAGCATGATAAGGTTAAATACAGTATGAGATGTGGAAATAAGGTTAAGATCATAAGGATCGGGGGTTAATAACGTTTCCGGGCCGTTTCCGCCGTTTCGGGTTTTGGGCCTTCCGGGAGTTTTGGGCCTTGGTGGGCTTTGGTGGGATGGATTAGGACTCGTAACGGACTAGGATTGGGTTGAGGGCTGTTAAAAGGCTCCCCTGCCCCTTGCGCCCCATCTCAGCCCCTTGCGCCCCACCTCCCCTCTTGCGCCCCTCTCCTCCCTCCCCCTCCCCTAAGCCCTAGCCCCCATAACCGTGCGCATCCCCCTCCCTTTCCTCCACCTCCACACCACCACCCCACCACCCCATGCTGCCCGAGGGTGGTCTCCCCACCCCTGCACCTCGCGGAGTCATCCCGTGGAGCGAGGAGCGAGGAGCAAGGAGCGAGGAGCGAGGAACGTGGAGCGAGGAGCGATTCGCGAGGAGATTCGCGGAGATTGATTGGAGTTTTGCGCTTCGGGCAAAGGTATGATCTTGGGGATCCTTGGGGATGATCTAGGTACTGTTATTAGGGTGTTTTTAGATCAATTGGAGGCGCTGGTTTGAAGTATTTTGGGTTAGATCTAAACTTGTCCACGTTTCTGTTTTCGGGCAGATTGAGCAGTCGAACTAGGGTTCGAGTTTCCGTTGATTTAGAATCCGAATCAGACCGTACGGACTTCTAGGAAGTTGTAGATAATTTAATTATCTTTCCGTGGACGTAAAGCACGTTAATTTCCGATCAGCCGTTTGAAAGTTATGGCTGTTTTACCGAGCGCCTAAAAATCTATGACGTAATTGGAACATATTGTGGTAATCTGTAGATTAAACAATTTTAGAGTCCGAATCAGTCTTTCCCTATAACTAGAAAAAGTTGGGAAATTTCCTAAGCTTCGCGACGGTGTACTCGTTTATTCGATTTGGAGTCACAGAACTCAAGTTATGCTTTTTGCAAGGTTGCTGTCCCGCCGACAGAACCTCTGTTTTTAGGTTTTATGCGAGTAGTTGGCAATGTCGGGTTAGATGGGGCGTGTGTACTGTTTTGAGGTTATGATTGTGAGTGTGTGATGCCTATGTGCAGGTGGTGTGACCCGGAGTTCCCTCTTCTTCCCGCCAATCCGTTGCACGTGGTTGAGGCAAGTGTGTTGTGATGGATAGCAAGTTGTAGGTTGCATGTTGAAATTAGATGGAATTGCCTACATGATATATGTCCACTTGCCATGTTTTAATGATTGATATGATATGATGAGCATGTTTAACATATTATGATGCCATGTGTTAATATGTGAATTGAATATGATATTTGGCATGGTTGCATGCATGTCATGAGATAGGGCGAGGCGGTGAGAAAGTCATAGCTAGTCCGGCAAGGTCGGTGAGAAAGTTATGACTAGTCCGAACGCCATTGAGTAAGTCCTATGTCGTGATTCCATCCACGTGGTGTTTGGAAGCGAGTAGGCACCCTCCATCTTCGGGATGGAAGGGGAAAGGGTGCACACCGACGGGTGTGTACTTCCCATACCTGTATGAGGTTCCGTGAGGGACAGGAGCAATGCATTACATCGCATACAAATTGATGATGATATTGATAAGTATTCATGAATGAGATGTTATACATGATGAAAGATGTTATTGACTTGTTGTTATGCTTGTTGTCCATTGCAGTATGCTTGCTGAGTTTTCGAACTCACCCTTGTGTTTTCTTGTTGTTTTAGGTACCATGAGAACGGCATGCGGAAAGGGAATAGTCACACGCTCACACGTTGCTTCACTTTAATGTTTCCCAAGTCAATTCATATAGTTTGATAATAAATTGCGTGTGATGATCTTTAAAATTAAGTCTTAGCTTGGTTAATGAGAGTTCTATTGTTTGTTTGACACTTGGAACCTTAAGAGCTTAATGTTAGTCTCTTATTGTCGTTAAGACTTTATTTATTGCTGTTTTAGATGTTTCTCTTATTGCCATATAATGCTATATTGTTGCTGTTCCTTAAATTCATGATAAAACAAAGGAGGTGCTGCCGAAATCTCGGTTTTTAGTCTATGCACCTTTGCTGGAATTTGATGTTAAATGTGGTATTTAGATGTTGTTTAGCTTAGGTTTGGTAACATTCAGGCATAGTAAATGCCGGGGTGTTACAGTTGGTATCAGAGCGGGCTGTAGGTCCTTGGAATGTGAATTTTTAGTGTCATGCTATAGGGTAAAACTAAAATATGATGTGGAATAACTTAGAAACATGGCTTAGGTCTTAACTAAAACTTTGTTATAGGATAGCAACATTAAAACTTGTAAAAGTGGTATAACTAATCTAAAATTTGACACACACTGGTTGCACAAGAGGATGGGTTTTGGTTCATCATTGCATTGCGCTTAATTATTTAATGAAGGATATGCTTATGATGATGTTTGATCTATGATCTTGATTGTGTGATTTTGTGTTTATGTTTTCGTGTTTGGATGGTTGTCTGTCTAAGCAGCCATGCCAAGGGGTAGAGGCCGTGGACGCCGTGGCCGTGGAGGCCAGGGGCGAGGCTCCCAGAGAGTTGCGAGTCTGCCTATAAATGATTGGATTGTTCCTGTTGTGGTGATAAAAGTGGGGTTGTGGTGCCGAAGGGTTTCGGTCACCTCTTTTGGTTCATAGTAACGGTGAGGTTTGACGGTGTGGCGGTTAGCGCCATCACCGAAGAACTATTAACCCCTGTAGGAGAAGAATGCTTATCCTTTCTGTCCTTGATCGGGTAGTTGGTGAGTCAAATAGAAGAGTTGATGGTGGTTCCCTTCGGATGTTCTCTGCCGTTACGGTCGGTTTATGTTTTTCTTGGCTTTAGTTGAGCTGAACCAAAAGAAAAGTGTTTTGTATTGGATTTTCGCGGATCGCTCGAGTGCGGTGGTGAGCACCGTGCTTGAGTGTGGTTGGACCGAGTTGCAACCATCGTGGCAAGCCTGGCCATACGGGACGAGTCTGCCGGATGAATCCCGGTAGCATCATCAAGTGGGAGGACGGTGTCTTCTCCTCCCACTCCAGCGGCGTCTTCCGGAGGATCGGTGCACATGATGGCTGCCTCGCTTTCTCGGCCACCCTTTGCGTGGCGCCACCAGCGGTAGCGTCTTGGTGCCGCAGTCTGCTCCTCCTCGCTTGCCTCCTCCGCCCCACCTTGTTGGGGCATCGGCTGAGTCGGGGCTCTTCGTCCCGGCGCCACCAGAGTGTACGCTTTGCCGACCGCCGAGTCACCGGGCATCCAGAGGTGGTTTCGTACTCGCTCGTGGATTCCGTTGATGCCTTTGTTCTATTTGATTCCGAGCATCCTATTCTTTTGTGTCGGAGTTTGCTAGTAGAGCTAAGTTGGGAGTTCGGATTTACGAGTCCGTGTTAGTCGATTCTCCTGGGGTTTGATTGCTAGTTCTTTGGTTTGCCCTGGTTGCACCATTGCCATTGATGATGAGGTTTTCTTTGCCAATCTCATGGTGATCCGATTGGCTCCTTTTGATGTCATTTTGGGCATGGTGGCTGCATCGATGCCGTGCTAAGATCTGTTTTACGGAAGACAGTTGCCTTGCAGGCCCCGTCCGGGAAGAGTTGACCTTCGTGGTGGTATACCCTCCATTCCGTCTTTGCTTTGACTAGTTTGTTTTCCTGGTGGCGTTTGAGGGCTGTTGGGTTTCCTCATGACTTTGTCTCGAGAAACCATCTTCCTCGATTCCCATTGAGGAGATTTACGTAGTGAAGGAGTTCGTTGATGTGTTCCCTGACGAGTTGCCTGGTCTACCTCCTGTGAGGAATGTGGAGTTTCGTATTGATCTTGTTCCTGGCACTCGACCTATTTCTATCTCTCCATACCGCTTGGCTCGACCTTTTCAAGACGAGTTGAAGAAGCAGTTGGAGGATCTGTTGGCCAAAGGCTTCATTCGGCGTAGCGTATCGCCATGGGGAGCACCCGTCCTCTTCGTCTCGAAGAAGGATGGAAGTTGGCGTATGTGCATTGATTATCGTGCTCTTAACCAAGTGACAGTCAAAAACAAGTATCCTTTGCCTCGCATCGAGGATCTGTTTGACCAAGCCAAGGGAGCAAAGGTGTTCTCCAAGATTGATCTTCGATCGGTACAATCAGATCCGTGTGAGGGAGCAGACATTGAGAAGACTGCTTTCTCCACTAGGTATGGGCATTATGAATTTAAAGTTATGTCTTTTGGACTAACTAATGCTCTTTGTCTTTATGGAGGCGATGAACATTATGCTACACAAGTACCTTGATGAGTTTGTGGTAGTGTTCATCGATGACATTCGATTTACTCTAAATCGGAAGAGGAGCATGAGCGACACTTGAGGCTTGTCTTTGAGTACCCTGAGGAGAATCAATTCTTTGCTAAGCTGAAAAAGTGCGAGTTACGGATTTCGAAGTGGGTTTTCTTGGCCACATCATCAATCCAGAGGGCATATCGGTAGATCCTAGCAAAGTCTCAGCAGTTTTGGATTGGAAGAGGCCTTCCAATGTCAAAGAGGTGCGTAGTTTCCTTGGGTTGGCTGGATACTATCGGCGTTTTGTGCAGGATTTCTCTATCATTGCCAAGCCACTTTCACAACCGACTCGAGAAGGGGATGAAGTTCCAAAGGATCACAGAGTGTGAGCACAGCCGCACTTTGAAGGAGAAGTTAGTGATCGCTCCTGTTCTTACCCTTCCCGAACCGGGAAGCGCTTCACTGTTTATTCGATGCTTCTCGGTTGGGACTTGGTTGTGTGCTCATGCAAAATGGCAAGGTGATTGCTTATGCTTCGAGGCAGCTGAAAAAGCATGAGCGAGAACTATCCCACCCATGATCTTGAGCTAGCCGTGGTGTTTGCATTGAAGATATGGAGGCATTATTTGTACGCGAATCTTGTGATATTTTTATCGATCACAAGAGCCTCAAGTACATCTTTACTCGTAAAGATTTGAACTTGAGGCAGAGGAGGTGGCTGGAATTGATAAAGGATTATGACCTCACTATCCGGTATCATCCGGGAAGGCAAATGTGGTGGCCGACGCTCGATCGCAAGACAATGCCCCCTGTTGTTGATTGTCTTGTTGCTGATTTTGAGCGGTTGGGAGTCTCCTCTTTGCTGCCGGACCGTGCAAGCTGAAACTCAATTGATTCTTGAGTCAGCGATTCTGGCGTGTGCGAGAGGCACAAAGAAGATGATCGTTTGCTCCAGCAGTGAGGAAACGCCTTGAGGATGGCAAGTCGGGAGACTTTACCGTTGATGATGCGGGAGCTTTGAGGTTTCGTGGCCGTCAGGCGTGCCCCAGAAATCTCAAGTGAAAGAAGACATCCTGAAAGAAGCTCATCGCACCCGTACACGGTCCATCTGGAGAGACCAAGATGTACTGAGGACTTGAAGAAGAATTTACGGTGGAAAAGGATGAGAGTGGATATTGCCAAGTATGTGGCTTCTTGTGGGATTTGCCGGAAGATCAAAGCTGAGCATAAGCGTCCCGGCTTTCTGCAGCCATTGGAGGTTCTGTGTGGCCATGGGATGACATCTCCATGGATTTCGTGGTTGGTCTACCTCGTTCTCCACGAGGAAGGATGCTGTTTGGGTTGTGGTGGACCGTCTCAAGCAAGTCGGCGCATTTCATTCCCATCCGCACGACCAATTCAGCGAGCGAGTTGGCTCCCATCTATGTGCGGGAGATTGTGAGATTGCATGGTGTACCCAAGACCATTATCTCTGATCGGGATGCGGTTCGTCTCCAAGTTAGGAGAGTTTGCAGAGTGCTTTGGGTGCAGCTTTGCCTTAGTACCGCTTTTCACCCTCGAGACAGATGGGCGGTCGAGCGTACCATCCAAACTTTGGAGGACATGCTCGGGCATGTGTGATGGCTTGGAAGGGTAGCTGGGAAGACCATTTGCCCCTTGCGAGTTTGCTTACAATAACGGCTACCATTCCAAAGATCCTGGCCGCTCCTTATGAGGTCTTGTATGGTCGGAAGTGCAGATCGCCACTTTGTTGGGATGTCGTGGGCGAGAGAGCTATTCTTGGACCGGATTGGGTTCAGCAGATCGTTGATCGCGTGTCGGAGGTTCGGCAAAACCTTCTCGCAGCACAGAGCGCAGAAGAGCTATCTTGATGTGAGGCGGCGAGACTTGGAGTTTGAGGTGGGTGATAGCGTACTCTTGCGAGTATCTCCCACCAAGGGTGTGGTGCGTTTTGGCACGAAAGGAAAGCTCAGTCCAAGGTATGTTGGGCCTTTTCCTATCCTCGCCCGAGTTGGCAGGTTGGCCTATCGCCTAGAGCTACCGGAATCCATGCAAGGTGTGCATAGTGTGTTCCATGTCTCGATGTTGAGGAAATACTTGCACGATCCGGAGTTGGTGGTTCCATTGGAACCATTAGTACTTGAGCAGGACCTCACCTTCGAGTCCCGTCTGTGGAAATTCTCGGGACTTCAGAGCGAGTGATGAAGAACAGGGCGCTTAAGTTTGTCAAGGTCCTGTGGTCACATCGGACCGAGAGAGAAGCGACTTGGGAGCTGGAATCTCGCATCTTGCGAGAGGTATCCCGAGCTGTTCGCCTCGGGTATGTGATGTGAAAATTCGACCTTTTGGTTTTGGCTGGGTTTCATGTTGGTGCGTTTAGATTCGAGGTCGAATCCTTTGAAGGGGAAGAATGTGACACCTCGGAGTGTCGTATCCTTAATTTTTGAGCATGATAAGGTTAAATACAGTATGAGATGTGGAAATAAGGTTAAGATCATAAGGATCGGGGTTAATAACGTTTCCGGCCGTTTCGGGCCGTTTCGGGTTTTGGGCCTTCAGAGTTTTGGGCCTTGGTGGGCTTTGGTGGGATGGATTAGGACTCCGTAACGGACTAGGATTGGGTTGAGGGCTGTTAAAAGGGGCTCCCCTGCCCCCTTGCGCCCCATCTCAGCCCCTTGCGCCCCACCTCCCTCTTGCGCCCCTCTCCTCCTTCCCCTCCCTAAGCCCTAGCCCCCATAACCGTGCGCATCCCCCTCCTTTCCTCCACCTCCACACCACCTCCCTCCACCCCTTGCTGCCCTAGGGTGGTCTCCCCACCCCTGCACCTCGCGGAGTCATCCCGTGGAGCGAGGAGCGAGGAGCAAGGAGCGAGGAGCGAGGAACGTGGAGCGAGGAGCGATTCGCGAGGAGATTCGCGGAGATTGATTGGAGTTTTGCGCTTCGGGCAAAGGTATGATCTTGGGGATCCTTGGGGATGATCTAGGTACTGTTATTAGGGTGTTTATCAAGTTTTTAGATCAATTGGAGGCGCTGGTTTGAAGTATTTTGGGTTAGATCTAAACTTGTCCACGTTTCTGTTTTCGGGCAGATTGAGCAGTCGAACTAGGGTTCGAGTTTCCGTCGATTTAGAATCCGAATCAGACCGTACGGACTTCTAGGAAGTTGTAGATAATTTAATTATCTTTCCGTGGACGTAAAGCACGTTAATTTCCGATCAGCCGTTTGAAAGTTATGGCTGTTTTACCGAGCGCCTAAAAATCTATGACGTAATTGGAACATATTGTGGTAATCTGTAGATTAAACAATTTTAGAGTCCGAATCAGTCTTTCCCTATAACTAGAAAAAGTTGGGAAATTTCCTAAGCTTCGCGACGGTGTACTCGTTTATTCGATTTGGAGTCACAGAACTCAAGTTATGCTTTTTGCAAGGTTGCTGTCCCGCCGGGACAGAACCTCTGTTTTTAGGTTTTGCGAGTAGTTGGCAATGTCGGGTTAGATGGGGGCGTGTGTACTGTTTTGAGGTTATGATTGTGAGTGTGTGATGCCTATGTGCAGGTGGTGTGACCCCGGGAGTTCCCTCTTCTTCCCGCCAATCCGTTGCACGTGGTTGAGGCAAGTGTGTTGTGATGGATAGCAAGTTGTAGGTTGCATGTTGAAATTAGATGGAATTGCCTACATGATATATGTCCACTTGCCATGTTTTAATGATTGATATGATATGATGAGCATGTTTAACATATTATGATGCCATGTGTTAATATGTGAATTGAATATGATATTTGGCATGGTTGCATGCATGTCATGAGATAGGGCGAGGCGGTGAGAAAGTCATAGCTAGTCCGGCAAGGTCGGTGAGAAAGTTATGACTAGTCCGAACGCCATTGAGTAAGTCCTATGTCGTGATTCCATCCACGTGGTGTTTGGAAGCGAGTAGGCACCCTCCATCTTCGGGATGGAAGGGGAAAGGGTGCACACCGGCGGTGTGTACTTCCCATACCGGTATGAGGTTCCGGAGGGTCAGGAGCAATGCATTACATCGCATACAAATTGATGATGATATTGATAAGTATTCATGAATGAGATGTTATACATGATGAAAGATGTTATTGACTTGTTGTTATGCTTGTTGTCCATTGCGGTATGCTTGCTGAGTTTTGAACTCACCCTTGTGTTTTCTTGTTGTTTTAGGTACCATGAGAACGGCATGCGGAAAGGGAATAGTCACACGCTCACACGTTGCTTCACTTTAATGTTTCCCAAGTCAATTCATATAGTTTGATAATAAATTGCGTGTGATGATCTTTAAAATTAAGTCTTAGCTTGGTTAATGAGAGTTCTATTGTTTGTTTGACACTTGGAACCTTAAGAGCTTAATGTTAGTCTCTTATTGTCGTTAAGACTTTATTTATTGCTGTTTTAGATGTTTCTCTTATTGCCATATAATGCTATATTGTTGCTGTTCCTTAAATTCATGATAAAACAAAGGAGGTGCTGCCGAAATCTCGGTTTTTAGTCTATGCACCTTTGCTGGAATTTGATGTTAAATGTGGTATTTAGATGTTGTTTAGCTTAGGTTTGGTAACATTCAGGCATAGTAAATGCCGGGGTGTTACAACAGAATACAAAACTAGATTGCGATCGTGAATCATGTTTATCGGTTTGGAAGCTAGCACCAACATAACCCTTTACGACGAGCTCTTCTTCACCTCCAAAGACCAAGAACATATCTCTAGTCCTTCGCAAGTACTTGACAATAGTCTTTAAATCCATCCAATGACTCTCACCTAGATTTGATTGATATTTGCTCGTAACACTTAGAGCATAAGAAACATCTGGGCGTGTGCACAACATGGCGTACATGATGGATCTAATAGCAGAAGCATATGGAATCCTACTCATTCTATCCAGCTCATCAGGTGTCGAAGCATACTAAGTCTTGTTAAGACTAACACCATGTGACATTGGCAGGAAACATTTCTTGGAATTCTACATTTCGAACCATTTCAAAACCTTGTCAATGTACGTACGTTGGCTTAATCCGATTAGCCGCCTCAATCTATCTCTATAGATCTTTATGACCAAAATGTAAGCTGCATCTCCCAAATCTTTCATCGAGAAACATTTTCTCAGATAAGATTGAACAGTTTCTAACATTAGAATATCATTTCCAATTAATAGAATGTCATCCACATAGAAGACCAAAAATACAATTGCGCTCTCACTTGCTTTCTTGTAAACGCAAGGCTCCTCTTCGTTCTTGATGAAATCAAACTCTTTGACCACTTTATCAAAACGCAAATTCCAACTCCGAGATGCCTGCTTCAGTCCATAAATGGACTTTCGAAGCTTGCATATCTTGCCAATATTCTTAGGATCATCAAAACCTTCAGGTTGTGTCATGTACACATCCTCACTTAGGTTTCCATTTATGAAAGCCGTTTTGACATCCATTTGATGTATCTCATAGTCGTGAAATGCGGCAATCGCTAGCATGATCCGGATAGTCTTCGGCATGTCTATAGGCGAATAAGTTTCATCATAGTCGATACCATGAATTTGCTTATACCCTTTTGCCACCAACCGTGCCTTATAGATGTGAACGTTTCCATCGGCATATATCTTTTTCTTAAAGACCCATTTGAACTTGATGGTTTTCACACCATCAGGCAGATCAACCAAGTCCCAAACTTGATTATCACGCATGGAGTTTATTTCGGATCTCATGGCCTCCAGCCATTTCTCAGAGTCTGGTCCCACCATCGCTTCCACATAGTTCTTGGGCTCATCATTGTCCAACAAAAAAAATGTCGCGCTGCTCCGTAGTGAGGAACATATACCTCTCGGGAGCGCGGCTTGCCCTTGTAGACCTTCGTGGGACTGGTGCCTCTTCCATCGGTTCTGCAACGCTTTTCATCTCCTCATGTGGATCAGTGGGAGCTGAAACATTTTCAGATGTTTCCCGAGTTTCTTCGAGTTGCACCTTGCTACCACTGGCTCTTTTGAAAAACTCCTTTTCCAAAAAAGACACCATTCCGAGCGACAAACACTTTTCCCTCCTCCCGGTTATAAAAGTAATACCCTACAGATCTTTGGTACCCCACAAAGAAGCACTTTTGCGATTTAGCGTGGAGCTTATCTAACATCGAATGTTTAACATAAGCCTCACAGCCCCAAATCTTTAGGTAAGATAAATCGAGACGTTTCCATTTCCACATCTCATATGGTGTCTTACTTACGGATTTTGATGGAACCCTATTTAAGGTGAACGCAGCAGTATCTAGAGCAAGTCCCCAAAGAGATAACGGAAGATCAGTTTGACTCATCATAGATCGAACCATGTCCAACAGAGTTCGATTCCTCCATTCAGACACGCCATTCAACTGAGGCGTCCTTGGCGAAGTCAATTGTGAAACAATTCCACAGCTCTTAAGATGATCATTAAACTTATGGCTCAAATATTCACCTTCATGATCAGATCGCAGAAATTTGATTGACTTGCCCAAATGATTTTGTAGTTCATTCTGAAACTCCTTAAACTTTTCAAAAGATTCAGGCTTATGCTTCATTAAATAGATACATCCATATCTACTAAAGTCATTAGTAAAAGTAATGAAGTACTGAAATCCACCTTTGGCCACAACGCTCATTGGTCCACACACATCCGTTTGTACTAAAGCCAACAATTCACTAGCCCTCTCACTTGAACCAGTGATTGGCGTCTTAGTCATCTTGCCAAGTAAACAAGATTCACATGTGTCAAATGATTCGAAATCAAATGAATCAAGAAGACCATCTCTATGGAGCTTCTGCATGCGTTTCTCATTTATGTGGCCTAAGCGACAATGTAATAAATAAGTGCGATTAAAATCATTTGTTTTCAGCCTTTTAGCATTAACATTATAGACAAATTTATCTTTAAGTTCTAGCACATATAGCCCATTCAATAATGGACAATGACCATACAGCATACCATTGAAATAAATTGAACAACGTTTGTTCTTTATTATAAAATCAAAACCATCTACGTCCAAACATGAAGAAGAGATAATGTTTCTGCTCAAAGCTGGAATGTAATAACAATTATTTAATTCCAAAACTAATCTTGAAGGTAACGATAAGGGATAAACGCCAACGGCCGCTGCAGCAACCTTTGCGGCATTGCCGACATGAATTTCCACCTCACCACTTGCACAACTTCTAGTCCTTAGCCCTTGCAACAATTTGCAAGTGTGAATCATCGATGTATCAAATATCCATGACTCGTTAAGACAAGTAGCAAGATTAGTTTCTATAACATTAATACGTGAAGTGAAAGACAAAGTTCCATTCTTTTTATCCTCCAGATATTTCTTGCAGTTCCTACGCCAATGACCAGGTTTATGGCAGTAGTGACATTCATCGGAAGCAGCAAGACCACCCTTGGTCTTACCATCACGCTTAAGTTTTGGGTTCGAGATCACATCCTTACCCTGACCTTTTGCCCCACGATTCCTTTTCTTACCACCATCCTTTTAGACCATCATCACATGATTATTGCTTTTCTTGATGCTTTCCTCTGCTGTCTTAAGCATCCCATGCAGTTCAGACATGTTTTTCTCCATGCCATTCATATGAAAGTTCATGATGAAAGGCTCGAAGCTTGCAGGAAGCGACTGGAGAATCACATCAGTGGCCAACTCTTGGCTTAAGTGGGAGTTCAGTTTCTCGAAGTTCTCAATGTAACCAATCATCTTGATCACATGAGGACTCACCGAACTACCTTCAGTTAGCTTGCACACAAACAGAGCTTTTGAGATTGAGTATCTCTTAGCCTTAGCTTGGTTCTCAAACATGCTACGAAGGCCTGTGATCATAGCATAGGCATTTGTGTTCTTATATTGCTTCTGAAGCTCAGAGTTCATTGTAGCAAGCATGAGACAGCCAACATCAACCTCATCATTGACATGCTTCTCATAAGCATGTTGTTCAGCAGCAGTAGCATCATCAGCTAGTTCCTCAGGATATGGCTCCTCAATGACATACTCCTTTTTCTCTTGCTTGAGAACAATTCTTAAGTTACGATAACAATCAATGAAATTTGTTCCGAAGAGCTTCTCTCTCTCCAGAATCGATCGCAAGTTAAAGCCAGAGTTATTGACAGTATTTGGCGCCATCTATAACAGTAAAGCAAAGTCTTAGCACAATGTTCATGCTAACCTTCCGTTAAATAATTTTAATAAAAGATGCTCCCATTTAAATCACTTTCCCTCTGGTGCATTTTAGTAGGACAAGATCCATAGTCATTCAAAGATCTAGTGCGTGGAAGCGACTCCTAGGACTAAGTGACATAGGTAGGCAACCCCCTACTAATCACATCGTATGTGACTCTTGTTCGTTGGGTGGCATCCAATGCCCCGGCTCCCAACACTGATGCCCCGAGGCCCAAAACCATTGTGATAGCCTCGATAAGTAAACCAATACTATGCATGTGAAGTCCGACTTCATCCCTATGGTCAAGGAAATTAATGGCACCATGTTGTATGCTGAAACTGCCAATTAACGTACAAGACCATATGGGTGCAACTATTGGAAGGGGCATCGAACACTTAATTTTTCGAGGGAAACTATTCTATCATATGAAAATCATATCCACCAACTACGAAATTGTGATGCCCTAGGTCTGAGAGCGATCCTAGTTCTTTTCCGTCGTGGTTGTTTCGAAAAGAGAGAAGTTTGGTCGGGAATTGATTAACTAAAGTTCATGCGACGTTTTAATATTTTTTTTTGGAGCGTCGGGCTAGAATCAGTGGGCCGAGGACAACCTGGGCCGAGGCCGGGATTTCCCTCCCCACCTCTCCCTCCCCCTTCCCCTAAGTGGGCCGGCCCACTAGCCAAGGGGGGCGCCACCCCTTTTCCCCCTAACCCTAGGCGCCTCCTCCCTCTCCCTCCCCTAGCAGCCACCTCTCCCTCCCCTTCCTTCCCCTACGTGGTGGCTCAAGATCCGCCGCGAATCGCGAAGGAGAAGGCGAGGAGCGACTCCGTGGAGGCGTGGAGGACGAGCAGATCGCCGATTCGGGGTTCATCGCGTGTTCTTCGTGGGTTCGCAAGGGAGAACACTAGGTAAAATTCCCAAACTTTTACCTATGTTTTACCTAGGGATTAGGAGTTTATTAGATCTGGTGGTGAGGGTTTTGGATGGATCTTGTTGGGGGAGAAGGGTAGATGTTCACGTGGTGCTGTTTCTGGAAGGGGGGATTGTGCAGCGCGGATTGTTTCGCGTTTCACGTGGCATAGATGATTTTTCCTGCCAAAACCTATAACTAGAAAGTTGTAGATAACGTCGATACCTAGCTTCTTTAATTTTTTCAGAATTTTTGGGGAAGTGTTCTGAGAGTTATCTCTGTTGCAAACCGACGAACAGAATCTGGGAACAGATTTCATCCACTGTGTTGGACGACTGTTTAGGCATATTTAACAGAGGAATTAGAATTTATAATCTTCTGGAAAGTTGTAGAACTCGTCAATATCTAGCTCCTGTAATTTTTTCATATTTTTATGTTCTGTAGAAAAAAAGATACGAAAAAGAGAATGAGGGTTGCTGCTGTTCGATCCGGACAGATCGGGGTTTCGGTGTTGGAAAAGGGGAACGGGTTGTAGGAATTGCGTGTCTGAGTTGTGTGATCAATTGTGGTGTTATTACATACTGAAAATATGCTTGTACAGGTGGTGCCCCTTCTGGACGCAACTAGATCCGTCGTCTACGTCGGTAAAGGCAAGTGGAAGTAGTGTTATGGTTGAGCTATACATCGTTGTTTGCATTGCCTTCGTTATATTTCCCGATGACATTAATCATACATGGTTTGATCATTTGCTAGGAAGATTGCAATAATTAGATTAACAATGTGATGATGTGCTTTGGCTTTGAACCATGAGTAAAGAGAAGAATGATGTTGCCTATTGGTTGAATTGTCTAAATAGTTCATCTCAATGTTATTTGTTTTCTATCCATGTTATATGATGGCATGCAAATATGTGGACTCAATGTGGAAAATTATGAATGAATTCATGCATGAAGCATTAACTGCATAATCATGCATTGGAAGTTTGTCGACGCCTTGGCGCGATCAGAGTGCAGACAACACCGTGTGTTCCTGAGAAGGGCACGGTGAAGAGGATCATGGCATAAGCATATGCACAAGCATGAGCATTTTACTGAGGTTGTGGTAATCGATGTTGTGGTGTTGAATGTAAAGCATGTGGTGTGTTAAGTTCTTGATGGATGTGATTATGTGTTAATTGTTCCGCTTGCTGAGATTACCCAATCTCACTGCTTGTGTTTTGTTGTTTTCAGGTAGCGTGCAAGAGACATAAGCATGAGGGGTGGGCTAGCAACACAATAAACCTTCGAATGTCTTCACAACTCCCATGAACTAGTGTTTATTTAATACATTAGCTTGCTGAATTTTATTTACACTTAGACTATTTGTTGTTATGACTAAACTTATTATTGCTTATGGTTGGTTTAGACTTGTTGTCGCTAGTATTGTTGAATTGCTTATATTCCTGTTTGAATTGCTTATCATGAAATGGTTCCGTAATGTCCTGTTTTTAGGGGAGATGCTGTCGAAATTTTCTTGTTCTATAGTTTAGTTTTAAGGGGTGTTACAGAAATATGAAGGAATAGCATGACAAAAATCATCACAAATAATTATAACATCCTAGTTTCTATAATTAAGCTTAATGAAGCTAATGAATTGTTAATTAGTGCTCTGATTTGTTTTTGATCCTTAATTGGGAGTTGTTCGCTTTCATTTTCCATTTTGCCGTTTCATTCAGTCGATTTCCCCGATCGGAGCCTTTGACTTCGAGTTCGGGCGAAACTCCAAATCGTTGTAAATAGAGCCGAGACTTAAGTCCCTAAGCCTTCATTAGGATACCCCGAGCCTATCCCAAGAGACCTCATTGCTTTTGGTAAAATGTTGTTGAAAAAGCCGCAAAGGATCCAGAGTTGTCAGCTCTGGGGCGGCAGTACCGAGGGCTAAGCTCGGTACTGCCGGCCGAGCGGCAGTACCGGCCGTCCTGGGTGGTACTGTCGGGCTCCACTTTTTCCAGCGCAGGCGATGCGCACGTCGCACGCACGTCGCCGGCTGATGAGGACATCACTACCATGGATGCGGCCATGCCTACAAACCCAATTGAAGCCAACAATGTAATACAATGGCCAATTACTCGAGCTCGCGCACGACATTTCAATTGCCAAGTGAATGCGTTCCTCGGGTTGCATACAAATAATTTAATGAATGGAATGCTATTTAATCTTTGTGATGATTTTATTGTCCTTAGGAACCAAGGAGAAGGACTCCCAAACATCAAGCATGAAACCAATTCTTCCGGTGCACAAGTTCAGCTCGGATTCGGACTCCGGGACAACACTAACTTAAAACAACCATAACTTTTGATCCACAAGGGTGTTTGGGGTCTATGAGAACTGGTTTGAAAGGTTTCGACGTCCTCTTTCCAACGGATCCGGCCCCACCTCCAAATTCCTTACGAGTCAACGAGAATCTGCAAAACAAGTTTGGTCATCTTTCCAAATCCGAGTAAAACTAGGAATAGGAGTCCTACTCGGCCATGGATGTGGTTTGGACGCCCCTAGCCTGGTTTTGGCCTCCTATTTCTCCTATATATAGCTAGGGAGTCCCCCAAAATAACTTGGGTTTTGGTTATTTGATAGTTTAGCCTTTTGCTACTATTTTGAGTCTTTTAGACATGCTCAACGGCCGCCTAATAAGCTCCTTGTATCGGAACCCCAACTTTTTCTATACTTATCTATATTTGCAATTTTAGATTGCTTTTGCCTTGTTCTTGCTTGTTCTTCTATTGCTTGAAGGAATTGATCTTCGTGATCAGGTTGATCGTGCCCACGGCAAGGTCCATAACCATCTGGAGTTGGTTTAGCGATTGCTAAGGCGCATCGTCATTGTACGTTGTAGTCGGATCATAAAAGTCAATCCCACCCAAATCGAAGGTTATCATTCTCATCGAAAGATCGGGACACCCAGTGTTACATCAAGTGGTATCAGAGCTTCAGTTGATCGGTGAGAATATCAGTGCCTTAGGTTAGTTTTTTATTTCTATCCTAAATTGAAAACTACTCCACAAAAATTCAACCTTTAGTTTCAATCTGTTATTTTAGTGAGTTTTGTTAGGTTTTGATCCATTAGAGTCCATGTTTTAGTTGCTGATCTTTCCTTTCCTTTGCGTAGCTTCAATTCTTCAATTCTGTCCAGTTTGGTATTTCAAGCATAACTTTCACATACGAACTCGGATTTTTGTGTTCTTGCACTCTATTGAAAGCTGAGGATATAAGCTTCAATTCCTTCCATAGTCAACCAATCAAATTCGGTGATCTTCAAACATTAGTCTAGGCGACAAGTTTGCTGCCCTAGAAAAACATCAGTACACCTACCTTTGGGAACCAATTCATCCTTTGTGAACACTTTGATCCTATTTGAGACTAGCTTGTTGATATTGCTTAGGGCTGCTCTACTTGATACATTGCACAATCTTCAGTTATCATACCATATTATCTTGTGACACCGAGTTAGGGATTCCAAAACTTTGTTCATACTAGTGTTGGCCGAAAGTCACCAAAAGAAAGAAAAGAGAAAGAGCCAAAAGGCTAAAAAAAAGGAAAAGAAAAAGAAATTTGTGGCCGGTCACACTACATTGAGCAAAACCCTAATTTGTGTTTGTTACTTTTTATATTGTGCAATTTATTAATTAGTGAGCAATCTTGTGCCCTTTTTTACTTTCTCAAAGCAATAAGTTAGCGTCTCTCTACGACTTGTGCAATACAGCTTTTGGTGCATCACTTATATTTTATAGCTCATTCCTTGATTGCACAAGTGCCATTATCTTTGCGTGTGTGTTGCCTTCAAATTCACTTATATCTTTGAGATCGGCAACTAGGGCTTGTGAATTCTAGTATGGATCATTACTTATCATTATAATAACTAGAATTATCAGATTGCATAGGAAATAAATTTTGCCTATCCAAGCTCCACACCCAACCTCGTACATTTGTTCAGTCCCTTGGCAATCGCTTTATCCAAGCTTCGTAGAACTTTTGACCACGCCAACGGCCGTCAACACCTGCTGCATGTAAGAACTTGTAAGAGTTTTGGTTATAGGCTTGAATGTTGAGAGAATTGCCACCACCTCCTTGTAGTTGATAGGAACATTATACTTGTTATATTGTTTTCTTGTCTTCTACTAACCATGTCAGGTGATGAGGATTCGCTGCATCACTCTCCACACGCAAAGGGAATTGTTGCTAGAATGTCACTGCAAGAAGACCGTCTCCGGTCTATCGAGACCGCTCAGGGAGTTGCTAACACTAATCTTACTACTATTTTGTCTAGACTTGATACGCTATGTGCACGCCTCGTAACTTCCAATCCTCCACCTCATCTTCTAAGCAACAAAAATGGCATACTACATGCTCAGGTACATGTTGATGATGATTCTCTAGATAAGGTTAAATTTGCCATTCCACCTTTTAATGGTCATTATGATCCTGATGCCTATATTAATTGGGAGATAGCAGTAGACAAAGAATTTGGCAAGTATGATTTGTCTGAAAATGAAAAGATTAGGATTGCTGCTAGTGTGCTAAATGAATATGCATTAACATGGTGGAAACATATTTGTAGAAAAGAGAGAAAACTTGAAAATTGGAAGGCCATGAAAAGACTTATGAGAATTGATTATGTTCCTGAATATCACACTGAATTTTTATATACTAGACTCCAATGCTTGAAACAAGAAAATAAGTGCGTTAAGGAATACTATGAACGATTGCAAAATCATTTGTTGCGTTGTGGTTTAGATGAATGTGAAGAAGCAACAGAGCTTAGGTTCATACATGGACTTAATCAAGAAATTCAAGATGCTCTTATTGATGAAACATATAGTTCTCTTTCAGAATTGGTTGTATGTGCTTATAGAGTTGAAAATATGCTTGCTGAATCCTTGAAAGAATCATTAGCTTCATTTGAGGCGCCCATTGTTGCACCTTCTTTTGTAGCTAACATTTTGCAGAAAAGTGAGCACCATCGAGAGAATGATGTAGAAGAGCATATGGAGAAAGAAACGATCAGTACTACCCCATGTATATGTGAAGAGATAATAGTTGAAGAAACACCTACAACAGCTGATGAGAACTTACAAGGTAATGTAACAGGTATGGACTCTACACATGGAGAAAATAATTTTGAAGAGCTAAAATTTTCCACAAATCATGCTATCATTGAGCAACTATTAGTGGAACCGATTGATGATTTTGCTTTGTTACAAGATGATTTGCTTGTTATTTCTTGTGATAAAGAAGAGTTGTGTGGTAATACTTCACTTATATCCATGACACAACTAGTGAGTGGACATGTTACTTTTGTTAACCCACTAGACACTGTACTGAAAATAAACATGTCATTCACATTGCAAGCGAAAATGATGAGTTGAAATTGATGTCTTCTTTAGATACATTAGGCTACATTGAATTTGATGTTCCGTGTGATCTGAATTATTTAGAGGAGAGACTTTTTGTACATTCTGATTTGTCCAGGTTATCACGAAATATTTCCCATGTTATTTGCAAAAATAGTGAGAAAGGAGAGTATAAAGCCATCGAGTTTACATTTGTTCAGATTTTGAACCTCTGCTTGCCATGCAACAATGTCGTCAATTTGATAAGTGCCATATCACTAATCATGTCATATCAAGTACTTTTGATTCAACTTACAAGTCACATGATAGTTTTCAAGAAAGGGAGTATATGGTTGATAGAGATTCTCGATCCATTGATTTGATTGCAAATGTGCATGCTTATTTGTTTCCTGTCACTCCTAACATTTTCCAGGACAATATGATGGAGTCAAGGACGACTCCACTTCAAGAAAGGGAGGATGATGAGACCATGCTCATCATGGACAAAGCTAACAATGCAAACATATGGTCATCACCAAGATGGTCAAAACCAAGTGTTGCTGCAATTATATCAACTACATGGCTTCATCGACCCCCACCTTGGCCAGGACCATTAAGTTGGCGACACTTCACAGCATCCTCTACTTCATTTACATCTACCGGCCGTCCTGGGTGGTACTGTCGGGCTCCACTTTTTCCAGCGCAGGCGATGCGCACGTCGCACGCACGTCGCCGGCTGATGAGGACATCACTACCATGGATGCGGCCATGCCTACAAACCCAATTGAAGCCAACAATGTAATACAATGGCCAATTATTCGAGCTCGCGCATGACATTTCAATTGCCAGGTGAATGCGTTCCTCGGGTTGCATACAAATAATTTAATGAATGGAATGCTATTTAATCTTTGTGATGATTTTATTGTCCTTAGGAACCAAGGAGAAGGACTCCCAAACATCAAGCATGAAACCAATTCTTCCGGTGCACAAGTTCAGCTCGGATTCGGCCTTCGAGACAGCACCAACTTAAAACGACTATAACTTTTGATCCACAAGGGTGTTTGGGGTCTATGAGTACTGGTTTAAAAGGTTTCGATGTCCTCTTTCCAACGGATCTATCCCCACCTCCAAATTCCTTACGAGTCAACGGGAATCTGCAAAACAAGTTCGGTCATCTTTCCAAATCCGAGTCAAACTAGGAATAGGAGTCCTACTCGGCCATGGATGTGGTTTGGACGCCCCTAGCCCGGTTTTGGCCTCCTATTTCTCCTATATATAGCTAGGGAGTCCCCCAAAATAACATGGGTTTTGGTTATTTGATAGTTTAGCCTTTTGCTACTATTTTGAGTCTTTTAGACGTGCTCAACGGCCGTCTAACAAGCTCCTTGTATCAGAACCCCAACTTTTTCTATACTTATCTATATTTGCAATTTTAGATTGCTTTTGCCTTGTTCTTTTGTTCTTCGATTGCTTGCAGGAATTGATCTTCGTGATCAGGTTGATCGTGCCCACGGTAAGGTCAATAACCATCTGGAGTTGTTTTAGCGATTGCTAAGGCGCATCGTCATTGTACGTTGCAGTCGGATCGTCAAAGTCAATCCCACCCAAATTGAAGGTTATCATTCTCATCGAAAGATCGGGACACACAGTGTTACATCACCGGCCCTATTCCCACGTCGCCCTGCTCCCTCCCTCTCTCATCCAGAACCGGGGGAGAGCCCCTCCCTCTCTCCATCTCCTTCATTTCCTCTGCTCCCTCTCCATTTCCTTCCCCTCCTCCTCCATTTTCTTCGTCCTCCCGAGCTCTCTCCATCTTTCACCATTTTCGGATTTTCGGCTGTGTGGAGCTCGTGTGGAGCAAGGAGAAGCAAGAGCAAGCCTTTAGGAAGCTTCATCAAGCCCCCAAGAAGCTTCTTGCTTGGTTGATTCAAGGTTTGAGCTCATTCCCTAGGTTTAATCTCAAACCCTAGCTTCATCTTTTTTGTTTCTCTTCTTTTCCCTTTGGTTAGACCCTAGAAAACCTAATCCTAGTAGTAGATCGTTGACTCCTTGAGTTGCTAGACCTAGGTTAGGGTTAGAAGCATCTTCTTGCACGATCAATTGGTTCTAGAAACCCCGATCTACTTCTCGATGGGTTCGTTCGCCTCAGAATGTCATTTCTTGAATTTTCGGAGACTTCCCTTTGGAAACCTTAGCTCCGAAGAGTCAAGAAAGCGACTAGCAAACGTGTCCCTTGCCTCGAAGGTCGATTCTCGCTGAAGAATTGAGTTTGAACTCGATTCGGGTCCGGAATTGAATTCAGGACCTATTAGGGTT
Source organism: Rhipidocladum racemiflorum (assembly GCA_036346355.1). Lineage (NCBI taxonomy): Eukaryota > Viridiplantae > Streptophyta > Magnoliopsida > Poales > Poaceae > Rhipidocladum > Rhipidocladum racemiflorum. Next base: position 41,678,343 of record CM070573.1, read on the forward strand.
TTTGAGTTTTAGTTCAATCATCGCGTACCGAGATTGTAATCGAGCTCTCGGTCACATAGGACCTCAGTGTGCTAACGGAATTATTTCGCGTGTTGCAAATCAGTTGTTTCGGCCGAATTATAAAAAGTTGCATTTTGGGCATTCGAGGCAATTTCGCGTTCTGAAGTCCAAAAATCCTCGAATACGACGCGTATGAGTCCCTAGCACTGTAGATGTCCCGTCGCTATGACGAAAATCGAATTTGGACTCCTTTCGAGTTAGAATGCGATTTTTCGTCGTTTCCGCCCTCCGTTAAACCAAAAAGGGAAAATTCGGGCAATTGAGCTCGAAACTTATCGTGGACGATGTGAATAAGTCCCTAGCATCGCTATGAACCTATCCACACTTGTGTCGCAAAGTTCTGACTTCAATCGTGCAATTCCCCTTTTTGCAATTTTGGAACTCTCCGTAGGTCGGCACTACCGACGTGTGAGGCCGGTACTGCTGCCCTCGCCGGCAGTACTGCTCACATAACGTCGGCTACTTTTTTTTCTAGAGAGCTCCCTTTTGTGATTCTAGCGACCGGCACTACCGGGCCATGAGGCCGGTATTGCTGCCCTCACGGTAGTACTGGAGGTAACTCTGGTACCTTTTTCCCAGAGAGCATCCATTTCGGTTCCTGGCCAGCGGCACTACTGGGCTTGCTGGACGGTACTGCCGGCCTCAGAGCGGCACTACCGCCCAACAGTAACCGGTACTGCCGGGCTTAGGGTGAAGTTCTGATTTCTCTCGTTCCGTTGGGTTCTAGTTTTCTGTTTTGATTCTTATTGGAGTTTAATTGCTTCTTTACCCGCTTTTATCGATTTTGTTGATGTTAATTGCTTCTTTACCCGCTTTTATCGATTTTGTTGATGTTAATTGCTTTCGCGTAGACGTTGATGTGTCGAACGCCGCAGACGACCCTGACTACATTTCAAAGTCCGATTTCGTTGAAGAGCAAACAGGCAAGCACCTCCTTTGACCATTTTGATCCTATAATTGCAAATTCTATGTTGAATTGTCAAAACTATTATGCATGCGTGTATGTTCAATAAAGATGCTAGTTGTGGGAAAACTTGGTAGTTAGACCTGAATTGGAGGATTTCCTTGATCTTAATTGATCTGCGAACCTTGTTGAACCTTAGGCTAATTCTAGGCATAAAAGTAAGTGTCACTCAGATAATAATGAGTAATATTCGCATATGCTTAGTCATGTTGTAGAATGTATTGTATGATGTTACTACTCAATCAATTACACTTCTTCTTGGAATTGGTCGTTTTGGTTGGATTTGGTCGATGTTTCAGAGTCGGGTGTTGGTTAGGAAATGGTTGGATTGGTGTTGTTGGAAAATGGAAAAGGGGTATTTAGACATGGGCGAGATGTTTGGTGATTGGTGGTTCGGAGTTTGGTTTGGTTCGTCTGGTTGGTTTGGATTGGTTATCGGATTGGATGGCAAGCCTGAGGCTTGGTTTTGGTTTGGTTCCTTCTATGGGGAGGTTATTGGCTAGTGGGAGCCCGTAGGGACCACTAGTGCCATCCTCTATGGCCATATCAAGCGGTATGGAAGATCTCACCTGAGTCACCCTAAGGATTGATCTTGATGCTATTACTGGGTCAAACAGTACAGCCACATGTGTCAGCATGGGATGGCCTTGGCCTAGTAAATTGGAAAGGATTTAGGTCTTGCATTATTAGGTGGCGGGAGAGTTGGACACACCTATCATGTCGGTGTGTTCTAGGGACTCCCTTGTCGAGGCATCGAGGGGGAGTTTGCCCAATGCAACGGTAATGCCTACTCTGGGGAGGTATGGGCCAGTAAAGATAGTGGGAGCCCGTAGGGACCACTAGTGGACATCCTCTTGGGACCGTAGCTAGGGATGCACATTACCGGGCTGGTGTAATGTTTAAATTCCAACCTATTGAAAGGTCTCATCACAATCTAGCAAAACGGGTACGTTGACTATCGCGTGGCATGGTTGACATGATTGGTAGAATGTGTCATGTGGGTAAAGTGTACAATCTCTGCAGAGATATAAATGAACTAATCGATTAGCCGTGCTCACTGTCATGAGCAGCTTGGGAAGTACTATCAAGTATAGGATTTCTGGTGTTGGTTCTGGTCTGGTCTTGGTTCGGCCTCGGGAATGGTTTTGATTGGAACTTGGATGGGAGTTGGATTGTGTCGACGGGTACGTCCGTTGGCAATGAGATTTGTGATTCGTGGGGATTCATGCGAGATCGAGGCTAGATGGTAACACAGGATGCGAGGGCTATCTTTTAGACAGGTTCGGGCTCTCTTGGTGGAGATAATACCCTAGTCCTGTGTTCTTGGATATATGAGTGTGTTTTTCTTTTTTCCTCCTGCCTCCCCTTTTTACAGGGTTGTCCCCTCCCCCCTTATATACTGGGGGAGGGCACGTTACAAAGCGGTGCCACCTGGCCTTAGACCAGGGGGACTCATGAGTATGTTGTTTGTCTCTGTCTGCCGAACCCAACTATTCCCAGGGGATTTGGTCGTCTCTTTCCTGACCCGCGCCTGCCGATCCGCCAGGGTCTGGTGGTAGCAGGCTGCAGGCGCCAGGCTACAGGCTTTACTTTAGGCGAGGTTGTCCTGACGCAACACGAAGTTTCGCCGAGGAGGCGACCAACTGCCTTGGAGAAGAAGTTGGGCCGTGGCTATGGGCTCTTTGTGGCGCTCTCGAATTTTAGGCCCGGAGCACCATCCTAGCCCAGTCGGCCATGAGCTTCTCTGCGGGACCTCGGTCTCCGACATCCCACAGCAGCCCCCACATGCTTTAAGATCGGATTTCCTCATCCTGTTATGTCAAAAACATTTCTATAGGAAAGGAGATCATAAAGGACTTGTTAGTTGTCGGGATTGTTGTCAACGTTTCCCGGCTCATGTCCGAGTAGCGCTTGTGCCTATTTATTTGACCCTCACGGGGCATACCGTAATTGATTGGCTCGTGGCCGAGTGGCTCAGGGCCGAGTGGTACCCGCACCCGTTTACGGTGTGCGGCATTTGGCTCGTGGAGCAAAATTGACCCTCATGGGGCATACCATAGTTGATTGGCTCGTGGCCGAGTGGATCGGGGCCGAGTGGTACCCACACCCATTTACGATGTGCGGCAATTGGCTCGTGGAGCACAATTGACCCTCATAGGGCATACCATAGTTGATTGGCTCGTGGCCGAGTGGCTTGGGGCCGAGTGGTACCCGTAGCCGTTTACGGTGTGCGACAATTGGCTCGTAGAGCACAATTGACCCTCATGGGGGCATACCTTGGCCATTCAGAGTAATGCCCATGCCCGTTTACGGTGCACAACTTTAGACTCTCATGGAGCGCATTCTCAAGACCATTTTGGTTAAACAGCAATGACCAGCGTTCAGGCCAAACAGCAATGACCAGCAATTGACCCCAAATTATGGGGTGTATCGCTAGAGGATGTTCAGAAAGTGCCTGGTCCCAATCTTCCATGGCGACCAGCGTTCAGGCCCATCATTGGGCGCACTCTATCCCAAACCTCGAGCCAGACTTGACATCTGGTTGCGGCTTGCGCGACACAGCGAATGGCCCAACGTGGGGCATGCCCTAGATCTGGCTCGGAATTAAGTACGGGAGCTATTACTGTTTTCCCGTCGTAAGGCAAAAACTGAGCCCCACTTCCTATAAACGGGGAAAACCCTTGTTCAGGGAAAGACACCTTTGCCGTTCCATCCGCACAGTTGCGAGATCTTCGAAACTTCCTGGGCGACCTTGGTGGCTTAGGGTTTTCGGTTTCACGCCCAGAACTTCTCCCTAGAAACCCCGCTTCGCCAAGATGTCTTCTTCATCGCCGGAAGCGAGAACGGACCTGGCGGTCGCAGGATGGGAGGCCTCCGTGTCGACAGGGGCTCGCCTGGGGGAGATGGTCACTAGCGGCGTTCTTCCTCCTCTTGAATTGATTTCTGCCCGGCCGGCAGCAGGTGAACCCTACCCCACTCCTCAAGCCAATGAAATTGTAGTCTTCGAGTCCTTCTTTTGGCGGGGGTTTAGTGTTCTAGAGAGCGCCTTCTTTTGGGGGCTTCTTCATTTTTACGGGATTGAATTGACCAATCTAAACCCCAACTCCATTCTTCAAATCGCCATATTTGTTCAACTCTGTGAGGCGTATCTTGGGATCCGTCCTCATTTTGATTTGTTTCGTTCCCTCTTCCTGCTCAAACCCCATCCAAATCGGAACGCTCCCAGTGCCATCGGGGGAGCCGAGTTTTAGTTGCGGGAGGGCCTGAAGTGTCATTACTTCTCCATCCCCTTCAAAACCTCCCTCAAAGGTTGGAAGCAGGAATGGTTCTATTGCGCCAACGCAGACCCTTTCCTTGCTCCCTTCGTCGGCCGTGCTCCTGTAGTCCTCCGATGCTGGAGCGATCCCCACAGGGGCCCAGATTGGATCAAGTCACCGAGCTTCTGGCGCTGATCGATGATCTAAAAAGCTGGGGCTTGACCGGCATTGGGGTCGCCGTCAGCTTTGCCAAGCGCCGGGTGCAACCCTTGAAGGAGCGAATCCATTTGGGTTTCCGGTATGGTGGGACTCAAGGTCCCACCCGGGAGACGAATGCGCCCCTCCCAAGAGACGTCTTGGGGGCGTGGCTGATCGATTTCTTTGCTCCGGGCGCCGAGATCACCAATAGAGGTTGTTCGGGCAAGTTCTCGGCGAAGAAGGATCCTCCTCGTGTGAGTATTCCTCATCTCTGAGAAGTCACTTTGTTGTTTTTGTCTGATTTGTGGTTCTGATTCGTTCACTTTTCAGGAGCGTGAAGCCTTCCTTTCTGATGCTCCAGTTGTTGGCCTCTCTCGGCTGAGGAATCTTCCGACGAAGCGGCCGGCTGATTCTTCGACTGAGGAGCAGGAATGTTTTAAGCGGGAAAAAACATCAGTGGAGGAAGCTCCTGTTCCCTCCCCGGCTGGGCCATCAACTGTTGTTAGCCCCGGGGAGGAAGGTTCAGGAGCTCCATCTTCCGAGCCAGCACCTGCCCCGAATGTTGGCGTAGACTTGGGCTCTCCTCTGGGTGGTGCTGGGGTTCGTAGGAAGCCTGGAATGAAATTCAAGAAGTCCAAAAGGTATGCTACCCCTTGACTTTTGCTCTTCTATCTTTGTATCTGTGCCGACATACTGGCCTTTGGGTGAGTCAGAGCTCCCTCCATGGACGTTCCAGTGGAGGCATCTTCTGAGAGGGAGGCTCCAAGGTCGGCTTTTCCTGGGAGGGCTGCTTCGCCCGCTGCCTCACCTGCAGGGGATGCGCCGGTGGAGGAGACGCGTTCAACTGCTGGGCCGTCCAGAGGCCCTGATCGCAAAGATCCTGCCGGTCCCTCATCCCCTAGAGTGGAGGAGATTCATCGAGAACCCCCGCCGCTTGGTCCTCTCTCGGAACCACCGACTCGGACAATGTGGTGGGGAGGAGATTCCTACTGGGATGGGATGGAGGAGGATGAGAAAGCGGAGGTAGCAGCCCGAATGGAGCTGTATGAGCTCACAGTGAAGTGTAGCTGGCTGGTCCGAGTAAGTCCTCCGATCTCCCCCTCCTTTGTATATCTTTGAAGCGCTGACCCCTTGCTGGAACTCTGCTGTGATGCCCAGGATATGGGAACCCGCTCCGAAAAGAGGTCTGACTTCTTCCAGAAGGTGTTGCCCAAGCTCAAGGATCACCAAAAGTACGAGGAGGAGCTAAATGAGCTCAGTCAGGTACAGTCGGAACTTGAGTGGTCACTGCAAGGTATGAGTCTCCTCGAGCGTGGGGCGGGTGCTTTCTTCTTGATCGTTCATAGGCGTGTCTGACTTTCCATGTTTTCAGAGCACGACTCGACAATCGCCGAGCTCAGGACATAGCTAGAGGCCTCAAAAAACTCCAACCTTCAAACTCGGACTAGCTTGTAGAAGACTCAGCGAGAACTGGAGGGTAAGCTTCTCAATTCCGATTCGACTTACTTCAAGCCGGATGTGCTTTCTGGTGACAGCTTGGCTTTCGTGCAGAGTATAAGGAAAAGGTGACCACTGCCGAACGAAGCCGAGCCAAACTCTGCGACGCCTATGAGCCAGTCCTACACCTTCTGCATGTCGAGGGAACAGAGCCGAACCAGGGGGACGATGCCGTTCCGCTTCTTTCGGGAGGAGCTGACAAGATCAAGGCTTACGCAAAGGAGTCGGCGACCATGAGTGCGAATCAGGCGTTGGCAGTTGTCAAATCTCATTATCCGAGAGTTGACCTCGAAGCTGTTAAGGAGGGTTTCGCTTGTGACTAAGACAAGGCCAACACGCTCCTTGAAGAGGTCTCCAGTACGTCGCAGACTTTACTGGAAAATCTTGAATTCTGAGCTTGATGTAAATTTTTGTGTCGAACGCTGACCCTTGTCTGAGACATTGTTCGATATTTCCATATGATTTGTCTCATTTGCACTTTGTTGGGCCGAATAACTGTTCTAAAGCTCTCTCCAACTAATCTAGCACTCGGGATAGCACTTATCCGAGTTGCCCTCCTAGCTGAGTGGTCCAGCCCCGAATTGCCGTGACTTGGCTTGTGGCTTTCTCGCCCCAGACACGCTCTTCCGAGTAGCTGAGGCTCGCCATTTAGACGAGTGGTCCAGCCCCCGAGCGTCGGGACTTAGCTTGTGGCCTTCTCGTCCCAGGCACGCTTTTCTGAGTGGCTAAGGCTCGTATGACTCGTATAGCCCCCGGCTTGCCGCTTAACTGAACCAGGTGAGCGGGAAGGCAGATTTGACATGTGTCTTGGAAAATGTCTGTTGACTCTGTTCAACGTGTTGATCTTCTTGGATATCCGCGAAGCTGCTTAGTATTCTATGCTTCATTGATTGCGGGGCGCCGCGCTTGAATGTCCATGACGCTTCGATTTCCGGAGCTGGGGTTGGCTTATAAATAGGACGTCACCGCTGATAAAGCGATCATCCCTTTCTTAAGCTTCTTCCCTCTTCTCTGAGATATTCCCTGGCAGTCTGTAATGTCGTCATTCGGGGACAGCGACTCCGACGAGTACGGGGAGCTGTGGGAGGACTTAGAGTTCGCCAAGATGGAGTGGGCAGAGGAGAAGGCGGTAGCAAAAGATGCTGCCGCCGTTTCCGCCCTCGTTGAGGCTGTGCTGGCGCTGGGGGAGGTGACGGACGTGCTCAAGGAAATCCTTGGGCGCGAGCGTCGCGATACCGCAGTCGTGGAGGCCCTTCTTCGGGTTGTTCCCTCACTTTGGGTAATCACGGATCTGATCCGCGAGGCCCTGGGCCGCGCGCACCGCGGCTAGCTCCCTGCACCTGATCCCCCTGCACCTGGTCTCCCTACACCTGGCTCCCCCCTTTTTTTAGCGCGAGAAAAAAGAAAAAGGAAAAAAGATTAGCAATGTAAATTACTAATACTGTGGAATAAAATATAAAATCGGTGACGTTTATATCTTTTGAGTTTGATCGTCTTTCTCTAGACTGTTTGCTTTAGTCAATAGCTTCAATCCCTGCAGCGAGGTGCTGGAGGGCCGAATTCCTACCGATTAGGGACTAGTGACTCCGATTTCTGTGTCCAGAAATGTTCACGGAACTACAGATCATCGTTCTCAAGTGGTTAGTACCTTCTTCTAACTTCGTCTTTCCTATTTCGTGCACTGATACAATGGTTCGGATTTTGTCGCTTGTCGCGGTCTCACCTCGAACATGCATTTTCGCATAATTTGTATCGGCATGATTTGGATTAGACACTACGCTAGTAGGGTGATAACCACTCAGGATTGACTCGGTCACAGTATAGTAAGACAGATCAAAGAACCAGATAGTCGACAACTTTATTTAATGCATGGGAGCTGGATAGATAACTTAAGCGTAGAAGCGACGTAGCTGTTCGGTGTTCCAAGTGTTCTCCAAGATTGCGCCGTCTTCGCGCCTGAGTCGATAGGCTCCCGGACAGACTACCTCCTCCACAATGTAAGGTCCTTCCCAGATCGGGGAGAGCTTATGCTCACTTTTTTGGCTCCTCCTGAGGACCAAATCTCCCTTTGAGAAGATACGACTTCGAACATTGCGAGAATGGTAGCGCCGAAGGCCCTGGAGGTATTTGGCCGACTGGATCACTGCAACATTTCTGGCTTCCTCGAGTTGGTCAAGCTCCACCAATCGGCTTCCCTCCGACTCGGCTTCTTTATAGTTCCGGACCCTCAGGGATCCGAATTCCATTTCTGTTGGCAAAACCGCCTCCGACCCGTACACCAGGAAGAAGGGAGATTGCCCAGTTGCTCTGCTAGGAGTGGTTATGAGCCCCCAGAGCACTGATGGCAATTCTCTCACCCATCACGCTGCGTATGGTTTGAGGCTATCGAAAATCCTAGTCTTCAGTCCCTGAAGGACTAAACCATTAGCCCTCTCGACTTGCCCGTTGCTTCGCGGATGACCCACTGACGCGAAGCACATTTTTATTCCCATGTCGTCGCACCACTCTTGAAATTCGTCACCACGGAATTGTGTGCCATTATCCGTGAAGATGCGGTTAGGTACGCCAAATCTGACTACAATATCTTGGAAGAATTCCTTGGCCTTAACCGCGGTGATCGTGGCGACTGGTTTGGCTTCGATCCACTTGGTGAATTTGTCGATGGCCATGAAGAGGTAGGAGAGGCCACCTTGGGCCTCCTTGAGGGGTCTGACTAAGTCGAGCCCCCAGACTGCGAAGGGCCAGGAGATAGGGGTGTTTGCAGTTCCTGTGCTGGCAAATGCGTCTGCCGGGCGTAGAACTGGTAGCCTTCACATGTGCGGACGATTTCTTTGGCGTCTATTACCGCCGTGGGCCAGAAGAAACCTTACCGGTATGCCTTGCCGACCAAAGCACTCGACGCGGCATGATGGCCACACACTCCCGAGTGGATTTCCTTAAGTAGCTCCCTTCCCACTTGCTCCGGGACGAACCGCCTGAGTATACCGGAGGCGCTCTTTCGAAAGAGCTCTTCTCCGATAACCACGTAGGACTTGGCTTGTCGCGAAATGCGCTCGGCCAGAGTGGAGTTCTCGGGAAGCTTGTATTTCAAGAGATAATCCAAATACGGGGTCGTCCAGTCGGGGTTAACGACTAGGACTTCCGCCTCGGGGACCTTACTCAGCTCTTGTTGCTTGGTCGCCGTGGGCTCATGAAGTTCTTGGGCGAACACGCCGCTTGGGACTTCCGCCCGAGTGGCTCCCATCTTTGCCAACTCGTCTGCCACTTCGTTGTTACAGCGCAGGACGTGAACCAACTCCAATCCATCGAACTTGTTCTCCAATTCTTGGACTTGCTGACAATACGCCATCATAGTCTGATCGACACACGACCAGTCCTTCTGCACTTGGCTCACTACTAATTGGGAGTCTCCGCGAACGGTCAATCATCGGATACCGAGCAATATGGCGATGCGGAGCCCATGAATGAGTGCCTCGTATTCTGCGGCGTTGTTCGAGGCCGGGAAATGGATGCGTAGAATGTACTTGAGCTGATCTCCCTTCGGTGAAATGAGCAGAATTCCGGCTCCTACGCCGCTGAGCATGAGAGATCCATCGAAGTACATCGTCCAATACTCCAGCTCCTGCTCGACGAGGGGGGCTTGGAACTCGGTCCACTCGACCGTGGTCGGCTAGGGCCTGTGACTTGATGGCGGTGCGCGGCTTGAATGAGATATCGAAGGCTCCAAGCTCGGCTGTCCATTTCGAAATTCTCCCAGTAGCTTCCCGATTATGGAGAATATCTCCTACCGGGAAGGAGGTCACTACTGAAATATGGTGCCCCTGGAAGTAATGCTTCAATTTCCGCGATGCGACTAGCACGGCGTATAGCAACTTCTGGACATGACGGTACCGTACCTTGGATTCGCCCAACACTTCGCTGACTAACTAGACCGGGCGCTGCACCCCGTAGCGGTGCCCTGGCTCCTCCCGCTCCACGACTATCGCGGCGCTGACCACATGGGTTGTTGCCGCTGTGTAAAGTAGGAGAAGCTCCTCTGGCATCGGCGAAACTAGGATCGGAGGGGTGGAGAGGAACGCCTTGAGCTCCTCGAAAGCCTGTTGCACCTCCACCGTCCATTCAAAACGATACTGCTTCTTCAGGAGTTTAAAGAAGGGCATCCCTCGAGTCCCCAATCGAGAGATGAACCTACCGAGCGCCACCATGCATCCCGTAAGCTTCTGGACGTCCTTCTGGCTAGAAGGGGGTGCCATCCTCATGATGGCCCCGATCTTCTCCGGATTTGCATCGATCCCGCGGTGGGAGATGATGAACCTGAGTAGTTTCCCGGAGGAGACCCTGAAAACACATTTCTCAGGGTTTAGTTTCATCCGGAACGCTCTTAGGCTGTTGAACGTCTAGGCCAGATCAGAGGTAAGGTTCCCTCTCGATCACGTCTTGACCACTACGTCGTCCACGTAGGCCTCCACGTTGCGTCCGAGCTGATTGTGAAAACACCGCTGTATCGTGCGTTGATAAGTCGCACCAGCGTTTTTCAACCCAAACGGCATCGTGATGTAGCAATACGCTCCGAACGGAGTGATGAACGATGTCTTCTTGCAGTCTTCGCCTCAAAGCTGGATTTGGTGATAGCCCGAATAGGCGTCCAGGAAGCTAAGGAGTTCGCACCCGGCAGTGGAGTCTACCACTTGGTCGATACGAGGCAACCCGAAAGGATCCTTTGGGCATGCCTTGTTGAGGTCGGTGTAATCAACACACATGCACCAACTATTATTCTTTTTGCGGACGATTACAGGGTTTGCCAACCAGTCGGGGTGATACACTTCTCTGATGAAGGCTACGGCTAACAGTTTCGTGATCTCCTCCCTGATGGCATCTCGGCGATCCTGGGCGAATCGCCGCAACCTCTGCTTGACGGGCTTGGCCGCTTCATCCACGTTTAGCACATGCTCGATCACCTCCCTGGGAACTCCAGGCATATCAGATGGTTTCCAAGCAAAAACGTCCTTATTTGCCCGGAGGAAGGTGACGAGCGCGTCTTCCTATTTTTCTTCGAGCCTTGTACCGATCTTGGCTGTTTGAGCCGAGTCGGACGGGTCGAGGGTGATCGTCTTGACGCCTTCTTCGGGACCCATCCCGGGCTTCGGCGCCTTCCGAGTCGGGATGCTTGCTTCCTCACTAGATTCTGCCACTAGCCGGATTCGTTCACGGCCAGCTTGTGCTTCCAATGACTCGGCCATCTCGTAGTTCTCCCTGTCACAGGAAAAAGACTGCTTGACATCACCACGTAGCGTGATAATACCACTCGGCCCTGGTATTTTTAATGCCAGATACGCGTAATGGGGCACCACCATGAATTTGGCTAGCGCCGGCCTCCCCAAGATGGTGTGATACGCTGTCGCGAAATCAGCCACCTCGAAGCTGAGGTTCTCGGTCCGGTAGTTCTCTCTTGTGCCGAAAGTGACCGGCAGAGTGATTTGCCCAAGTGGTGTCGCCGACGTCCCGGGAATCACCCCATGGAACGGCGACGATCCACATTTCAGCTCCGACCTGGAGATCCCCATATCGTCGAGAGTTTTGCTGAAAAGGACATTGAGGCTGCTTCCCCCGTCAATCAGCACCCTCTTGAGCTTGATGTCGCGAACAACTGGCCCCAAGACAAGAGGATACCTACTGGGAAATGGGACCCGGTCTAGGTGATCCGAGCGATCAAAAGTGATCACAACCTCAGACCACCGTACGTATCGGGGGTCTCCAGCGCAATCGCGTTGATGTCCCGAGCGGTAAGTTTTTGCTTCCGCTTGGACTCATACGCGGCTTAGCCCCCAAAGATATAATTGAGCTCCAGCTCAGCTTCTTGATAGTCTTCCTCTGCTTTAGGAGGAGGTTGCTTTCCGACCGCTTCACTCGGCCCCTGCCCGAGCTGCTTCTTGCTCTCCCGGGCGAACCTTTTCAGGGTGAAGCAATCTTTGGCGGCGTGTCTTCCTTTTGGGTGGAAGGGACAAAGTGAGTTCATCACTTTGTCGTACCCGTCGGTTTTAGGCGCGCGTGATTGGCCCCGCTCGGCTGTCGCCACTAGGTCTTGGTCTTTGTGCCTTTTCTCCTTTCGCCTGGAGGAGTCAACATGATCCCCTTTTTCGTCGTGGCATTCGGCCATGGCTTCAGAGGCCGACGCGTAGCAATCCGCTGAGGCGAACAACTCGCGGACCGAAGTTGGAGGTTTTCGGGACATCTTCTTGATGAGATCGGGGTCGCTGACCCCCTTCTGGAAGGTGGCGATCACGACCGCATCCGTGACATCCTGAACTGTGCTCTTCCTATGCATGAAGCGCTTGACGAACTCCCGCAGGGACTCATTCTTCCTTTGGTGTAGCTGGTACAAATCCCAGGGGGTGCCAGGGCGCTCATATGTACCTTGGAAGTTTGAGATGAGCTGCTCACACAGATCTCCCCAAGAATGAATGGAAATCGCTGGGAACCTGGTGAGCCATGCCTGGGCCTGGGGCGAGAGAGTGACCGGCAAGTAATTAGCCATCACGTTCTGATCTCTCCCCGCGGCCCTGACCGCTAGTGCGTATACCTGCAGCCAGGCTTCTGGGTCCCTGTCGCTGTCGAATTTGATGATGCCCTTGGGGTTAAACCCGTCGGGCCAAACCACTCGGCGAAGGTGGGGGTTGAACGCACGAACCGCCTCGATGACCTTGTTGCGTCGCGTGGGCGGTGAGCGTTGCGGGGGAGATAGGGCTCGACGAGCGCCCCGATCCGCTAGGAGTACGCCGAAGCGCTCGTACTCGTCAGCGTGCCAGCGTTGCTCGTCTCTTTCCCGATCACGCCGTCTCACGTCGAGGTCGGAACGAAGGTCTCAGTTGAGGCTGTGGTGCAGGTCTTCGTAACGGAGAGGAACGCGATGCCTCCGGTGGGGGGTTTCTCGATTCGACCGACTGCTGGCCGTCTGAGTTCTGGCCGGAGCGTGTGAGTGCGCCCTCACCGGCTGGTCGGTCTGAGCTTGTTGCTGGATTGCTGCTGTCACCATGGCTTTTACTTGGGCCACGATCGGGGCAGCCGGATTACCAGCCTCCAGCATTGGGCTCAAGGTGTCTAGGAGCATTTTGGATGCAACGATATTCTGCTGTGGTGTATGGAAAATAGCTTGGTCCCCCATTTTAACCTGTAGAATGTCTTCGTTGACGTCACGGGCGCGACCTCGAAGGGCTTGCACCCGCGCGTCAAGCTCTGTCTTGCGGCCGCCGTCGTGCTCGGCGGCCTCCAAGTCGCTGTGGCGCTGCTGTGACTCCGTGCGCGAGCCTCCGATCACGCAGACTCGGCGGAAGCTCCAGCAGCTCTCCAGGCTTCCTTCCGACTCGGCCGACAAGCTGGAAGAGCCTGCCGGAGATAGCTCAGGCGATCGGCGGTTTCGAGTGGTCTGGCAGCGAGGACCCCCACTACCCGGGACTCGGTACCCGTCGCGCCAACTACCTGATGGAACAGGAGTTTCAGCCCCTCGCCTGGTGCTTGTGGTGCTTCTCTGCAGGACCCCGGTCTCGGACATCCTCGGTTAATGGGTTTGGTCGGAAGTTGGTTTTTGGGAAATGGTTTTGGTTTGTTGGGTTAGTTTGGTTGTCGGTTTGTAGGAAGGGAATGGTTGGAAAATTTGGTTTATGAATCAATTGTTTATTGTTTGATTAAAACAATCTCCTTGCAAGCGCTTTACAAATTGCGAATGTTTAGAATCTATTATGTTATTGCAAATAAATCTTGCTTTGTGCTCAAACAGACTTAGTGTAGAAACTTGTAACCTTTGTTATAGCTTGCATATATATTAATATTTCCATACACTAAAGTCTTGCGAGTACATACGTGTACTCACCGTTTGCTCTAACGGATTTTGGTCAGAGGAAAAAGATGGTAATGACGGCAACCTGGACGAGTCGCAGTATGCTGTGGAGACCGACAATTTCACTGAGGGCTAACTGGATTCCCTCTAGTCAGTTGCCTGAGGGGAATGGCACACTGCGCCTTTCTTTTGGATTTTCTGCTGTGTTTTATTCTGTCTTTTGGACTTTTGCAGGCCATGTTACCTTAACTTGCAATATTAACTAGTTGTAACAACTTTACCTTTCGGATGTAATATATTTACTCTTGCGAAGTTGTGACCTGTCTTGTATGACAACGTGTGGGTGCAGGGCTACTGATCCAGGGAACCAGTACTAGACACGGTTGCGGGAAGCTCGGGTCATGTTCAATCGGTTGGCATGTGCACTCGTGTCGAGTGTCGCCGATCAGTTGACCTCAATCCGAGTACGGATTTGGCTTAGCGGTTGGAAGTCATTACGGGTTGCATTAATTACCAATCCGATGCGACAGTAATGACCCGGTTCGCTAATCTGATTCCGGAGCCCCCACAACAATCATATTGACTTGTGAAATGGTATGGCCCGTGGCATTCCGATCTCCATCATCGCGCTTCATGTCCACCGAGTCACCATGCTAGAAGCCTCCATGATAATACACTAAGCTACTACAGATAATAGCTACTAACAAATTACATGAGGATATGAAGCATCACAAATCAGCACGCTGGCTGTTATACAATAACATGGCAGCCCAAGCTGCATTAACCATAGCACGCAGACTATGAAAATTACATTAATGCATCACATACACACAAGGGAGCCATACCATTCACATCATTCTCTGCAAAAACAAGTTAGGCGCTGGATCGAATTCTAGCGCGCGTGATGTGAACAAGTTTTAATTAGTGGGTGCTACACTAACTATCACAACGGTCCCATAAGATCTTGGAGAAGGCTGCAACCAAACCGATCTTGATCTATTCGCACGATCTATTCGGCACGGGCTACTACCCCGATGGTGTTACCAGCCGGTAAGGGTAATGCACGGCACGAAACAAAACGAGCATGGACTAATCTTTTGATTGTGTAGGCCCCTCAAGAAGGTTGCGCGCATGCGGCCTCGATCTGTTGGCTAATATCATAGATGGCACATGATGGAAGTCCAGATGGTGTTTCCAGCCGGTATGGACCAGTCGCGGCACGATCTAGATAAAACACGAACTAATCTTTTTGGCCTCATAGCACTACCAACTCGTACCTCATGAACCCTATACCAATTGATCTCATCAACCCGTGACTAACTCAACAGCATATCAACATATGTGCAGCATCCAGATCCAAGACAACGCAAGATCGGCTCTGATACCACTAAAGGAGAACGCAGTGCTACGCTACCCGAAAATAAAATTTTTTTACCGCGAACACCTAGGAAACATGCGAGTTAGAGATCATTGAGCATTACCCTTGGAGCACGTTAGCAGCGGAAGTAGAGTGGGTGAAGCTCCCTGTGTGCTCCGAAGCACTGTAAGTAATCGAACACGATTTGGTACAACTCCTCGTCGCGGATCACCATCACAACAACGTCGTTGTAGTCGAATAGTTGATGTAGCTGATTGAATCGATCAGCGCCGACGCAAGAGCGATGACGCCTATACGGTATCCACACATCTGAGGTGGGATCACCACGCAATGGTGTTCTAGCACACACGCGTGCGGCTAGGGTTTTAGGGGCAGTGGGACGCGGTGGCGGCTAGGGCTTATGGTGGGGAGACTGTAACTCCGCATGCCCCCATGCCTCCTATATATAGAGCGCACTAACGGGCCTTCTGTAATAGAAGCCCACTAGGGCTCACACTAATGGATCTTCTACAATAGAAATCCATTAAGACGCCAGAGGATCCAAATCCACATAAACCCACTAATGGATCCAATCCATTAGACATGATCCAACCCATTAAGTGTGTAACCCATTAGGTTTAATGATAAAATTATTTGATATGTTTCACTTTAATAAGGCTTTATCATACTAACGGTAGTTTATTCCATTTTTTGCAGCTGACTTTCACCCTAGTTACATCGCACGCTTTGTACCCTGAGTATGTAATGATGTTTGACCAGCTGATGGATGATTCCGTCATTTGGCACCCATACCTCCCAGAGCTTGTCGCCGCTCGAGCAGTTGAGGGACTTTCACTCTAGTGCACCAGTGACGTAGCTTACTGGCTAACACGCCATCACCTAGTATATGATGTGTTCATTGAGACCTACGCCGCCCACTGTGTCATGAGGCAGTTCAGTCTCCTGTAGGCATTCCCCCTAGTGGTGACATCATCCCAATGAGCATCCACACGTTAGTGCTATTTTACATCTCTTTCGGATATCCTTACAAATGAGATTATGTTGTGAATCCATTCATGCAGACAGACATGCAAGGGCTTCGTTGGTATTAGGAGATGGGCAACACACATGTTGTATCATGCTTAGTACTGGGCGCAGGTGTTGGTGGACGTGCTCGATGAGGCTGCCCCTTACGACCACTCCACGTACAATGACTACATCCAGTGGTATAGCGCATGTACACGCGTTCGATTTGTGCGTGTCATGGAGTCAACTCTTAGGCACGCTCCCTCCACGGCGAACACCTACCCTATGCAGCAAGATTGCTTTTCACCACTCGGTTAGTTTTTATTTTCACATGTCATATAATGTACCGTTAATACAACAGCAACAACTAACAAGCCTTTTCGCAGAGTGACATTGCCAAGGACATTCACGAGGAGACCGCTCCATAATGGCCGTTGTTAGTAGTGGGAATAGGCATGGATCACCTAAGAGGGGCATTACAGCATGCTCGGGACAAGGCCGCTTTCATTGTCCACCTTACGTCCCTGCAGGAGGCTGAGGGACGATGATGTGGCACAAGTCCCCGGCCGTTCATCTACTGTACGTGGGCGACACACATTGCACACTGCACCCGGGACATCGCACACGCCCCCTCCCATCCTCCACCAGATGTCCCGGGGGCTCCAGTTGGCACCATTCTGCAGCCCATATGACTACAGGTACGCCTTTGTAATCTCCCTTTGTCTACTACGTTATTTACAATATGTGGTGTACTAACGTGAAATATTTGTCAGGACCCACCGATGACCGCAGCGCGACCCACTCCAGCGACTCATCCCACTTTGATGACCACACTATCGAAGGGTGGCTTGCGGACCCCCAGGCAAAGACAACAGGTGTTGTCCTTGGTCCATTGTAGATCCCCGATGCGCCCGGACCGATTCAGTCATCACAGGCCCCCTACGCTACCCCGACGGCACCAGTACGGCTTGCTAGGAGTACTTGTGGACAGCCCCTTGACCAGCTGACATATCCATCCAGACATGTTCAGTGTCGTAGGAGGCTTGGGACCACATGAGGGGTCAGACTGCACAAGGGCGCCAGCTAGTTTTTTTTCCTTTCATCCTAATGTACTGCTTGGATATGATGTGATGGTGAAAATTTAGTTCTATTTCATTGAGAGACCTACTTCGTTTGTGCTTGTCCCTCAGTCTTCTTCCCTATTTCAATCGAATAGCTTTGAATGAGGGTGACAGGTTAAGCAGCTTTCATTGACGGTGACAACTCATGTGGCTTTCATAAAGAGTGACAGGATGACCTGCTTTGATAGATGGCGAGAAGTTGTGCATCTTTCATAATGAGTGATAGGTCATGCAGTTTTCATAATGAGTGATAGGTCGTATAGATTTCACAAAGGTTAATAGTTTAATGTTATGCAGCTTTCATAAAGGGTGACAGGCCATGTAGCTTTGCCAAAGGGGTGACAGGCCATGCAGTTTTCATAAAGATGCCAGGCCATCAAGATTTCTTAAAGCGACAAGTGCTGTAGTCGTGTGGAGAAGCTCCTCACCACCACTATAAAAACCAGCCAAGGGATATACATCTATTGCCGCCAGACCAGCAATAAACATCAACCTAATCTATACAAATTAGGGTACGATGTTGTTCTACCGTCGGCTCTTCAACAAGTGGAACTTATCCCCGCCCCCAAATATCGGGATGCCAGTAGCGTTGACGCCCCATTTCTCCCGGAGTTGCCCCACCGAAAAGCGACTACAACCTTCCGACGAAGATGATGCAATCTACGCATGGAGATACGGCTGCCCGCTCTCACTACTGCTGTGCCAGCCACTACACGGTAAACCTACTGCTGTCCATACAATACATTGTAACACTACCATTTCATGCATCCTTCTTTATTTTTTTAGCACAAGGACCAGTGTTGCTTCTTCCATTGGATAGACAGGTCGGAACGTCGTAACTACAAATTTTTCTTCAATTGCCATGACGCCCACCCCACTTCACCCGAGAACTTCACCCAGTGGGAGAGGCCACCGGGATATGTCACCGTTCTAGACCACCTGGAGTTCAGGGCCGGTGGGCAAGGTACCAACCAATCGGTGAGTTTCATGCGACATGCTCATGCTTCACTCACAAAGTAACAATTCTAAACTAGTTCGTCACATACAGGACTTCAAAAAGAAACTTGCAAAATTGCTCAAGTCAAAGGATGAATATCCTTAGGTGCCGCCTGAAGTTTGCGAACACGACCTGCAAGCAGCGGTTGATACTTGCCACAATGATCTAGTCGACCGAAGATTCTACCAGTGCCCCTAGTCCGAGGATGAATCATGCGACTACTTCAACTTGGTGGACCCAGAGATGTACCACCCACATCTCACCCTTCCCGCATGGGATAACTGGGGGAGCAACCCTCTCCGTGGTGCTACTACCACCCAGTAAAGCCTGACCCCAAGTACGCCTATGGTGCTATTCAATAACTATAGCGGGCATACTGCATTGACTGCAGGGCACGCTTCAGGTTCTACAAGGACAAGCCCAACTCACACCTCCTACAACATATGGTGGAGTGCGAGCCAAAATAGGGCAGGCGTCTTGGCAAGTCTCTACCAATGACCAACGCACCAGAAGTGCAACATGATACCTCCTCTAGAAGAGGAAGGGACAAGGGGAAGCAACCGGCCGAGATCTGCACTACGCAATAAATCCTTGATGGGTTACATAGACCATCCGGGAACCCGAGTGGTATTAACATAGGGGATGACGGGAATCGGGTCGACATGCCCATAAGGGAGGGTGGAAATCCACATAAAGATAAAAAAGTTCAGTCTTATACCCCCGAGACGTACGACACAGGCCACCGAATCGGCCGCAACTGGGAGAACTGCGCATCACCATGGTGTTCTTTCATAAGACAGATTGAGCGGTGTCCGATAACATAACGCATAACTTACACATGAACAGTAATGTACAGAAAATGTTGTACATAGTTCCCACTCTACCCAGATAGGCGGAATGACCACTTGTTCCACCATGACAAATAGTGCCTTCCATAGTTTGTTCATCTAGTAATTTATTTACTACTGCAATGCCCTTGTAATATAATCTATTGCTTATTTCAACATATGAACTTTCGTTGTATGTGCTCTGATATGTGTTCAACAAATAATTTAAGTTGTTCCATTGTATATATTCGAATTCAAGAAGCTAAGATTACCTAGATTAATAAAATGAAGACATTAGTAAGGGTGTTTGCATGAATGGTACTTAGCCCTAAGTACGATTTGCATAAGAAATGATTTACACAGGTTAGATTTTCTTACTAAGGTTACTGGCTACATCTACGTGCTTTTCACAATGATCCTTATGACTTAAACACTTTAGCTAAAGTTTTCCTGGGCATAACTATTTATAACATGAATTGTTGTCGACTATAATACTTAAGGTTATTGCACTAGTACAATTTAGATGCAAAGCGAGGTGTAAATTAAATATTTTTCCAGAATATGGTAGTCCATATATCAAAGAGCAGATCCAGTCCATTCTTGCTAAAAAATACATTTAAACATGATATTTTATGAGCTGCCAAAAAGGCTTAAACGTTTCTAGTATTGAAACTTTGACTACAGAAAAAAATGCATATGATAGCTAAACTTAAATATTCTTTGTATATTTGGGATCCTTGTGACCCTAAGAACACAACAAAACTAGTTTTTACCGAATTTCAAGTTCATTTTATCCATATTTTAACTAGTTCATGTTGTATGCAAGAGAGGCTTCTTATAGTCATTTGGTTTATTCAATCGAGTTCATTTCTAAATGTTTTTGCAAAAATGCAAGAGAGGCTTCTTAATCGTTGGATTTAGAGCTTGCCAGCAAAAGATTAAATATTTTCTGACATTTTTTCCTTATACAAACTAGCAATGATTTAAATTTAATTTTTTTTGGTTGACAATAATAATTTTATACAATACTACATGAATTATCACTAATAAATATGAATTTTTTCTTAATTTATTGAACTTATATCCATTCCAAATAGCGACAGGACCCTAAGTCCATTTGAAATGGCGGTAGAAGGTAAAAATGGAATTTACCCTCTATCGCCATTTCAAATGGACATGGGAGGCTATTTTTGTTATTTTTTAAACGGCATATTATTATTGTAATTATTCATTAAAACAAAATTATTTAAAAAAATTCTACTTCTGATTCTCTCTGTATTATTAGGCCGGACTGGTCGTGTCTACCTACACTAAAAACTGTGTCTTTGTTGGTCTAGCTTCAGCTCGGGGCTTTTAAACTGAAGGTGTACGTTCAAACTACATGTAAACAACGGATATTACTGTCGCGCTTGGAATTGGAATTCCGAACACTCTGTGTGATGCACCAGTCTAGGATCACGCTGGTGCTCACAGATACAACAGAGATGAATACCATCAAACGTACATAATAGAAACATTAATATAAAAGTATTCAACTCATATACAATTGTTAAGACCTTATGGTCAGCCTTACAATTATAAAGCCACGTAGGGCTAAGTTTAGAGTATTAAATACAACATTGGAAATAAATCTTCGTGGAGCCCCAGTTTGCCACAAGCAACCGACTTGACTCGCTCTTAGTTGATCGCATCGTTGTTCTACCCCTCGTCGAGAGTCTGAAGGTCCTCCTCTTCTGGTGGTGATTTTCCGAAGGGGTGAGTACATTGGTACTCAGCAAGCTATGCACAGAATGCAACCTAATATACTACATGCTAGGCTTATTCCAATGGAATGGCTAATAGGGTTATATTGTAGTAAAGCAGCATTTAACAAATAATCATAACAGTTAGTGTTATGCCCTTGAGGCAGTCATATAGATGATTGTAACATGACTATGTTTATGAATAATAATATGATTATTGGTCCAATGAATGTATATCATTATATTGATCAGTAAGTATATGACTTGCTTATGAAACTCTCTACTCATTGATATAATTATGTAAGTATCTCTGATCGGATATCATCATAGTGGACAACAATGAATAGATCAGCACATGTATTGATCGATGATCATGTTTCACAGATCATGGGATATGGAGATATCATCAATACATTGTAAACGCATGTTGGAGAACATCTGTTAGATGGACCCGCAATGGGACACTGCGAGAATGTTGCATTCTTTTATGTCATTAGTGTATCTCATACATAGTAGATGTATGATCTTTAGACCTGAGATTGTCACATTCCCTACATATGTAATAGTTTACTGTAACACCCCGGCATTAAGTATGCCCAAATGCTACCAAACATAGACTAAACAACATCTAAATACCACAAATAAAGATAAATTACAGCAAAGGTGTAAATGCTAAAACCGAAAATTTCGGCAGCACCTCCTTTGTTTTGACATGAATTGGAGCAATAGCAATAACATGGCAAGTTATATCGTAACATAAGACATCTAAAGCAGCAATATAAATGGATATAGCATCAACAAAAACCAATAATACCAAATCCAACCACTCCATAAACTATAGCTAAGCAAATAAGGAACACGTAATCCATACACCAAGTTTCATGGCACTTATTATGATCATGACTCAAGTTGATAAATCTGCCAATAGGTGTGGAGCTACGTGAAGATGTGTAGCTAATGCCCCTTCCCACATGCCGGTGTCATAGTACCTAAAACAACATAAAACACAAGCGTGAATTCATCACTCAGCAAGTATATTGCAATGGACCATAAAGAATAATTCAATGTTATCATAACTACATACCATGCTCAACATCATGAACAAGTCATAATTTCATATACAACATCATACTCATGTCTCAACATCATTGTACTCATTTCAACATCATCATGTATGCAATGCAAATGCTCATATCTCCTCGAAGCACATACCGGTATTGCCGAGTGCACACCCGTCGTCGTGCACCCCCTTCCCCTTCCATCCCGTAGATGGAGGGTGCCTACTCTTACTGACTCGCTCCCATGCTGTGATGCCCTAGAACTTTAGAGCGATCCTAGGGTTTTTCTTTCTCTGTCGTTTCGGAAAGAATGAGGGAAATTGTTGGGGAATTAATTAATTGAATTTTATGCGGCGTATTAATATTAAATTTGGAGTTTACGGGCTATAAACAGTGGGCCGATGAAAACTTGGGCCTGGGCCGGGAATTCTTCTCCCACCTCCCCCTCCCCACGCCCTAAGTGGGCCGGCCCACCTCCCCCACCCCAAGCCCTAGGGCGCCTCCCCCTCTCCCACTAGCAGCCCCCACTCCACCTCTTCCTCCTCTTGCGTGGTGGCTCAAGATCCACCGCGAAACGCGAAGGAGAAAACGAGAAGAGGATCCGTGGAGGCGAGGAGGACGAACAGATTTCCGTTACGGAGATCGTTGCGCGTTCTTCGTGGGTTCGCAAGGGGGAACTCAAGGTAAAATTCCCAATCTTTTACCCCTGTTCTACCTAGGGATTAGGAGTGTATTAGATCTGGTGGTGAGTGGTTTGGTTGGATCTTGATGGGGGGGAAGGGTAGATGTTCACGTGGTGCTGTTTTTGGAAGGGAAGATTGTGCAGCGCGGATTGTTCCGCAGTTTAAGTGGCATAGATGATTTTTCCTGCAAAAACCTATAACTAGAAAGTTGTAGATAACGTCGATACCTAGCTTCTGTATTTTGTTCAGAATTTTTGGGCTGTCGGACTGAGATTTATCTCTGTTGGAAGATGACGAACAGAATCTGGAAACAGATTTCGTCCACTGTGTTGGGCGGTTGTTTAGGCATATTTAACAGTGGAATTGAAATTTTTTATCTTCATTAAAGTTGTATATCTCGTCAATATCTAGCTACTGTAATTTTTCTGTATTTTTATGAACAGTAGAAAAAAAGATACGAAATTGGGAAGAGAGGTTGCTGCTGTTCGATCCGGACAGATCGGGGTTTTCGGTGTTTAAAAGGGGAACGGGTTGTAGGAAACACGTGTTTGAATTGTGTGATCAATTGTGGTGTTATTATATACTGAAAGTATGCTTGTTCAGGTGGTGCCCCTTCTGGACGCAACTAGATTCGTCATCCACGTCGGTAAAGGCAAGTGGAAGTAGCGGTCTTGCTAAACTATAACCCGCTATTTGTTTCGTCTTCAATATAAACCTTAATTGCAGCACACCTACATGGTTTAACTACTTGTTTATGAGATTGCAATATCCTATCCTGCATTGTGATGTGGTTGTTTGGCTTTTGAATCATGAGTAAGAATGAAGAAAGATGTTGTTTGCAAGATGAATTGTTGAGGTATTCTATCTCAATGATGTTCGCATTTTATCCATGTTATTTGATGGTATGCAAGCATGTGGATTCAGAGTGGGAAGTTATGAATGTATTTATGCATGAAGCATTAACTGCATAATCATGCATTGGAAGTTTGTCGACGCCCGTCTTGCGCGATCGTGCAGTACAACACCGTGTGTTCCTGAGAAAGGGCACGGTGAGGAGGATCATGGCATAAGCATGTGCACAATCATATGCATTCTACTGAGGTTGTGTGGACTCTGTAATGTGGTATTGGACATGAGGAATTTGGTATGCTAGTTTTACTGTGGCTGTGTTATTTGTTAGAAGTTGTTCCGCTTGCTGAGATTACCCAATCTCACCCCTTGTTATTTTGTTGTTTTCAGGTAGTTCTCGCGAGTCGTAAGTTTGAAGGGTGGGCTTAGTAGCACAATCAACCCTCCGGGGTCATCACGAATCACATGGACTAGTGCATTTAATAATTCATTAGCTTGCTGAAATTTTATTAATTATAGACCTGTTGATGTCCTCTTTGGAGCTGTTTTACGTTTATGTTTGTTTTCTGGTTGATTTAGACTTGTTATCTCTAGTATTGATGCTTTTATGTTATTCCTGTTTGTAATGTTTATTATGAATCTTGTTGTCGCTTCCGTTTTGTCCTAATTTTAGGGGAGATGCTGTCGAAATTTTCTTGTATGACAGTTTAGATTTGTAGGGTGTTACAGTTGGTATCAGAGCGGGCTTCAGGTCCGTGGTGTATGAACTTAGTGAAATACCATAGGTTCAACTAAAATGTGATTTGGGATAACTTAGAAACATGGCTTAGGTTATACTTAAAAAAAAATTTGCCATAGGATAGCAACATTAAAATTTGTGTTAGTGGAATAACTAATTTAAAATTTGACACACATGGATGCACAGTAGGAAAGGGTATGGGTATCGTTGCCTCATGCTTAAAGGTTGAATTTAAGCTTTGTTGTTGAATGCTACGTTTGATAATGTATGTTACTATGATTTTGAGATGATTGATTGAGTTGTTCTTGTTATCGTGATAAGGGAGGTTGTGGTGCCGAAGGGTTTCGGTCACCTTTTGTTTGTAGTGAGGCTGTGGTTTGACGGTGTGGCCGGGTAGAGTCACCACCGAAGAACTATTAAACCCCTGTAGGGAAAGAGTACTTATCCGTGTCTGTCGTAGATCGGGTAGTGACTGGAGTCAAATAGAAGAGGTTGGTGATGGATTCCTTCGGATGTTCTTTACCGTCTTGTGATCGGTTTTGGTTGGTTTTCTGGGTATGTGGTTGGTTGAAACCGAGGAAAATGCTTAGTTTTCAGCACTTTTGATTGTCCTTTTGGCGGTTTGTGGTTTTGTCTTCTTTGAGTGAAGACACGTAAGAAGAGTTCTACGTTGCGCGTCTTTTGGTCACAATTTTTCTTTGGCACCTGATTTATTGTTATGGGTATCGTTGGGAGGAAATTTACGTGGTTGTTGTTTCCCCGATTTTTTTTTTTAAAAGAAGGGGGTTGGAGTTTCTCTGTTGCGAGATCAAAATTTGGATGGAGCTAAGTTTGAATCTTTATCGGAAAAATTTGGTTGGACATTTGGTCTTCCCTTATGCATCTGTCTTCCTTTGTGGAAAGTGTAGGTTTTGGATTTCTTGAAGAGTTTTGGCTACTAGGATTGAACATTTGAGGGTCGAACTCTCTTGCATTTATGTTTGGATTTTGCTTTTCTTCCTTGCCTGAGAAGAAGAAATTTTTTATCGGTGTTTGTTCTTGATCTAGAACTGTGTTTGTTTTTTTTAATGTTTGGGATTGCCTCCTGTTTGTCAAGGGTAGGTGACCCATGACGGTGTTTAGAAATTTTATGTCTGTGTTACGTAGTATGTAACAATGTGGTTTATGGAATGATGTACTTCTAAGCTAATTTGTGAGTTGAATCAATTAAGATGTAATTGTTATCTTTAGCTTGAGATTAAATAAACTTCTAGTATTGTAGATTGCTCTATAGCGATAATGATTGAATGTGTTAATGTGCATGCTTAGGATTTATTGCATTATTTTAATGTGCCCTTGACCATGGACAATGTTTAAAGCTTTAAATCTTGATGCGTAGTTAGAACATTAAGATGATGTAAACTACTGTGAAGGTAATAGAAAATTGGTGGGTTATTTAGAGACATTTTAATATAAGGTCGGTAGAACAATTTAATTGTAATGGTGGACTACCGATATTGTTAAAGAAACCATGCTGGTTGTTTAAAGATGTTCTAATTTAATCGTGTTGGCTAGTGACTTTAACTTGGAAATTGATTAGAGTTGATGTTTATGACGTTGCAAACTATTAGTAGATTCGGAAGTATGCAGTTGTGTTCCAATAATGCTAGTATCGATATCAATTGGGAAGGCATAAGTTTTTGCCATTGCCGTAAGAGCTTTGTGATGATTTAACCTATTCAGTTCACTTTAAAAAAAAAGCTGGAGTATGTCTTGGAGTGGCAATTTTGCTATAACCCGTGTATAGGGTAGCTAAAAAAAAATTAAATTTAATTCAATGTTGTTGTTTTACAATTATGTCAATTATTGATATTGATGACTTAGTAGTGGTGGTAACTGTTTAGATTAATTGTTGAAAACCTTTGTTAAAATGGGGGGAAATTGTAACATGTGATGGAGTGAACCATGGATAGTTAGCATGACGCGTGATTTTGTCCTTAATAAATGTATGTTTTAAAGTTCTATTTACGATTTGTGCCTTGTTGAGATAATATTTACTTGTTGAGTCATCTTTTAGGTGAATAAATTTCCATTGTCGAGATGTTGGCCAGCGTATGTGGTATGGAATTTATAGGTTCATCATGCTTTGAAAGACTTGTTGAAGCACTTGCCTTTCAAATTTAGAATATGATGTTATAGGTTAGGCTGCTCCGTGGGGATCTTGATGAGGTAGTGTTGGTTGGATGTGTTTTTGATAA
This sequence comes from Rhipidocladum racemiflorum, assembly GCA_036346355.1. Classification (NCBI taxonomy): domain Eukaryota; kingdom Viridiplantae; phylum Streptophyta; class Magnoliopsida; order Poales; family Poaceae; genus Rhipidocladum; species Rhipidocladum racemiflorum. Next base: position 41,704,789 of record CM070573.1, read on the forward strand.
GCACCGTGAACTTTATTTATAATTGTGGATAAGGTAATAAGAGTAAGAATTTGTTGTGTAGTTGTTGTTAAATCCTGATGGGCCTTCTCAATGAGTAAATAGGGAATATTGAAATCTAAATGGTAAGGGTAGTGGAATACTGTAGATGGCGGGAGTTATGCTGAACTTATGATTAAAAAAATTCATATGGATTGGTTTGTCTGTTTGATATTTGGGTTGAATACTTTCGGTCAAAGTATTCTTTGTCTTTGTGTTTGAGTTTCCCTAAACTTAGAATGATTCTGACAAATGTGGGTTAATTTCGAGGCTTAAAACAAGGACAAAAGAATGATTAACCTTGAAGTAATTTGTGGAGATTTTGGAATGTTATTCTATTAAATATCATCATTCATTCGTCTTTTATAAGAAAACTAGCTTAAGTTATGAATGCGAAATTTATGCTCAACGATGTATGCTTTGACTGTGTCCGTAGTTTTCAAGGTCGAGTTATCGGTTGCATTGTTGATTAAAAGAAGTAGCTAATCCAATGTAAGTTTTGGAACTTCATGATCTGGAAATATTTGCATTTCTATTTTGGGCTAGAGTTGTGTTGTGGTGTGAGGTGTTTGTGATTTTAGCTTTAGAGACGATTCTTCTGGTTGTGACATGAATGATATTTGTGGTTAAAACATTTTTTCTGTTGGGAAGTGAGTTTGGTTCCTTTTAAGGAAAAAGAGATGGTGGTTGTGTGGAAGCATTTAATTCCTTGATCGGTTTCTTTTTCTGAATTGCTTGGACTTGGATAAAAGTGAGATGATTTGTTTTGGTAAAAGTGAAATGCATTTGCAGAAGACTTTCACGATGTTTCTCTTTTGAATAGAGCTTCTCCCCGAAGAAATTTTTTTTTTTGGTGTTTTTGGTTCTATGGAGTTCCTCTTCCAAGTTGAGTTCCCGTGTATGTGAATTTCAGCCTTTTGGTTTAAAGGTGGTGATTGTCGTTCGTGGTGTTAGTGAGAATTAAGATTTCTTTTACGTTCAAGCTTGGGGGTAAGAAAATGAATGTTTATGTTATGGTTGAGTATATTCAAGGATTGTACTCCTTGCCCTGGTCCTTGGGTGGAAGAATGTGTAGGCGAAACCTTCTTACAAGGGAAAACTAGTGTGGGTCGCTGATCGTAAGTAGTTTAAAAGTGAAGAGTAAAGGAAGGTTGTGTATGACTCAATTCAAACCTTTTTGGAGAATTGTTTTCATTGATGTGTTCCTCGGTGGGGTTGCTTAATTTAGTAGTGGACAACTTGGAAGTTCAGGTAATTACATTAATTTTTGGAACTTTTTGTCATTTGGGTTCGAGCGAGTTTGTGTCAACCGTAGTGATTGTGTTCGGTTGTTATTGTTTCTGTGATTTACGGACCCTGGTTGTAAAGTAGGCTATCTCTGTCGTTGGTAAGGGTGGATATTGGTTCTTTTGTAAAAGATCAATCACTTGTAGGAGATAGGAGTTTGTGTTTGGGTTGATTTAGAGACTTACCTAGGCGTTGTGTCTCACATGGTTCGCGTCGTCGAATCACGACGAACTGTGGTAGAGGAGTTGAGATTGGAATCGGAGTTTCGCGATCGGGTTGAAGAGAGAAGTGGGAGTTGAGATTCGGATCGATGCAGATTCACCTAATAGGTGTCCTTTATTTAATAGGGGAATAGTTCGTGTTAGAGTCCAATGAAAGATTTGTGGACCAATCAGTCTGAGCGGGAGGCAACTTGGGAACCTGAAGACCAGATGCGGAAGAAGTACCCTACGCTATTTGATGACGCTGGGGGTAAGTCGTGGTTTACCTTTTGCCTTCCTTTTCCTTTTAGGTCTGTAGCTAAAAGAAGAAGATTCGAGGGACGAATCCTTTTAAGGAGGAGAATGTGATGCCCTAGAACTTTAAAGCGGTCCTAGGGTTTTTCTTTCTCTGTTGTTTCGGAAAGAATGAGGGAAATTGTTGGGGAATTAATTAATTGAAGTTTATGCGGCGTATTAATATTAAATTTGGAGTTTACGGGCTAGAAAGCAGTGGGTAGAGGAATACTTGGGCCTGGGCCGGGAATTCTTCTCCCACCTCCCCATCCCCACGCCCTACGTGGGCCGGCCCACCTCCCCCACCCCAAGCCCTAGGGCGCCTCCCCCTCTCCCCCTAGCAGCCCCCACTCCACCTCTTCCTCCTCTTGCGTGGTGGCTCAAGATCCACAGAAACGCCGAAGGAGAAAACGAGAAGAGGATCCGTGGAGGCGAGGAGGACAAACAGATTTCCGTTACGGACATCGTTGCGCGTTCTTCGTGGGTTCGCAAGGGGGAACTCAAGGTAAAATTCCCAATCTTTTACCCCTGTTCTACCTAGGGATTAGGAGTGTATTAGATCTGGTGGTGAGTGGTTTGGTTGGATCTTGATGGGGGGGAAGGGTAGATGTTCACGTGGTGCTGTTTTTGGAAGGGAAGATTGTGCAGTGCGGATTGTTTCGCGGTTTAAGTGGCATAGATGATTTTTCCTACAAAAACCTATAACTAGAAAGTTGTAGATAACGTCGAGACCTAGCTTCTATATTTTTTTCAGAATTTTTGGGCCGTCGGACTGAGATTTATCTCTGTTGGAAGATGACGAACATAATCTGGAAACAGATTTCGTCCACTGTGTTGGGCGGTTGTTAAGGCATATTTAACAGTGGAATTGAAATTTTTGATCTTCATGAAAGTTGTATATTTCGTCAATATCTAGCTACTGTAATTTTTCTGTATTTTTATGAACAGTAGAAAAAAAAGATACGAAATTGGGAAGAGAGGTTGCTGCTGTTCGATTCGGACAGATCGGGGTTTTCGGTGTTTAAAAGGGGAACGGGTTGTAGGAAACGCGTGTTTGAATTGTGTGATCAATTGTGGTGTTATTATATACTGAAAGTATGCTTGTTCAGGTGGTGCCCTGTAACACCCCAAAATTTTGTTTTTCTTAAATTCATGTGTGGTTTGGCACTTTGGTGAATTTTTGGAATTTTCTGGAATTTATTTGGATTTATTTGGAATTTATTTGAATTTATTCCATTTTGAAATAATTGAAGAAATTAGTTTTGCAAATAAAATTTTGTTGGAAATATTTTATTTGAGTCCAAAATGATCCAAAGTATTTTCCAGAATTTTTCTGGAATTTTTCTGAGTCATTTGCTATTTTTAATGAATTAAATGAATTACTGGGAATTATTTTAAATATTAAATCGCTGGAAATTCAACTCGGGTCAAGTACTGTTCATCCGACCGAAGTCGGAACCGAGTCGGACTCGAGTCCGACCGAGCGATTGACTCGATCAAACCCGACTCAAAACCTAATCAATCCCAGCCGTTGGATCAAGATCCAACGGTGAGATCCGCCCGTACCGGTTCGAGCCGTATCCGGCCCGGATCCGATCGCGCCCGTGCGATCGTGGCCGTTGATCGTGCCACGTGGACGGCTGTGCGTCGTCGTCTCCGCCGAGACCGAGCCGGACTCCGCCGCCGCGCCGCCGCCGTAGGAAGCTAGGTTTCCGTGTCCCGCGCGGACGCCGAGGCTATTTAAAGCGTGAGACGTCCCCCGAGGTTGCCCTCATCCTTGCGCACCCGTTTCCCCGAGCCATCTCGCCTGAGCCGCCGCCTTGATTGCCGTCTGAGCTTCGCCGTAGTTGGAGGAAGTGACCGCGCGGTCTTTGCTCGATTCCGCCGCCGTCCGTCGTCTTCCGCCGAGAAGGAGCCCAGATCCGGAACCACCGTGGCGAGACGCACCAAGGAAGGATTCATCTCGCCGAGCAACCCAAACGCCGTCGGGCTCGTCATCGTTCTCGTCTCCGGTGCCCAAGCCTCGCCGCTTTCATCGCCGGACTTCGCGAGCTCGGTGAACCGTCGGATCTAGATCGGACGGTTGAGGTGAGTTCACGTGTCCCCAACCCGATTGGATCTGGACCGTTGGATCAAGATCCAGCGGTTCTGATTGCCACGTCTTGTAGCGATTGCTATTATAGGATTAGATGCGGATCGTCCGATCTAAATCGAGCGGCCCACGATCATTGAGTAGATTCAGCGTGTTAACCACGGATCTAATCGCGGCCGTCGAATTTCAAAACAACGGCGGGATTGCGCCACGCGTGTCGGGAAGTTGGACCGACGCGGTCGGTAGCCCACGCAGCGTCGTGTGGCAGGACGCCGACACGCGGCCCGCGTGTCGGAGAGGCCCGCATGTCGGCCGGTCCCAGCCCGAGCGCCGATGTCACCCATGACGTCACAATGGGTCCCACATGTCAAGACCGTGGTCGAGCCCCGACGTCGGCCGATGACGTCACCGAGTGGGCCCACATGTCGGCCGACACGTGAGTCGTGGGCCAGAGTCCACGCAGTGGACCCGAGCCGAAGCGTGGACCACGCCCATGGACCGGTGGCGTCGACGCCACCGACCAATCAGAGGCTGCCACGTGTCCATGCTGACGCAATAATTAATTTCCGAAAAAGAAAATGATTTATTAAATCGAATAATGATTTCAAATTTAGATTCAAACTTCAAACGCTTATAACTTTTGCGTTTCAACTCCGAATTGAGTGATTCAAATTTCTAAATTTGTATAAAATTGAGATCTACCTAAATATGAATTTTATTTAATTTTTGGACTAAAGTTTTTCTCTGTAATATTATTTAATTGATTATTTAAACTTTAAATAATCATAACTTTTGCGTCTTAACTCCAAATTTGTGATTCCAGTTTCTAAAAATCCAGAAAATTATGTTCTCTCTGTTTATGGATTTTATTTGGAGTTTTGGGATGTTTTTGCCTATTGTTTATTTGCGTATTTGCTATTTGCACGCTTTACGAGTAGACGTTGAAGTACCGGAAGGATTCGAAGGAGAAGTATTGACTCAGGATCCAACTCAAGACCAAGAGCAAGTACTTTTTGAAGGCAAGTTGTGCTTTGACCATGTTGATCCTATTTGAAATCTATTTTGATTTAAACTATTGCATGCTAGTTCAATTAGAAAGATATTTTGTTTAAACATGGGGTTAGATAAATACCAATTTGCTATATGACACCTTGATTACTTAAGTATGTGCCATGATCCCTTGTCACCCTAGTTGTGGATTACTAGTTGGACATTATTAAATTGCCAACGTGGGTTTAGATCGTTGTAGTATCTTTGCTTAGACACAAGCGTGCTCATAACATGATTTTGGACAATCAAATGTTAATATTGACTTAATGATATATTGAACCTGTTTTGGAAAAGTATCATGTGATGTTGATGGCACGTGGTGCATGGTAATCAAGCGGGGTTTGATAAAGCGATTTCGGCCGGCATGTGGCAAGAGCAATCAGGTGGGCGGTTGTGGCATTGGGGATGTTGATTTGGTTTTCGGGTAGTCTTGCCCTGGTCACTCTAAGGACTTAACCTTGCAAGCCTTTGAACTGGGTCATACTTGCAACCACATGGTCGAATGGGACGGCCCTAGTTGACTAAGTCGCTAAGGACTCACTTGTGGAGCCTCGAGTGTCGATTACACCGTTTGTGTGATTATGCGGGGCGTATCGTGGGCGTGGCCAGATACCCATCTAACGGTGTGTTGGTCCCATACTTCGCCTTGGCTAAGGGAAGGGATGGTGTAGAAACCTGACAGGAGAGGACCACTGTGTTGTTTGAGGCTTCCAGAAAGGCTTTATTCTGAACTTCGCCTTTGTGGTGTTTGACTTTGTATCTTGTGGGTAAAGTGCATAACCTCTGCAGAGTTTAGAATCTATTTAAATAGCCGAGTCCACGGTACTGGACAATGCTCGGGAATTACAGTCAAGGGTTAGATTTTCTGAAAATAACTTGGATTTGAAAAGTTGGGTTGGTTTAATAATGAAGATGATGGAAATGTGGTTTAGGAGGTGGAAAATGTTTGTTAAACTTCTTGAAAAGTTATTTATGCTTTACTTATTTCTCTGCTTTCGAATCTACTTTTATTACTTGTCAAAAGTCATTTCTTTGCAAATATACCTTGAGCTATTCCTTTGTACCAAGCCATGCATATAGTATATTAGCTTGCATTCTGTGCATGACTTGCTGAGTACCAAGTACTCACCCTTGCCTCAACACAATACCAGTTGAAGAGGAGATTACACCAGCTTTGGAGGAGGAACTCCAAGAGGATCCGTCTACTTAGGGATGCGAGCCCAGTCAGTTGCCTGTGGTATACTGGATGGCGCCACGAAGTTATTTGATTTTCCGCTGCTACTACTTTTCTCTGAATAAGTTTCGCCTTGAGAGGCATACATTTGTAACTTGACCATAAGGCCGAGTAACCAGTTTGGTTATCTAAATAAAGTATTTTGATAATATCGAATGGTATGATTGTGATATTTACCGATGTTAAGACTGTGTGCACTAGCGCGTTCCTGGACTAGTGCTGAATACACAGAGGGTCCGGATTTGCAAATTCGGGGTCCCGACATGCCCCTTCTGGACGCAACTAGATTCGTCATCCACGTCGGTAAAGGCAAGTGGAAGTAGCTGTCTTGCTAAACTATAACCCGCTATTTGTTTCGTCTTCAATATAAACCTTAATTGCAGCACACCTACATGGTTTAACTACTTGTTTATGAGATTGCAATATCCTATCCTGCATTGTGATGTGGTTGTTTGGCTTTTGAATCATGAGTAAGAATGAAGAAAGATGTTGTTTGCAAGATGAATTGTTGAGGTATTCTATCTCAATGGTGTTCGCATTTTATTCATGTTATTTGATGGTATGCAAGCATGTGGATTCAGAGTGGGAAGTTATGAATGTATTTATGCATGAAGCATTAACTGCATAATCATGCATTGGAAGTTTGTCGACGCCTTGACAGGCGCGATCAGACGGCATACAACACCGTGTGTTCCTGAGAAAGGGCACGGTGAGGAGGATCATGGCATAAGCATGTGCACAATCATATGCATTCTACTGAGGTTGTGTGGACTCTGTAATGTGGTATTGGACATGAGGAATTTGGTATGCTAGTTTCTTTGTGGCTGTGTTATTTGTTAGAAGTTGTTCCGCTTGCTGAGATTACCCAATCTCACCCCTTGTTATTTTGTTGTTTTCAGGTAGTTCTCGTGAGTCGTAAGTTTGAAGGGTGGGCTTAGTAGCACAATCAACCCTCCGGGGTCATCACGAATCACATGGACTAGTGCATTTAATAATTCATTAGCTTGCTGAAATTTTATTAATTATAGACCTGTTGATGTCCTCTTTGGAGCTGTTTTACGTTTATGTTTGTTTTCTGGTTGATTTAGACTTGTTATCTCTAGTATTGATGCTTTTATGTTATTCCTGTTTGTAATGTTTATTATGAATCTTGTTGTCGCTTCCGTTTTGTCCTAATTTTAGGGGAGATGCTGTCGAAATTTTCTTGTATGACAGTTTAGATTTGTAGGGTGTTACACATGCACACCCGTGGATGGAACTACGAGGTAGGTCTTTCGTGTTCACTATGTCTGAACACAGAGGCCCACATCAGCATGGGACGCCTCTTCCATTATGAATGCACATATGACATAAACATGTAAAGAATGACATAAACATTTAATACAGCGCAATCATGATCAATATGAAATCATGTTCATCATGTCATAGGCAAACATCAATCTTAGCATCATACCATAAAGCAATTTGCATCTCATCAAGTCTAGCAACATTCAAAACGATACCCATTTCAATACACTTGCCTTAACCTCGGGCGCCGGATTGGCGAGAGGTTGAGGGCACTCCCGGGGTCACACCACCTGCACAAACATACTACACACTCAAAACGTGCCCCCAAAACAGTACGCAAAAGCTCGTCTACCCCGACTTCACAAACTACACCCAAAACCGAAAAACAGAGAATGTGTCCCGTCGGGACAGCAGGCTTCAATCTTGCATAACTTTTGTTCTAGGACTCCGAATCAATTAAACGAGTACATCATCGCGTAGCTTAGGAAATTTTCTAACTTTTTATAAGTATAGGGAAAAACTAATTCGGCCTATAAAGTTGTCTAATCTAGAAAAGACTACATTTTGTCCCAACTACGTCACAGATTTGAACATGTTCGGTAAATCGAGCATAACTTTCAAACTGTTAGGCGGAATTGGACGTTATTTATGTACAATTAAAGGTATTGAAGTTACCTACAACTTTCTCAACAGGTGGCCGACCAAATTCCAACTCTAAAGTTGCGAGAATTCAAACCCTAGGTTGACTGCACAATCTGCCCGAAGTAGAGAATTAAGAAACATCTAGTTTTCATCAAATCTAACCAATCACAGCACCACCACTTGATCTAAAAGCATCATATAAACCTCGAGAACAGCACCTAGACAATCCCCAAGGTTCACCCATACCATACCTCTGCCCGACGAACGACGAACGCCGAAATCCTTCCTCCCGATTTTCCCCGATCGTCCTCCTCGCGCCGGAACCGCCGGATCTCCTCGTCGCGGGGCTTCCCGATGGAGAGATCAATGGAATGGTGAGGTGGGGATCTCCTCTAGGGCAGCAAGGGGGTGGAGAGGGGAGGGGAGGGGTGGTGGTGCAATGGGGAAGATGGAGGGGGTTGCGGCGCACAAGGGGGAGGTGGGGGAGGGGAGGGACGGCTAGGGCTTGGGGAGGGGCGTACAAGGGGCAGGGTGGAGGCGCCCAAGGCCATAATCTGGTCCCCCCCACATGGGCCCAAACTCCTTCCCACTAAAGCCCATGACTCATCCCCTTGGGCCCAAACTCCCGAAATCGGCCTAGAAACGCGATTAAACCTCATACCGTATAGTTTTAACCTCAAATTTTACATTTCATAAGATTTCGACATTCCGTAGTGTCACATTCCCCCCCCCCTCAACAGGATTCGACCTCGAATCTAAGACACACCAATACGCAACCCAGCAAAACAACAGATAGCTAGGTTTCACATCTCATACCTGATGTGAAAAGCTCGGGGTACCTCTCGCACATGCGAGACTCCAACTCCCAAGTCGCTTCCCTCTCAGTCTGATGCGACCACAGGACTTTGACAAACTTGAGAGTCCTATTCTTCATCACCCGCTTTGAATTCTCCAAAATTTTCACAGGACGGGACTCGAAGGTGAGGTCCTGCTCAAGCACTGGTGGTTCCAACGGAACCACCAACTCTTGGTCATGCAAGTACTTCCTCAACATCGAGACATGGAATATATTATGGACTCCCTGCATTGACTCCGGTAGCTCCAAGTGATAGGCCAACTTTCCAACTCGAGCTGGGATAGGAAATGGCCCAACATACCTCGGACTGAGCTTCCCTTTTGTTCCAAAATGCACCACACCCTTGGTGGGAGATACTCGCAAGAGCACCCTATCACCCACCTCAAACTCCAAATCTCGCCTCCTCACATCAGCATAGCTTTTCTGTCTACTCTGCGCTGCAAGAAGGTTCTGCCGTACCTCTGCCACACGATCAATAGTCTGCTGAACCCAATCCGGTCCAAGGACCACTCTCTCTCCCACTGCATCCCAACAAAGCGGCGATCTGCACTTCTGACCATACAACACCTCATAAGGAGCAGCCCGGATGCTGGAATGATAGCTGTTATTGTAAGCGAATTCTGCCAAAGGCAAATGATCTTCCCAGCTACCTTTCCAAGCCATCACACATGCCCTGAGCATGTCCTCCAAAGTCTGAATGGTATGCTCATACTGCCCATCGGTCTGAGGGTGAAAAGCGGTACTAAGGCGAAGCTATGTACCCAAAGCACTCTGTAAGCTCTCCCAAAATTTTGAGATAAATTTCGCATCCCGGTCAGAGACAATCGTCTTGGGTACACCATGCAGTCTCACAATCTCCCGCACATAGATGGGAACCAACTCACTCGCTAAATTGGTAGTGCGAATAGGAATGAAGTGCGCGGACTTGCTAAGACGATCCACCACAAGCCAAACAACATCCTTCCCTCGTGGAGTACGAGGTAGGCCAACCACGAAATCCATGGAAATGTCATCCCAAGGCCACACAAGAATCTCCAATGGCTGCAACAAACCAGCGGAACGCTTGTGTTCAGCCTTTATCTTCTGACAAATCCCACAAGACGCCACATACTTGGCGATATCAACTCTCATCCTTTTCCACCAGAAGTTCTTTTTTAGATCCCTGTACATCTTGGTCTCCCCAGGATGAACAGTGTACGGGGTGTGATGCGCCTCTCTCAAGATGTCATCTTTGACTTGGGATTTCTGAGGTACGCACAGGCGACCCTGAAACCTCAGACTCCCACCTCGTCTATGGAAAAGTCCCCAGTTTTGCCATCCTCAAGGCGTTTCCTCACTTGCTGGAGCAAATGATCATGCTGTTGTGCTTCCCGCACACGCTCGGGGATCACTGACTCAAGAATCAATTGAGTTTCAGCTTGCACGGTCCCCGCAAAGCAGTAGGAGACTCCCAATCGCTCAAAATCAGCAACAAGACAATCAATGACAGGGGGCATTGTCTTGCGACTGAGAGCGTCAGCCACCACATTTGCCTTGCCCGGATGATCCTGGATTGTGAGGTCATAATCCTTTATCAATTCCAGCCACCTCCTCTGCCTCAAATTCAGATGTTTCTGAGTAAAGATGTACTTGAGGCTCTTGTGATCAGTGAAGATGTCACAAGACTCACCATACAGATAGTGCCTCCATATCTTCAATGCAAACACCACAGCTGCTAGCTCAAGATCATGAGTGGGGTAGTTCTGCTCATACTTTTTCAACTGCCTCGATGCATAAGCAATCACCTTGCCATCTTGCATGAGCACACAACCAAGTCCCAAACGAGAAGCATCAGAATAGACAGTGAAATGCCTCCCAGGCTCGGGAAGGGTAAGAACAGGAGCAGTCACCAACTTCTCCTTCAAAGTGCAGAAACTATGCCCACACTCTACAGACCACTGAAATTTCATCCCTTTCTGGGTCAACTGTGAAAGCGGCTTAGCAATGATAGAGAAATTCTGCATAAAACACCGATAGTAGCCAGCTAACCCAAGGAAACTACGCACCTCTTTGACATTGGAAGGCCTTTTCCAATCCAAAACTGCTGAGACTTTGCTAGGATCTACAGATATGCCCTCTGGATTGATGATGTGGCCAAGAAAACCCACTTTTGAAATCCAGAACCCGCACTTTTTCAGTTTAGCAAAGAACTGATTCTCCCTCAGAGTACTCAGCACAAGCCTCAAATGCCGTTTATACTCCTCTTCTGATTTAGAGTAAACCAGAATGTCATCGATGAACACTACCACAAACTCATCAAGGTACTTATGTAGCATACTATTCATCACCTCCATAAAGACAGCAGGAGCATTAGTTAGTCCAAAAGACATAACTTTAAATTCATAATGCCCATACCTAGTGGAGAAAGCAGTCTTCTCAATGTCCTGTTCCCTCACCCGAATCTGATTGTAACCAGACTGAAGATCAATCTTGGAGAACACCTTTGCTCCCTTCAGTTGGTCAAACAGATCCTCAATGCGAGGCAAAAGATACTTGTTCTTGACTGTCACTTGATTAAGAGCACGATAGTCAATGCACATACGCCAACTTCCATCCTTCTTCGAAACGAAGAGGACAGGTGCTCCCCATGGTGACACACTGCGCCGAATAAAACCCTTGGCCAACAGATCCTCCAATTGCTTTTTCAACTCATCTTGAAAAGGGCGAGCCAAGCGGTATGGAGAGATAGAAATAGGTCGAGTGCCAGGAATAAGATCAATATGAAACTCCACACTCCTCACTGGAGGCAAACCAGGCAACTCATCAGGGAAAACATCAGCAAACTCCTTCACCACAGGAATCTCTGCAATTGCTACTGAAGAAGATGGCTTTTCAGAAATAGCCATGAGAAAACCCAACTGCCTCAAGCGGCGACCAGAAAACAAACTAACCAAAGCAAAGATGGAATTGGAAGGTATACCACCCTCAAAGGTTAACTCCACCCCTAACGGGGCCGGCAAGGTAACTGTCCTCCAAAAGTAACAAATCTTGGCACGGTACTGATGCAATCAGTCCAAGCCCAAAATGACATCAAAAGGAGCCAATTGGATCACCATAAGATTGGCAAAGAAAACTTCATCATCAATGGCAATGGTGCAACCCAGGCAAACCAAAGAACTAGCAATCAAACCCCCAGGAGAACTAACTATCACAGACTCAGAGATCCGCTGAACTCCTAACTTAGCTCTACTAGCAAACTCAGACAACACAAAAGAATAGGATGATTCGGAATCAAACAAAACAAAGGCGGTCGGCAAGGCGTACACTCCTGGTGGCACCGGAATCAAACAAAAGAATAGGATGCTTCGGAATCAACTGAATCCACAAGCAGAGTACCTGAAACAACCTCTGGATGCCCGGCTGACTCGGCGGTCGGCAAGGCGTACACTCCTGGTGGCACCGGGGCAGCGGGAGCCCCGACACAAGTTTGATGCCCCAACAAAGTTCGGGGCGGTGAGAGCAACTGGGGAGGAGCCGTCGGTTGCGGGCACCTGTAAGCCTCCCATGCGCCCCCGCCAGACCGAGTATAAAAGGGAGTCGGGGTGCATGGGGGAAGGGGTTCGATCATTTCTCTCAGGCTAGACTCTCCATTACGGGTGAGCTGATCTGGGTTGCTCTGGGTAGCTGTTCATCTTCCATCTCCCCCCGGGCACACCATAATACAAGAACACAGGAGTAGGGTTGTTACTCTAAGGAGGGCCCAAACCTAACAAACCGCTGGTCTCCTTGCATGCTTCGCCCCCTGTTCTCCATTTCTCGAGCGATCTCCATGAAAGCCCCGGTTAGAACTTAGTACACCCCTCGCCGGAAGGGGTCTGTTGGCTCATACGCTGACAGTGGCGCGCCAGGTAGGGGGCTCAGTGGTTGGATTGTTCTCCCTTATTCCATCTCCTTGCGAAGTTTGCAAGAAGCTTCGATGGTTACAACTATGGCAACTTCCGGCTCCAAGCATGATGGTCTGCCCGAGGAGAGCAGCGCTTGTGGCCGGTCCCGGCGCTCGCCCAGAGCGTCGGACCCCCCGGGTCCGTCTGCCCATACAGGGGCGCGCGGCGCTTCGGCGTTAGGGGCCCAGCCCGTCCGGCGACGCCTCCTGATGGGAGACGACACGCCGGGGCGGAACCTTCAGGCGGCCCGGCTGCTCCTCGATCATCCCCCGGTTGCGCTAGAGGGCGAAACCCCAGCCGTTCCATGGTTGCGGGACATCGCCCTCCTGGTGGATGCCGCCCAACAGCAATTGGAGGTGGCAAATCGGCCGGGGGCTTCCGATGTCAGGCGACAGAGCGCGCGCGTGGCTGACGCGCAAGCCTCTAGTCGCACGGCTACAGTTTGTTCCAGCCGTAGGGGCCGGAACAAAGGGAAGGGTGCGCCTGTTGCGGCCCCCTCAAGCACAGGGGGACGGGCACGCGCCCCGCTTCTTCCCGTTGTTCCCCAAAGTGGCGGGGTGCCATGGGGACTTGTGGACTCTCCTAGACGAAAGGAGGTCCCAGCACGATGGTGACTTGCGCGACGTTCTTAGGGGATGCCGCACCAATGTGCCACACCATATGGGCCACCCGCCGTTTAGCGGCCGGGGGGAAACCTCTCCCCCTGACTCCAGGGAGAGCGCAGACTCGCACTCCTCAACCCCATCTCGGGGCCGAGGGGCGGATGAGCGGCGCTGCTCCCCCTACAACGTTGGATGCCAGGCGTTCTCCCTCCGCCTACGTTAAGCCACGTGGCCGGAGAGATTCCGCCCCGCGTCCATCGAGAAGTATGACGGCACTACCAACCCGGAGGAGTTCCTACAGATTTACACCACGGTGGTGCGCGCCGCGGGAGGGTCTGAGAAGGTCATGGCCCACTACCTCCCGACGTCGCTAACGGGCTCCGCCCGTTCCTGGCTGTTGAACCTCCCCCGAGGCTCTGTGCACTCGTGGGAGGGGTTGTGCGATATCTTTGTCTCCAACTTTCAGGGCTCCTATGCTCAACCAGGCATGGAGGATGACCTTCACGCCCTGGAGCAGACTAAGGGGGAGTCCCTGAGGTAGTTCATTCGGCGGTTCAGCCACTGCCAGAACACTATCCCCCGGATCTCCGAGCAATCGATGATTATTGCCTTCCGGAGGGGGGTCCGGGATCAAAAGATGCGGGAGAAGATGGCTACCCGCACCATTTCCACTACCTCCGAGCTGTTCTCCCTGGCGCAAAAGTGCGCCCGGGCGGCGGAGGCCTGGGAGCACCCCCCGAGGCCATCCGGTCACGACGAGGCGGGGACCTCGAAAACTTCCGACCGCAAGAAGAAGAAGAAGCGCAAGGAGGTTGGCGCCGGAGAGGTCCTCTCCACCGAACCGGAGGATAAGCCCTAGAAGCGCGACCGTCGGGGCAAGCGGGGTGATCGTGGGGATCGTCGGTCCCCCCGTAAAGAGGACGACGGAGGCAGGCCTTATTGCCCCATCCACAGGACCAACGGACATGACTTGGCGGATTGTCAGGTTGTGTACAAGCTGGTCGAGCAGCGGCTGAAGAAGCGCCATGGAGACGACCACGACGATACGGACGAGGACCCTGCTTCGCTGGCTTTCCAGCAAGCAGAGCACACGGTGGCCTTCATCCATGGTGGCTCCACCACCTACTCTTCGAACTCGTAGTACAAGCGAGAGGTAAGAGAAGTATGCGCCACCGTGCCAACTTCCGGGGTGAGCAGGCTGCTAAAATGGTCGGAGGAGTCGATCACTTTTAGCCAGGACGACCACCCGGAGAGCACCGCCGGCCCGGGCCATCTCCCGATCGTGGTTTCTCCCACGGTCCGTAATGCGAGACTCGGGCGGGTACTCGTTGATGGAGGGAGCTCTATCAATCTCATGTCCGTGGGGGCGTTCAAGGCACTCCAGATCCCTTACGAGGAGCTGCGTTCGGCCCCTCTGTTCTACGGAGTTGCCCCCGGGGTGGGTTTGACACCCCTGGGTCAGGTCCGGCTGCATGTCACGTTCGGAAGTGTGGAGAACTTCCGAACAGAAAAGATCGACTTTGAGATCGCGGACTTCGACCTCCCCTACAATGCGTTGCTTGGTCGGCCAGCCCTGGTCAACTTCATGGCCGCCACGCATTACGCCTACATGATAATGAAGATCCCCGGGCCCGGGGGCCCGATCACCGTGAAGGTGGATCGGCTGGAAGCCCTGCGCCTCAGTAAGCAGGTGCAGGACCTGGCCGGCACCACCTGCACGGCTCGAGGTGAAGAAGACTATCCGGAGCGCCCCCCGGTCAAGGCCCGCGCCTCACCCGGTTCCTCGGGTGAGGTGAAGGCGGCCCCCGTGGGCGAGGACGGTTCCGGGAAGGTCGTGAAGATCGGTGCCAACCTCAGCACCAAATAGGAAGACGCGCTCGTCACCTTCCTCCGGTCTAGCCTGGATGTGTTCGCCTGGGAACCATCAGAAATGACCGGGGTCCCCAGGGAGGTGATCGAGCACCGATTGGCAACGCTCCCTGGAGTGCACCCAGTCCGGCAGAAGGTCCAGAGGAAGGCACCAAAGCGGCAAGACACCATTCGGATTGAGGTAGAAAAGCTACTGCAGGTGAAGATTGTGCGGGAGGTCGCCTATCCCGAGTGGCTGGCCAGCCCCGTGCTTGTCAAGAAGTCGAACGGAACGTGGCGGATGTGCGTCGACTTCACTGACCTCAACAAAGCCTGCCCCAAGGATCCGTATCCCCTGCCGCGGATAGACCTCGTCGTCGACTCCACCGCAGGGTGCGAGACCTTGTGTTTCCTGGATGCCTACTTTGGCTACCACCAGATTAGCATGGCGCAGGAAGACGAAGAGAAGACCGCTTTTGTGACACCCTTGGGCGTGTACTGCTATGTTCGCATGCCTTTTGGGCTGAAGAATGCGGGCTCAACCTACCAGTGCGCCTTGCATGCTGTATTCCAATCGCAGATTGGGAGAAATCTCGAGGTATATGTCGATGATCTGGTGGTAAAGACAAAAAAGTCTGTTGGGCTCATTGAAAATCTGGAAGAAACTTTCTCCAACCTCCGGCAGTTTTGTTTGAAGTTGAATCCAGAGAAGTGTGTGTTTGGTGTGTCATCCGGAAAGCTGCTCGGGTTCCTTATTTCCCACCGCGGGATCGAGGTTAACTCGGAAAAAATTACGGCCATCGAGCGCATGCAACCGCCCACAAGGCTCAAGCAAGTCCAGTGCCTGGCTGGCCGCCTGGCCTCTCTCGGCCGGTTTATCGCTAGGCTAGGAGAAAAGAGTCTCCCCTTCTTCAAGCTGCTGAAGAAGACTAACTCCTTCGAATGGACCGCGGAAGCGCAGCAGGCATTCGAAGAACTGAAGCAATACCTCTCCTCCCCTCCGGTGCTGGTCGCCCCCGAGCCGGGTGAGCCGCTACTGCTGTACGTAGCGGCCAGCCCGGCGGTCGTGAGCGCGGCACTGGTGGCGGAGCGTGAAGGGGTCCAGCGGCCGGTTTACTATGTCAGCAAGTTGCTGCACTATGCCGAAATTAGATACCCGCAGGCTCAAAAGATGGTGTATGCTGTACTGGTGGCGTCCAGGAAGCTGAGGCATTATTTCCAAGGAAGAGAGATCACGGTGGTGTCCTCCTACCCCCTGCGTGAGATTCTCCACAACCTTGAAGCCGAAGGCCGCATCGCCAAGTGGTCCGTGGAGCTGGGGGAGTTCGGTCTTAAGTTTGCCCCCCGCACAGTGATCAAAAGTCAAAGGTTGGCGGAGTTCGTTGTCGAATGGACTCCTGCCGAGCCGGAAGTTGAAGAGACCCCCTCGCCCTCCCCCTGGACACTCTACTTCGATGGCTCCTTCAGGTACGAGGGCGCTGGGGCTGGGGTCCTCCTGGTTTCCCCAACTGGGGACCTCCTTAAGTACATGGTCGTCCTGGACTTCAAAGCCACCAATAACGTTGCTGAGTACGAAGGCTTGCTGGCAGGACTCCGTGCCGCCACGGCCATCGGAGTCCGGCGTATGCAAGTCAAAGGCGACTCTTTGCTTGTCGTCAACCAGGCAAGGAAGGAGTTCTCCTGCTCTGATCCTGTCATGCCCGAGTACTTGGCAGAGGTCAGAAAGATGGAGCGACACTTCGATGGGCTAGGGTATACCCATATTCCCCAGCGCGACAACTACTTGGCGGACGAGCTCGCTCAGCTCGCTTTGACAAGGTCTCCTGTTCCGGTCGGAGTCTTTGAGGAAAGGCTTCCGCGACCGTCCATCGCGGCCCCCGTCTCCGGTGGGGACGATGGTGATGCTGCTCCCGCCCTTGCTCCAGAAGGGGAAGCGGCACCGGTGGAAACGCCCGGCCAGGCGGAGTACCCGGGCGGCCACCTCGTGGTCGCTACACTTGACCGGGAAGGCACATGGATGGATTCAATCCTGGCCTACCTTCGGGATCAAGTGTGCCTCAACGATGATGCGTCAGCAGAGAAGATAGCGCGAAAGGCCAAGTGCTATACCCTGGTGGGCGGGGACCTTTATCGCCGGGGTAAAAACGGAATTCTTCTGAAGTGCATCACTCGGGAAGAGGGGGGCATTCTGCTCTCTAATATCCATGGAGGTGTGTGCGGGAGCCATGTTTCAAGTCGAACGATGGTCAGAAAAGCTTTCCGCCAAGGGTTCTATTGGCCAACCGCCCTCCAGGATGCTTGCGAGCTGGTGAGGAAGTGCGAGGCGTGTCAGTTCCACGCCAAACAAATCCACCAACCAGCCCAAGCTCTGCAAACTATCCCGCTCTCATGGCCCTTCGCAATCTGGGGGCTAGATATCCTGGGCCCGTTCCCGCGGGCCACAGGGGGCTACACCCACCTGTTTGTCGCCATTGACAAATTTACTAAGTGGGTGGAAGCTGAGGCGGTAAGAACAATCACCGCCGCCGTTGCGATCAAGTTCATACAAGGTATCTTCGCCCGCTTTGGGGTGGCCAACCGCATCATCACCGACAACGGCCCATGATTCGCCGCGCCTTCTTGGGATTCTGCGAAGAGATGGGCACCAAAGTGTGCTTTGCCTCGGTGGCTCACCCAAGAAGCAATGGCCAAGTTGAGCGGGCCAACGCGATGGTGCTGAAGGGCCTCAAAACTAGAGCGTTTGATCGAATCCACAAGCGTGGAGCCCGTTGGACCGAAGAGCTCCCTGCAGTGCTGTGGTCGCTTCGTACCACTCCCAGCTGGGCCATGGAGAGACCCCTTTCTTCCTGGTCTACGGTGCAGAAGTAGTTCTACCATCAGAGTTGGCCTTAGGGTCAGTGCGCGTGGCGGCGTTTACCGAAGAAACCCAGGAAGAGCAGCGTCGAGAAGATGTCAACCTCCTGGAAGAAGTGCGGGATCACATGTGCCGCGCACCGCCCGTACCAAAGCAAAGTCTCAGGCGGTACCACGGCACCGGTCGGCCGAGAGGACGCCGGCGATGGCGACCTGGTCTTGCGCAGAGTCCAGACGCATGCCGGGTTGCATAAACTGTCTCCCCAGTGGGAGGGCCCCTTTACGGTGGTCTCAGTCTCTCGTCCCAGGGCGGTCAGGCTGGCCACTGGGGACAGAGAGGAGCTGGCGAACTCCCAGAACATAGAACTTTTGCGCAAGTTCTATCCCTGAACAGTCTGTAAGTGCAAAGTTACACCCCCTCGACCAGCCCCGCTGAGCCCTCCTCTCCGCGGTTTGATCGTGGGATGTCTCTGGTTTGTTCAAAAGTGTAGTCTTCATTTAAAACGGTTGTCAATTTCGTTCTCGCTTTTTGGTTTGCGCCCCGTTGGGTCATGGCCGTGTGCTCGCCCTCAGAATATTAAGGCCCTCCGAGTGCTCAACGGCAAAAATTGGCTCACTGGGTGAGCATGGTGTGCAGGGATAGGTAATCGGGTGGTTGGTTTGGTACGGTTCTCAATACGGTCATGACGTTTAGGGTGTCCCCGTGAGAACTGGCGGCTCGAACACCATCACCGAAGACCTACTACCCTGCCTGTAGGATCGAAGTATACGAATATAGCAATCAGAGGGGGGGTGAATGATTGTGCGGAAGCTAAAACCAAATTCTTGATCTACTAAAAGTTCACCCCAAAATAGAACCAAATAATTGCCTCGTATTCGACAAAAACAGAATGATAGAGGTTCGGTAAAACGATAATTCCCGGAGATCCAACCGTTAGATTGATCTGAAATTTGGACACCAGAAACTATATTCCAATACGAATCAAACCCAAAAAGACTCAGCTCGATCGGACTTACGGATCAAAAGTTATGAGCTTCGCAAGCTTGGTGTTCCAGAACTTGACGAAAACTAATCTAATCAAAACTTCAAGATTAAACAAGATTTTCAAAATATTAATCAACTAGACTTTGAGGAACTCTAAATCAATACCCTAGAAAGGTTTTTGACGGATCAAATCATGATGAAACTCAAGAATCAAAAACCAATCTAGAATTAGAGCAAGCATGCAAACAAGAACCAAAACAGAAACACTGTAGCAACGTGGTTACTGTAGCACGCAAGAATCTTGGAAGAATTGATCTTTATTTCTTTAGTCTAAAGTACTCTCATCAAAAGAGTACAAACCCTAAAACTGAGCTTGAGGCTATCAATGCGCTCAGCTCCGATTGATGCCCTTCAACAGGAGACAACCCCTCCTATTTAAAGGAGCAAAACACAAGGAGTTCTGAATACAATTCCTAATCCTAGTAGGAGTCCCACTCCTAATCCTAGAAGGAGTATGTATTCAACACTACTCCTCTTGGCCCAACCTGGCCGAGTACAACTCTTGCACGCGTATGGCAACCCTACCATACTCACGTGACTAACACTTTGCACGCGAATGACCTCCTGCCATTCTCACGTGACTAACCATTCTTCATGTGCACCATTCTCTTAGCCGAACGTCCCGCATGACATCCTTGACCACCAAGACCTTAGTTCCTCCTGAACCTAGTCCCGAACCTCAGTTCCTCCATGAACCTAGTTCCGGTCCCGTCATCGACCACGTTCGCCCTCGAGCAATACCTGCACATGAACAAACCACAAAACAAATCCGAGCACAAGTCCGCGACTTGACTCAACATTAGTTCATGCAAATACTCACACGAGCATTGCATAAAGTCCACTTCAAAACAAGCATCATGAAATTCTCACCAATTTCATAATCTCAAGGTCAAACCAAAAACTCAATTCCAAGTTTGCTCAAAACCCTAATCGAGCAAAAACGCATTCACGACGGACCAAAAAATTTGGTCCGGCGTACATGTAAAACTTACTGTTTTTAAGAACTTGGTCCCGCGCAAAAACCTTCAGAAGCACATTTACGACATACCAAAAATTTGGTGCATGCGTTCATGGAAAAAACGAGGTCGCCAAAAAACATGTTTATGACAAACCAAAAAATTTGGTTTGTCATACATGGGAAAAACGAGGTCGCCAAAAACATGTGTATGACAGACCAAAAAATTTGGTTTGTCATACATGCGAAAAACGCGATTTCTTGAACAAGCGTAAAAACATCAAAATCACGTTTATGACAGACCAAAAAATTTGGTCCGTCATACATGCGAAACTCACTGTTTTTGGATGTTTGGTCCTTCATACAAGCAATTTTGCAAGATTAATCCTAACCAATTTTTCAGCACATGATCAAGCCAATTTTTCATCATATGATTTCACAATCTCCCCCTTGATGAAAACATTGGCAACACCACTTTAGATTTGAACATTGGCATTCTCTTTTACAAAAGATTTTGAGATCCAAAAGATTAACACCAAAACCAAAGTGAGAAGGCAGAGAAACTCCCCCTTTGACAAAAAAGAAAAACAAAATCTCCCCCTGAGAATGAAAATGTGTGTGAATGTGCAATGTGTCCAAGAATTCCAAAATTCTCCCAAAACGCTCAAATTTCCAAAAAAAACTTTTTCCCCCTTTTTCTTTGAACTTCTCAAATATTCCCAAAATTTCTCCCCCTTTGACAATGGATTCATCAAGAGTACAAAAGAGAGAATTGGTTCAAAATTTTTCCTGTAGCAAAGATTTCACAAGGAGAAACAAGGGAGTGCCAAGATAGGAAAAGATGAGCTCATTCGATCATATAACCTTATATATCACATAAAATGCAAAATACATTATCTTGATGTGATTTTGACAAGTTAGGGAATGACATGCATCTCAACCTCAATTCAGCCAACTATAGCCAAGTACTAAGCAAAACCTTTAGTAGAAAAACAAAGGCTCAAAGTTGAAGCAAATAACAAATCAGGGCGAGCAAGTAGTTTCAACTCCAATCTAGTGGACCAATTTAATCTTTAAACAGTAAACCGCATGTGGCATGCTTGAAGCGTACTTCTTTTATTTCCTTGGAGTGGCATGCTTGAAGCATACATCTTGTCTTTTGAGGGAATGGCATGCTTGAAGCATACATCTTATCTTTTAGGGAAAGCATCCTGAAGCACATAACTTGAGGTTTTTTGCTTTTAACAACCCCTTTTATAAACTGATTCCCTTTTCCTTTACTTTTTCTTTGATTGTAAACATGCAAAAGTGATTAAAAGGTCTTTTGAAAGAGTAAAGATGAAAACACACTTGCTTCATAGCCCAAATTTGTCAAGAAGATTCAATATCAAGCCTAGAAGAGTAAGATATCACAGAGTATTTAGCTATAGGCAATCAAACCAAGGAATTCCGCAATGTCATTTTTAGTTCAAGTGGAACAATTTAGATTATCATATATTAGCACAATTACATAATATATAAAGAAATATGATAAAAGTGAGCTTATTAAGTGAAAGAACTTGGCAAAGAAACTCCCCCTCAAAACAAACCCATTGGATGAACAATCCCAAGTTCTCCCCGAATAAAAGCAAAACGAAAAGAAGACAAAGGTTTTGTGAAAATGTCTGCCAATTGATGTTCCGTATCCACATGGTGAAGCACAATGCTTCCTTTTTCAACATGATCTCTAAGAAAGTGAAATCTGATATCAATGTGTTCAAGAAAGAGAATTACTCAAGAAGTGGCATGAACCAGATGTACTTTTTCTATCAATTCTATATCCTCCAAATTCAGCATCAGAGAAAGCTCTTAAACTAATGCATGAGGAAGCAGAAAGTCAAATGCCAAAATCTTGAGTACCACGGAGATACCTTAAAATCCTCTTGATAGCTTGTCGATGTGAAGCACGCGGGGAAGCTTGAAAACGAGCACACAAGCACACAGCAAACTCCAATTATCTCATCCTCAACAGCATCATCATCATCTTCATCAACAAAGATACTCTCCCCTGAACATATGCACATGTACCTGCACTATTTGGACTAGTGCCTTTTGCGAAAACAGAGGTGGAAGAAGCATCTTGAAAAATAACACTTTTAGCACGAGATGCGCGAGTGAAGGAGGAGAACCAATTCTTATCATCGGACATGTGGCGTGAGCATCCGGAATCCACTAGCCATATGTTCTCCTTCCTCGCGCGAGAAGCCTACATAGCAAAACATGTCGAGGTCTCAGTACTGGGATTAGGAATGAGATTTTTGGGAATCCAGTACTGAGACACACGACGCACAACAGTAGGTACAACACGATAATTTTTATGCACAAAATTAGATTTGCCTTTTCCCATGTTTCTAGGAACAGAAGGTGTTTTCATCACTCTAGGCGCATAAGAAGTAAAATGTGCTTTGCTGAAATTTGACCTAGCCTCAGTTCTTTCCTTCTTTTGTTGTTTGGCTAGTCTAAAGCAAAAATCTAAAGCAAAAATCTACTAAGTGTCCATCTCTACCACAATGAGTGCAAGTGTACTTGACATGATGTTTAGCTTTAATAGTAAAGGCACATTTTGCATTCATCATAGTAGAAGATAAAAAACCAGCAGATTGAAAAGCAATTTTCTTAGGCTCATTAGATAACTCAATTTTGCAAGGAGCCTGAACAACAGTGTGAGGTTTAGTTTCGTATGTGGCATAAGGATCAAAACCTAAACCTCTCTTGTTTGTGCTAACCTTAGATTGATCCAAAATCATGTTCAACTTTTTCTTGCCATTAGTGAAACGTTCCAAAGAATTTTGCAAGTAATCAACTTTCTTAGCAAAAGTTAAACAATTATTGCAAGGAATATCGACCTTCCTTTTCTGTTTACGACAAGTAGAGCATGAAAGAACCTCATGAGTAAGCAGATTATCAGTCAATTGAGAAACCCTAGCATTTGCATCTTTCAATTTTAATTCAAGAGTTGAACATTTAGAACATGAAGTTGAACCATGCAAATCATCAGTGAAACAGCTAGCATGTTTAACAAGTTTCTCATTTTTCTCATTTTCAGCATTGATTTGCTCTAACAAGGAAACATGTTCTTTCCTAAGCAACGTAAGCTCATTGTAAATTAAGTCACATAATTTGCAAGCATCGTCATCAGGAATCAAGGTTTTAAGTCTAGAAATTTCAGCATTCAATGACTCCACAACAAAATCATGTTTCTTAATTTTCTTGTCACGTTTATCAAGCAATTTACCAAGACGAGCAACAGCAATAGCTAATTCATCGTAAGAAGGATCTACCTCATTGAAGTCGCTGTCATGATCGCCGTCGGTGAAGCTGTCGCTGCTTTTGGCCATGAGACACAACCCTGTCAACTCATGCTTGCTTGGAGTTGCATCATCCTCGCTGCTCTCCGAATCCACATCGCTCAAATTGACTTGTTCAAGAGCGGAAAGAACTCGATGGACAACTTTGCGGTTGATGAAGTTCTTCTTCTTTCTATCACTTGGAGAGAACTTCTTCTTCTCTTTTCTTCTGTCGTTGTCCTTCTCCCTTGATGCTTTACCTGCAAGTTTAGGACAATTTGGACGAATATGGTCGAGATCACCACACTCATAGCATCTTGGAGGATCACCACCACCTCTCTTTCTCTTTCTCACATTTTGCAAAGCTTTGTTAAAGCGAGAAGAGAGTAGTGATAAGTCTTCTTCTGGGAATTGCTCAATCTGTTCATCGGTTAATGAAGACAAGAAAGATAGAGCAAAACTTGAAGCAGCACCATTATTAGATATGCTCGATTGAGATGTCAAAGCAATTGATTTATAATCATTCTTTCTAGCAAAAACATCTAATTCATGAGTTTTCAACTTAGAATAAAGAACATCTAAATTAAGTGTACTCATGACAGTAGATTCTCTAATGGATGTAACTTTCATCTCCCAAATTGACATGTCTAATGCACCAAGCAATTGTCTAGCATTAGCAGCATCATCAAAGCTAACTCCAACAGCACGCAAATTGCTAAGAATCTTATTAAAGCGTGCAAAGAAATCATCTAACGACTCACCGGGTTTCATCTCAAATTGCATGTATTCTTTTTTGTAAAGATCTTGACGAACCTCTTTGATAGTATTAGAACCCTCATGGTAATCACAAAGAGATTTCCATACCTCATATGCGGATTTGAGATGGATCACACGATCAAAGTCACTACGTCCCAAGCCTTGGATGATCAAGTTGCGCCGCCTTCTTTGTTTGCTTCAACATGTGCGCGATTGGCGTCATTGACGTTGTCGTTTGCAGGGACTTCATATGGCTTGTAGACTTTCTCCCAAATTGTGAAGCCCTGTGCTTGGATGAACGCCTCCATCTTGGCCTTCCAAAACTGAAAATCAACACCATCGAACACACATGGTTTTGTCGAATAACGATCCATTAATCTAATCACCGGTTAAGATAGATTAGAAAGATCTCGCTCTGATACCACATGTAGGATCGAAGTATACGAATATAGCAATCAGAGGGGGGGTGAATGATTGTGCGGAAGCTAAAACCAAATTCTTGAACTACTAAAAGTTCACCCCAAAATAGAACCAAATAATTGCCTCGTATTCGACAAAAATAGAATGACAGAGGTTCGGTAAAACGAGAATTCCTGGAGATCCAACTATTAGATTGATCTGAAATTTGGACACACGAAACTATATTCCAATACGAATCAAACTCAAAAAGAATCAGCTCGATCGGACTTACGGATCAAAAGTTATGAGCTTCGCAAGCTTGCTGTTCCAGAACTTGACGAAAACTAATCTAATCAAAACTTCAAGATTAAACAAGATCTTCAAAAGATTAATCAACTAGACTTTGAGGAACTCTAAATCAATACCCTAGAAAGGTTTTTGATGGATCAAATCATGATGAAACTCAAGAATCAAAAACCAATCTAGAATTAGAGCAAGCATGCAAACAAGAACCAAAACAGAAAACACTGTAGCAACGTGGTTACTGTAGCACGCAAGAATCTTGGAAGAATTGATCTTTATTTCTTTTGTCTAAAGTACTCTCATCAAAAGAGTACAAACCCTAAAACTGAGCTTGAGGCTCTCAATGCGCTCAGCTCCGATTGATGCCCTTCAACAGGAGACACCCCTCCTATTTAAAGGAGCAAAACACAAGGAGTTCTGAATACAATTCCTAATCCTAGTAGGAGTCCCACTCCTAATCCTAGAAGGAGTATGTATTCAACACAACTCCTCTTGGCCCAACCTGGCCGAGTACAACTCTTGCACGCGTATGGCAACCCTACCATACTCACGTGACTAACACTTTGCACGCGAATGACCTCCTGCCATTCTCACGTGACTAACCATTCTTCATGTGCACCATTCTCTTAGCCCGAACGTCCCGCATGACATTCTTGACCACCAAGACCTTAGTTCCTCCTGAACCTAGTCCCGAACCTCAGTTCCTCCATGAACCTAGTTCCGGTCCTGTCATCGACCACGTTCGCCCTCGAGCAATACCTGCACATGAACAAACCACAAAACAAATCCGAGCACAAGTCCGCGACTTGATTCAACATTAGTTCATGCAAATACTCACACGAGCATTGCATAAAGTCCACTTCAAAACAAGCATCATGAAATTCTCACCAATTTCATAATCTCAAGGTCAAACCAAAAACTCAATTCCAAGTTTGCTCAAAACCCTAATCGAGCAAAAACGCATTCACGACGGACCAAAAAATTTGGTCCGGTGTACATGTAAAACTTACTGTTTTTAAGAACTTGGTCCCGCGCAAAAACCTTCAGAAGCACATTTACGACATACCAAAAAAATTTGGTCTGTCGTTCATGGAAAAAATGAGGTCGCCAAAAACATGTGTATGACAGACCAAAAAATTTGGTTTGTCATACATGGGAAAAACAAGGTCGCCAAAAAACATGTGTATGACAGACCAAAAAATTTGGTTTGTCATACATGGGAAAAACGCGATTTCTTGAACAAGCATAAAAACATCAAAATCACGTTTATGACAGACCAAAAAATTTGGTCTGTCATACAAGCGAAACTCACTGTTTTTGGATGTTTGGTCCTTCATACAAGCAATTTTGCAAGATTAATCCTAACCAATTTTTCAGCACATGATCAAGCCAATTTTTCATCATATGATTTCACACTTCCCCACTCCACCAAGTGTTCAGCCCTAAGAGGCCGCGAGGGTAACTAAATCTCGCAGGGCCCCCAATACCCTGAGGCTGCGACTCCCCGGCACAAAGGACTTGGACCCCGCATTCCAACTAACCCCTAACGTGTGCCGATGCCTTTTTCGTTTGCTCAGAACTAGCATGTTGGCGGCGCGAACGGACATCCAAGCACAAGACATACGGAAGGGAGGTACACGTTTTTTATAAATATATATCCTAAACTTGTGGTAGTCCGCTACAAGGAAAGGCACTTTAACGGCAAAAAAGAAGAAAAAGAAAAAGAAGTCCCTCAGTCTTCGTCCGCCGCGGCCTCCGTTGCCTCCTGGTCCTCCGCCGGGGGAACGTCCAGCTCAAGGGCCATGTCTTCGGCCATCGCTTCCAGCGACGGGTTGACCATCTCTAACTGATCGGCTAAGCTTTCGGCGGCGTTGCTGACCCGCGCCTCTGCGTGGGCCCATTCCCCTTCCACTCCCTGGATGGTGACCAGGGGGTCGAAGTTAGGGTCCCGGCTGGTGCACCAGGCAAGCACGTACGACGCCGTGGCCGCCGCGACTGCCCGCCCTTCTTGGCTGGACCGGGCTACTAGGGCGCCAGGAAGGAAGGTGAGGAAGTCGGCGATCCGGCCCATGCAGAAGGCATAGTGCCGGGTCGTCTGCTCCACCGGGTTCGGCTGCTCCAACCCTAGCGGCGCCAGGCTGGCCACCATCCGGTCGAAGGCCAGGCGCAGCATGGAGGTGGCCTCGGTTTCTACGTGGAGCTGCTCGCCCTTCGCCTCGTCGCGCTCCCGAGTGATCGCCTCGACACGGAGGGCGCCTTCCTCCCTCTCCTGCTGCAGATCCAGCTCCAGCCTCTCCGACCGGCTGCGCCAGTCCTGCACCTCTGCCCGGAGGCAGGCGATCTCCGCAACAGCCTCCCTCAACCTCTCCCTGCTCGCCGCAAGCCGGCCGCTCACGTTGGAGTGTAGCTCTCCAAGGGCGTCCAGCAAAGCGTCTGCGTCCGCCGAGGGGATCGGGGCGCCGGGAGCCTCCGGGGTGGCTAGCAGGCCCAGCACACCGCCGGGCGGTAAGACGTCTGGCCCAGCGGCGGGCACCGGGTGGACGCCAAGGCCGCCTTGGGGTTCGACCACCGTAGCCAGCGCGGCCGCGGCTGCAGCAGTACCCTGGTCGACCCTTATAGGGGCCCTCGAAGAAGATGCCCTAAGGAAACAAGAAATAAGGAGTAAGTCTCCCGAAGTTATATAAAACTGATAAGCTTGCTGCGTGTCTTTTTGTGTGTACCCAGCAGAAGGCCCCCTGAATCGGGGCACGCCCGGGACCAGGGTTATTCCCCCGCGCGGCGTTGGCCCTGGCGGAGCGACCCTCGCCGGCGGCAGCGGGGGAAGAATTGGTGCCGGCGGCGGTGGTGGGTCACCCTGCGCTAGTGCCGGCGGCAGGGGCGGATCATCATGCACCAGTGCCGGCGGCGGTGGTGGATCACCCTACGCCAGTGCCGGCGGCAGGGGTGGATCATCACGCACCGGTGCCGGCGGCGGTGGTGGATCACCCTGCGCCAGTGCCGGCGGCAGGGGTGGATCTGCCTACACCGACAGTGAGGGAAGATCGCCCTGTGCCGGCGGCGGCTGCAGGGGTGGATCAGCCTGCGCTGGCGGCGGCGGAGGTGGAACAGGAGCTGGCAGAGCTGCTGGTGGAGCGACTCCAGCTGAGGGAGAAGCGGCGGCCGCCGTAGAGCTGCTCGCTCCGGTTGTGGTCACCGCACCCCCCAGAGCGGCGCGGACCCGCCGGGGGCGGCGGCGGCGGCGGGGCGCTTGTCCCTCCCCCCACTTACTGGAGGAGGATCCCGGATGGTTAGCGTGGTCTGACGAGGTGTGATCACCTGGCCCATGGCATCCATGATGGGCATGGCACGGGTGATCGCCACACGCTCCCGGGGCTCCACCTGGCAGAGTGGGAGTGCACCAGCTGGAAAGGGCGAGACGGGGCCAAAGACGCCCAGCTGCGCCTGCCACATGTCGATCTTGGCAAGGGATAAGTTCCCCGCGGCTGGAAAATAAGAAATGATAAGAAAAAGGAGCCAAGGCGCCGTCAGTCTGACAGCAGTCGAAAGAAAGAAAAAGAAAACAAAGGGAGCAAAATGAAAAGCAACCCACCTCCGGGAAGTGTCCGGGTCATGTCATCGCAGCCCGTGTACTGCCAGGCGGGGCGAGCACGATAGCGCAGGGGACTGATTCTCCGGGTGATATAGTCCCGAAGAACCATGGCCCCCGTCAGGCCCGCCGCTCGCAGCTGGTCCACGCGGGCCAGCATCACCTGGAGCTCAGGAGTCTCGTCGACATGAGCACCCCAGGTGGGGATGCCGACCGCTGGCCCCATCGGCATCTCCAGGACCTCCAAGCCGCTGTCTTCTTTGACGTAGAGCCACCCATTGCCCCAATCCCTCCAGTTGGAGCGGAGGTCTAGCGGAATGTAGCGGGAGGCTGCGCCATCACGAAGGCAGAAGTGGCAGGAGCCGGTCACGGTGGAAAGGTCCTTGGCCGCACGCAGGGAATAGAAGAAGCGAAAGAGGGGGAGATTAGGGGCTACTCCCACGAACATCTCGCAGAAGTAAGCAAAGACAGCAAGGAGAACGATGGAGTTAGGAGGAAGGTGAAGATTGTGAATGGAGTAGAAGTTGAGGACGGCGAGGTAGAAGTCAGAAATGGGTGGGACAAGGCCTGCCAGCATTGCCTAACCAAAGAAAACCAGTTCGCCAGGACGGATGCCGGGCGCGGTAGTCCCAGCGCGGGTACGGACTGTGATGCCCTAGAATTTGAGAGCGATCCTAGGGTTTTCTTTCTTGGTTGTTCCGGAAAGAAAGAGGGTTTTGTCGGGGAATGAAATAATTGAAGATTATGCGGCAATTTAATATTAAAAATTGGAGTTTTGGGCTAGTTTCCGCTGGGCTGAGGCAACCTGGGCCTGGGCCGGGAATTCCTTTTTCCCCCTCTCCTCCCCATGCCTTGGTGGGCCGGCCCACCTCCCCCTTTAAGTGGCGCCCCCTCCCCCCCAAACCCTAAGGCGCCTCCCTTCCTCCCCCCTAGCAGCCGCACCCCCTCCTCTTCCTCCCCTGCGTGGTGGCTCAAGATCCACCGTGAAACGCGAAGGAGAAAACGAGAAGAGGATCCGTGGAGGCGAGGAGGATGAACAGATTTCCGTTACGGGATCGTCACGCGTTCTTCGTGGGTTCGCAAGGGAGAACTCAGGGTAAAATTCCCAATCTTTTACCCCTGTTCTACCTAGGGATTAGGAGTGTATTAGATCTAGTGGTGAGTGGTTTGGATGGATCTTGATGGGGGAGAAGGGTAGATGTTCACGTGGTGCTGTTTTTGGAAGGGAAGATTGTGCAGCGCGGATTGTTTCGCGTTTTACGTGGCATAGATGATTTTTCCTGCAAAAACCTATAACTAGAAAGTTGTAGATAACGTCGAGACCTAGCTTCTGTAATTTTTTCAGAATTTTTGGGGCGACGGTCTGAGAGTTATCTCTGTTGGAAGATGACGAACAGAATCTGGAAACAGATTTCGTCCACTGTGTTGGACGGTTGTTTAGGCATATTTAACAGTGGAATTGAAATTTGTCACCTTCATGAAAGTTGTAGATCTCGTCAATATATAGCTACTGTAATTTTTTTGTATTTTTATGAACAGTAGAAAAAAGATACGAAATTGGGAAGAGAGGGTGCTGCTGTTCGATTCGGACAGATCGGGGTTTTTGGCGTTTAAATGGGAACGGGGAGTAGGAAGCGTGTGTTTGAATTGTGTGATAAATTGTGATGTCGCTATGTACTGAAATAATGTTTGTTCAGGTGGTGCCACTGCTGGGCGTAACTAGGTTCATCGTCCACGTCGGTAAAGGCAAGTGGAAGTAGTTGTATTGTTAAGCTATACATTGTTGTTTGCTTCGCCTTCATTATAAACTCCAATTACAGCAATCATACATGGTTTAATCACTTGCTTTGAGGTAAGGTGAAGAAGGATGTTGTTTACCGGATGAATTGTCTAAACATTTCATCTCTATGATATTTGTTTTCTATCCATGCTATATGATGATATGCAAACATGTGGACTCGATGGGAGGAGTTATGAATGAATTCATGCATGAAGCATTAACTGCATAATCATGCATTGGAAGTTTGTCGACGCCTTGCGTCTTGTGACCGTGCAGTACAACACCGTGTGTTCCCTGAGAAAGGGCACGGTGAGGAGGAACATGGCATAAGCATGTGCATCAATCATATGCATTTCTTGAAGTGGTGTGGACTCTTTGATGTGGTATTGTATATGAGGAATGTGGACTCTTTGATGTGGTATTGTATATGAGGAATGTGGAATGATAGATATATGGTGGATGTTTTATTTGTATTAGTTGTTCCGCTTGTCGAGATTACCCAATCTCACTACTTGCTGTTTTGATGTTTTCGTGTAGCGCATGTGAGTCGTAAGCATGAAGGGTGGGCTAGCAACACAATAAATTTTCTGTTGTCATCACGACACACATGATCTAGTGTTTTAAATAATTCATTAGTTGGATGCAATTTTATTTCATTTAGACCTTTTGTTGTCCCTTCATAGATGTGTTTTATTTATGGTTAATACCTGGTTGAATTAGACTCGTTGTCTCTAGTTTTGATGTCGTGATATTATTCCTATTCGAATTGCTTCCGTACTATCCTGTTTTAGGGGAAATGTTGTCGATCTGTTCTTGTACAACAGTTTAGATTTATGGGGTGTTACAGTTGGTATCAGAGCGGGCTGTAGGTCCTTGGAATGTGTATTTTTAGTGTCATACTATAGGATACAACTAAAATGTGATGTGGAATAACTTAGAAACATGGCCTAGGTTTTAACTAAAATTTTGTCATATGATAGCAACATTAAAACTTGTGTAAGTGGAATCACTAATTTAAAATCTGACACACATGGATGCACTGATAGGAAAGGGTATGGGTACCGTTGCTTTCCGCTTAAATATTGTATCTAAGCTTTGATGTTGAATGCTACTTTTGATGTTGTATAATGCTATATTTATGATGGATTTGATTGAGTTGCTTCATTTGTGAGGACGTGGGGTTGTGTTGCCGAAGTGTTTTGGTCACCTCTTTTTGTTCATAGTAAGGGTGTGGTTTGATGGTGTGGCGGTTAACGCCATCACCGAAGAATTATTAACTCCTGTAGGAGGAGTGCTTACCCTTTACGTCGTGGATCGGGTAGTTGCACTGGAGTCAAATAGAAGAGATTGGTGGTAGATTCCTTCGGATGTTCTTTATCGCTCAAGGTCGGTCTTGATTGGTTTTCTTGGTTTTAGTTGAATGAAATCAGAAGAAAAGTGTTTGGAATTTGGATTTTCATGAGTGTGCCTTCGGTGTTTCTTGGTTTTGTCTTCTTTGGGTGAAGACAAAGAAGGGGAGTTTTGTGTTGTGCGTCTTTGGTCGCCTTTTTGACTTTGACACCTGTTTAGTTGGTTGCCTTGCAAAGAAAGGTATAGCTTTTGGTTCTTGTGTGTATTGCTTTGAGTTTAAAAGAAGTTATTGAAGCGTGTGTAAAAGTTAAGTTGTGTCGATTTATGTTTTGTGCCTTTGTTCGTAAAGGTTTACTTGATCGCTTGGTTCCCTCTGGTGGGAGTCTTTAAGATTGAAATGTGTTTTAGAGTCATGTCCTATTGCAAATTTGAGAGTCAAGCTTCTTTGTGAGTTTTGGTTGAGTATTAAAAGAAAAAAAATGCTGCAAATAAAGTAAGTATTCGCTTGACTGAAATTACTTGTTAAAAGTGGAAATTGTTGTTTAGCATGTTATGTAGTATGTAACAATGTGGTTTATAGAAATGATGTACTCCTTAGTTAATTTGCGAGTTGAATCAATTAAGTGTAATTGTTACCTTTAGCTTAAGATTAAATGAACCTCTAGTGATGTAGAGTACCCCGTAGTGGGGATGATTAAATGTGTTAATGTACATGCTTATAATCTGTTGCTTTGCTTTAAAAGTGCTTATGACCCCTGATAATGTTTAAGGTTTTAAACCCTGATGTATGGTTAGAACATTAAGATGAGGTAGACTGCGGTTATTGTTAAAGAAACTTTGCTGGTTGTTTAAAGATGTTCTAATCTAACGGATTAATAGAGAAAATTTAATCGTGTTGACTAGCGACTTTAATTTGGAAGTTGATTAGAATTGCTATTTACGTTGTTGCAACCTACTAGTATGTTGTGTGGTGGTAATTTTGTTATCACCTATGTATAGGGTAGCCAAAAGTAATGTTGATGGTTGATGTTTATGCCCATTTGTTGTTATTGATGACTTGGTAGGGTTGCTAATTGTTGGAAACCATTATTCCAATAGAGAAAAGTGTAAAGCGTGGAATTATGTCGAGTTCATGTTGTGATGGGATGAACATTGGATAACAATCATGATGCAAGATTTTAACCTTAATGAATGCATGTCTTAGAATCCTGTTTACGAATTTTATCTTGTAGAGATAATACTTATTGGTTGAAGTCATTTTATTGATTAAACAAGTTTTAATTGTCAAGATGTTGATGTATGGATGGTATAAAATTGATACGTTGATCATGCTTAAGTATATGTTGAAGTACTATGTTTGAAATATAGAATACATTGATATATGATGTGTTGTCTGTGGGGATCATGATGAGGTAGTATAGAATGGAAGACGTTTTGTTAATCATCATAAACTGTATTTATAAATGTTGGGAAAGGTAACTAGAGAAAGAATTGGTTATGTAGCTTTTGGTTGAATTATATTGAGGCTTCTCGATGAGTAAATAGTGTATATTGAATGCTTAAATGGTAAGTATAGTGGAATACTAGATATGGTGGCTTTCATCCTAAGCCTGTGTCTAAAACCTTTTGGACTGGTTTGGTTGGTTGCTATTTTGGTTGAATACTTTTTGTCGAAGTGTTTCTTCTGTTGTGTTTCAGAGTTTCCCTAAAACTCGTAGTGATTAATGCCAACCTTTGGATTTGGCTAACTTGTTTAGTTTGCACTATGAGTATGGATTTACACCCAAAAGTCTTTGAGTGGATCGCACCCCTTCGCGTTCGCACTGAATTATCTTTGGAATTAATTTTAAAGGAAGCAGATGGACATAGTGGGTTGTGTTGGAAATTCTTGAGATTTAATTTGCAACTCTTTTTTACTAGAGTTGGATTTATTTGCATGATGTGTGTGACGTTTGCGAGTGCTTCAAAAAGGTGGATTATATGAGTGTTTCATAAGTGAATTTGGTTAGTGAAGAGTTCTCTTTTGGGAATGAATTTCCCTTTCTTTCGAGAAAAAAAATTGTGGCGGTTGTTTGTGCAGATGTTTGACTTTGGAGTCGATGTTCTTTTCCAAAATATTGATTTTGGTTAAAATGCGATGTTTTGCAAGTTTAGCTTTCTATCATTGGTGGGTTTTGATATGATGTGGTGCCTTATTGTTAACTATCTTTGCCGACATAGTTTATATGAATTAGCGCAATCCTCGGTGTTATTCGAGTTTTATTCATGTGTTACAGAGGAAAAAGTCGTCTTGTAAATGATTATTCGATAGTGTTGTTACATGATGAATGAATGGTGAAAAGTAAACATGACATTGTCTATAGATGTTAAATGATAAAAGAGCCGTTGAGCAGTCGGTGAGAAAGTCATATATGGATATATGACTAATCCGAGTGCTCTTGGAAAGCTGCATGCATGTCCTGAATCGAGATTTCAATTGCCTTCTAGTACGGGAAGTAAGAACGAATATCTTCTGATATGTTGGTTGTGGTGTAAGAGATCTGAGCTTTCTTTGCATTTGGCTTAGGAAAAATAAAATAAAATGAGTACTCTTGGGGTGTTGCTGAATTTTTTTCCAAAGTGGCTTTTAGCGCTTTGGAGTTCGAGTTGTTGGATGTGAATCATTTGGGGATCATGGGTCTTGGTTGAGCTTCCTCAATGATTCTACCCTTGGTTCTGATTCT
The DNA here is from genome assembly GCA_036346355.1 of Rhipidocladum racemiflorum. NCBI lineage: Eukaryota > Viridiplantae > Streptophyta > Magnoliopsida > Poales > Poaceae > Rhipidocladum > Rhipidocladum racemiflorum. Next base: position 41,739,216 of record CM070573.1, read on the forward strand.
TTGAAAGGAAGAATGCGAGGGCGAAACCTTCTAAGAAAGAAGAATTTAGTGTGGGTTGGTAATGACATAAGATATTAGATGTTGCTAGTAGATGATCGTAAACAGTTTAAAAGTGAAGAGTAAAGGAAGGTTGTGTATGACTCAATCCAAACCTTCTTGGAGAATTGGGTCATTGATGTGTACCTAGGTGGGGCTGTTTAAATTATTAGTGGACCACTTGGTGGTTGCTAGTAATTGTTTTTCCTTTTCGTGAGTGTATTGGACCTTTCTGTCGCTGAGGTTGAGCGAGGTTGTGTCAACCATAGCGATTTTGTTCGGTTGTTACTATCTCTTGCGGGTTAAAGGACCCTGGTTGTAAAGTAGGCCTTTCCTTTTGGTGGTAGTGTTGGGTATTGGTTTTTTGTTGAAGATCAATTTTTTTGCAAGGTTCTAACCTCGTTTGTTCAAATAGCTGGTGGTCTTGGAGTGTATGTCTCACCTGGTTTGTCGTCGTCTTGAATACGGCGAACCACAGTAGAGGGGTTGTGGTGTGAAAACACGTTTGTGCGTGGGAGATGAAGAGGGTTCTAGAGACTGCACTGCTTTCTTCCGGAGAGTGGTTGGAATAAGGAGTGCGAGACCGTTTTCTTTCATGGTCTATTTGGGAATTGAAGTGAAGGTGGAACCGTGAGAGGTTGCACTCTGTTGAGCTAAATCAACATTTTCTCGCTAGTGTTGGTTTTGAGAACTCGCTTGTCGTTTATTCCGATTTGAGTCTTTGTGTGAATGTTTTGTGTTGCAAAGAAGTCTTTTGTCCCTTAGGGACTTTGTTGTTGATTTTGGTGTGTCTTAGATTCGGGGACGAATCCTTTTAAGGTGGGGAGATTGTGATGCCCTAGAATTTGAGAGCGATCCTAGGGTTTTCTTTCTTGGTTGTTCCGGAAAGAAAGAGGGTTTTGTCGGGGAATGAAATAATTGAAGATTATGCGGCAATTTAATATTAAAAATTGGAGTTTTGGGCTAGTTTCCGCTGGCTGAGGCAACTGGGCCTAGGCCAGGAATTCCTTGTTCCCCCTCCCCCCCCCATCCCGTGGTGGGCCGCCCCACCTCCCCCCCTCCCCCTTTAAGTGGCGCCCCCTTCCCCCAAACCCTAAGGCGCCTCCCTTCCTCCCCCCTCGCAGCCGCACTCCTCCTCTTCCTCCCCTGCGTGGTGGCTCAAGATCCACCGCTAAACGCCGAAGGAGAAAAGCGAGAAGAGGATCCGTGGAGGCGAGGAGGATGAACAGATTTCCGTTACGGGATCGTCGCGCGTTCTTCGTGGGTTCGCAAGGGAGAACTCAGGGTAAAATTCCCAATCTTTTACCCCTGTTCTACCTAGGGATTAGGAGTGCATTAGATCTAGTGGTGAGTGGTTTGGATGGATCTTGATGGGGGAGAAGGGTAGATGTTCACGTGGTGCTGTTTTTGGAAGGGAAGATTGTGCAGCGCGGATTGTTTCGCATTTTACGTGGCATAGATGATTTTTCCTGCAAAAACCTATAACTAGAAAGTTGTAGATAACGTCGAGACCTAGCTTCTGTAATTTTTTCAGAATTTTTGGGGCGTCGGTCTGAGAGTTATCTCTGTTGGAAGATGACGAACAGAATCTGGAAACAGATTTCGTCCACTGTGTTGGACGGTTGTTTAGGCATATTTAACAGTGGAATTGAAATTTGTCACCTTCATGAAAGTTGTAGATCTCGTCAATATATAGCTACTGTAATTTAAAAAGATACGAAATTGGGAAGAGAGGGTGCTGCTGTTCAATTCGGACAGATCGGGGTTTTTGGCGTTTAAATGGGAACGGGGAGTAGGAAGCGTGTGTTTGAATTGTGTGATAAATTGTGATGTCGCTATGTACTGAAATAATGTTTGTTCAGGTGGTGCCACTGCTGGGCGTAACTAGGTTCATCGTCCACGTCGGTAAAGGCAAGTGGAAGTAGTTGTATTGTTAAGCTATACATTGTTGTTTGCTTCGCCTTCATTATAAACTCCAATTACAGCAATCATACATGGTTTAATCACTTGCTTTGAGGTAAGGTGAAGAAGGATGTTGTTTACCGGATGAATTGTCTAAACATTTCATCTCTATGATATTTGTTTTCTATCCATGCTATATGATGATATGCAAACATGTGGACTCGATGGGAGGAGTTATGAATGAATTCATGCATGAAGCATTAACTGCATAATCATGCATTGGAAGTTTGTCGACGCCTTGGCGTCTTGCGACCGTGCAGTACAACACTGTGTGTTCCTGAGAAAGGGCACGGTGTGGAGGAACATGGCATAAGCATGTGCATCAATCATATGCATTTTACTGAAGTGGTGTGGACTCTTTGATGTGGTATTGTATATGAGGAATGTGGACTCTTTGATGTGGTATTGTATATGAGGAATGTGGAATGATAGATATATGGTGGATGTTTTATTTGTATTAGTTGTTCCGCTTGCTGAGATTACCCAATCTCACTACTTGTTGTTTTGATGTTTTCAGGTAGCGCATGTGAGTCGTAAGCATGAAGGGTGGGCTAGCAACACAATAAATTTTCTGTTGTCATCACGACACACATGATCTAGTGTTTTAAATAATTCATTAGTTGGATGCAATTTTATTTCATTTAGACCTTTTGTTGTCCCTTCATAGATGTGTTTTATTTATGGTTAATACCTGGTTGAATTAGACTCGTTGTCTCTAGTTTTGATGTCGTGATATTATTCCTATTCGAATTGCTTCCGTACTATCCTGTTTTAGGGGAAATGCTGTCGATCTGTTCTTGTACAACAGTTTAGATTTATGGGGTGTTACACGGACAGTACCGCCAGCAACGTACTGAGCACATCTCTCGGCGTCGACATCCTCGACGGTTGAGGGAGGAAGCAGAGGTGTTGGCAGTGCCATGCGAGCCAAGGAGCAATGAGCCAAGAGCGGAGGCAGAGAGGTGGTTCGCAAGAAGCTAGGGAGAAGAAGAAGCACGCAGCTTGTGCCTTCATTTATACGTGCGCAGGAGCGCCTCAACGGGAAACCCGAGGAGGCGTGGCAGTTGGAAAGGCGGGATAGTCGAGGGGGCATGGCGGTTCGCTTGCGGGAAACCCAGAAGAATCGGAAAAGGCGCGGCCATGCCCCCCAGACCCGCGCCGGTTAAGAGGCAAAAATGGCTGCACGATCCGCCTCGGGCCCAGAAATGGCGGCGGCATTTAAAAAGCCACAACGTTTCGTGGCCACTTTTCTTGGACCCACCCAGGAGACGGAAGAAGATGAAAAGAACGCTCCGAGGTGGTTCCGGGGGCTCCTGTCAGTGTATTCCACACCAGGGTGCCCACTGCACTTTAGTAGAAGCAGCCGCCGCCGGACACGTGGCATCCCGGCCACGCCCCCGACGGCCAGCTGAGTGGTCACCGGGGGAGGGTGGCGACCAGGTCACGTCACCGGCGGTCAGCTGAGTGATCGCCGGCGGGAGGGTGGCGACCAGGCCACGCCCCTGGCGGTCAGCTGAGTGATCGCCAGCGGGAGGGTAGCGACCAGGCCGCGCCCTGGCAGCAATCTTAGTGAACGCCAGCAGGAGGGTGGCGGTCAGGCCACGCCCCTGGCGGTCAGCTGAGTGATCGCCCGTGGGAGGATGGCGACCAGACCACGCCCCCGGCGGTCAGCTGAGTGATCGCCAGCGGGAGGATGGCGACCAGGCCACACCACTAGCAACCATTTCCTGAGGACATTTAATGGCCCGCGCGGCCATTTGAGAGGTCAAAGACATTTAATGCATATCGTGCGCATTAAATGGGGGTAATGAAGGCCACAGGACGGCGGCACGTGTTCCCAACGTGCGCCATAATGGCGCACGACGTTAGGGTGCACTTCTCCACCCCGATGGAGCGGGCGAAGTCGGCAGGCGCGGCGCTCAAGGGCGGGGGAAGAGGATGTCTGCACCAGGGCATTTAATGTGTTGCAGGGGCATTAAAAATGCCAAAGAGTAGAGTAATGAGATGGCTTGTGGTGTAAGCCTCCCATGCGCCCCCGCCAGCCCGAGTATAAAAGGGAGTCGGGGTGCATGGGGGAAGGGGTTCGATTATTTCTCTCAGGCTAGACTCTCCATTACGGGTGAGCTGATCTGGGTTGCTCTGGGTAGCTGTTCATCTTCCAGCTCCCCCCGGGCACACCATAATACAAGAACACAGGAGTAGGGTTGTTACTGTAAGGAGGGCCCGAACCTGACAAACCGCCGGTCTCCTTGCATGCTTCGCCTCCTGTTCTCCATTTCTCGAGCGATCTCCACGAAAGCCCCGGTTAGAACTTAGTACACCCCTCGCCGGAAGGGGTTTGTTGGCTCATACGCTGACACAACTCTTGCACGCTGTAACACCCCGGCATTTAATATGCCCGAATTCTACCAAACATAGACTAAGCAACCTCTAAATACCAAAAATACAAGTAATTTACAGCAAAGGCACGAATGCTAAAACCCGAAATTTTGGCAGCATCTCCTTTGTTTTAATATGAATTGAAGGAACAACAATAGCATAGCAATATATGGCAATAAGAGGCATCTAAAATAGCAATAATTAACGGCATGATAGCAATATAAGTCTAATTCTAAGCATTCAATGTCTCCATGAGCCAAACGAACAATAAGACTCTCATATCGCAAAACTAAACCATAAATCAGTAAGCATCACACTTAATTTATTATCAAGACTCCAATTGAATGACTGTCGGAACAAATAAGTGAAGCTACGTGTAGAAGTGTGACTATTTCCCTTCCCCGCATGCCGGTCTCATGGTACCTAAAACAACAAGAAAGCACAAGCGTGAGTTCAACACTTAGCAAGTATATTGCAATGGTACAAAAGAACAATTACATAGCTACAACAACTCACATTTTGTCTATCATCTTATTCATGTTAACATATCATTATTATCATCATCATCATGTATGCAATGCGATACGATGCACATGTCTCCTGGAAACTCATACCGGTATGGTTGAGTACACACCCGTCGGTGTGCACCCTCTCCTCCCTTCCGTCCCGAAGATGGAGGGTGCCTACTCCTTGCTTCCATTCACTGCGGTGAATGGAATCACGATGTAGGACATACTCAAAGGCACCCTGGACTAGTAATAACTTTCTCACCGACCTTACCGGACTAGTTATGACTTTCTCACCAACCCGGCCATGTATCATGCCATGTATGCAAACATGCCAACATCATAGATAACTTGTACATTAACACATGGCATCACAACATAATAAACCATATTCATCATATCAATGGCAAACAATAAAGCATGGCATGTGAACATATCATATATTCAATTTCAACTCAACAAAACTAGCAATCTGCAACTCACTACCCATTCCAATACACTTGCCTCAACCACGGGCGACGGATTGGCGAGAAGTAGAGGGCACCCCCGGGGTCACACCACCTGCACATAGGCATCACACACTCAAAATCATGCCCACAAAACAATACGCAAACACTCTTCTACCCCGACTTCGCAAACTACTCGCACAACCCAAAACAGAGGTTCTGTCCCGTCGGGACAGCAGACTTACAATGAGCATAACTCGGGTTCTAATAATCCGAATCGATTAAACGAGTACATCCTCTCGTAGCTTAGAAAATTTAATAACTTTTTCTAAGTATATGGAAAAACTGATTCGGACTCTAAAGTGGTTTAATCTACAAAATATCGTGATCTGTTCAAATCACATCACAGTTTTTAACTCGCTCGGTAAAACTAGCTTAACTTTTAAACGGCCAGGCGGAATTGGACGTTATTTATACCCACTGAAAGGTATGGAAAATACCTACAACTTCTTCAACAGGAGGCCGACCAAATTTCGAATCTAAATTGGCGAAAACCCAAACCCTAGGTCGACTGCTCATGCTGCCCGAAACAGAGAACGTGGTAAACTCTAGATTCCATCTAATCTACCCAATTATAGCACCACCAATTGATCTAAAAACATGATATCAACCCTTATAACAGTACCTAGACCAACTATAAGGATTCCCATGGCCATACCTTTGCCTGACGAACGAAGAACCAACGGATCTTCTCCCGGTTCACGTGATCTCCTTCCTCGCTCCAAATCCACTGGATCTCCTCGTCGCGGAGCGCTCCAATGGACGGATCTTCGGGGTGGTGAGGTGGAGAGGCTTCCCTAGGGCAGCAAGGGGTGGTGGAGAGGGGAGGGGATGGCGCAAGGGGGAGAGGAGGCGCCCAAAGTGGGGGGTGGCGACTTGAGTGGTGGAAGGAGGAGGTGGAGTGGCGGCTAGGGTTGTGGGGTGCATGTGGGCAGGGGGAGGACGCCCCCAAGGCAGGTTATCCTACCTCCCCCCTCCCTCATGGGCCCAAAAATCCTCCCACCAAGGCCCACAACACATCCCCCTTGGGCCTGAACTCCCCCGGAGAGGCCCAAACTCCCGAAAACAACCCGGAAATGCGAATAAACCTCACAGTGTAAAGTTTTAACCTCTGATTTCATATTTTATAATGTTTTGACCTCAACATTCACATTTTATAAGATTACGACACTACGTGGTGTCACATTCTCCCCCCTTAAACAGGATTCGGCCTCGAATCCGAAGAATGCCAAAATCAACAACAAAGTCCCCAAGGGACAAAAGACTTCTTTGCAACACCAAAACATTCACACAAAGACTTAAACAGGAACAAACGACAAGCGAGTTCTCAAAACCAACACTTGGCGAGAAAATGTTGATTTAGATCAACAGATTGCAACCTCTCACGGTTCCACCTTTACTTCCAATTTCCTCAATCGAATTCCTCGATTTCACCTATTAAAGGGCTCAATTGAAAATACTACATATGCCCAAAACCTCACATCAATCATTTCATACAATTATCGCAAACGACAACGCTACTACCAAACACCAATCAAGAACCAAGAAAACACTGGTTCTCAACTCTTACAATTGTGCGCCCTTTAAACCGAGTGGACCAATCCTGAGAAATGCCACCGAACGAAATGACTCACTACAGCACATCTGCCTTTTCGATACACAATCACGCTAACATTTCATTCCATCCACTCCCAGGCAAATCTCATACCTAGAGACAACTAGCTAAGACAATTGCTCACGATAGGGCATTTATCTCCGAATTACCTTCATCTTATCTACCACCCATCGATACTCTCAATACAAAACTGAACAACGACATCAACAACCTCCATCAAAATCCACCCTTTATACCACTAATGTCCAACACCTAGCCCAAGCTAGGACCGTAGAACCTTACCAAACCACCATTGATGCGTTTCCCAAGAGGGTGTCGCCCTCAAAAACTTTTCACGCAACCAACCAAGCCCAAGAGTATACATCCTTAGCATACTCAACCATAAACCATGAACCCCATTGATCCACGAAAACAACTCGAACCCCAAAGCGCTAAAAAAAACACTTTGGAAAGAATTCGGCAACATTCAATGAGCACTCATTTATTTTCCTATGCCAAATCGCAAAGGAAACACAAATCTCCTTTACCACTGCCAAATTACCATAAGTTATTCATTCTTTCTTTTCATACTAGAAAGCAATGGAAATCTCGATTTATGACATAAATGCACACTTTTCGAGAGCACTCCAGATTAGTCATATATCCATATATGGCTTTCTCACCGCCCTGGCTCAACGACTCAATTATGATTAATTCTACATAAACGATGTCATGTTTCCTTTTCACCATTCATTCATCATGTAACAACAATACCGAATAGTCATTCACAAAACGACTTCTTCCTCGGTATCACATGATTAAAACTCAAATATCATCGATGGCTGCAAAATTCATATAAACTATGACGGCAACACTAATAACAGGGAAACACCACGTCGTAAAAGAACCCACGTCAATTGAAAAACTAGACTTTGCAAAACCTCGCATTTTAACCACAATCAACATTTGGAAAAGAACATCGGCTCCAAAGTCAAACATCTGCACACACAACCACCACATATTTTCTCAAAGAGAAAGGGAAACTCATTTCAAAAGGGAACACTTCACTAACAAAATCACTTATGAAACATTTATAAAAATCCAGCCTTGTGAACCATCCGCACACCAGACACATTTTCCAAATAACTCCAACTCTAGCCAAATAGAGTTACACATCAAGGGCTTAACTCAAAAGTTTCCAACACAACCCATTATGACCATCTGCTTCCTTTTAAGCATTTATTCCAAAGGTAATTCAGTGAGAACGCGAAAGAGCGCGATCCACTCAAAGACTTTTGGGTGTCAACTCATACTCACAACACAAACTAAACAAATTCGCCAAAACCAAAGATTGGCACCAATTTCTACGAGTTTTAGGGAATCTCTGAAACTCCACATAAGGAACACTTTTGACCAAAAGCATTCAACCAAGATAGCAAACAACCAAACCAGTCCAGAAGGTTTTAAACACCAGCTTAGCATAAATACAATCATCTCTAGTGTTCTACTACGCTTTCCATTAAAGACTTCAAAATTCACTACTTACTCATTGAGAAAGTCCAACCGGATTTAAAAAAATTTACATAACAATTCCTTTCTCTAGTTACCATTCCCAACACTTTTAATTAGGGTTTATGATGCTTAACAAAAAGGCACCCCACCAAAACTACATTGACATGATCCCCACGGATCACCAAATCATAAGACATCTTATTCTAAATTTGAAACATACTACTTCAACAAATCTTTCAGCAAGATCAACCTATAAATTTCATACCACCTATATGTTCACGTCTCGACAACCGAACCTTATTCAGTTAAACAACGACTTCAACATGTAAATATTATCTCCACAGGGAAGAATTCGTATGTGACACTATGGTTTGGTGTGACGTTATAGAAGGTGAAACTAGAGAATAAAACCTTTCGGCTTAGGGTTTTCTTGCGTTTTTTGGCCGGTTGAAGTGTTATGACACCACGGAGTGTCGTAACCTTATTTAATTTGCTTGATGAGGTCAAAAACTTTATAAAATATGAAATTGGAGGTTAAAACTTTACGTTATGCCGTTTAATCGCGTTTCCGAGCCGATTTTGGGAGATTGGGCCTTTCCGGGGGAGTTTGGGCCCAAGGGGGGAAGAACCGTGTAACACCCCGGCATTCACTATGCCTGAATGTTACCAAACACAAGCTAAACAACAACTAAATACCATATTTAGCATAAAATTCCAGCAAAGGTGCATAGGCTAAAAACCGAGATTTCGGCAGCACCTCCTCCGTTTTATCATGAATTTAAGGAACAGCAACAATATAGCATTATATGGCAATAAGAGAAACATCTAAAACAGCAATAAATAAAGTCTTAACGACAATAAAAGACTAACATCAAGCTCTTAAAGGTCCAAGTGTCAAACAAACAATAGAACTCTCATTAACCAAGCTAAGACTTAATTTAAAGGCCATCACACGCAATGTATTATCAAACTAAATGAATTGACTTGGGGAAACATTAAGGTGAAGCAACGTGTGAGCGTGTGACTAATCCCCTTTCCCGCATGCCGTTCTCATGGTACCTAAAACAACAAGAAAACACAAGGGTGAGTTCGAAAACTCAGCAAGCATACTGCAATGGACAACAAGCATAACAACAAGTCAATAACATCTTTCATCATGTATAACATCTCATTCATGAATACTTATCAATATCATCATCAATTTGTATGCGATGTAATGCATTGCTCCTGACCCTCTGGAACCTCATACCGGTATGGGAAGTACACACCGTCGGTGTGCACCCTTTCCCCTTCCATCCCGAAGATGGAGGGTGCCTACTCGCTTCCAAACACCACGTGGATGGAATCACGACATAGGACTTACTCAATGGCGTTCCGGATTAGTCATAACTTTCTCACCGACCTTGCCGGACTAGTTAAGACTTTCTCACCGCCCTCGCCCTATCTCATGACATGCATGCAACCATGCCAAATATCATATTCAATTCACATATTAACACATGGCATCATAACATGTTAAACATGCTCATCATATCATATCAATCATTAAAACATGGCAAGTGGACATATATCATGTAGGCAATTCTGTGAAATCATGTGCTGAAAAATTGGCTTTGAACTGAAAAATTAACTTAGAATTGGTTTTGCAAAATGTGCTTGTGCATGTGTTTGACAATTTGACAAGAAACAAAGAAGTTTCGCTTACGCCTACGTGACCAAGTTCTTAAAAGACAAGAAGTTTTACATGCACGCCTGCATCAAATTTTTGGTCCACGTGAATGGCTTTTTGCTCGATTAGGGTTTGTGCAAATTTGACTTTAAATTTTGAATTGTTTTTGAGATTATGAAATTTGTGAGAATTTCATGATGCTTGAAGTGGACTTTATGCAATGCCTCATGTGAGTAGTTGCATGATTGACATTGAGTCAAGTCGTGGGACTTGTGCTCGGATTTGTTTTAGGTTTGTTCATGTGCGTATTGCTCAAAGACTAATGTGGTCGATGACGGACCGAACTAGGTTCATGGAGGAACTGAGGTTCGACTAGGTTCAGGAGGAACCGAGGTCTTGGTGGTCAAGGATGTCATGCGGACGCTCGCTAAGAGAATGGTGCACATGAAGAATGGTTAGTCACGCGGAGAATGGCAGGTGAGGTCATTCGCGCAAAGTGTTAGTCACGTGAGTATGGCAGGCCATACGCTGCAAAGTGTTAGTCACGTGAGTATGGTAGGGTTGCCATACGCTGGCAGTAAGAGTTGTACTGGCCTGCTGGGCCAAGTAGAGTTGAGTTGGGATACTGATTCCTTCTAGGAATAGGAATCGATTCGTAACTCTTTGTGGGTTGGTGCTTTAAATAGGTGGGGGTCTCCGCTGAAAGGCACCAAGTAGAGCTTGAAGCTTCAAGCTTTGAGCAAGCTTTAGGGTTGTAATTTTGATGAGAGTATTTTAGACAAGAAATAAAGATCAATTCTTCCAAGATTTTTGCGTACAAAGAACCTCGCCGCCATGCTGTTTTCTCGCTTTGGTTCTTGTTTGCATGTTTGTTCTAGTTCTAGATTGGTTTTTGTTCTTCAAGTTTTATCTTGATTTGATCCATCAAAAACCTCTCTAGGATATTGATCTAGTGTTTCTCAAAGTCTAGTTGATCAATCTTTGTCGTTCTTGTTTAATCTTGAAGTTTTGATTAGATTGATTCTCGTCAAGTTCTAGATCAGCAAGCTTGCGAAGCTCATAACTTTGATCCGTAAGTCCGATCGAGCTGATTCTTTTGGGTTCGATTCGTATTGGAATCTAGTTTCTTGTGTCCAAATTTCAGATCGTTTCGACGGTTGGATCTCCGGGAATTCTCGTTTTACCGAACCTCATGTCATTCTATTTTTTGTTTAAAACGAGGTAAATTATTTGGTTCTATTTTGGGGTGAACTTTAATAGATCAAGAATTTGGTTTTAGCTCCGCACAATCATTCATTCCCTCTGATTGCTATATTCAGATACTTCGATCCTACAAGTGGTATCGAGCAAGGTTTTTCTAATCTATCTTAATCTATGATTAGATCAATGGATCATTATTCGACAAAACCTTGTGTGTTCAATGGTGTTGATTTTCAGTTTTGGAAGGCCAAGATGGAGGCGCTTCATCCAAGCCTCAGGATTCAATTTGGGAGAAGGTCTACAAGCCATATGAAGTCCTCAGAAACGACAACGCAACGACACCAATCGCACACATGTTGAAGCAAACAAAGAAGGCTGCAATCTGATCATCCAAGGCTTGGGACGAGCGACTTCGATCGTGTGATTCATCTTCGATCCAAGATATGAGGTATGGAAATCTCTTTGTGATTACCATGAGGGTTCTAACACTATTAAAGAGGTTCACAAGATCTTTACAAAAAGAATACATGCGATTTGGAGATGAAACCCGTGAGTCGCTAGATGACTTCTTTGCACGCTTCAATAAAATTCTTAGTAATCTTCGCGCTGGAGTTAGCTTTGATGATGCTGCTAATGCTAGACAATTGCTTGGTGCATTAGACATGTCTATTTGGGAGATGAAAGTTACATCCATTGAGAATCTTACTATCATGAGTTCACTTACATTAGATGTTCAGATTCTAAGTTGAAAACTCATGAATTAGATGTTCTTGCTAGAAAGAATGATCATAAATCAATTGCTTTGACATCTCAATCTAGCATATCTCATAATGGTGTCGCTTCAAGTTTTGGTTTCTATCCTTTTGTCTTCACTAACCGATGAACAGATTGAGCAATTCTAAGAAGACTTATCACTACTTCTCTCGCTTTAACAAAGCCTTAAAATGTGATAAAGAGAAAGAGAGGTGGTGGTGATCCTCCAAGATGCTATGAGTGTGGTGATCTCACTATATTCATTCGGCCCAAACCTGTCCAAAACTTGCAAGTAAAGCATCAAGGGAGGAGAAGGACAACGCATAAGAAAAGAGAAGAAGAAGTTCTTCCAAGTGATAGAAAGAAGAAGAACTTCATCAACCGCAGTTGTCCATCGAAGTTCTTTCCGCCTTGAACAAGTCAATTTGAGCGATGTGAATTCGGAGAGCAATGAGGATGATGCAACCTGCAAGCAAGCATGAGTTGATTCGGTTGTGTCTCATGGCCAAAAGCAGCCACATACCACCGAGGGATCATGACAAATGACTTCAATGAGGTAGATCCTTCTACGATGAATTAGCTATTGCCGTTGTCGCCTTGGTAAATTGCTTGATAAACGTGATAAGAAAATTAAGAAACATGATTTTGCTTGTGAGTCATTGAATGCTGAAATTGCTAGACTTAAAACCTTGATTCCTCGATGATGATGCTTGCAAATCATGTGACTTAATTTACAATGAGCTTACTTTGCTTAGAAAGAACATGCTCTTCGTTGCATCTAAATGAGAAAATGATAAACATGTTAAACATGCTAGCTGCTCCAACGATGATTTGCATGGTTTAACTTCTTGTTCTAAATGCTTAACTCTTTGAATTAAAATTGAAAGATGCAAATGCTAGGATTTCTCAATTGACTGATAATCCGCTATTATTACGAGGTTCTTTCATGCTCTACTTGTCGTGAACAGTAAAGAGAAGGTTGATAATCTTTTGCAATAATTGTTTAACCCTGCCAAGAAAGTTGATTATTTGCAAAGTTCTTTGGAACGATTCACTAATGGCAAGAAAAGATTAAACATGATTTTGGATCAATCTAAGGTTAGCTCAAACAAGAGAGGTTTAGGTTTTGATCCTTATGCCACATATGAAACTAAACTCAGATCGTTGTTCAGGCCCTTGCAAAATTGAGTTATCTAATGAGCCTAAGAAAACCGCTAATCATTGGTTTTTTATCTTCTACTATGATGAATGCAAATGTGCTTTTACCTAAAGCTAAACATCATGTTAAGTACACTTGCACTCATTGTGGTAGAGATGGACATTTAGTAGATTTTTGCTTTAGACTAGCCAAACAACAAAAGAAAGAAAGAGCTAAGGCTAGGTCTAATTTCTTTAAAGGCACGCTGCTTTCACTACGTGCCTAGGTGATGCAAGCACCTTTGTTGCTAGAAACACTTTAAACAGGAAAATTTGATTTTGTGTATAAGACTGCCGTGTTGTGCCTCATCGTTGTGTCAGGTGTCTCAAGATCGATTCCTAAACATCTTATTTCTAACCCCAAAGATCAGACCTCGACACAACCGGCTTCTATGTAGGCTTCTCACTGAGGAGGGAGAACATGTGGCTAGTGGATTCGGATGCTCACGCCACATGTCCGATGATAAGAATTGGTTCTCCTCCTTCACTGTGCATCTCGTGCCAAAAGTGTTATCTTTGAAGATGCTTCTTCCACCTCTGCTTTGCTGAAAAGGCACTAGTCCAAATGATGCAGTACAGTGCATATGTTCAGTGTGGGAGAGGTCTTTGTTCATAAAGATGATGATAATGTCGCTGAGGACTAGATAATTAGAGGTTTACATGAGAGACTCTTCCCACGTGCTTGTGTGTGCTTGTTTTCAAGCTTCCACGGCTTCACATCGACAAGCTATCAAAAGGATTTTCGTATCCTCATAGAACTCAAGATTTTGGCATTTGGCTTTTCGTCATGGATTAGTTTAAGAGCTTTTTCTGATGTTGACTTTGGAGGATGTTGATTTGATTTGGTTCGTACACCTCTTGAGTAATCCTTTTCTTGAGCATATTGATATTGGATTTCACTTTCTTAAAGATCATGTTGAAAAAATATTGTGCTTCATCATGGATATTTAACATCAATTGGCAGACATTTTCACAAAACCTTTATCTTCTTCTCGCTTTTGCTTTTATTCAGGAGAACTTGGGATTGTTCATCCAATGGGTTTGTTTTGAGGGGAGTTTCTTGCCAAGTTCTTTCACTTAATGAGCTCACTTTATCATATTTCTTATATACTATGTAATTGAGCTAATATATGATAATCTAAATTGTTCCACTTGAACTAAAAATGACATTGCGGAATTCTTAGACGATTGCCTATAGCTAAATACTGCGGCTTTATTGAATCTTCTTGACAAATTTGGGCTATGAAGCAAGTGTGTTTTCAACTTTACTCTTTCATAAGACCTTTAATCACTTTTGCATGTTGACAATCAAAGAAAAAGGAAAAGAAAAGGGAATCAATATAAAAAAGGGGTTGTTAAAAGCAAAGTTTCTCCAAGTTATGGGCTTCTGTGCTTGCTTTCCTAAAAGATAAGATGTATGCTTCAAGCATGCCATTCTCTCAAAGATAAGATGTATGCTTCAAGCATGCCACTCCAAGGAAATAAAAGAAGTATGCTTCAAGCATGCCACATGCAATTTTATCGCTTAAAGATTAATTTGGTTCTACTAGATTGGAGTTGAAACTACTTGCTCGCTCGATTTGTTAGTTGCTTCAACTTTGAGCCTTTGTGTTTCTACTAAAAGTCTTGCTTAGTACTTGGCTAGAGTTGACAGATTTGAGGATGAGATGCATGTCATTTCTTAACTAGTTAACCTCACAGTAAGATCATATATTTTGCATGTTATGTGGCATATAAGGTTATATGATCGAATGAGATCATCCTTGTATCTTGGCACTCCTTTGTTTCTCCTTGTGAAATCTTGCTACAGAAAAATTTTGAACTCGTTTCTCTCTTTTGTACTCTTGATGAATCCATTGTCAAAGGGGAGAAATTTGGGAATCAAGTGAAAAGGAGAAGAAAAAGGGGATTTGTTTCGCATTTTGAGAGAAGTTTGAGATTGTTGGAATGTTTGGGCGCATTGCACATTCACACACATTTTCATTCTCGTGGGGAGATTTTGTTTTGCATTTTGGTCAAAGGGGAATTTGTGTTTTCTTCTTTGGTCTTTGATCCTTTGGATTTCAAAATCTTTTGTAAAGTGAATGCCAAATGTTCAATTTGTGTAGAGCTAATGTTTTCATCAAGGGGAGATTGTGAAATCATGTGCTGAAAATTGGCTTTGAATCAAAATTAACTTAGAATTGGTTTTGCAAATGTGCTTAGCATGTGTTTGACAATTTGACAAGAAACAGAAGTTTCTGCTTACGCGGGACCAAGTTCTAAAGACAAAAGAGCTGATATTGTACGCCTGCACCAAATTTTTGGTCCGCCGTGAATGGCTTTTGCCTCGATTAGGGTTTGTAAATTTGACTTTAAATTTTGAATTGTTTTTTTGAGATTATGAAATTTGTGAGAATTTCATGATGCTTGAAGTGGACTTTATGCAATGCTCATGTGAGTAGTTGCATGGATTGATACATTGAGTCAAGTCGTGGACTTGTGCTCGGATTTGTTTTGTGGTTTGTCTATGCGTATTGCTCAAAGACTAATGTGGTCGATGACGGGACCTAACTAGGTTCATGGAGGAACTGAGGTTCGGGACTAGGTTCAGGAGGAATCGAGGTCTTGGTGGTCAAGGATGTCATGCGGACGCTCGGGCTAAGAGAATGGTGCACATGAAGAATGGTTAGTCACGGAGAATGGCAGGAGGTCATTCACGTAAAGTGTTAGTCACGTGAGTATGGCAGGCCATACGCTGCAAAGTGTTAGTCATGTGAGTATGGTAGGGTTGCCATACGCTGCAGTAAGAGCTGTACTCGGCCTGGTTGGGCCAAGTAGAGTTGAGTTGGATACGATTCCTTCTAGGAATAGGAATCGATTCGTAACTCTTCTTGTGGGTTGGTGCTTTAAATAGGTGGGGGTCTCCCCTGCTGAAAGGCACCAAGCAGAGCTGAGCTAATCAAGCTTTGAGCAAGCTTTAGGTTGTACTCTTGATGAGAGTATTTTAGACAAGAAATAAAGATCAATTCTTCCAAGATTTTTGGCGTACTACAAGAATCTCGCTGCCATGTTGTTTTCTGTTTTGGTTCTTGTTTGCATGTTTGTTCTAGTTCTAGATTGGTTTTTGTTCTTCAAGTTTTATCTTGATTTGATCCATCAAAAACCTCTCTAGGATATTGATCTAGTGTTTCTCAAAGTCTAGTTGATCAATCTTTTGTCGTTCTTGTTTAATCTTGAAGTTTTGATTAGATTGATTCTCGTCAAGTTCTGGATCAGCAAGCTTGCGAAGCTCATAACTTTTGATCCGTAAGTCCGATCGAGCTGATTCTTTTTGGGTTCGATTTGTATTGGAATCTAGTTTCTTGTGTCCAAATTTCAGATCGTTTCGACGGTTGGATCTCCGGGAATTCTCGTTTTACCGAACCTCTGTCATTCTATTTTTGTCAAAAACGAGGCAATTATTTGGTTCTATTTTGGGGTGAACTTTTAATAGATCAAGAATTTGGTTTTAGCTCCCGCACAATCATTCACCCCCCCTCTGATTGCTATATTCGTATACTTCGATCCTACAAATTCCATCTAATTTCAACATGCAACCTACAACTTGCTATCCATCACAACACACTTGCCTCAACCACGTGCAACGGATTGGCGGGAAGAAGAGGGAACTCCCGGGGTCACACCACCTGCACATAGGCATCACACACTCACAATCATAACCTCAAAACAGTACACAAACCCTCATCTAACCCGACATTGCCAACTACTCGCAAAACCTAAAACAGAGGTTCTGTCCCGGCGGGACAGCAGCCTTGCAAAAGGCATAACTTGAGTTCTGGGACTCCAAATCGAATAAACGAGTACACCATCGCGAAGCTTAGGAAATTTCCCAACTTTTTCTAGTTATAGGGAAAGACTGATTCGGACTCTAAAATTGTTTAATCTACAGATTACCACAATCTGTTCCAGTTAAGTCACAGATTTTTAGGTGCTCGGTAAAACAGCCATAACTTTCAAACGGCTGATCGGAAATTAACGTGCTTTACGTCCACGGAAAGATAATTAAATTATCTACAACTTCCTAGAAGTCCGTACGGTCTGATTCGGATTCTAAATCGACGGAAACTCGAACCCTAGTTCGACTGCTCAATCTGCCCGAAAACAGAAACGTGGACAAGTTTAGATCTAACCCAAATTACTTCAAACCAGCGCCTCCAATTGATCTAAAAACTTGATAAACACCCTAATAACAGTACCTAGATCAAATCCAAGGATCCTCAAGATCATACCTTTGCCCCATGCACAAAACTCCAATGAATCTCCTCGCGAATCGCTCCTCGCTCCACGTTACTCGCTCCTCGCTCCTCGCTCCTCGCTCCTCGCTCCTCGCTCCACGGGATGACTCCACAAGGTGCAGGGGTGGGGAGGCCACCCTAGGGCAGCAAGGGGTGGAGGGGAGGTGGTGTGGAGGTGGAGGAAAGGGAGGGGGGTGCGCACGGTTTTGGGGGCTAGGGCTAGGGGGGGAAGGGAGGAGAGGTGGAGGGGGAAGGTGGGGCGCCAAAAAGGGGGTGGGGGGCGCAAGGGGCTGGGGGAAGCCCCCTTTTAACAGCACTCAACCCAATCCTAGTCCGTTACGGAGTCCTAATCCATCCCACCAAAGCCCACCAAGGCCCAAAACTCCTCCGGGAAGGCCCAAAACCCCGAAAACGGCCCGGAAACGGCCCGGAAAAGCTATTAACCCCCAAGTCTTATGGTTTTAACCTTATTTCCACACCTCATACTATATTTAACCTTATCATGCTCAATAATAAGGATACGACACTCCGAGGTGTCACATTCTTCCCCCCTTCAACAGGATTCGACCTCGAATCTAAACGCACCAACACGAAACCCAGCAAAACCAAAGACAGCTAGGTTTTCACATCACACACCGGAGGCGAAAAGTTCGGGATACTTCTCACGCATGCGAGATTCCAGCTCCCAAGTCGCTTCTCTCTCGGTCTGATGTGACCACAGGACCTTGACAAACTTAAGCGTCCTGTTCTTCATCACTCGCTCTGAAGTCCCCAGAATTTCCACAGGACGGGAATCGAAGGTGAGGTCCTGCTCAAGCACTAATGGTTCCAATGGAACCACCAACTCCGGATCGTGCAAGTATTTCTTCAACATCGAGACATGGAACACATCATGCACACCTTGCATGGATTCCGGTAGCTCTAGGCGATAGGCCAACCTGCCAACTCGGGCGAGGATAGGAAAAGGCCCAACATACCTTGGACTGAGCTTTCCTTTCGTGCCAAAACGCACCACACCCTTGGTGGGAGATACTCGCAAGAGTACGCTATCGCCCACCTCAAACTCCAAATCTCGCCGTCTCACATCAGCATAGCTTTTCATGCGCTCTGTCTTTGCGAGAAGGTTCTCGCCGAACCTCCGACACGCGATCAACAATGCTGAACCCAATCTGGCCCAAGAATAGCTCTCTCGCCCAAAGATCCCAACAAAGTGGCGATCTGCACTTCCGACCATACAAGACCTCATAAGGAGCAGCCGGATCTTTGGAATGGTAGCCGTTATTGTAAGCAAACTCTGCAAGGGGCAAATGGTCTTCCCAGCTACCCTTCCAAGCCATCACACAGGCCCTGAGCATGTCCTCCAAAGTTTGATGGTACGCTCAGACCGCCCATCTGTCTGAGGATGAAAAGCGGTACTAAGGCAAAGCCGCTGCGTACCCAAAGCACTCTGCAAACTCTCCCGAGAACTTGGAGACGAACTTAGCATCCCGATCAGAGATAATGGTCTTGGGTACACCATGCAATCTCACAATCTCCCGCACATAGATGGGAGCCAACTCGCTCATTGAATTGGTCGTGCGGATGGGAATGAAATGCGCAGACTTGCCGAGACGGTCCACCACAACCCAAACAAAGATCCTTCCTCGTGGAGAACGAGGTAGACCAACCACGAAATCCATGGAGATGTCATCCCATGGCCACACAGAACCTCCAATGGCTGCAACAGACCGTGGACGCTTATGCTCAGCTTTGATCTTCCGACAGATCCCACAAGACGCCACATACTTGGCAATATCCACTCTCATCCTTTTCCACCGTAAATTCTTCTTCAAGTCCCTGTACATCTTGGTCTCTCCAGGATGGACCGTGCACGGGTGCGATGAGCTTCTCTCGTAATGTCTTCTTTCACTTGAGATTTACGGGGCACGCATGACGGCCCTGAAACCTCAAAACTCCCGCATCATCAACAAGAAAGTCTCCCGACTTGCCATCCTCAAGGCGTTTCCTCACCTGCTGGAGCAAACGATCATCTTTCTTTGTGCCTCCCGCTGCACGCTCGGGAATCCGACTCAAGAATCAATTGAGTTTCAGCTTGCACGATCCCCGCATAAGCGATGGAGACTCCCAAACGCTCAAAATCAGCAACAAGACAATCAACAACAGGGGCATTGTCTTGCGATCGAGAGCGTCGGCCACCACATTTGCCTTCCCTGATGATACTTGGATAGTGAGGTCATAATCCTTTATCAATTCTAGCCACCTCCTCTCGCCTCAAGTTCAAATCTTTACGAGTAAAGATGTACTTGAGGCTCTTGTGATCAGTGAAAATATCACAAGATTCGCCAGTACAAATAATGCCTCCATATCTTCAATGCAAACACCACGGCGGCTAGCTCAAGATCATGCGTGGGATAATTCTGCTCATGCTTTTCAAGCGCCTCGAAGCATAAGCAATCACCTTGCCCTCTTGCATGAGCACACACCCAAGTCCCAACCGAGAAGCATCGGAATAAACAGTGAAAGCGCTTCCCGGTTCGGGAAGGGTAAGAACAGAGGCGATCACTAACTTCTCCTTCAAAGTGCGTGTGTGCTCACACTCTGCGATCCACTGGAACTTCATCCTTCTCGAGTCGGTTGTGAAAGTGGCTTGGCAATGATAGAGAAATCCTGCACAAAACGCCGATAGTATCCAGCCAACCCAAGGAAACTACGCACCTCTTTGACATTGGAAGGCCTCTTCCAATCCAAAATCGCCGAGACTTTGCTAGGATCTACCGATATGCCCTCTGGATTGATGATGTGGCCAAGAAAACCCACTTCAAATCCAGAACTCGCACTTTTTCAGCTTAGCAAAGAATTGATTCTCCTCAGGGTACTCAAAGACAAGCCTCAAGTGTCGCTCATGCTCCTCTTCCGATTTAGAGTAAATCGTAATGTCATCGATGAACACTACCACAAACTCATCAAGGTACTTGTGTAGCATACTGCTCATCGCCTCCATAAAGACAAAGATGAGCATTAGTTAGTCCAAAAGACATAACTTTAAATTCATAATGCCCATACCTAGTGGAGAAAGCAGTCTTCTCAATGTCCCGCTCCCTCACACGGATCTCGATTGTACCCAGTGAAGATCAATCTTGGAGAACACCTTTGCTCCCTTCAGTTGGTCAAACAGATCCTCGATGCGAGGCAAAGGATACTTGTTCTTGACTGTCACTTGATTAAGAGCACGATAATCAATGCACATACGCCAACTTCCATCCTTCTTCGAGACGAAGAGGACGGGTGCTCCCCATGGCGAAACGCTACGCCGAATGAAGCCTTTGGCCAACAGATCCTCCAACTGCCTCTTCAACTCGTCTTGAAAAGGTCGAGCCAAGCGGTATGGAGAGATAGAAATAGGTCGAGTGCCAGGAACAAGGTCAATACGAAACTCCACATTCCTCACAGGAGGTAGACCAGGCAACTCGTCAGGGAACACATCAACGAACTCCTTCACTACGTAAATCTCCTCAACGGAATCGAGGAAGATGGCTTCTCGAGACAAAGTCATGAGGAAACCCAATAGCCTCAAACGCCGACCAGAAAACAAACTAGTCAAAGCAAAGACGGAATCGAGGGTATACCACCCTGAAAGGTCAACTCTTCACGGACGGCCTGCAAGAAACCGTCTTCCGTAAACAACAGATCTTAGCACGGCATCGATGCAGCCACCCATGCCCAAAATGACATCAAAAGGAGCCAACTGGATCACCATGAGATTGGCAAAGAAAACCTCATCATCAATGGCAATGGTGCAACCAGGGCAAACCAAAGAACTAGCAATCAAACCCCAGGAGAATCGACTAACACGGACTCGTAAATCCGCTGAACTCCCAACTTAGCTCTACTAGCAAACTCCGACGACACAAAAGAATAGGATGCTCCTAATCAAATAGAACAAAGGCATCAACGGAATCCACGAGCAGAGTACCTGAAACCACCTCTGGATGCCCGGTGACTCGGCGGTCGGCAAAGCGCACACTCTGGTGGCGCCGGGACGTATGAGCCCCGACTCAGGTGATGCCCCATCAAGGCTGGGGCGGAGGAGGCAATCGAGGAGGAGCAGACGGCCGCGGGCACCAAGACGCCGCTGGTGGCGCCACGCAAAGGGCGGCCGAGAAACAGGGCAGCCATCATGTGCACCGATCCTCTGGAAGACGCCGCCGGAGTGGGAGGAGAAGGCACCGCTTCCCACTTGATGATGCTACCGGGGTTCATCCGGCAGACTCGCCCCATATGGCCGGGCTTGCCACGGTGGTTGCAACTCCGGTCCAACCACACTCTAAGCACGGTGCTCACCACCGCACTCGTAACGATCCGCGAAAATCCAATACAAAACACTTTTCTTTTGATTCAGCTCAACTAAAGCCAAGAAAAGCAATAAACCGACCGCCGTAACGGCAGAGAACATCCGAAGGGAACCACCATCAACTCTTCTATTTGACTCAGTCAACTACCCGATCAAGGACAAAGGATAAGCATTCTTCTCCTACAGGGGTTAATAGTTCTTCGGTGATGGCGCTAACCGGCCACACCGTCAAACCTTACCGTTACTATGAACCAAAAAGAGGTGACCGAAACCCTTCGGCACCACAACCCCACTTTTATCACCACAACAGGAACAATCCAATCATTTATACAGACAGACTCCGCAACTCTCTGGGAGCCTCGCCCCTGGCCTCCACGGCCACGGCGTCCACGGCCTCTACCCCTCGGCATGGCTGCTTAGACAGACAACCATCCAAACACAAAAACACACAATCAAGATCATAGATCAAACATTATCATAAGCATATTCCTTATCACATAATCAAGCGCGATGCATTGATGAACCAAAACCCATCCTACTGTGCAACCAAGTGTGTCAAATTTTAGATTAGTTATACCACTTTTACAAGTTTTAACGTTGCTATCCTATAACAAGGTTTTAGTTAGAACCTAAGCCATGTTTCTAAGTTATTCCACATCACATTTTAGTTGTCCCCTATAGCATGACACTAAAAATTCACATTCCAAGGACCTACAGCCCGCTCTGATACCAACTGTAACACCCCGGCATTCACTATGCCTGAATGTTACCAAACACAAGCTAAACAACAACTAAATACCATATTTAGCATAAAATTCCAGCAAAGGTGCATAGGCTAAAAACCGAGATTTCGGCAGCACCTCCTCCGTTTTATCATGAATTTAAGGAACAGCAACAATATAGCATTATATGGCAATAAGAGAAACATCTAAAACAGCAATAAATAAAGTCTTAACGACAATAAAAGACTAACATCAAGCTCTTAAAGGTCCAAGTGTCAAACAAACAATAGAACTCTCATTAACCAAGCTAAGACTTAATTTAAAGGCCATCACACGCAATGTATTATCAAACTAAATGAATTGACTTGGGGAAACATTAAGGTGAAGCAACGTGTGAGCGTGTGACTAATCCCCTTTCCCGCATGCCGTTCTCATGGTACCTAAAACAACAAGAAAACACAAGGGTGAGTTCGAAAACTCAGCAAGCATACTGCAATGGACAACAAGCATAACAACAAGTCAATAACATCTTTCATCATGTATAACATCTCATTCATGAATACTTATCAATATCATCATCAATTTGTATGCGATGTAATGCATTGCTCCTGACCCTCTGGAACCTCATACCGGTATGGGAAGTACACACCCGTCGGTGTGCACCCTTTCCCCCTTCCATCCCGAAGATGGAGGGTGCCTACTCGCTTCCAAACACCACGTGGATGGAATCACGACATAGGACTTACTCAATGGCGTTCCGGATTAGTCATAACTTTCTCACCGACCTTGCCGGACTAGTTAAGACTTTCTCACCGCCTCGCCCTATCTCATGACATGCATGCAACCATGCCAAATATCATATTCAATTCACATATTAACACATGGCATCATAATATGTTAAACATGCTCATCATATCATATCAATCATTAAAACATGGCAAGTGGACATATATCATGTAGGCAATTCCATCTAATTTCAACATGCAACCTACAACTTGCTATCCATCACAACACACTTGCCTCAACCACGTGCAACGGATTGGCGGGAAGAAGAGGGAACTCCCGGGGTCACACCACCTGCACATAGGCATCACACACTCACAATCATAACCTCAAAACAGTACACAAACCCTCATCTAACCCGACATTGCCAACTACTCGCAAAACCTAAAACAGAGGTTCTGTCCCGGCGGGACAGCAGCCTTGCAAAAGGCATAACTTGAGTTCTGGGACTCCAAATCGAATAAACGAGTACACCGTCGCGAAGCTTAGGAAATTTCCCAACTTTTTATAGTTATAGGGAAAGACTGATTCGGAATCTAAAATTGTTTAATCTACAGATTACCACAATCTGTTCCAGTTACGTCACAGATTTTTAGGCGCTCGGTAAAACAGCCATAACTTTCAAACGGCTGATCGGAAATTAACGTGCTTTATGTCCACGGAAAGATAATTAAATTATCTACAACTTCCTAGAAGTCCGTACGGTCTGATTCGGATTCTAAATCGACGGAAACTCGAACCCTAGTTCGACTGCTCAATCTGCCCGAAAACAGAAACGTGGACAAGTTTAGATCTAACCCAAATTACTTCAAACCAGCGCCTCCAATTGATCTAAAAACTTGATAAACACCCTAATAACAGTACCTAGATCAAATCCAAGGATCCTCAAGATCATACCTTTGCCCGATGCACAAAACTCCAATGAATCTCCTCGCGAATCGCTCCTCGCTCCACGTTACTCGCTCCTCGCTCCTCGCTCCTCGCTCCTCGCTCGCTCCTCGCTTCCACGGGATGACTCCACATGGTGCTGGGGTGGGGAGGCCACCCTAGGGCAGAAAGGGGTGGAGGGGAGGTGGTGTGGAGGTGGAGGAAAGGGAGGGGGGTGCGCACGGTTTTGGGGGCTAGGGCTAGGGGGGGAAGGGAGGAGAGGTGGAGGGGGAAGGTGGGGCGCCAAAAAGGGGGTGGGGGGCGCAAGGGGCTGGGGGAAGCCCCCTTTTAACAGCCCTCAACCCAATCCTAGTCCGTTACGGAGTCCTAATCCATCCCACCAAAGCCCACCAAGGCCCAAAACTCCTCCGGGAAGGCCTAAAACCCCGACAACGGCCCTAAACGGCCCTAAAAGCTATTAACCCCCAAGTCTTATGGTTTTAACCTTATTTCCACACCTCATACTATATTTAACCTTATCATGCTCAATAATAAGGATACGACACTCCGAGGTGTCACAAACCGTGTGCTTTTGGGGAGAGAGATTGGCCCATGGAGGGGGGAGAACGTGGGTAAAGGGGCTAGGGGCGCCTCCTCCCTGCCCTAGCCGCCTCCCCACACGCCTCCACCTCCCCCTTGCGCCTCCACCAATCCCCTCCTCCCTCTAGTCCTCTTCCTCCACCTCCACCTCAAGCCGCGCCACCTCCCTCCTCCTTGCGCCCCCAAGGACGCCCCCTCGCTGCCACGACACGTCTACGTGCTGCCCTCGCTGTTTGGAAGAACCGCGACGAGGGATCCCGAAGGATTTGGCGCGTGGGAGCGAGATCGGGTGATCGAGAGACATTCTTCGTGTTCGTCGTTCGTCGGACTAAGGTATGTCCATGGGGAAACCTTGGGGAAGGTCTAGGTGCTGTTCTCATGGTAGATTTGGAGTTTTTAGATCAAGAGGACGTGCTGCCATGGAGTAGATCTGAAAAGAACTAGAGTTCGTATTGTACTCAGTTTCGGGCAGATTTGGAGTCCGTGTTAGGGCGTGCGATTTCGCAATTTTAGAGTCGGAACTTGGCCGATCTCCTGTTGAAGAAGTTGTAGGTATCGTCAAGACCTATTTTTTGTATTTTTTTTTAGAATTTTTGGAGTTACGGTCTGAAAGTTATGGCCGTTTTGGTGGGCGCTGTCCAATCTGTGTCGAGGTTGGGACAGTCTGTGTTCAATATTAGATTAAACTAATTTAGATTTCGAATCTTACCGTACGGACTTCTAGGAAGTTGTAGATAATTTCAATACCTTTCAGTGCATATAAAGAAATTGAAATTCCGCCTAGCCGTTTGGAAGTTATGGCCGTTTTACCGAGCGCTGTCAAATCTGTGACGAGATTGAGACAGTTCGTGTTCAACGTTAGATTAAACAACATTAGAGTCCGAATCAGTCTTTCCCTATAACTAGAAAAAGTTGGGAAATTTCCTAAGCTACACGAGGATATACTCGTTTATTCAATTTGGAGTCCTAGAACAGAAGTTATGCCCGTTGGAAGGCTGCTGTCTCGAAGGGACAGATTTGCTATTTTCTGATTTTAGGAGTTGTAAGCGAAGTCGGGGTAGTGGGATATATGTGTGCTGTTTTGTGGACTCGATTTGAGTGTGTGGCACGTGTTTGCAGGTGGTGTGCCTCCAGGAGTGCCCTCAACCTCTCGTCACTCCGTTGCCCATGGTTGAAGGCAAGTGTGTTGTGATGGATAGCGAGTTGTAGGTTGCATGTTGAAATTAGATGGAATTGTCTATATGATTATGATCACTTGCCATGTTTTAATGATTGCTATGATATGATGAGCATGTTTAAGATGTTATGATGCCATGTGTTAATATATGAGTTTTATATATTGTTGGCATGCTTGCATACATGACATGTTACATGGCCCTAAGCGGTGAGAAAGTCATTAACTAATCCGGGAAGGTCGGTGAGAAAGTTATGACTAATCCGGAGAGCCATTAGAGTAAGTCCTACATCGTGATTCCATCTACCGTGGGTGGTGGAAGCGAGGAGTAGGCACCCTCCATCTTCGGGATGGAAGGGGGGAGAGGGTGCACACCGATGGGTGTGTACTCAACCATACCGGTATGAGTTTCCATGGAGATATGAGCATAACATTGCATTGCATTGCATTGCAATACATTTTTTTTTAATGATGATGATGTTGTTATGTGCTCAAGTATGAGATGTTATATGTGATGTGAGGTATTATTGTCTTGTAAATGATCTTGTTGTCCATTACAATATGCTTGCTGAGTTTTCGAACTCACGCTTGTGTTTTATGTTGTTTGTTTATTTAGGTACAATGAAATCGGCGTGCGGGAAAGGGATCTAGCTACACTCCTCCACGTAGTATCATAATATAGCTAATTCACCTGTTTTGGAGACACGACAATAAGTATTACAATAATCATTAGTGTATGGTCTGTATGTTTGGTTGTTTCCCTCATGTATATCATGTGGGGCTATGGAGGGAGTTGTTTTAACTTCCTAGAGTTAAATTGATGCTTATTATTTTGCTATCGATGCTTATTGATGTTTTAGTTGATGATTAGCTATCCTTATCGCTGCGTATGGATTTCTCGTTTGTCTTACATATTGATATGATGCTATGTTGTGTTAATTCATGGAAAAACAAAGGAGATGCTGCCGAAATATCGGTTTTTTTAGCATATGTACCTTTGCTGGAATTTATGTTTAAATGTGATATTTAGTTGTTGTTTAGCTTATGTTTGGTAGCATTCGGGCATATTAAATGCCGGGGTGTTACAGTTGGTATCAGAGCGGGCTGTAGGTCCTTGGAATGTGAATTTTTAGTGTCATGCTATAGGGTAAAACTAAAATATGATGTGGAATAACTTAGAAACATGGCTTAGGTCTTAACTAAAATTTTGTTATAGGATAGCAACATTAAAACTTGCAAAAGTGGTATAACTAATCTAAAATTTGACACACAATGGATGCACAGTAGGAAAGGGTATGGGTATCGTTTCTTTATGCTTAAATGTTGTATTTAAACTATGATGTTGAATGCTTCCTTTGATAAAGCATGTTGCTATGTCTATGAGATAAATGACTGAATTGCTCTTGTTGTTGTGATAGAGTGGAATTGTGGTACCGAAGGGTTTCGGTCACCTCTTTTTGTTCATAGTAAGGGCGAGGTTTGACGGTGTGACCGGTTAGCGCCATCACCGAAGAACTATTAACCCCTGTAGGAGAAGAGTGCTTACCCTCTCTGTTGTAGATCGGGTAGTTGACTGGAGTCAAATAGAAGAGTTTGGTGGTGGATTCCTTCGTACGTTCTTTGTCGTTCTGACGGTCGATTTTCGTTGCTTTTCTTGGCTTTAGTTGATTTGAATCAAATGAAAAATGTTGGGTTTTCGCGGATCGTTCCGTATGCGGTGTGTGGTTTTGTCTTCCTTGGTTGAAGACGAAGAAGAGGAGTCTAGTGTTGCGCTTCTTTTGGGCGCCTTTCCAGTTTTAATGATTAGTTTGTTGATGGCTTTATGGGGAAGAAGCGTTCAAATTTATCCCTGTGTTTGTCTTTCTCCGAGGTTAACGGAGTTATTATGAGTTATGCCGCACTGGCTGTCAGGGCTGAAGTTCTGTGTCTTTGTAGAAGTAAGTGGTGTTTGATTCGTTATTTTGCTGGTTTAAGAAAATCATTTTTCAAGAACCCTTCCTATTTTGTGAAAGTTTGGAGTTAGGGTTTATTTGCAAAGGTATATTTGATCGATTGGTTCCCTCCAGTAGGAGTCTTTGAGATTTAAAAAGTGTTTTGGAGAATTTCTTTGCATGACCAAGTTTGGGTTTGTCTCATCGCAATTTTGAGAGTCAAATTTTCCTTATGAACTTAGGATGAGTTTTAAAACTAAAATGCTGTAAACAAAGTAGTCTTTTGACTGAAATCGTTTGTCCCTAGTAAGAATTGATGTTTAGCATGTTATGTAGTAGGTAACAATGTGGTTTATGGATTGATGTGTTGCTAAGTTAAATTTTGAGTTGAATCAATTCAATGTGATTAATATCTCTAGCTTGAGAATAAATAGACTACTAGTGTTGCAGTTTACTCTTAGCGAGAATGATTAAATGTGTTAATGTACATGCTTGGAATCTGTTGCCTTGCTTTAAAAGTGCTTATGATCCTTGTTAATGTTAAAAGTTTAAACTTTGATGCATAGTTAAAACATTAAGATGATGTAGACTGCTGTTATTGTAAAAGAAACTTTGCTGGTTGTTAAAGATGTTCTAATCTAATGGATTAATAGAGAAATTTAATCGTGTTGACTAGTGACTTTAATTTGGATGTTGATTAGAGTTGCTATTTATGTTGTTGCAAACTACTAGTATCTTTGGAAGTATGCAGTTGTGTCGCTACAATGCTAGTATTGATATCAATGGAGAAGACATAAGACTTATTGTTAATGATGTTGTTAATGGTAGTGTTAATGCTAGTATTCAGTCTATTTTTAAATAGTGGGAGTATGTTGTGTGGTGGTAATTTTGTTATCACCTATGTATAGGGTAGCTAAAAGTAATGTTGTTGGTTGATGATTATGCCCATTTGTTGTTATTGATGACTAAGTAGTTGTGGTAACTGTTTAGATTATTCGTTGGAAAACCATGGTTAAAATAGAGGAAAATTTTAACATGTTGCGATGGAGTGAGCTTTGGATAATTAACATGATGTACAATTTCATCCTTAATGAATGTATGCCTTGGAATCCTAGTTATGAACTTTGTCTTGTAGAGATAATATTTACATGTTGAAGTCGTTGTTTAACTGAATAAGGTTCGGTTGTCGAGACGTGAATATATAGGTGGCATGAAATTTATATGCTGATCTTGCTGAAAGATTTATTGAAATACTATGTTTCCAACTTGGAATGAGATGTATTATGATTCGGTGACCCGTGAGGGTCATGTCAATATAGTTTTGGTTGGGTGCCTTTTTCGATAAGCACCTTAAACCCTAATTAAAAGTGTTGGGATTGGTAACTAGAGGATGAATTTGTTGTGAAGTTTCTGATTTATTTGTGTTGGGGCTTCTCAGGAAGTAGATAGTAATTATTGAAGTCTTTTAATGGAAAGCGTAGTGGAGTACTAGAGATGGTTCTTTTTATGCTGAGCTTGTGTTTAAAAGCTTTTGGACTGGTTTGGTTGCTTGCCATTTTGGTTGAAGAGTTTTCGGTCAAGGTGTTCCATATGCTGTGTTTCAGAGTTTCCCTAAAACTCGTAGAAATTGGTGCAAATATTTGGTTTTGGCTAACTTGTTTAGTTTCTGCTATGAGTTTCCCTTTCTCTTTGAGAAAGTTTGTGGCGGTTGTGTGTGCAGATGCTTGACTTTGGAGTCGATGTTCTTTTCCAAAATGCTGATTTTGGTTAAAATGTGAGGTTTTGCAAGTTTAGCTTTCAAGTAATGGAGGGTTCTGTTATGACGTGGTCTTTTCCTGCTAACGGTTTGCAGTCATGGTCTATATGAATTTCTGCAACCTTCGATGTAAATGGTGTTTCAATTCTTTGATACCTAATAAGTCGTTTTGTGAATGACTAATCGGTACTGGCTGTTCCATGATGAATGAATGGTGGAAAGGAAAACATGTCAACGTTTATCGATGTTTAATGATAAAGGAGTCGTTGAGCCAGGTCGGTGAGAAAGTCATATATGGATACATGACTAATCCGGAGTGCTCTTGAAAAGTTTGCATTCATGTTATGAATCGAGATGTCCATTTCTTTCTAGTATGAAAAGAAAGAATACAGAATTTACAGTATGTTGGTTGTGATGAAGGGATTTGTGTTTCCTTTGCATCTTGGTTTAGAAAGTTAAACTGAATGCTCTTTGGTTGTTGTCGAATCCTTTCCAAAGTGATTGTAGTGCATTGGATTCAAGGTTAAGCATGGGGACCAATTGGGTTCATGGTTTGTGGTTGAGTTTATCCAATCGTTGTGTCCTTGTTTTAGTCCTTGGGTGGAAAGCTTGAGGGCGAGACCCGCTTGGATGAGAAATCCAGTATGGGTTGTTATCGACCTAAGCATTAGGTGTTGTTAGTAGTGGATCGTAAATGGTTTAAAGGTGAGGAGTAAAGGAAGGTTGAGTTTGACTCAATTCAAACCTTCTTGGAGAATTGTGTTGTTGATGTGTTCCTCGATAGGGTTGATTAAGTACTAGTGGACCACTTGGTGGTTGCTAGTAATTGCTTTTCCTTTTCGAAGTGTATTGGATCTTTTGTCGCTGATCTATGAGCGAGTGGAGTCAACCGTAGCATTTTGTTCGGTTGTTATCGTTCTTATGGTTTTAAGAACTTTGGTTTTAAAGAAAGCTTTCCCTTTTGTTGTTAGCGGTGGGTATTGATCTTTTGTAAAAGATAAATCTTTTGCATGGTTTTAAACCCCGTTGTTCAAACAGTGGGTTGTCTTGGAGTGTAGTGTCTCTCTTGGCTTGCGTCGTCTTGATTACGGCGAACCATAGTAGAGAGGTTGATGTGTGAAAAACACTTTTGTGCGTGGGAGCTGAAGAGGGTTCTAGCGGTTGAAGCCGTGTTCTTCTGGAAAGTAGCATTGCTAAAGGGATCAGGCATTTTAGTGCCAAGGAATGTATCGAATGAGGAGTGTGAGACCGTGTTCTTTCGTGGTCTTTTTGGCAATTGGGGTGAAGGAGGAACAGTGCGAGGTTGCACTTTGTTGAGCTAAATCAACATTTCCTCGCCAAGGGTTGGTTTTGAGAACTCGTTTGTCGTTTGTTCCGGTTTGAGTCTTTGTGTGAATGTTTTATGTTGTAAGGAAGTCTTTTGTCCCTCGGGGACTTTGTTGTTGTTTTTGGCATCCTTCGGATTCGAGGTCGAATCCTGTTGAAGGGGGGAAGAATGTGACACTATGGTTTGGTGTGACGTTATAGAAGGTGAAACTAGAGAATAAAACCTTTCGGCTTAGGGTTTTCTTGCGTTTTTGGGCCGGTTGAAGTGTTATGACACCACGGAGTGTCGTAACCTTATTTAATTTGCTTGATGAGGTCAAAAACTTTATAAAATATGAAATTGGAGGTTAAAACTTTACGTTATGTCGTTTAATCGCGTTTCCGGGCCGATTTTGGGAGATTGGGCCTTTCCGGGGGAGTTTGGGCCCAAGGGGGGAGAACCGTGGGCTTTTGGGGAGAGAGATTGGCCCATGGAGGGGGGAGAACGTGGGTAAAAGGGCTAGGGGCGCCTCCTCCCTGCCCTAGCCGCCTCCCCACACGCCTCCACCTCCCCCTTGCGCCTCCACCAATCCCCTCCTCCCTCTAGTCCTCTTCCTCCACCTCCACCTCAAGCCGCGCCACCCCCCCTCCTCCTTGCGCCACCAAGGATGCCCCCTCGCTGCCACGACACGTCTACGTGCTGCCCTCGCTGTTTGGAAGAACCGCGACGAGGGATCCCGAAGGATTTGGTGCGTGGGAGCGAGATCGGGTGATCGAGAGACATTCTTCGTGTTCGTCGTTCGTCGGACTAAGGTATGTCCATGGGGAAACCTTGGGGAAGGTCTAGGTGCTGTTCTCATGGTATATTTGGAGTTTTTAGATCAAGAGGACGTGCTGCCATGGAGTAGATCTGAAAAGAACTAGAGTTCGTATTGTACTCAGTTTCGGGCAGATTTGGAGTCCGTATTAGGGCGTGCGATTTCGCAATTTTAGAGTCGGAATTTGGCCGACCTTCTGTTGAAGAAGTTGTAGGTATCGTCAAGACCTATTTTGTGTATTTTTTTTGAGAATTTTTGGAGTTACGGTCTGAAAGTTATGGCCGTTTTGGTGGGCGCTGTCCAATCTGTGTTGAGGTTGGGACAGTCTGTGTTCAACATTAGATTAAACTAATTTAGAGTTCGAATCTGACCGTATGGACTTCTAGGAAGTTGTAGATAATTTCAATACCTTTCATTGCATATAAAGAAATTGAAATTCCGCCCAGCCGTTTGGAAGTTATGGCCGTTTTACCGAGCGCTGTCAAATCTGTGATGAGATTGAGACAGTTCGTGTTCAACGTTAGATTAAACAACATTAGAGTCCGAATCAGTCTTTCCCTATAACTAGAAAAAGTTGGGAAATTTCCTAAGCTATGCGAGGATGTACTCGTTTATTCAATTTGGAGTCCTAGAACAGAAGTTATGCCCGTTGGAAGGCTGCTGTCTCGAAGGGACAGATTTGCTGTTTTCTGATTTTAGGAGTTGTGTTTAAGTCGGGGTAGTGGGATATATGTGTGCTGTTTTGTGGACTCGATTTGAGTGTGTGGCACGTGTTTGCAGGTGGTGTGCCTCCAGGAGTGCCCTCAACCTCTCGTCACTCCGTTGCCCATGGTTGAAGGCAAGTGTGTTGTGATGGATAGCGAGTTGTAGGTTGCATGATGAAATTAGATGGAATTGTCTATACGATTATGATCACTTGCCATGTTTTAATGATTGCTATGATATGATGAGCATGTTTAAGATGTTATGATGCCGTGTGTTAATATATGAGTTTTATATATTGTTGGTATGCTTGCATACATGACATGTTACATGGCCCGGGCGGTGAGAAAGTCATTAACTAATCCGGGAAGGTCGGTGAGAAAGTTATGACTAATCTGGAGAGCCATTAGAGTAAGTCCTACATCGTGATTCCATCTACCGTGGGTGGTGGAAGCGAGGAGTAGGCACCCTCCATCTTCGGGATGGAAGGGGGGAGAGGGTGCACACCGACGGGTGTGTACTCAACCATACCGGTATGAGTTTCCATGGAGATATGAGCATAACATTGCATTGCATTGCATTGCAATACATTTTTTTTTAATGATGATGATGTTGTTATGTGCTCAAGTATGAGATGTTATATGTGATGTGAGGTATTATTGTCTTGTAAATGATCTTGTTGTCCATTACAATATGCTTGCTGAGTTTTCGAACTCACGCTTGTGTTTTATGTTGTTTGTTTATTTAGGTACAATGAAATCGGCGTGCGGGAAAGGGATCTAGCTACACTCCTCCACGTAGTATCATAATCTAGCTAATTCACCTGTTTTGGAGACACGACAATAAGTATTACAATAATCATTAGTGTATGGTCTGTATGTTTGGTTGTTTCCCTCATGTATATCATGTGGGGCTATGGAGGGAGTTGTTTTAACTTCCTAGAGTTAAATTGATGCTTATTATTTTGCTATCGATGCTTATTGATGTTTTAGTTGATGATTAGCTATCCTTATCGCTGCGTATGGATTTCTCGTTTGTCTTACATATTGATATGATGCTATGTTGTGTTAATTCATGGAAAAACAAAGGAGATGCTGCCGAAATATCGGTTTTTTTAGCATATGTACCTTTGCTGGAATTTATGTTTAAATGTGATATTTAGTTGTTGTTTAGCTTATGTTTGGTAGCATTCGGGCATATTAAATGCCGGGGTGTTACATCGTAAGTGAGACTCTAAGTTATACTTTCATTAAGGATAAAATCATTCACCATGTTAATTATCCAAAGCTCACTCCATCGCAACATGTTAAAATTTTCCTCTATTTTAACCATGGTTTTCCAACGAGTAATATAAACAGTTACCACCACTACTTAGTCTTCAATAACAACAAATGGGCATAATCATCAACCAACAACATTACTTTTAGCTACCCTATACATAGGTGATAACAAAATTACCACCACACAACATACTCAAACTATTTAAAATAGATTGAATACTAGCATTAACACTACCCTTAACAACATCATTAACAATAAGTCTTATGTCTTCTCAATTGATATCAATACTAGCATTGTAGAGACACAACTGCATACTTCCAAATATACTAGTGGTTTGCAACAACGTAAATAGTAACTCTAATCAACTTTCAAATTAAAGTCACTAGTCAACACGATTAAATTTCTCTATTAATCCATTAGATTAGAACATCTTTAAACAACAAACAAAGTTTCTTTAACAATAACAACAATCTACATCATCTTAATGTTTTAACTATGCATTAGGGTTTAAAACTTTAAACATAATCGGGGGTCATAAGCACTTTTAAAACAAAGCAACCGATTCTAAGCATGTACATTAACACATTTAATCATTCCCATTATGGGGTACTCTACATCACTAGAGGTTCACCTAATCTTAAGCTAAAGGTAACAATTACATTTAATTGATTCAACTCGCAAATTAACTTAACAATACGTCATTCCATAAACCACATTGGTACATACTACATAACATGCTAAACAACAATTCTCACTATTGACAAACGATTTCAGTCAAAAGACTACTTACTTTGTTTGCAGCATTTTATTTTTTAAAAAAACTCAACCCAAATTCACATGGAAACTTGACTCTCAAATTTGCAATGAGACAAACCCAAACTTGGTCATGCAAAAGGAATTCTCCAAAACACTTTTCAATCTCAAGGACTCCAATAGAGGAAAATGGTTGAAAGACAATTTTCTCAAAAGGCAACCAAGCGATCAAGTAATCCTTTTCAAATAAAACTTTAACACCAAACCCCAACCTTTCACGAAACAAGAAGGGTTTTCAAAGATGATTTCTCAAACCAGTAAAATGACGAAATCACACACCACTTACTCCTACAAAGCCACAGAACTTCAGCCCTGACAACCAAGTCTGGCATAACGCCGCAATAACTCTTTTGACCTTGGAGTAAGACAAACACATGAATAAATTGAATGCTTCTGCCCATAAAGCAATCAACAAACTGAGCATCAAAGCTGGAAAGGCGACCAAAAGAAGCGCAACACTAGACTCTTCTTCTTCGTCTTCAACCAAGGAAGACAAAACCACACACCGCATACGGAACAATCCGCGAAAATCCAATAGCAAACACTTTTTTTTCTTTTGGTTTCAATCAACTAAAACCAAGAAAACCAACCAAGACCGAACGTTAGAACGGTAAAGAGCAATTGAAAGAATCCACCACAAACTCTTCTATTCGACTCCAGCCAACTACTCGGTCTTCGACAGAAAGGATAAGCACTCTTCTCCCACAGGGGTTAATAGTTCTTCGGTGATGGCGCTAACCGGCCACACTGTCAAACCACACCCTTACTATGAACAAAAAGAGCTGACCCAAACCCTTCGGCACCACAACCCCACTCTACCACAACAACAAGAACAATGCAATCATTTATCTCATTGACATAGCAACATGCATTATCAAATGAAGCATTCAACATCAA
Organism: Rhipidocladum racemiflorum; assembly: GCA_036346355.1. NCBI lineage: Eukaryota > Viridiplantae > Streptophyta > Magnoliopsida > Poales > Poaceae > Rhipidocladum > Rhipidocladum racemiflorum. The sequence goes on from CM070573.1 coordinate 41,774,807, forward strand.
AGCTTAAATACAACATTTAAGAGTAAAGAAACGATACCCATACCCTTTTCCTATTGTGCATCCATGTGTGTCAAATTTTAGATTAGTTAACCACTTTTGCAAGTTTTAATGTTGCTATCCTATGATAAAATTTTAGTTAAAACCTAAGCCATGTTTCTAAGTTATTCCACATCACATTTTAGTTGTACCCTATAGCATGACACTAAAAATACACATTCCAGGGACCTACAGCCCACTCTGATACCAACTGTAACACCCCGGCATTTAATATGCCCGAATGCTACCAAACATAGACTAAGCAACCTCTAAATACCACAAATACAAGTAAATTACAACAAAGGCACGAATGCTAAAACCCGAAATTTCGGCAGCATCTCCTTTGTTTTAACATGAATTGAAGGAACAACAATAGCATAGCAATATATGGCAATAAGAGGCATCTAAAATGGCAATAATTAACAGCATGACAGCAATATAAGTCTAATTCCAAGCATTCAATGTCTCCATGAGCCAAACGAATAATAAGACTCTCATATCGCAAAACTAAACCATAAATCAATAAGCATCACACTTAATTTATTATCAAGACTCCAATTGAATGACTGTCGGAACAAATAAGTGAAGCTACGTGTAGAAGTGTGACTATTTCCCTTCCTCGCATGCCGGTCTCATGGTACCTAAAGGAACAAGAAAGCACAAGCGTGAGTTCAACACTCAGCAAGTATATTGCAATGGTACAAAAGAACAATTACATGGCTACAACAACTCACATCATGTATATCATCTTATTCATGTTCACATATCATTATCATCATCATCGTGTATGCAATGCGATGCGATGCACATGTCTCCTGAAAACTCATACCGGTATGGTTGAGTACACACCCGTCGGTGTGCACCCTCTCCTCCCTTCCATCCCGAAGATGGAGGGTGACTACTCCTTGCTTCCATTCACCGTGGTGGATGGAATCACGATGTAGGACTTACTCAAAGGCGCCCCGGACTAGTCATAACTTTCACACCGACCTTACCGGACTAGTTATGACTTTCTCACCGACCCGGCCATGTATCATGCCATGTATGCAAACATGCCAACATCATAGATAACTTGTACATTAACACATGGCATCACAACATAATAAACCATATTCATCATATCAATGGCAAACAATAAAGCATGGCATGTGAACATATCATATATTCAATTTCAACTAAACAAAACTAGCAATCTGCAACTCGCTACCCATTCCAATACACTTGCCTCAACCACGGGTGACGGATTGGCGAGAAGTAGAGGGCATCCCCGGGGTCACACCACCCGCACATAGGCACCACACACTCATAATGATGCCCACAAAACAATACACAAATACTCTTCTACCCCGACTTCGCAAACTACTCGCACAACCCAAAACAGAGGTTCTGTCCCGTCGGGAAAGCAGACTTGCAACGAGCATAACTCGGGTTCTAAGACTCCGAATCGATTAAACGAGTACATCCTCGCGTAGCTTAGGAAATTTCCTAACTTTTTCTAAGTATATGGAAAAACTGATTCGGAACCTAAAGTGGTTTAAGCTACAGAATACCGTGATTGTTCCAATCACGTCACAGTTTTTAACACGCTCGGTTAAACGAGCATAACTTTCAAACGGCTGGGCAGAATTAGACATTCTTTATACCCACTGAAAGATATTGAAATTACCTACAACTTCTTCAACAGGCAGACGACCAAATTCCGAATATAAATTGGGTAAAACCCAAACCCTATGTCCACTGCTCATGCTGCCCGAAACAGAGAACGTGGCAAACTCTAGATTCCATCTAATCTACCCAATTACAGCACCACCAATTGATCTAAAAACATGATATAAACCCTTAGAACAGTACCTAGACCAACTCCAAGGATTCCCATGGCCATACCTTCGCCCGACGAACGAAGAACCAACGGATCTCCTCCCGGTTCGCGCGATCTCCTTCCACGCTCCAAATCCACCGGATCTCCTCGTCGCGGAGCGCTCCAATGGACGGATCTTTGGGGTCGTGAGGTGGAGAGGCTTCCCTAGGGCAGCACGGGGTGGTGGAGAGGGCAGGGGATGGCGCAAGGGGGAGAGGAGGCGCCCAAAGTGGGGGTTGGCGGCTTGGGTGGTGGGAGGAGGAGGTGGAGTGGCGGCTAGGGTTGTGGGGCGGATGTGGGCAGGGGGATGACGCCCCCAAGGCAGGTTATCCTGCCTCCCCCTCCATCATGGGCCCAAAAATCCTCCCACCAAGGCCCACGACACATCCCCCTTGGGCCCTGATGAGGACATCTCTTCCATGCACACGATTGAGCCAAATATACAAGGACCAATTACTCGTGCCAAAGCACGACAGCTCAATTATCAGGTGAACTCGTTTCTAACTATTTATATGATTAATTCACAGAATTCATTACTATCTAATTTTTGTCATGATTTTATTATACTTAGGAACCAAGGAGAAGATCAAGCGCGTGTGCGGAATTCGGAAGGCCAAGTCAAAGACGAGCAAAGGGAATGAATGCATGGGTCTATTATTGGGCGCCACCTCCCCCTGTTTGGCGTCTCCCTCCTCGGTTTTGGGCGCCCAACATGTCCTCTTTGCTGATTTGGAAACCAAGATTCAGATCAAGGCACCATAATTGAAGATTTGATCTCTTTTGTATTTTTGGCAACTTTGTAGAGAAGGAAAGGAGGGAAGGATTGTTTCTAATGTGTGGACATGCATGTACTAATCACGGATGAATAGTGTCCGTGAACAGTACCTCTCCTCTTTCTTCTTCTTTATATTCTCCTACCCTCCACTCTATTAGGGGATTTTGGTTGATTAGAGTTTAGCTACGCAAACCTATCTTCTACGAGTTGTGCAAGATCGCCACCTTGTGAAGAACATCAAATTCCACTTTTATCCGAGACTTTTTCTCTTCCTCTCAATTCTGTTTTTACACTTTGTTTATCGTGTTCTTGTTTGATTCTTCGATTCATCGACAAGAATTTGAACCTCGTGGTTCAGGTTGACATGCTATTTGTGTGTCAATAACCAATTCGGCGAAGGTTCTGCGATTGCTAAGGCGCCATCGAATTCGTTCGTGCGTAGTCGGATCGCGAGGGTTTTCACCATTCAATCGATAGTTGTCACTCCACCGAAAGATCGGGCACTCAAGCCATATCAAGTGGTATCAGATTCTCAGGTTGCTCGGTGAGAGTTTTCTACTTTTTGTTCATTACCTAGAGTACAAAAAACAGCCCACAAAAATATTGCTACTATCAATTTCCATTGTCCAAAACAATTTGTGCCAACCACTTTGATTACTCATTTGTTTAGTTCTTTGAATTGTCGGTTGCATCGTCGTGTTCTTGCTGGTCCTAGTCCTAGTTCCTTTAGAGTTTCAAGTTCTTTTCACGTCGTGTCATCATCCTTGTTTGCGCCTCTTGCTGGCCGAACCCCCGAACCCCCCCCTTCCATTTTGTTTGGGGCGCATATCCCCTCCTGCCATTGTGGGTTGCACACACACTCCCACCTCTCCATAGCAACAGATTTTACTTCTTTTTTTGGTTTGGACCCCCTTCCATCCTGTAATGGGCGCACCCTCTCCTTTCCATAAAGAAGAACAAAGACAAAAGGCAAGGTGCATCTAAAAGCCGCACCAAATCAATTAAAAAAAAAAAAAGGCAAGTGCTTAAACAAAAGCCGCACTGGATCAAAAAAAAAAAAAAAAAAATCTCCCTTCGGTTTGGGCGCACCCCCCTTCTTTTTTCGGTTTGGGCACACACCCACCCTTCCAATTGGGTTGGGCGCACCCTCTCCCTGCCATAGAACAAACAAAACAAACAGTGCACACCACATCTTCACGCCCAAACAACAGCACATACTTGTTTGCTCTTTTCTTTGCGTTTCGGTGACAACATTGGTGTCTAGGCTTGCGTCTCTAGCACGGTCTAGCCTAGGACCAGCATATACGTGCCGTTGAACGATTTTTCAACTTGCTTAAGCTTGTGGTTTTAAGTGTTTTCCTTTCTACTAAATCGAAACCTTCCAAGCTACACATATTTCTACCACGAGCAGTTGGTAACACCTGGCAATCGCTAACTTTCACCTTTTGGTTGCACACTATCGATAGTACATCATTCTGTTGGTGTGGTAAGAATCTTACAAGAGCTTGTGGTAAACTTTGAGCGTTGAGTGATCCTTCGCCATCTCACTAACCTAGAAAACTATACTTGCTGTCTTATTATTTTTTTTGTGCGAACATGTCGTGTGAAGGATCTCTCCATCAGTCTCCCTTACGACGGGCATCGTTGCACACTTTGAGCGCATGACGCGGGTCACTACCGAGGGCCTTAGTGAGGATGTCCGCCTCACTAATGAGCGCATGTCACTCCAAGACGATCGACTCCGATCCATCGAGACCGCGCAAGGAGTTGCGAACACTACTTTAGCTAACATTTTATCTCGATTGGACATGATTGCAGCTGCTGCCCCTAGTGTTTCCGGTCTTCCACCTCGCACCAACATGGCGCATTACGGGCGCCCAGGCTGCTCCACACGCTCAAGACGCCCCGTTGTTTCTACTACTTCCATTCACCTCGCTAGCACGTCTCGGGCTCCTTTGACCTCGGGCGTTGAGCGAGATGATCATGACAAATGACCACTACTCACACCACGCTATGGAGTCGGAGGATGACTTGCTCGACCATGACCGTGATCACCGCCGACTCCGATTCAACCAACAAGGTATGCGTCGTGCTCCCATACGACGTGAGGTAATGCGTGATCGTGACGATATGTTCTCCAAAATAAAAATCACTATACCTACTTTTGATGGCAAATATGACCCGATGCTTACCTTAGTTGGGAGTTATTAGTTGATCAAAAGTATGCATGCCATGACTTTCACGAAGATAAACGCGTTAGGGCTACTACTAGTGAGTTTACAGATTTTGCTTCCATTTGGTGGAGAGAGCATTGTCGTGTCCATGCACATAATATACCCACCACTTGGGAGGCTTTAAAATTGCTCATGCGACATAGATTTGTTCCTTCCTATTATGCTAGAGATTTGCTTAATAAATTACAACGCTTTGCGCCAAGGTAAAAGCTCGGTCGAAGAATATTATCAGAATTACAGATTGGCATGTTGCGTTGTGGTTTACTTGAAAATGAGGAAGCATCTATGGCTCGTTTTCTAGGTGGTTTAAATCGAGAAATCCAAGACATTTTAGATTACAAAGATTACAATTCGATGACTCGATTATTCCATCTTGCTTGCAAAGTCGAGCGTGAATTGCGAGGGCGACAAGCGAGGCCAAAACTAACTTTTCTGCAGGGCGTACTACCTCCTGGACGCCGCACACCCCCGCTGCCCCGACCGCTCATACCACAACACCAAGCCCCTCCAACAACCCGGCGACATCAACTTCAGCACCACGCACTGCACCTTCGATGACACGAACCACTCAAGCTCCTACAAACAGTTCGTCGTCATCCATTGCTTCCACGGGGCGCACCAAAGATATTCAGTGCCACCGATGCAAAGGTTTTGGTCATATCATGCGGGATTGTCCAAATACTCGTGTGCTCATAGTTCGCGAAGATGGTGAGTATGACTCCGCTAGTGATCTTGATGAAGAAACATATGCTTTGATTGCTAACGATGCAGAAAATGACACCAACTCCGCGCTTCAAGAAGAGCACATTAGCGCGGGTGACGCCAACAAATTTCTAAGTATCGTCTCCCAACGAGTACTTAGCGCTCAGATTGCCAATGGCGACCAAAATCAGCGCCACAACTTGTTTCATATCAAAGGCGTCGTGAAGGAGCGTGCCATTCGGATCATCATTGACGGTGGGAGTTGCAACAACCTCGCTAGCGTGGACATGGTTGAAAAGCTTGCACTCTCCACTAGACCACATCCTCAACCTTACCACATCCAATGGTTCACAAACAGCGGCAAACTAAAGGTAACCCGCTTGGTAAGAGTGCATTTTATTTTAGGTTCTTATCATGATTATGTTGATTGCGATGTTGTACCTATGCAAGCTTGTTCCATGCTGTTAGGTAGACCATGGCAATATGATAAAAATTGTGTACATCATGGTAGAACTAATCAATACTCTTTTGTGCACCAAGATAAGAAAATTGTCTTACATCCCATGTCTCCCGATGCTATTTTCAAAGATGAGATTGATAGAGCTAATAGAGAGAAGAATCTAAACAACAACAAAAGTGAAAATCAGATTGTGGTACATGATCAAAAACAGCACCTTGAGAAAAATGCTAAATCTGTTCATGACAAACCAAATGAGATTCAATTGAAGGGTGCATGTTTCCTAGCTACCAAATCTGATTTGAATGAATTACATGCTAGTGATTCTCTTTATTACGCTCTCATTTGCAAAGAGGCTCTATTTTCATGTGAAGATCTACCTTCTCTTTTGCCTCCTGCTGTCACTAATCTTTTACAGGAGTACATGGATGTGTTTCCCAACGAGGTACCACCTGGCTGCCACCAATGCGAGGCATTGAGCACCAAATTGACCTCATTCCGGCGCCTCGCTACCCAATCGTGCGCCATACCGCACAAACCGGAAGAGACTAAAGAAATACAACGCCAAGTTCAAGATCTCGCTTGACAAAGGATACGGCATTGAAGTTGATCAAGCCAAGGTGGTAGCAATACAGAGTTGGCCGACTCCTAAAACGGTCACACAAAGTGCGGAGCTTTTAGGACTTGCGGGATTCTACCGTCGTTTCGTGAAGGATTTCAGCACCATTGCCGCACCATTGAATGAGCTCACTAAGAAGGGTGTACAATTTGATTGGAGAGATGCACAGAGCACGCCTTCCAGCATTTAAAAGATAAGTTGACACATGCCCCACTTCTCCAACTCCCTGATTTTTCTAAGACCTTTGAACTAGAATGTGATGCTAGTGGAATTGGGTTGGGTGGTGTCTTTGTTACAAGATAAAAAACCAATTGCTTATTTTAGTGAGAAGTTGAGTGGGCCTAGTTTGAACTATTCTACTTATGACAAGGAATTATATGCTCTAGTTCGAACTTTAGAAACTTGGCAACATTATTTATGGCCCAAAGAATTTGTCATACATTCTCGATCACGAATCCTTAAAGCATATTCAAGTCAAGCAAAATTGAATCGTCGTCATGCCAAATGGGTTGAATTCATAGAGTCTTTTCCCTATGTTATCAAACACAAGAACGGTAAAGACAATATTATTGCTGATGCTTTGTCTCGACGATATACCATGCTTACACAACTTGACTTCAAAATTTTTGGATTAGAGACAATTAAGAATCAATATGAACATGATGCTGATTTTCATGTTGTTTTGCTCAAATGTACAGAAGGAAGAGTTTGGAATAAGTTTGTCCTCCAAAATGGCTTTTTGTTTAGAGCTAACAAACTATGCATTCCCACTAGTTCCGTTAAGCTTGTTGCTCTCTGCAGAGGCGCATGGAGGTGGTCTCATGGGACACTTTGGAGTGAAAAAGACGGAGGATATTCTTGCTAACCATTTCTTTTGGCGAAAATGAGAAGGGACGTGGAACGATTTGTCGCCGCTGCACCACATGCCAACAAGCTAAGTCACGTCTCAATCCACATGGTTTATACATGCCTCTTCCTGTTCCTAGCATGCCTTGGGAGGATATTTCGATGGACTTTGTTTTAGGTCTACCTCGAACAAAGAAGGGAGGGATAGCATTTTTGTTGTGGTGGATAGATTTTCTAAGATGGCGCATTTTATTCCATGTCATAAAACTGATGATGCTACCAATGTGGCCGACTTGTTCTTTCGCGAAATTGTACGCTTGCACGGTATGCCCAACACAATAGTTTCAGATCGCGATACAAAATTCTTGAGTCATTTTTGGCGAACATTGTGGGCTAAATTGGGGACTAAGCTTTTATTTTCTACTACTTGTCATCCCCAAACCGATGGACAAACTGAAGTTGTTAATCGCTCTTTATCTACCATGCTTAGAGCTATTTTAAAAGAACATCAAGTTGTGGGAAGAATGCTTACCTCATATTGAATTTGCTTATAATCGTTCATTGCATTCTACTACTAAGAAGTGCCCTTTTGAGGTTGTGTATGGTTTTGTTCCTCGTGCACCTATTGATTTATTACCTTTGCACTATTCTGAAAAATTACATGTTGATGCAACACAACGTCTTGATTTGATCTCCAAAATACATGAGACAACTAAAGCAAATATAGAGCTCATGAATGCTAAATACAAACTTGCTGGTAGTAAGGGAAAGAAACATGTGACTTTTGAACCCGGCGAGTTAGTTTGGCTACATTTACGAAAGGATCGATTTCCCGATTTAAGAAAATCAAAGTTGATGCCTCGTCTTTGATGGTCCGCTCCAAGTTTTGGAGAGAATTAATGATAATGCATATAAGCTCGACTTGCCTGCAGATTTTGGGGTTACTCCCACTTTTAACATTGCAGATTTAAAGCCATACTTGGGCGAAGAGGATGAGTTCGAGTCGAGGACGACTCAAATGCAAGAAGGGGAGGATGATGAGGACATCTCTTCCATGCACACGATTGAGCCAAATATACAAGGACCAATTACTCGTGCCAAAGCACGACAGCTCAATTATCAGGTGAACTCGTTTCTAACTATTTATATGATTAATTCACAGAATTCATTACTATCTAATTTTTGTCATGATTTTATTATACTTAGGAACCAAGGAGAAGATCAAGCGCGTGTGCGGAGTCGGAAGGCCAAGTCAAAGACGAGCAAAGGGAATGAATGCATGGGTCTATTATTGGGCGCCACCTCCCCCTGTTTGGCGTCTCCCCCTCCTGGTTTTGGGCGCCCCAACATGTCCTCTTTGCTGATTTGGAAACCAAGATTCAGATCAAGGCACCATAATTGAAGATTTGATCTCTTTCGTATTTTTGGCAACTTTGTAGAGAAGGAAAGGAGGGAAGGATTATTTCCCTAATGTGTGGACATGCATGTACTAATCACGGATGAATAGTGTCCGTGAACAGTACCTCTCCTCTTTCTTCTTCTTTATATTCTCCTACCCTCCACTCTATTAGGGGATTTTGGTTGATTAGAGTTTAGCTACGCGCAAACCTATCTTCTACGAGTTGTGCAAGATCGCCACCTTGTGAAGAACATCAAATTCCACTTTTATCCGAGACTTTTTCTCTTCCTCTCAATTCTGTTTTTACACTTTGTTTATCGTGTTCTTGTTTGATTCTTCGATTACTGACAAGAATTTGAACCTCGTGTTCAGGTTGACATGCTATTTGTGTGTCAATAACCAATTCGGCGAAGGTTCTGCGATTGCTAAGGCGCCATCGAATTCGTTCATGCGTAGTCGGATCGCGAGGGTTTTCACCATTCAATCGATAGTTGTCACTCCACCGAAAGATCGGGCACTCAAGCCATATCAGGCCCGAACTCCCCCGGAGAGGCCCAAACTCCCGAAAACAGCCCGGAAATGCGAATAAATCTCACAGCGTAAAATTTTAACCTCCGATTTCATATTTTATAATGTTTTGACCTCAACATTCTCATTTTATAAGATTAAGACACTACGTGGTGTCACACACGTGTATGGCAACCCTGCCATACTCACGTCACTAACAACTCTGCACGCGTATGGCCCACCTGCCATACTCACGTGACTAACCATTCTTCATGTGCACCATTCTCTTAGCCCGAACGTCGCGCATGACATCCTTGACCACCAAGACCTCAGTTCCTCCTGAACCTAGTCCCGAACCTCAGTTCCTCCATGAACCTAGTTCTGGTGCTGTCATCGACCACGTTCGTCCTTGAGCAATACCTGCACATGAGCAAACAAGAAACGAATCCGAGCACAAGTCCATGACTTGACTCAAAGTCAATCTATGCAACTACTCACACGAGCATTGCATAAAGTCCACTTCAAAACAAGCATCATGTAATTCTCATGAATTTCATAATCTCAAATTCAAACCAAAATTCAATTCCAAAATTGCTCAAAACCCAGATTGAGCTAAAGACCATTCACGGCCGGACTAAACATCGGTCGGGAGCAACTCACGACAGACCAAACTTTTGGTCCAGCATACATGCGAAAGTCTCGGTTCAATTCATAGAAAACATGTTTCAAAAACACGTTCACGACGAACCAAAAAATCGGTCCGACGTACATGCAAAAACAACGCTCAAAAATGCATTCACGACGGACCGAAAATTTGGTCCAGCGTGCATAGTCCGGCGTAACATAAAAGCTTACTGTTTTTGTAAAACTTGGTCCGGCACAAAACATTTTCATGATGGACTAAACAAAAATCAGTCCGACGTACACATGAAAAATCAAGCTTCAAAATGCCGTTCACGACGGACCAAAACTTTGGTTCGGCGTGCATGTAAAAATAGCCGTCAAAAGCTCATTCATGGCGGACCAAAAGTTTGGCTCGGCGTAGCCTCAAGAAACGGTTCGGCGCTAAAGGAAAACTTACTGTTTTTCTGAAATTCAGTCCGGCGCTAAATAGACACTGTTTCTTGTCAAATTGTCGAACACATGCAAAAACAAATTTTTCAAATTCAATTCTTTAAGCCAATTTTTCAGCACATGATTTCACAGTTGCGAAGTCGTTCTAGCCGATAGTTCTTGTGCTGTTTTGTGGGCTTGTTTTGAGTGTATTGTACCTACGTGCAGGTGGTGTGACCCCGGAAGTGCCTTCCTCATCTCACCACTCCGTCACACGCGGTTGAGGCAACTGTATTGTAGTGGTTATGGCTTGGGGAGCCGCAATGTTTTTCCATGATCAAGTTTGTACTTGTGTTATGATAAGATGCCATGTTCGATTCTTGTAACGACATGATGAGTATGAATTGTTAATTGGCTATGCAATTGTTATATTGAGTTAAATTACATGTTATTCATGTTTATGTCATATGTGCATGCATAATGGAAAAGATGACCAATTCTGATGCGGGCCTTTGTGTTCACACGTAGTGAACACGAAAGATCTACCTCGTAGTCCCATCCATGGTTGTGAATGGGAGCGAGTCAGTAAGAGTAGGCACCATCCACGGGGATGGAAGGGAAAGTGGGTGCACACTGATGGATGTGCACTCGGCAATACCGGTATGTGCTAAGAAAAGAGACATGTGCATTGCATTGCATGAATGAGGATGATTATGAGATGTTTATGAAGTTGAACTATGAGATGCTTATGGTGATGTGTTATGATGGTCGCCACGTAGTTATTTATTTCGTTGCTATGAACTAATGCTGAACACATGGTTTATCTCATTGATGCTACCATTACCTATGCTATTGTGATATGAACTGGTTGTCATTGCTTAGAAACTATGATAATATTATTGCTGCTTCAAACCAAGGAAAAACAAACAAACGTTATGCTGCCGAATTTTTGTTTAAAACATTTAGCGTAGTTGCTATAATTTATTGATAATTATGTGTTATTGGTTGCTTCTAGTATCGTGTAACACCCCGGCATCTAGCATGCCTGAATGCTACCAAACATAGGCTAAACAACATCTAAATACCATAAATTAAGATAAATTACAGCAAAGGAGTAAATGCTAGAACCAAAAATTTCGGCAGCATCTCCTTTGTTTTTCCATGAATTGAAGCAACAACAATATGATCACAGGATATAGTATAAAGAATGACATCTAAATCAGCAATAATAAAGGTTCTAGCAACAGTATAAGACTAGAATAAAGATTCCAACCATCTCATGAGCCAAACGAAGTAAATGAGGAAACCAAGCACACAAATTAACCATCACAATTTAAAGGAAGGAACATGTCATTGTTTATATGTGTGATGCTAAGTGATGACGTGTGACTAGCTCCCTTTCCCGCATGCCGGTTTCATGGTACCTAAGAAAACAACATAAACACAAGTGTGAGTTCATCACTCAGCAAGTATATTGCAATGAAACAAGAAAATACATTCTAATACCTTCATCACCACTTTTCACATACGACATCATACACATCTCATATTCATAGCGTAAGCATATCATTGACATCATCATATATCATCATCATATAACATCCTCATATAATGCAATGCGATGTGATGCACATATCTCCTGAAAACTCATACCGGTATGGTTGAGTACACACCCGTCGGTGTGCACCCTCTCCCCACTTCCATCCCGAAGATGGAGGGTGCCTACTCCTCGCTTCCCCACACCGCGGTGGATGGAATCACGATGTAGGACTTACTCATTGGCTGTTCGGAATAGTCATAACTTTCTCACCGACCTTCCCCGGACTAGTTATGACTTTCTCACCGCCCGGGACATGTATCATGCCATGTATGCAAACATGCCAACATCAAAAATAACTTGTACATTAACACATGGCATCATAACATAATAAGCATATTCATCATATCAATGCCAATCATTAAAGCATGGCATGTGAACATATCATATATTCAATTTCAATCTCAACCAATCTAGCAAACCACAACCCGCTACCCATTCCAATACACTTGCCTCAACCACGGGCGACGGATTGGCGAGAAGTAGAAGGCACTCCCGGGGTCACACCACCTGCACATAGGTACCACACACTCACAATCATGTCCGCAAAACAGTACGCAAATACTCTTCTACCTCGACATCGTAAACTACTCGCAAAACCCAAAAACAGAGGTTCTGTCCCGTCGGGACAGCAACCTTTCAAAAGGCATAACTCGGGTTCTAAAACTCCGAATCAATTAAACGAGTACATCCACGCGTAGCTTAGAAAATTTCCTAACTTTTTTCTAAGTATATGGAAAGACTGATACGGACTCTAAAGTTGTTTAATCTACAGAATACCGTGATCTGTTCCAATCACGTCATAATTTTTAATACGTTCGGTAAAACAAGCATAACTTTCAAACGGCTGGGCGGAATTGGACATTCTTTATACCTACTGAAAGGTATTAAAATTACCTACAACTTCTTCAACAGGAGGCCAACCAAATTCCGAATCTAAATTGGGTAAAACACAAACCCTAGGTCGACTGCTCATGCTGCCCGAAATAGAGAACGTGGCAAACTCTAGATTTCATCTAATCTACCCATGGACAGCACCACCACTTGATCTAAAAACATGAAATTAACCCTTAGAATAGAACCTATACCAACCCCAAGGATCTCCGTGGCCATACCTTCGCCCGACGACCAAAACCCAACGGATCTCCTCTCGGTTCGCGCGATCTCCTTCCTCGCTTCAAATCCACTGGATCTCCTCGTCGCGGAGCGCTCCAACGGACGGATCTTCGGGTTGGTGAGGTGGGGACTACCCTAGGGGCAGCAAGGGAGGTGGAGAGGTGGTGGAGGGGTGGTGGCGCAATGGGGAGCAAGGGGGAGCAAGCAAAAGGGAGAGGGGAAGATGGGGGCGGCTAGGGCACCATGGGCGGTGCACACAACAGGTTGGGGGCGCAATAAAGGCTGGGGGAGGCCCTCAACCAGGTCTCCTACTCCTATTTGGACTCAAACTCCTTCCCACCAAAGCCCACGACCCCTTCCCTTAGGCCCAAACTCCCCTAGAAAGGCCCAGAAACACAAATAAACCTCATACCTTATGGTTTCAATCTCCAATTCCACATTTCATAATGTTTTTGACCTCAACATTCACATTTTATAAGGTCTCGGCATTCCGTAGTGTCACATATAGTTTGGGTGACATTCGCGGCATACTATGTGCCGGGGTGTTACAGGTTGAATGACATTTCACTATTTCGGTCTCTAATGAAAGATACGCCGATTATCTACCACTTTCTCAAAAGCCATAGCCCCAGAAAAGTCTTCCACTACCCCAAACTGCAACCCTAACACGAAGCACAAATTTGCTCGAACTCACAACGTGCAGCCACAAATTTCACTAACACACACAACCAATTTCGCCCAACTTTAAACCAGCGAGTCCCCTCTAAAGAACCCCTAAAACATCCACGCAATCCCCCACATGAACCCTAGAACCCTAAATAGTTTATACCTTCACTTGGGGGTGGATGGGGGGCCAGTTGGAGGGATCTACCGCTGGGGAAGGGTCGCCGGCCAGAGGAAGGAGCAGCCGGCCGGGAGGGAGCCGCCGCCGCTTGAGGAAGGTGGCGAGATGGAGGAGGCGCCGCCGCAAGGGGAAGCCACCGCACTGAAAAAGGCTGCCGTCCAGAGGGGCCAGCGCCGACCATTGGAGGTGCAAGGGGAGAGCGTCGGCTGCTGCTACCGGTTGAAGGGGAGGCAAAGGGCGCCAGCCTGGGAGCTTGTAGGGGCGCTCGGCCAAGGAGAGCAGGCGGCGCTCGGGAGAAGAAATGGGGGATCAGGTAGGAGATGGCGGCTGGGAGGAGCTGGCCAGGAAAAGAAAAAAGAAAAAATAAGGGAAAAGGGGAGAAGGGGAGAAGGGGTAGGGTTAGGGTATTTATGGGTTCCCCAACAAAAATAGCCATTTTAGCTTGATTCTGAGTAAGTCGAGACACTCCGAACAGGTCAAGGCGAATTGGAGAGCTGAGACAGAAAAGCCCAATTTGGATAGTCCAAACTTTTATTCGGATAGTCCAAAGTATTCGGATACTCCAAACACAACTAGATAAAATGCTTCTAAGACTTGAAAATTCCAAAACATGGAGAATAGACCGCGCTATTACATATAACAAGATGATGGTGTAAGGTACCAAATGACTTAATTGCTGTGTAGTTAGAGAATGGGAGGATATGGAGTGATTGTATGAAAGGTTGAAATTGTCCTTGACAAATGTCTGTCTCAGATCCTTATTTATGAAGTATGGCCGGTAGAGATCACATCGAGTGTTAGAAGTATTTATTGGCTGAATAAATTGGGGATGCCAAATGGTTGACTTAGAGGTTGTACGAAGGGTATTTGTTGTTTATGCCGAAATACATGTTGAAGAGTTGTGTTTTAAGGTTGGAATAAAAAGTTATACGAATGATGGTTATTTGAACAGTGGAAAGTAATCAAACAAAGATTGGAGGTTGTAGCTTATGTTCAAAAGTGTTGGACTTTTCAGGATTTGGTCAATAAGAAATCCTTAATGGCTAAGAGTATTGGAATGTGAGAAATGGGGGGATTCGAGTTGGACCTCCTTTTAAAGGTTTACGGATTCAATGGAGTGTATGATTTTCTAGGAGTGCATGCCTTGTGGTTAAGGCATCCTAATTAGTGGGCAACGGAACTCCCCTGGTTTAGAGGTATTTTTGTCAAGTTGCGAGCTTAGCTTTGATGATAAAAAATGAGGATGAAAGAGTAGTTTTTGAAGTAATCGGTTGATGGAGTCCAGAATATTGTACTTCATTGAATCAGGCCAATCTTCGGTTTTGTCTAAGCTGGTTGACTTATGTAATGAGTGTGGGATTTACACTCAAGAATGCATGAATGGATTGCGCTTCTTAGCGTGCAAACCGAAATATCTTTGGAATCGGTGTCTAAAGGAAGCAAATAGACATAACGGGTTGTGTTGGAAGCTCTCGAGTTAAAAATGTTTGTAACACTATTTTGACTAGAGTTGGATTTAATTGAAAAGCGTGCGTGGTGTTTGCAAGCGTTTCAAAAGATGGAATTTATGATTGATTCATAAGTGTTCTTTGGTTGTTTAAGAGATGTTCTGCTTTGGTAAAGGCTTAGTGTTGCTTTTGTAAAAGTATATTGCCTCAATAAAGTTTTGTGCGGTGTTTCTCTTCTATTGGAGCTTTTCCCGAGGTAACGCTTGGTGCTTGGGTTTTAATGTGTTGGTCATGAATCTAGGGGTAAAAGGGAATCGAGATTTCCTTTACTTCATAGCATGAAAAGAAAGAGTGAATGATTCCTGGTTTTTGGCTATGCGATGAAAGAGATTTAAGTTTCCCTTTCTCTTTGAGAGATATTGTGGCGGTTGTGTATTCTTGTGTTTAACTTGAGAATCGGTTTTATATTCCAAAGTGTTGATCTTGGTTGAAATGAGAGGTTTTGCTTTAGTGAAAGCGAGTTGGATTATTTTGATTATTGAAAACTTCTGTCAAAGATCTGAGTGGAGTCTCTCTCTTAGTTGAGTGCTCCCCGATGCGAACTGTATCGCATTGATTTGGGATTTGAGTTTCCCTTTGCGACTTGACTTAGGAAAACAAAAAGAGTGATCTTTGGATGTTGTTGAATTCGTTCCAATGTGAATTGTAGTGCATTGGGTTCAAGTTGATGAATGTGGTTCATCCAGCTAAAGAGAATTGCTATTTCTTGGCATTCTAGTTTGAGATAAGAATAGGAATGTTTATGAAATTGTTAATTTCGAAGGAGTATACTCATAGGCTTGGCTATGTTTGAGTGAAAGAATGTGAGGGCGAGACCCTCTTAGGAAAAGAATCAATTGTGATTTGGAAATGATTTTCGACCCTAGCTTGGGCTAGGTGTTGAACATCAGTGGTATAAGGGTGGATTATGATGGGGGTTGTTGATGTCTTGGTTCAAGTTCGGATGAGAGTATCGTTGGTTGTAAAGAAGGTGATGGCAATTTGAAGTAAAAATGTTCTGTCATGAACATTGTTTTAGCTAGTTGTCCCTAGATGTGAGATAGGCCTGGGAGAGGATATAATGAAAATATAACTTGGTTTTTGGCTGGAAGGAAAATATTGCCTATTTGGGCTATGTACTTAGATGACATTGGTTGGTTGTGATCCTTTTGTTGAAAAGGTCAATCAATTAGAAAGGATGGGATTATGTGTAAGTGAGTCTTTGGGGTTCAAGTTTGGAACCTAGAATATTTAAACAGATGTATGAGTGATTGGTTGAGATTTGATTTAGAGGCGTGTTAGAATGAAAAGCCTCATATTGTTCTTGTTGTCATGAAAAAGATGAATGGTGGTAGAGAGGTTGATAAAGAAATGTGACTCATTTTGATCGTGTCATCTTGACTATAATAAAATACGGTAGAGGGGTTGAGGAATGATATTACAGTTTTGTGAATGAAGTTGAAAAAGGAATTTAGGGTTGAGTTCAGATATGGAATTGTGGCATATCAATTATTATATTTGAGTCCTTACGTGAAGATATTGAGGTTGAATGTTGAGAAAATTCGTGTGAGATTTCTGGTTTGGAAAACTCTTTGGAATCCAGATTGCTAGGGAATTTTGTCCCTTGCAAATTTAAGTCAAAATTGGAGTGAATGCGGAATCGTGACAAGTTGCACTTAGATGAGCTAAGTCAAGTCACTTCATTATTAGTTGAATTTGGAATTTGGTTTATCGGTTGCTTCTGTTTAAGACTTTGCGTGGATGTTTTGAGTTGCAAAGAGTTTTAAGTCCCTTGTGGACTTTGTGTTGGTAGTTGGCGTTCATCGAATTCGGGGTTGAATTCCTTTTAAGTCGGGGAGAGTGTAACATTTTGGAGTTCCGAGAAAGAATCATCGCGGAGTTTCTTCGAGTTTCTTCGAGATTTCTTTCTCGTCCGGGAAATTGGTGGAACTTCCTGTTGTTCTGCAGGATTGTCATTTTAGTCTATGTGGGAGTTAATCATCTGCTTTACATTTTCCTCCCACTCCACCTAACTAGCTCTCTCTCTCTCTTTTGGGCCCCCACTCGGTTGCCCCTTCCACCGAACCAGCTCCTCCTCCTCCCCATCGAGTGCTCCTCCCCCAAACCGGTTCCTTCCTCCTCCAAGCAAGCTAGTGGCTCCCTCATCCACCCAAGTAGCAGCAACTTTGGAGGTGTCTCCCCCTGCAGCTGGCTCGGCGCCCCCATGGCAAAGCCCTTCCACAGCTCAACTTCCCCCCTGTTGCAGCCGGCCACCTCTACTTCTCCCTTGCTTCCTCCCATAAGTGACTGCTTCCCCTCCATGGGTGTTTGCTTAGAGCTCAGATCTAGAGGCCCATGGCTGGTTGGTTGAGCTTTAGGGTTGCTAGAGGTGAAATTTTTGGAGGGAAACTAGTTCCAATGGAGGGAAAGTTGTTTTCAATTTTTGAGCAGATTTTAGGTCTGTTTTGCAGCTCTGTTTTGGGGCACCTAAGTTGGTCAAATGAGTTTTTGGTTGTAGACATTATTGTAGATCTTGTTCTTATGTTTCAATATAGTACAAGAACTCAAAAAATCCATGAAGCCAATTAAAAGTTGTGCCACTTTTAGTGCCTGCTATTCAGATTGTGTTGTTTGTGGAGCTGTAATGTTCAACTTAATGGTAGACCAAGTTGCTAGCCAAATCAAACTTTTTGGTTGCCTAGAGAAATGTAGGAAATTTCCTGTAGATTTATAAAATATATTTGTTTTCTGTATTTGGAATGAGGAATCAAAAGTTATGCCTTGTTGAACTTGCTGTCCAGAACTCAAGTTGTCTGAATGTTCAAAGTTTCAAGTTAAAGTTCAGAGAGTGATTTGGGGACTTTAGATTCCTCTCCTAAATCTTTCTATGTAGAAAAAAGTGTAGATATTGGTCTTAAGCTTAATTATGAACTGGTTTCTCTCAGTTTGAATTAACCATTTAAAAGTTATGCCCAAACTACTTTCTGCTGTCCAAAATCTGAACTAGTAATTGTTTCAATTTTGTTCTGTGAATTAAGGCTAGTTGGAGGCCGATTTGGAATTTCCATTTGCCTGGAGATAGGTAGAAAATTTTATGTAGATGATGAAAATGTCTTCGTTTGCTAAATTTGAAGTTGTATAGCAATAGTTATGCTTCGGCGAAGTGGGCTACCCAACATTCAGAGTTTGGCGCAAATTTAATTTAGAGAATAAATGTGTTACTTGTTGTGGTTTTTTGACTCTAGAACCGTTGATTTTGAGTGAGAATTTGTGGTTCCAGGTGGATTAGCTTCCAGCGTGGCTTCTTCTTCTCGCCACTTCACTCCTCTCGGTAGAAGGCAAGTGTATCGACTAGCATGTTGCTAGGGTGTCGTTTCTTGCTAATCATTATGAATGTATTATGCTAATCATGATGATAGATTTGTGGGTATGATATGTTGAATGAGGTAATATACTAAATGTTCATGAAATTGAGAGTTACGTTATTGTTTTGGTTGACATGCATGATTATATTTATGATCTTTACTATATAAAGTGAGAGTTTCTTCCCACGTCATTTCATCAAAATTACCAGTTCTGCCATTCTTTAATTATCCACCTCTTTAATTAACCACTCCAGGTGTGGATGGAAGGCAGCACACAAGACCATTCTTTAATTACCCATCTCTTTAATTAATTAACCACTCCAGGCGCAAGAAACGAAGCGTCAGAACGCTTCATTTACACATAAATATAGAAATACTGCTTCAATAGTGTCCTACTGTATAAGGTATTATTTGCACAACATATTGTCTTGTTTCATGTTATCGTAATAGCAGGACAGCCGTTCAAAATGTAGATACCGTTGCAACGCACGGGCACCTTACTAGTTAATCATAAAGGCAAAATTTTGAATATGCTAAATGTTGAAAGAGAATTATTAAGTGATTATGAGTATGTTGTGATGATGAAAATGGTAAAGTAAATGATAAGGTGCATGCGTATTTAGGTTTTATTGATGGAATGGTGGATGATTGGAACATGAGTGCGTTTTGTGATTTATTCATGTTAAATTGCATATGTGCATTCATAATGGAAGATGCGACCCATTCTGATGCGGGCCTCTGTGTTCATGCGTAGTGAACACGAAAGTCCTACCTCGTAGTCACATTCATCGAGGTGAGGGTACACACTGACGGGTGTGCACTCGGCAGTACCGGTATGTGCATCGAAAAGAGCATTCATGTGCATTGCATCCTAATTGATGTGTTTCTAAGTTAAATAGAAATGTGTAGAGCTGGGATAGAGTTGTGGACTCATCGGAAGGAGGTTGAATGAGGTATGTGTGTGAAATAAGCAAAGAGGTAAATGGTAGTGATATAATTGTTTCATGTATTGGCTGAGTCATATAAGAATTATGATCTTGTTGTTGATTTGAAAAAAAAAAATTGAATTACTTAATCTTGTTGATTTTATACACTTTGCTGAGTTTTCGAACTCACGCTTGTTTGTTAATTGTTTTAGGTACTCTGAAGACATCCGTACGGAATGGGAAATAGCATCACATCACTCCCTTCATCACATTCAATTAATAGTTAGGAAGAATGCTTTGTAGTAGTATGTTTATACATGTGGTTATTGTAATCTTCATAAGGTTGTGTTTGATATCTGCTAGAAGGTTACTTTTGGATGCTTAGTTGTATGTTTTAACATGTCATGATGGTTGATTGATTCCATGACATGTTTATATTATTGCTACTGCTATTTGTGATCTATTTGCCTGCTGAGTGGATGTCCATTTTAGCAGGGGAGATCTTGCCATTTTTTTTAGAAATTGTGAGTTAGGTTTTGGTAGCACTTCGGGCACATGAGGTGCCGAGGTGTTACATCGGCTATGAAGAATAAATCTAGGGAGGATCTAAAATTGAAGCTCATTGGCTATACTCAAGGCTGTAATTGCATTGATTGCTTTGCGGACTCTTTCCCTCGATTTACTAGGCTGAGCAAAGGGAGGCCTGGAATAACCTATCCAAAGCCAAGCTGACATGCATATACAGAGGGGTGATAGAACTCGTATGATGGGTGGAAAGTCTTATCCTTGATATGAAGACCGATAAATAAAACACTTGCTGCATGGTACAACTTGAAAAGTTTGATTGTCTCGTCGGACATACTAGCACTGTCAGTTGCCAACTCCAGAAGTGAAGGATGAGTATAATTGTCAGCTTCCTGGTAACAAAAGAAATCACTGTTTGAAAAATATGATTTCCTTAGCAAGAAGAAGAAAGAGATAAATCTCTTTACTCCAGCAAGACTTAGTTTGGAGTAGTCATCGCTATCACACAGGTGATACTTTTCACCAAAGGATCGGCTATTCTTGAATTGCTGATCCTAACCCTCTGGTGTTTCCTCTTTGGGGAAGCTGGTAGTTATAGTGCTGTCAATGCTGAATTGTTGGCTGAAAACACAATATAGCCAGTTTTGCAAGAACCAGAGGGGACCACCGACGTTACTGACTGAATACTGTCATTGTCCTATGAACAGTCGGCTTCTAATTGTGTGCATCATTTGGTAGAAAGCATCTAGGAACATCTTACCAAGAGCTAGCTGATGCCCTTTTGCTAGTTGTTCTGCTAGGATTTGATATACTTGTGACAGTCCTAATGAAGCTCCACAGAATAGCTATTGATCTAACCACATGTTAAGGAAAGCTTCATGCTCTTTGTTCGATACCGAACCTATCCATTTATTCTCTAGTAGATATTGACTCCAACCTTCCCCTTTGGTGGAGATTAGTTTGTATTCTGGTTTGGCACTGAAAGCCTATAATTGGTCTCCATCGGGCTAGAGACAGCAGAGAATGGATACATCTAATAGCGTCGAAATGATAGACCAGGTCAGAGCATGAAGGCATTGAAGGTATCTAACCAAAAGTAGCATGCTGAAGCTATCATTGACTCGTTCGCTAAGGGATCGACTAGAGAAAGAGGTAGGCATTCTGATATGCTGATCCATTCCCATAACACCCTTTTTGTAGGTGGCTACTCTGATGTACCAATCTCTCCATCCCATAAGGGCTGTCGGCCAAGATCTAAAACTTTTGCTCCAGCCATCTTTGTTGTATTCAGGGAATGACAAAGGAAATCTAGGAACTTCTTCGTTCATGACTACCTTCGGCTCTAAACTACCTATCAGACCTAGGCAACATTGATGTTCTCTATCAGGTTCATAAATGAGTACCTATTGAGGATCCATTAGCCTTGAGCCGACGGGGTGGAAGCAGAGAAGAAGACTTCAAAAGCTGATAGCTGAGAAAATGGAAGTCATTGTGTGAAAATGATGGGTAAAGGGACCTCATATTTTTAGAGGAGTAAATCCAATGGCAAAGGCGGATAATTTCGGCCAGCTTTTATCACAATTAATGCAAAGAAATGTACGGTTGTGCATTTAGGCGGGAAAATTGCTACAATTGGCGTGTTAATCGCTGATAAGTTGAAGCAGTAAAATTTTAACGTCGATCGACGTTATTGTTCAAGCCGACACAAGTGATTGAAGCTGATGATACCAATTATATATAAAATAAAAAAAATGTGAAGTCAATGATGAATGTAGTTGGGCATGACATTCAAACATTAGCATTTGCATTAGTTGAAGGATTGATTACATGATCGGTAGAAGCTTGTACTAAAAAGAAGAACGCTAGAAGGAATATGCTTAAGAATTATTGCAACCTTAAGGAGAAAAAGAAGAAAAAAAAGAAAAGAGAAAAAAAAAACCTAAAGAAGTCAACGACGCTTCCTACCGGGGTTCACCCCAACGATGATGGCGCCACTTCCAGAGCTACTGCTAGAGCTTGAGGACTCTTGGGAGGCAGCATCGGCTGGAGGGGCCGGTTGAGGCGTCGGGTCATCGTCGGAGCTGATGGAGATAATTACAATCACGGATTAAATGGAGACGCTGTCAACCGATTCTGCTGCTACTTCTTTTGCAGCATCGGCTGGGAGAGGGTTAGCAGCCTCGTTCGCAGGAGTAGCAGCTATGCCTTCTGCAGGGACGACTGCTACATTAGCTTGGAGATCCTCTTGAAGCGCTTGTTGGCTACCTCATTTTCTGCACGCACTTGGGCTGACAGTTCTTCCTGAAGAACAGCGGCGATAACCGAGTCGTTTTCCTCTAATGACTCAGATGAAAAAGAGAAGTTATAAGAAGAGGAATGTAACGAAGACATGACGAAGAAAATGAAGATTTTCTGTGAGGATAAGTAACAAAACTGATAAAATTAGTTAGTATTTATAGGGCAAATCGGGCAATTGAAGCGCCATTTTGTGGAAAACAAAGCATTTCCTGGATAAATTCGGAGGAAGACAAGGCGATTTTGCGCGTGAGCAATTAAAGATTTGATGCGAGTGCGGTGTTTCGATGTGATGGCTGCGGTAAGTACCGAGATTAAAGACGAAGTGCTAGAGGTGATGTCATGATACAGAAGCACCTATAGAGTTGAATTTTGGGTCATATTCAAACATATCCCCAAAATTGTGGGGCATTGTTGGTACCCAAATTTGATAGCTGACGTGGTGTCTAGAATCGGAGATGTCAAGCCGATACCAGTTCGGATTTGGCGCGATGTGTACTGAAAAGGGAATCGAGTCCGCGAAGTAAGACGATACACTTTTGGATTGAGGAGTCACGATTATTTGGCATGAAGTGTGCTAAAAGGAAACCGAGGCCGATACTGGTAGGATCAGAGATTGAGGAGGATACGCTCAAGCTCAAGATAGTAGCAAGAGATTGAGGCCGATACGGGTGGTTAAAGAGATCGAGAGGGACACAATTAGGCCGAAGTCTATAAAAGATTGTGACATGCTATTTCGAAGATAGATAGACTCAACTCAATCAACCAATACAGTTACTTTCCGTCTTCTTTGCATAGGAGTATTTCATAGACTTGTAATCTTTCCTTATAATTCGATTGATCAATAAAAGTTGCGCATCGCGAATTATTGATCTTGTCAACTTACGCTCAACTCAGGTATGATTCTTTCCCGATATTGTTGTGCATCACCTTCTCCGGGAGAAACAGCCTTTACCCCATCCGATCGACTCAACCGAGTAGGTTGAATTTCAGTTATCCTTGTCGAAATCGGCTTGTCAAAGCCGACGAGACCCTGAGCCTCGCCTGATCGAGTTTTCTTTTAGTCGATCAGGTCAATTACTGATATCTTGCCGATTGCAGATCAAATCGGCTGGCACGCCCGTAACCCAAAGAATTGAACTCGGTGTTCGCGTGTGTTGGTGGTTATTAACCCGTCATCAAGTTTTTGGCGCCAACAGCGTCGTATTACGTGGACTTTACCGACAGATAGAATATTGATGAAATTATATCATGGTGTAGTGACATCAATATTTTAAATTTTGTTTTCGGACTATATCTCGAAGAGGACCGCCACACCTACATTCCTGCATCCGTTGTAACATGCCCCCACAATGAAACCATGGTGCACCTCTGCCTCCACTGCCTATCGCCATCAAGCTCTGGTCCACAGTTCTTAACTCCGTGAGCTGTGACATCCTGCAACGGATCAAACCCTGCTGCACCTTGTCATCATTTTGACTAGGGGCAGCAAGCAACCAAGCAGTGCCAAAAGAAAAAAAAAAACTTACAACGACATGGGCATCTACGTCGTTTGGAATATCTGGAAGGAAAGGAATAGGAGGTAAAGCTCGCACAAGAGATGGGCTGATGGCCAATAGAGGCAAAGACAACGCAAAACAACATAGAGAAGATTTCTAGTATTTTTTTTATACCCTTGTGTGTACTGCATTGTTTCTTAGCGATTTAAAACCATTTTCCCTCTTTCGTTGAACGATAAGAGTTCCTAGCCTTTCTTTCGAAATAAAGGTTCTAGTACATTAATAGTGCAAATCGCAGCCGGTGGTGTAATTGTGTAACGCCTCAGGCACCCCATTCACCCACGTGGAATAAAACCACTGCTACACTTTACTTGATCGAAGTGGCTTGGAATCTTTTGCACGACTACAAAGAAATAGTTCTGATCTGGCCGGCCACTAATGAGTGGCGCCATCAATATCGTCGGTGCAATGATGCACAGTCTCGAAAGATGGACGTCGTCGTTGCACGTTGAAAGGTAGACAAAAACTAAAGATCAGAGATGCATTACAATCACTTTGAGTAGTTAGTGCCCTCTATTTGTGGGGATTGAAAAGTCAGTATATGCACTGTGCATGTGATTCATCAGAGATCACCTCATGGTTGGTCATGGGCGCGCGCACTAACTTTTTTGTTCTTGTAATACGCGGTGAAAGGTGAGAAAAAATATATAGAATTCGATCGCTGTGTCGCCTGCCTGGTTGACATGCCTTATCTCACCGAATTGGCCGATCAGGACCTCGTGCATGGAATGTACTGTCGGACCCCGGAATAACGCCTTCAGAATCCTCTGTGTATTCTGTACTAGTCCAGGAAATGCTAGTACACACAGTAGAAATGAAACCATAGTATATGCAACGTTCTTTATTAATAATAAATATTCAAGGTTACATAGGAAATGGCGCGCAGGCCAACAAATAAATAAACGAATAAATAAAGCAGCGGAAATGAAGAATAATAAATAGAGCCCAATTAATTTGCCACATGCAATCGACTGGGGACGCGGCCTAGTCCAACTGTTCCTCACCATCGTGGTACTCCTCCTCTGAAGTGGTAAATTAAGCAAGGGTGAGTACATACGTACTCAGCAAATCACACCGGAAATGCAATATAAATGTACGGGTAATCAAAGGATGGCAATATGGTTTATTTAAGCATAAAGCAACAGTTTAACAACATTTTTAATTTAAAAGGCATACTTTATTCCAAAATCAAATCTATACAAGTTTAACTCAGGAATCTCTCCTGGAATTGGCTAAGTTTTACCCATGATGGACTCCCTCCATCCAACATTATTTTTCGAAAATCCAATTTTAATTTACCAAAGTCTAATCTGAGAATGGCTTGCTCGGCATGCCCATGACCACGGGCGCGGCTAATCGATTAGTTTGACACTCTGCAGAGGTTGTACAACTTTACCCACAAGACATAATATTTCCCTTTTGTGTCAACACACTTCCTATGGTGAGTGACAGAGAAAATTATGACAAGGCCCCTATGTTAAATTCATACATGTAGTCATGTCCGCTAAGGTTTCACCGCTGAAAGACTCCCTCTATTCAGAAGCCCCCTCTTGCGCCAGAGTGGCAGCATCTCGCTTTCACCACACCACTACCCCCATATGGCATGACTGTCCATGAAATGATTTAATAAGGATAGCCAGGTCTGTCCCATTCCAGACTCGTGGTAGTACGGTTAGGCTTTACATTCAGCGAAACTCAGACCGGTCCTTAATTGACTAGGCGAGACTTTCCACAAACCCAGAACCATGACCTCACCACTTTCCAACCAATTCTCGCCCGGTCTAAGTCATTTTCATTTTAACCATACTAATCTCCACATTGATACTAACATTGATCACCATAAGTTTCCAATTGAACATGATATCATTTTGGCATAAAGTTCCCCAAAATTTCCTAAGTTCAGTTCTATGCATGGCTAAGCAGTGTCTAAATATTATCATAGTCATAGCTCATATTTCTACTAAGGTTACAAGGGAATCGGAATTCAAATGTCAAAGGTCGCATGTTGAATTTGGATATAACTATCATTTAAAACTAGGTCGGAAATTAATGTCTATAATAAATAAGCATGCAATAATTTAAATTCAACATACAAGTTCATAAACTGGGAACAATATGATCAAGGGGGTGTGACTTGCCTGGTTCGACGAGTTCTTTGCCGAATTAAATGGCTTAAGGAACTCCTCGGTCTCTCCGTAATCTACGCGCGAAAAACAACCAAATTCAAATAAAGTCCAAACGAATACAAATAAACCCAAATTGAATTTCAAACTAGCTCTAAACTAAAGTTTGGGATTTCTAATGAATTTAGGAAGAAGAACGGAGCCAATCGGAGTTTGAACGGGCGAAAATGGGCTCCCGGAAGTTTAAAAACAAATAAAACGGGTTTTCTGGAATTTTCGGAATTTTTAAATCATTTTTAAAAAGAAAAACCGAATTTATCATCTTGGCCATGTCGACGCCATTCAATCGGATTTTTGGATTTATTTTAAAATAAAACTCGATTTATGACGTCATCGCCGACGTCATAAATATTTTTTGAAATTCCTTTTTTCCTTTTAAATCGACAGTGGGGTCGGCCGCGGTGGACCGAGTCCACTCAAGACTCCACGCCAAGACGCTGCGCGCTATAGAGCGCCAGCGCAGAGCAGAAGCGCGCTGGCCGTTGCATGGCTGGCGCGCCAAGCGGGCGAGGGGGAAATTCCCGAAAATGCGTATCCTTTGTTTTGCGGAATATTACATATATTAAAGCCGGCGGCATTCCGGCCTCTTCGGCCAGCCACATCACCCCATGTATTCGGATTGTTCGATCACAGCTTCAACAGTCCACATCTCTCTGCTCCGAGCATAGACTTAAATGGAGTTTCGCTCGTCCACAGTGGCTGTATGGCACAGCGGGAAGAGTGCTCGCCTCCACGCCTGCACCCGCCGCCCCGTCCTTTTTTTTGGCCTGACGCCTAGAAATTCCCAAAAATGCGTATCCTTTGTTTTGCGGAAGGGCCCTTTTCTTTGCGCAAAGACCCTCTAAAATTTTCAAAAATACGCCACACTCCAATTATTTTTTTAAATTAGCCCTCCAAAATTTGTTGAGACGTTCTTTCCTTCATAGAGAGGCCTTTTTTTGGAAAGACACTCAAAAATTTCAAAAATATGTCTCGCATCAAAATTTTTTTTTTGAAAAAACCTATCAGGGATTTCTCAAAATATATAAACATTTGTTTTTGAGCCCGTCTATTCTGGAAAAGCCCCAAAAATATGTAAAAATGTTTTCTCTGCTCAATTTTGCTAGAAAAAAGCAAAAAAAGTCGTTTCATCGTTTGATTTTTCCCGTCTGGAAAACCCCCAAAAAATTCATAAAAACATTTTCCCATCTGATTTTTCCCAAAGAGGCAAAAAAAAAAGTTCCATCATTTGATTATGTGAAATCCTTTTTTTCCTTGATTTTTTTCGAAAATGCTGCAAAAAAAAAAACAAAAATGCTACGAAAGACCCTATTTCCCATAAATACCCTCTAAAATTTGAAAAAAAAATGTACGGTTCCACTTTTTCCCCAAAATACCTCTCAAAAATTTCTGAAATTATATTAAGAATCCATTTTTGTGATTATTTTTTTTTACAAAAAACCGAAAAGATTTAAAAAAAAGTTTTCACCACCAGATTTTTCCCCTAAAAAATAATACCATTTTAATGCTTGATTATATTAAAATTCATTTTTGGGCCCGATTTTTTGCCAAAAAATCCCCAAATTTATTTTCTCTTTTTCGTGAAAAAGCCCCCATGAAATTCCTCATATTGATAAAGGTCCATTTTTTGCGAAGATACCCCAAAAATTCGTAAAAGCTTTTTCCCCACTAGATTTTTCCTTAAAAAACCAATCATATCCTTGTACACATTTTTAAGCTTGATTTTTTTCCATAAAATAGTTTCCATGTTTTTTCACAAAAATGTTTCCCCAACATGATTTTTCTAAAGAAACCCTGATTTTTCCAAAAAAAAAAAAAAACAAACACCATAAATTTGTTCACAAAAATGTTTCCTCAACTTGCACAGAGGTCCCTTCTTGCGAAGAGACTGAAAAAACAGCAAAAAAAAGCTAAAATTATGATTTTTTGTGGAAAACCCAAAAAAAGTTATAAAAAAACATTTTCCTCGCCTGATTTTTCCCGAAAAAAATACCAAAAAATTATTTCATTTTTTCTTTTTTTTTTTGCAGAAAAGCACAAAAAATCCATAAAAATGTTTTCCTTCCTGAGTTTTACCAAAAAAAAATCGTTTCACCACCCGATTATGTTAATATCCATTTTTTCCTTAATTTTTCTCGAATAAACCAAAAAAAATTTTCCCTCCAGATTATTTCCAAAAAGGCCAAAAAAATTACGTAAAGACCCTTTTCGTAATAGATATCCTCATAAAATTAAAACATACATACCGTTCCACTTTTCTCCAAAATACCTCTCAAAAATTTTCAAAACTATATTGAAATAAGTTTTAGTGCTTGATTTTCTTCCAAAAATCCATAAAATAATTTGCACACCCGGTTTTTCCCAAAAAGACCAAAAATTGTTTCATTACTCGATTATATTAAAATCTGTTTTTAGGCTCTCTTTTTTTTTGCAAGAAACGCTAAAAAAATCCCAAGATTTTTTCTGTTTTTGCAAACAAAATCTCCAAAAAATCCCGCAAATTGCATATAGGTCCCTTTTTTGTGGAGATGCCGCCTAGAAAACCGAACTTTGTTTTTTCCCATCTAGACCATCTGAAAAATCTGTTCCGCTCAAAATGTAAACAAAAGTGTCGACGTTTGGAAAATAGGTTCTCATTAAGTTTACTTGTTGAATGAGAGATCAACAGAGCCCCTTTTTGGTAAAGGTGCGTCTGAGAATGCTCTTAGGATAGGATAGGATACTCGAAAAACAAATAAAGGTTTATACTGGTTCCGATCTCCCACAGCGGAGATAATAACCCCAATCCAGTGATTCCACTATTGCTGTCGAACTCTTACAAGAAGGCTCGTGTATACCAATGCGTTTGTGTCTTGCTCTTTCTTCTTCCCCCTTTTTCAATTTACCGGGGGGGGGTTCTTATAGCTTACAAGATACTCGAAATAACTGTAGCCGAACAATGCGGGTTTTACTGCATTAACCGTGGCCGCTACTGTTCCGTTGATTCTTGCCACGTTCCCGTTGTGAGCGAAATGACCCGAGATCATAGCGTAATTGTTGCTACTTAAACGTTGTGGGGTGAACACGATCTTCCGATCATGCTTGAGGATTTCCCCAGCTCTGACCGATCTTTACACGTTTCCATGCTTGGGTGCTCATGGATGAGCTGGGGTGCTCGTGGATGAGCTTGCATGCTCGCGGGCAAGCTTGGGTGCTCGTGGACTAGCACTAGGCCTAGTCTGGTTGGACGGACCAGTCGGTTAGACTATCCAAGGATCTTCCTTAGGGACACCATCAAAGGCCATGGATGGTCGGCCAAAACTGGTTGTCAGGGTATAACAATCCTTATGGAGATTATGCAATCTCGACACCTAGTCCTAGAGGCTTAAGTAGAAAACTATAGACTTAATGGAGGGATTGGAATCTTATAGTGAAGTACTACTGTAGCATCCAAGCAGGTCCCGCTCGCGGACGCGCATAGTTGATAGGAGCCGAGCTACCATCTCGTCCTTCGACCAAGGGAAGCTCAGGCAAGAGGATCAAAGGGTCATGCTGGTTCCTTCTCAGCAAAGCCTTGCGGTAATGGTCTGGATAGTTTTTTGGGAACCGCACCTTTATTGTACGGTTTTGAAAGTTGCACTTCCATGTGCCGAAATACGAATGGGCGGGAGCGGCGGTAAGAAACTCTTTTCCTGCACTTTGCATATGAGCCCTTAGGAATTCTCAAGTCCTGTACTTTTCTATGCTTTTCATCTTCTGTTGGGGTATAGGGCAGGCTACGCTAGCAAAAACAAAAAATTTCTACTGCGAACACCCAAGATCACAAGCAAGTAGAAGATCACGGATCGTTACTCTTGACGCGCAGAGGCAGCGGAAGCAGAGTCACGCTCATCGAGGAAGTAGTCGTACACACCAAGCACGCCGAACAGCATGTTGTCGTAGCCGAGCACTGTGAGGTCGTCGATCATCACCGAGTAGAGCTGAACAGCACGTGGTCATAGATAATCCCCGAGTAGCGCCGAATAGCACGTGGTCATAGCCGAGCAACGCGAGGTTGTCGTGGTCATCGATCGTCCCCGAGCAGCGCCGAACAGCACATGGTCGTAGATCATCCCCGAGCAACGCCGAACAATACGTGGTCGTAGCCAAGCA
The DNA here is from genome assembly GCA_036346355.1 of Rhipidocladum racemiflorum. NCBI lineage: Eukaryota > Viridiplantae > Streptophyta > Magnoliopsida > Poales > Poaceae > Rhipidocladum > Rhipidocladum racemiflorum. The sequence continues at coordinate 41,805,321 of CM070573.1, forward strand.
CCGCGAGGTCATCGTGGGTGGCACCGATCAGCCCTTCCACGTGCGGTAGCGCCTCTAAAGGTATCCACTTATCCGGGGAGGGAACATCGTGAGGGGTGTGTAGCACCTTACCACGCGGCTAGGGTTTCGAGTGAGCAGGAGTGATAGCACTTTGGGTGTCCTGATCTTTCGATGAGAAACACACGATCGATTTGGATGAAGACGACTTTAACGATCTGACTACAGTGTACATCGACAATGCGCCTTAGCAATCGCTAAATCAACTCCGGAGGATTATTGATATTACCGTGGGCACGATCAACCTGAACACGAGGTTCAATTCCTGCAAGCAACCAAAGAACAAGCAAGAACAAAGCAAAAGTAATCTAAAATTGCAAATATAGATGAAGGATTGATAAGTTGGGGTTCCGATACAGGGAGCTTCTTAGGCGGCTGTTGAGCACATCTGAAAAGACTCAAAATAGTAGCAATGGCTAAACTATCAAATAAACAAAACCCAAGTAATTTTGGGGGACTCCCTAGCTATATATAGAAAAAACACGAGGGGAATTCATGCTAGTGTTGGCTACAACAAGTGGAGTGGCCAAGTAGGACTCCTACAAGGCCCAAGGCCCAAGTTTGACTCGGACTGGAAAGTTGACCCGACTTGTTTTGCATATTCCCGTCGACTCGTAAGGAATTTGGAGACGAGGCTGGATCCGTTGGAAAGAGGACAAAGTCAGCTTTCAAACAAGTATAAGAACACATCAATTGGACTTCGTATGCAAAAGTTATGCTCGTTTTACTTCAGGCTATTATCCGGAGGCCGAGTTGGCTTAAAAAACCTGGCACACTTGATCTCTAAGTTTGCTTGATGTAGATGTGCATCCTTGTTGATCCAAATAATGATTCCTAAGTATGAGCACATCAGACACATCAGGTAGTGGATTATTCTCAAAAGTGTAATTAGATAAGCTTAAGAACGACTTTACCTGATAATTGAATTGGTGGGCTCATGCACGAGTCAATGGTCCTTGAACCGGCAAAGATGGAGAAGGATGTCTAAGGTGGGGGCCGATGAAGCTATGCAGATGGAGTCATCGTAATTGATGTATATGAAAAGATAGAGAAGGATGGCCAAGGTGGGGGCCGATGAAGCCATACAGATGGAGCTATCATAGTAGATGTATACGAAGTAGAGGATGTTGTGAAGTGTCCCGAGCTTGTCACAAATATAATGGAATAAGAGGACGTAGTTGATATAATTGCAGCAACACTTGGTGAAGACCATATGTATGCGATGTTGGTTCTATCTATGATGAGAATGGTCTCATCACCCTCCCTTTCTTGAAGTGGAGTCATCCTCGACTCCATCAAGTTGTCCTGCAAAATGTTAGTTGCGACAGGAAACAAAGCAACATGCACATTTGCAGTCAAATCAATGGATCGAGAATCTCTATCAACCATATACTCCCTTTCTTGAAAACTATCATGTAACTTGTGTGTTGAACCAAATGTACTTGATATGACATGATTAGTGATATGGCACCTATGAAATTGATGACATTGTTGCATAGCAAATGGAGCTTTACAATCTGAACAAATGTAAATTCGATGCAATTTATACTCTCCTTTCTCACTATTTTTGCCAATGACATGAAAAATATTTCACGATAACCAGGACAAAGTAGAATGTACAAAAAGTCGTTCCTCTAAATAATTTAGATCACACGGAACATCAAATTCAATGAAGACATCAATTTCATCTCATCATGTTCACTTGCATTGTGAAAGACATGTTTATTTTCAACATAAGTGTCTAGTGTGGTAACAAAAGTAACATGTCCATTCACTAGTTGTGTCATGGATATAAGTGAAGTATTATCACACAACTCTTCTTTTTCACAAGAAATAGCAAGCAAACTGTAACACCCCGGCATTTACTATGCCTGAATGTTACCAAACATAAGCTAAACAACATCTAAATACCACATTTAACATCAAATTCCAGCAAAGGTGCATAGACTAAAAACCGAGATTTCGGCAGCACCTCCTTTGTTTTATCATGAATTTAAGAAACAGCAACAATATAGCATTATATGGCAATAAGAGAAACATCTAAAACAGCAATAAATAAAGTCTTAACGACAATAAGAGACTAACATTAAGCTCTTAAGGTTCCAAGTGTCAAACAAACAATAGAACTCTCATTAACCAAGCTAAGACTTAATTTTAAAGACCATCACACGCAATTTATTATCAAACTAAATGAATTGACTTGGGGAAACATTAAGGTGAAGCAATGTGTGAGCGTGTGACTATTCCCCTTTCCCGCACGCCGTTCTCATGGTACCTAAAACAACAAGAAAACACAAGGGTGAGTTCGAAAACTCAGCAAGCATACTGCAATGGACAACAAGCATAACAACAAGTCAATAACATCTTTCATCATGTATAACATCTCATTCATGAATACTTATCAATATCATCATCAATTTGTATGCGATGTAATGCATTGCTCCTGACCCTCTGGAACCTCATACCGGTATGGGAAGTACACACCCGTCGGTGTGCACCCTTTCCTCCCGTCCATCCCGAAGATGGAGGGTGCCTACTCGCTTCCAAACACCACGTGGATGGAATCACGACATAGGACTTACTCAATGGCGTTCCGGATTAGTCATAACTTTCTCACCGACCTTGCCGGACTAGTTAAGACTTTCTCACCGCCCTCGCCCTATCTCATGACATGCATGCAACCATGCCAAATATCATATTCAATTCACATATTAACACATGGCATAATAATATGTTAAACATGCTCATCGTATCATATCAATCATTAAAACATGGCAAGTGGACATATAACATGTAGGCAATTCCATCTAATTTCAACATGCAACCTACAACTTGCTATCCATCACAACACACTTGCCTCAACCACGTGCAACGGATTGGCGGGAAGAAGAGAGGAACTCCGAGGTCACACCACCTGCACATAGGCATCACACACTCACAATCATAACCTCAAAACAGTACACAAACCCTCATCTAACCCGACATTGCCAACTACTCGCAAAACCTAAAACAGAGGTTCTGTCCCGGCGGGACAGCAGCCTTGCAAAAGGCATAACTTGAGTTCTGGGACTCCAAATCGAATAAACGAGTACACCGTCGCGAAGCTTAGGAAATTTCCCAACTTTTTCTAGTTATAAGGAAAGTCTGATTCGGACTCTAAAATTGTTTAATCTACAGATTACCACAATCTGTTCCAGTTACGTCACAGATTTTTAGGCGCTCGGTAAAACAGCCATAACTTTCAAACGGCTGATCGGAAATTAACGTGCTTTACGTCCACGGAAAGATAATTAAATTATCTACAACTTCCTAGAAGTCCATACGGTCTGATTCGGATTCTAAATCGACGGAAACTCGAACCCTAGTTCGACTGCTCAATCTGCCCGAAAACAGAAACGTGGACAAGTTTAGATCTAACCCAAATTACTTCAAACCAGCGCCTCCAATTGATCTAAAAACTTGATAAACACCCTAATAACAGTACCTAGATCATCCCCAAGGATCCCCAAGATCATACCTTTGCCCGATGCACAAAACTCCAATGAATCTCCTCGCGAATCGCTCCTCGCTCCACGTTACTCGCTCCTCGCTCCTCGCTCCTCGCTCCTCGCTCCTCGCTCCACGGGATGACTCCACAAGGTGCAGGGGTGGGGAGGCCACCCTAGGGCAGCAAGGGGTGGAGGGGAGGTGGTGTGGAGGTGGAGGAAAGGGAGGGGGGTGCGACGGTTTGGGGGCTAGGGCTTAGGGAGGGAGGGAGGAGAGGCGCAAGAGGGAGGTGGGGCGCAATATGGGGAGGTGGGGCGCAAGGGGCTGGGGAAGCCCCTTTATCAGCCCTCAACCCAATCCTAGTCCGTTACGAGTCCTAATCCATCCCACCAAAGCCCACCAAGGCCCAAAACTCCTCCGGAAGGCCCAAACCCAACGGCCCTAAACGGCCCGAAAACGTTATTAACCCCCGATCCTTATGATTTTAACCTTATTTCCACATCTCATACTGTATTTAACCTTATCATGTTCAAAAATTAAGGATACGACACTCCGAGGTGTCACAATCTTCCCCCCTTCAACGGGATTCGACCTCGAATCTAAACGCACCAATCACGAAACCCAGCAAAACCAAAGACAGCCAGATTTTCACATCACATACCTGAGGTGAAAAGCTCGGGATACTTCTCGCGCATGCGAGATTCCAGCTCCCAAGTCGCTTCTCTCTCGGTCTGATGTGACCACAAGACCTTGACAAACTTAAGCGTCCTGTTCTTCATCACTCGCTCTGAAGTCCCCAGAATTTCCACAGGACGGGACTCGAAGGTGAGGTCCTGCTCAAGCACTAATGGTTCCAATGGAACCACCAACTCCGGTTCATGCAAGTATTTCCTCAACATCGAGACATGGAACACATTATGCACACCTTGCATAGCTTCCGGTAGCTCTAGGCGATAGGCCAACCTGCCAACTCGGGCGAGGATAGGAAAAGGCCCAACATACATTGGACTGAGCTTTCCTTTCGTGCCAAAACGCACCACACCCTTGGTGGGAGATACTCGCAAGAGTACGTTATCACCCACCTCAAACTCCAAGTCTCGCCGCCTCACATCAGCATAGCTCTTCTGCGCTCTGTCTTTGCGAAGGTTCTGCCGAACCTCCGACACGCGATCAACGATCTGCTGAACCCAATCCGGCCCAAGAATAGCTCTCTCGCCCACAAGATCCCAACAAAGTGGCGATCTGCACTTCCGACCATACAAGACCTCATAAGGAGCAGCCGGATCTTTGGAATGGTAGCTGTTATTGTAAGCAAACTCTGCAAGGGGCAAATGGTCTTCCAGCTACCCTTCCAAGCCATCACACAGGCCCTGAGCATGTCCTCCAAAGTTTGGATGGTACGCTCAGATCGCCCATCTGTCTGAGGGTGAAAAGCGGTACTAAGGCAAAGCTGCGTACTCCAAAGCACTCTGCAAACTCTCCCGTAACTTGGAGACGAACTTCGCATCCCGATCAGAGATAATGGTCTTGGGTACACCATGCAATCTCACAATCTCCCGCACATAGATGGGAGCCAACTCGCTCGCTGAATTGGTCGTGCGGATGGGGATGAAATGCGCAGACTTGCTGAGACGGTCCACCACAACCCAAACAGCATCCTTCCCTCGTGGAGAACGAGGTAAACCAACCACAAAATCCATGGAGATGTCATCCCATGGCCACACAGGAACCTCCAAAGGTCAGAATAAAGCGGGACGCTTATGCTCAGCTTTGATCTTCTGGCAAATCCCACAAGACGCCACATACTTGGCAATATCCACTCTCATCCTTTTCCACCAGAAATTCTTCTTCAAGTACCTGTACATCTTGGTCTCTCCAGGATGGACCGTGTACGGGGTGCGATGAGCTTCTTTCAGGATGTCTTCTTTCACTTGAGATTTTTGGGGCACCAACAGTCGGCCCTGAAACCTCAAGGCTCCCGCATCATCAACAGTAAAGTCTCCAGACTTGCCTTCCTCAAGGCGTTTCCTCACTTGCTGGAGCAAACGATCATGCTGCTGTGCCTCTCGCACACGCTCAGGAATCGCTGACTCAAGAATCATTTGAGTTTCAGCCTGCATGGTCCCCGCAGCGAGAGGAGACTCCCAAACGCTCAAAATCAGCAACAAGACAATCAACAACAGGGGGCATTGTCTTGCGACTAAGAGCATCGGCCACCACATTTGCCTTCCCCGGATGATACTGGATAGTGAGGTCATAATCCTTTATCAACTCTAGCCACCTCCTCTGCCTCAAGTTCAAATCTTTCTGAGTAAAGATGTACTTGAGGCTCTTGTGATCAGTGAAAATATCACAAGACTCACCGTACATGTAATGCCTCCATATCTTCAATGCAAACACCACGGCGGCTAGCTCAAGATCATGCGTGGGATAATTCTGCTCATGCTTTTTCAACTGCCTCGAAGCATAAGCAATCACCTTGCCCTCTTGCATGAGCACACACCCAAGTCCCAACCGAGAAGCATCAGAATAAACAGTGAAGCGCTTCCCCGGCTCGGGAAGGGTAAGAACAGAGGCGATCACTAACTTCTCCTTCAAAGTGCAGAAGCCGTGCTCACACTCTGCGATCCACTGGAACTTCATCCCTTTCGAGTCACCGTGAAAGTGGTTTGGCAATTATTGAGTAATCCTGAACAAAACGCCGATAGTAGCCAGCCAACCCAAGGAAACTACGCACCTCTTTGACATTGGAAGGCCTCTTCCAATCCAAAACTCACGAGACTTTGCTAGGATCTACAGATATGCCCTCTGGATTGATGATGTGGCCAAGAAAACCCACTTCTAAAATCCAGTAACTCGCACTTTTTCAGCTTAGCAAAGAACCGATTCCCTCAGGTACTCAGACAAGCCTCAAGTGTTGCTCATGCTCCTCTTCCGATTTAGAGTAAATCGAATGTCATCGATGAACACTACCACAAACTCATCAAGGTACTTGTGTAGCATACTGTTCATCGCCTCCATAAAGACAAAGAGGGCATTAGTTAGTCCAAAAGACATAACTTTAAATTCATAATGCCCATACCTAGTGGAGAAAGCGGTCTTCTCAATGTCCTGCTCCCTCACACGGATCTGATTGTACCGATCAAGATCAATTTTGGAGAACACCTTTGCTCCTTCGCTTGGTCAAACAGATCCTCGATGCGAGGCAAAGGATACTTGTTTTTGACTGTCACTTGGTTAAGAGCACGATAATCAATGCACATACGCCAACTTCCATCCTTCTTCGAGACGAAGAGGACGGGAGCTCCCATGGCGAACGCTACGCCGAATGAAGCCTTTGGCAACAGATCCTCCAATCGCTTCTTCAACTCGTCTTGAAAAGGTCGAGCCAAGCGGTATGGAGAGATAGAAATAGGTCGAGTGCCGTGAACAAGGTCAATACGAAACTCCACATTCCTCACAGGAGGTAGACCAGGCAACTCGTCAGGAACACATCAACGAACTCCTTCACTACGTAAATCTCCTCAATGGGAATCGAGGAAGATGGCTTCTCGAGACAAAGTCATGAGGAAACCCAATAGCCTCAAACGCCCGACCGGAAAACAAACTAGTCAAAGCAAAGACGGAATCGAGGGTATACCACTCTGAAGGTCAACTCTTCACGGACGGGGCCTCGCAAGGAAACTGTCTTCCGAAACAACAGATCTTAGCACGGCATCGATGCAGCCACCCATGCCCAAAATGACATCAAAAGGAGCCAACTGGATCACCATGAGATTGGCAAAGAAAACCTCATCATCAATGGCAATGGTGCAACCAGGGCAAACCAAAGAACTAGCAATCAACCCCCAGGAGAATCGACTAACACGGACTCGTAAATCCGAACTCCCAACTTAGCTCTACTAGCAAACTCCGACGACACAAAAGAGTAGGATGCTCCTAATCAAATAGAACAAAGGCATCAACGGAATCCACGAGCAGAGTACCTGAAACCACCTCTGGATGCCCTACCGACTCGGCGGTCGGCAAAGCGTACACTCCTGGTGGCGCCGACGTATGAGCCCCGACTCAGCCGATGCCCCATCAAGGCTGGGGCGGAGGAGGCAATCGAGGAGGAAGCAGACGGCCGCGGGCACCAAGACGCCGGTGGCGCCACGCAAAGGGTGGCTGAGAAACAGGCAGCCATCAAGTGCACCGATCCTCTGGAAGACGCTACCGGAGTGGGAGGAGAAGGCACCGCCTCCCACTTGATGATGCTACCGGGTTCATCCGGCAGACTCGCCCCATATGGCCGGGCTTGCCACGGTGGTTGCAACTCCCGGTCCAACCACACTCAAGCACGGTGCTCGCCACCGCACTTGAAGCACTTCATGCCCTCGCCTCGGCACAGATTTAACAGCTCGCGAAGAAGACGACCGACGGCCCCAACTTAGTCCCCGAGGAGGAGCCTGTCCTCCCTTGAACTTCTTGAAGGTGGGTCGCCGAGAGGACCCACCTCCTCCACCAAAGGTCCTCTTCTCCCCCGCTGGGCCGCAGGAACCCCTGAACCTCCCGGTTCTCGCTTGTCCCGGAGAGCTCCAACTCAAGCTCCATGCCCTTCGCTTGCTCCACCACAGAGCGAGAAGTCACGAGGACAGTCGCCCCATGACAACTCAACTCCTGGTTGAGGCCCCTACGGAACCTCCTAGCTTTCTCCCGATCGTTTACCGCCACAGCCACAGACGCGCACCACGCCGTTGAACTCCTTCTCATACTCACACCGACCTCTTTCCTGGGAAAGAGTGGTCGAGTAAGCTCCATCCTCTCAAGGAAAGACTCGGATGGAACTTGGCTCGGAAGCGAGCCACAAAGTCCTCCTGTGTCATCGACCCAGATCGGGGCTCTAGCACCGTAACCCTCCCACCAGATATCGCCTTGGCCCTTCAAATGAAAAGCCACAAAGCGAGTCCTCTGAACCGAGGTCAACTCTAGGACCTCAAACCGCCTCTCCATGTACCGCAGCCAATCTGCGGACTGGATCGGCGTGCTGCTCGTCGAAAGTGTCAAGACGGAGGGACATCCACTCCCGGAGACTCATCCTCGGCTCCGGTGCAGCGAGGGCAACAACAGGGGCCATCGCAGGGGAGGCACAACAAATAGGGGCTGCCCGCAGCCGGGCGCAGCTCCTGAATCTCCTCTGCAGAGCCTGGACTAAATCTTCATTGGCGGCGGGCACCCGCCCGACCGCAAACGGAAGCTCCTCCCGAGCTGGCCCACGAGCATTAAGCGAACGCTACCCTCAAGCAGACTCCTCAACTCCTGGGAGCCTGCGCCCCTGGCCTCCACGACCCACGGCGTCCACGGCCTCTACCCCTCGGCATGGCTGCTTTAGACAGACAACCACCCAAACACGAAAGCACACAATCAAGATCATAGATCAAACATCATCATAAGCATATTCCTTATCACATAATCAAGCGCGATGCATTGATGAACCAAAACCCATCCTACTGTGCAACCAAGTGTGTCAGATTTTAGATTAGTTATACCACTTTTACAAGTTTTAACGTTGCTATCCTATAACAAGGTTTTAGTTAGAACCTAAGCCATGTTTCTAAGTTATTCCACATCACATTTTAGTTGTACCCTATAGCATGACACTAAAAATTCACATTCCAAGGACCTACAGCCCGCTCTGATACCAACTGTAACACCCCGGCATTTACTATGCCTGAATGTTACCAAACATAAGCTAAACAACATCTAAATACCACATTTAACATCAAATTCCAGCAAAGGTGCATAGACTAAAAACCGAGATTTCGGCAGCACCTCCTTTGTTTTATCATGAATTTAAGAAACAGCAACAATATAGCATTATATGGCAATAAGAGAAACATCTAAAACAGCAATAAATAAAGTCTTAACGACAATAAGAGACTAACATTAAGCTCTTAAGGTTCCAAGTGTCAAACAAACAATAGAACTCTCATTAACCAAGCTAAGACTTAATTTTAAAGACCATCACACGCAATTTATTATCAAACTAAATGAATTAACTTGGGGAAACATTAAGGTGAAGCAATGTGTGAGCGTGTGACTATTCCCCTTTCCCGCACGCCGTTCTCATGGTACCTAAAACAACAAGAAAACACAAGGGTGAGTTCGAAAACTCAGCAAGCATACTGCAATGGACAACAAGCATAACAACAAGTCAATAACATCTTTCATCATGTATAACATCTCATTCATGAATACTTATCAATATCATCATCAATTTGTATGCGATGTAATGCATTGCTCCTGACCCTCTGGAACCTCATACCGGTATGGGAAGTACACATCCGTCGGTGTGCACCCTTTCCTCCCGTCCATCCCGAAGATGGAGGGTGCCTACTCGCTTCCAAACACCACGTGGATGGAATCACGACATAGGACTTACTCAATGGCGTTCCGGATTAGTCATAACTTTCTCACCGACCTTGCCGGACTAGTTAAGACTTTCTCACCGCCCTCGCCCTATCTCATGACATGCATGCAACCATGCCAAATATCATATTCAATTCACATATTAACACATGGCATCATAATATGTTAAACATGCTCATCGTATCATATCAATCATTAAAACATGGCAAGTGGACATATAACATGTAGGCAATTCCATCTAATTTCAACATGCAACCTACAACTTGCTATCCATCACAACACACTTGCCTCAACCACGTGCAACGGATTGGCGGGAAGAAGAGGGAACTCCCGGGGTCACACCACCTGCACATAGGCATCACACACTCACAATCATAACCTCAAAACAGTACACAAACCCTCATCTAACCCGACATTGCCAACTACTCGCAAAACCTAAAACAGAGGTTCTGTCCCGGCGGGACAGCAGCCTTGCAAAAGGCATAACTTGAGTTCTGGGACTCCAAATCGAATAAACGAGTACACCGTCGCGAAGCTTAGGAAATTTCCCAACTTTTTCTAGTTATAAGGAAAGTCTGATTCGGACTCTAAAATTGTTTAATCTACAGATTACCACAATCTGTTCCAGTTACGTCACAGATTTTTAGGCGCTCGGTAAAACAGCCATAACTTTCAAACGGCTGATCGGAAATTAACGTGCTTTACGTCCACGGAAAGATAATTAAATTATATACAACTTCCTAGAAGTCCGTACGGTCTGATTCGGATTCTAAATCGACGGAAACTCGAACCCTAGTTCGACTGCTCAATCTGCCCGAAAACAGAAACGTGGACAAGTTTAGATCTAACCCAAATTACTTCAAACCAGCGCCTCCAATTGATCTAAAAACTTGATAAACACCCTAATAACAGTACCTAGATCATCCCCAAGGATCCCCAAGATCATACCTTTGCCCGATGCACAAAACTCCAATGAATCTCCTCGCGAATCGCTCCTCGCTCCACGTTACTCGCTCCTCGCTCCTCGCTCCTCGCTCCTCGCTCCACGGCATGACTCCACAAGGTGCAGGGGTGGGGAGGCCACCCTAGGGCAGCAAGGGGTGGAGGTGGTGTGGAGGTGGAGGAAAGGGAGGGGGTGCGCACGGTTTGGGGGGCTAGGGCTTAGGGGAGGGGGAGGAGGAGAGGGGCGCAAGAGGGGAGGTGGGGCGCAATATGGGGAGGTGGGGCGCAAGGGGCCGGGGTAGCCCCTTTTATCAGCCCTCAACCCAATCCTAGTCCGTTACGGAGTCCTAATCCATCCCACCAAAGCCCACCAAGGCCCAAAACTCCTCCGGGAAGGCCCAAAACCCCGAAAACGGCCCGGAAACGGCCCGGAAACGTTATTAACCCCCGATCCTTATGATTTTAACCTTATTTCCACATCTCATACTGTATTTAACCTTATCATGTTCAAAAATTAAGGATACGACACTCCGAGGTGTCACACAAACGTCTTGTAACAAAGCAAAATCAGCAATTGGTTCCACTGATAGTTGCTCTACGATAGCATGATTTGTGGATAGTTTTGGCTTTTCAAAATTATTTTCTCCATGAGTAAAGCCCATACCTTTTACATTCCCTTGTAATTTCTCGTCAGCTATTGTAGGCGTAACTTCAACTAATATCTCTTCACTTACACGTGGGGCATTACTGATTTCTTCTTTCTCCATATGCTCTTCTTCATCATTTTCTCGATGGTGCTCACTTTTCTGCAAAATGTTAGCTACAAAAGAAGGTGCAACAACGGGCACCTCAAATGAAGCTAATGATTCTTTCAAAGATTCAGTAAGCATATTGTCAATTCTACAAGCATATTTAATCAATTCTGAAAGAGAACTATATGTTTCATCGACAAGAATATCCTAAATTTCTTGATTAAGTCCATGTATGAACCTAAACTCTGTTGCTTCTTCACCTTCAACTAAACCACAACGCAACAAATGATTTTGCAATCATTCATAATATTCCTTAACACATTCATTTCCTTGTTTCGAGCATTGGAGTCTAGTATATAAAAAATCAGTATGATATTCAGGAACATATTGAAGTCTCATAAGTCTTTTCATGGCCTTCCAATTTTCAGGTTTTATCTCTTTTCTACAAATATGCTTCCACCAAATTAATGCAAATCCAATTAACACACTAGCAGCAATCGTTATCTTTTCATTTTCAGACAAATCATACTTACCAAATTCTTTGTCCACATCTATCTCCCAATTAATATAGGCATCAGGATCATATTGACCATCAAAAGGTGGAATGACGAATTTAAACTTACCTAGGGAATCATCATCATGTACCTAAGCATGTAGTATGCCATTTTTGTTGCTTAGAAGATGAGGCGGATGACTGGAAGTTCCTGGTGCAGTGCCTACAAGCGTATCAAGTCTAGACAAAATAGTAGCAAGGGTAGTGTTAGCGATTCACTATGCGGTCTCGATGGATCGGAGACGGTCTTGTTGAAGCGACATGCGCTCATTAGTGATTCGTACACCCTCACTAAGGCCTAAGTGGTGACCCTCATCATCCTCTCAAAGTGAGCAACAATGCCCTTCGTTCGTGGGGAGTGATGTAGAGAACTCTCATCACCTAACATTGTTAGTAGAAGACAAGAAACAAAAAATCACAAATATAATGTTCTTATCACTACGTAGGATGTGGTGAAAAGTCGCTCAACTCTCAAGCTTCGACTAAAGCTCCTACAAGTTCTTACCATGCAGTGGGTGTTGACGGCTGTTGGCGTGGTCAAAAGTTCTCTGAAGCTTGAATAAAGTGATTGCCAAGGAACCGAACAAATGTACGAGGTAGGATGTTGAGCTTGGGCAAGCAATATTTATTTCCTATGCAATCTGATAATTCTAGCTATTGTAATGATAAGTAATAATCCAAACTAGAATTCACAAGCCCTAGTTGCCGATCTCAAAGATATAAGTGAATTTCAAGACAACACACACGCAAAGATAAAGGCACTTATGCAATCAAAGAATAAGCTATAAAATATATACAAAGCACCAAACGCTTCTATTGCACAAGTCGTAGAGAGACGCTAACTTATTGCTTCAAGAATGTAAAAAGGGCACAAGATTACTCACTAATTCATAAATTGCACCATTTAAAAGTAACGAACACAAATTAGGGTTTTGCTCAATGTAATGCGACTGGCCACAATTTTCTTTTTCTTTTCTTCTTTTATTTGGCCTTTTGGCTCTTTCTCTTTTTCTTTCTTTTGGTCACTTTCAGCCAACACTAGTATGAACAAATTTTTAGAATCCATAACTCGATGTCACAAGGTAATATGATATAATAATTGAAGATTATGCAAAGTATCAAGTAGAGCAGCCCTAAGCAATATCAACAAGCTAGTCTCAGATAGGATCAAAGTGTTCACAAAAGATGAATTGGTTCCCAAAGGTAGGTGTACTGCTATTTTTGGGACTTTATGGTTTATGGATGTTATTGCACACAAAAACTCAAAGGAACAAGCTTAAATTCAAAAACGTTACAATAAACCCTAATTCGATTTTTCTAGGGCAGCAGACTTGTCACCTAGATTAATGTTTGAAGATCACTGAATTTGATTGATTGACTGTGGAAAGAATTGAAGCTTATATCCTTAGCTTTCAATAGAGTACAAGAACATGCAATTTGGAGTTCGGGTGTGAATGTTATGGCCCAAAAACCGAACACACCAGAACAACCCCAATTTCAGTCCAACGAGATGAGTCCGAATCCGAATTGAATTCGGTTTGAAATATTTCGAATCACAAAGGTTGCCCACAAACATTTTCATAGAGGACTCTCTCACGATTCAGAATAGTAAAAAATTTTCAAAATCAGAGTTCGGATGTAAAAGTTATGGCCAAAATACCGAACCAATCTCTATTGCCTGATTTGGAGCACCGACATTCATTGCAGTAGATTTCATAGATCTGTTTGAATTTGGATGGCTACCCAAAAAAGATTTTGAAGATCTTTTCTTAAGCTTTCAAGAAAGTACAGGAACACAAAAATCCAAGTTTGTATGCGAAGGTTATGCATGAAAAACTGAACTGGACAAAATTGAAGGATTGAAGCTATGCAATGGAAAAGAAAGATCAGCAACTAAAATATGGACTCTAATGGATCAAAACCTAACAAAACTCAATAAAATAATAGATTGAAACTAAAGGTTGAATTTTTGTGTAGTAATTTTGAAATTAGGATAGAAAACAAGAACTAATCTAAGGTACTGATATTCTATCGATCAACCGAGGCTATAATACCACTTGATAGCACTTTGGGTGTCCCGATCTTTTGATGAGAAACGCACGAACGATTTGTATGGAGATGACTTTGATGATCCGACTACACTGTACACCGACAATGCGTCTTAGCAATCACTAAACCAACTCCGGAGTGTTATTGATCTTACCGTCGACACAATCAACCCGAACATGAGGTTCAATTCCTGCAAGTAACCGAAGAACAAGCAAGAACAAAGCAAAAGCAATATAAATTGCAATATAGATGGAAGATTGATAAGTTGGGGTTCCGATATAGGAAGCTTCTTAGGCGGCTGTTGAGCACGTCTAAAAAGACTCAAAATAGTAACAATGGCTAAAATATCAAATAAACAAAACTCAAGTAATTTTGGTGGACTCCCTAGCTATATATAGATAAAATAGGGGGGAAATTTGTACTTGGGTCGGCCACAACAAGAGGAGTGGCTGAGTAGGATTCCTACAAGGCCCAAGGCCCATGTTTGACTCAAACTGGAAAGTTGACCCGAGTTGTTTTGCATATTCCCGTCGACTCATAAGGAATTTGGAGATGAGGCCAGATCTATTGGAAAGAGGATGAAGTCAGCTTTCAAACAAGTATAATAACACATCAATTGGACTTCGTAAGCAAAAGTTATGGTCATTTTACTTCTGGCTGTTATCCGGAGGCTGAGTTGGCTTCAAAAACGTGGCATACTTGCTCTCTAAGTTTGCTTGATGTAGATGGGCATCCTTGTTGATCCAAACAATGATTCCTAAGTATAAGCCCATCACACACGTTAGGTTGTGGATTATTCGCAAAAGTGTAATTAGATAAGCTTAGAACATCTTTACTTGATAATTGAATTGACGGGCTCATGCACATGTCAATGGTCCTCGAACCGGCGAAGATGGAGAAGGATGGCCAAGGTTGGGGCCGATGAAGCCATGCAAATGTAGTCATCGCAGTTGATGTATACGAAGTAGAGGATGCCATGAAGTGTCGCCAGAGGCGGAGCCACCGGTGGGGCTGGGTGGGGCTGGAGCCCACCCAGTCCTCCCAGCGCAAAGACCCTCCGTGAGGCCGCGATGGCCCACATGGTTCATAATTTTGGATGTCTCTTTTTTAAGCCCCCCTCTTTGAAACTTTCTGGCTCCGCCTCTGAGTGTCGCCAACTTGTCACAAACATAATGGAATAAGAGGACGTAGTTGATATAACTGTAGCAACACTTGGTGATGACCATATGTTTGCGGTGTTGATTCTATCCATGATGAGAATTGTCTCATCAGGGAGGGGCACGTCGGCTAGGGCTTGGTGAGAGCTCAACGGTCACATGTGCACCATCCGACACCTCCCCTTTTATGGATGCACTTGTGGGCTCTAGTCGAGGCCCACTAGGACTCCAATTCCTACATGCATCGTATCTGCGCGCAAACCCTTCTTCTAATGGATCAAATCCACTAGAGAAGTTCCAACCCATTAAGTGTGTGACCCATTAGGTTCATGTGCAAGTCAGCTGTGAATCCGGAAAGTCCCTTTCCACTCCACAGATCAATAGTTGTACCTAGCAGTACTTATTGACCCCCCGAATGCATAGAATGATCTCATCGGCTGAACCCTGATACACTCAACATACCGATCCTTTTATCACACGATACCAGTCAAGCTCAAGGCGAGAAACATGCCACCTCGTCATCCTCTCATCGGCAGAACCCTGATACACTCAACATAGCTTGACCATTCACTATTCAATGTGGTAAATATAAATATCATGATTAACTCTTTAATCATATCAGCATGGCCGTGTGCTTTCCTTATCCATCCACACTAAGGGGCCCAGATATATCTCTCCCATTATAGAAGAGGAGCAAATTCCATCTTGATCAATCACATCCCTATGCCATGCTTCGTGGCATACCCAATAGTTACCTTTATAACTACCCTGTTACGGTGTAGTGTCAGATAACACCAAAGCGTACAACTCCACAAGCTGGGTCTCCATGATGATCTCAGGTCTAAGGACCATATAGGTGTACCACTCAAGACTACACGCTGATGGCACTTTGTAGATAACAATCTCAGTAGTGTCTCGTAGTAGGTCTATCCAACAACCCATGTTCTCTAACATGTGTCCACATTATTGATTTGAATCTCCATATCTATGGTATGTGAAACAATACCATCAATCAATACATGTGCTGATCAAATCATTACCGCTCCTCATAATGACATGGACCAGGGATCATTTTAGAATAACATTATAAAACAAAGTGTCTCACAACCAAGTCATACTTGATGAACAAATGCAAGAGTTTATTCATGGAACTGATAATGCATTATCATCGAGTACATAGACACGTGATACAATCATCTCCATGATCGCCTCTAGGGCATATCACTAACATCTTACTCTTCCACCTAATCCATGGCAAAGTTCGGAGCGAGCAAGATTAGCAAGGAGAAGCACCAATTGCTCGTGAAACTTGGCTACCTTGATGAGGACTCATGGCGAGCTACTGACAATGAGGAAGCTCTGGCGTCATGGGAAGGAGAGATCGTCTCCTATGAGCTTTACTTCATCAATGGGCTGTGGACGCCTGAAAGTGAGTTCCTTGAATCCGTGCTTGCCCAGTGCGAGTGCGAGATCTCCAATCTTAATCCTAACTCTATTCTCATCTTGGCGACCTTCTTGCTTCTTTGCGAGGGATATGTGGGCTTTGTGCCTATGGCGAGCCTTTTTTTCACTTTTATTCATTTTTCCACACCGAAGGGATCTCCCCCGCCGGTTGCATTTATTTTCTTCTTCGGTCCAACCGTGTAACGTCGCTTAACTTTGCTACAAATTTTAGAATTTCTTGTTTGGGAAATTGGTGGACCTTTCTGTTGATCTGCAGGTTTGTCACTTAAGTCTAGTGTGGGGGAGAAAAAGAAATTCACCCACCTTTTTCCCTTCTACTCCACCTAATCTCCCACTCCCTTTCTTTTCTCTCCACTCGAGCCCCCTTTTTCTTTCCACTCGGCAAGGTAGCAACATCCTTCGGTTTCTCCTCCACACCAGCAGCTCCCACTTCCTCCTACCTCCAGCCATGGAGCTCCTCCCCCTCCTGCCCAAGTTTTGAAGCCCCCCATTGGTTGCTACTCCCCTTAAGGCTGGCGCCTCCCTCCTGCTTCTAGCCAACAGCAGTAGTAGCAGCTTCCACCCCTTCCTCCCTCTTCTTTGTCTTGGAGGTAAGCTTTGGAAATTGCCTTGTGCTCAGCTATGGAGGTCCTTGACTTGTTGGTGGAGTTCTAGGGTTCTTAGGTTTGAGTTTTTTGCAGGGAAACTATCTCTAGATTTGGAGGGAACTTTGATCTGTTTGGAGCTGTGCACTGACTTGTTCTTGCAGCGCCGATTTGAGATAGTTACAGTCATCCCATGGACTTTTAGGTGTTAAAGAAGTTGTATCTTATCCTTTCCCCTTTAAGTTGAGTACAAGAACACTAAATTCCATTAAGCCAATTAAAAGTTATGCCTTTTTTAGTGCTGGTTGTACAGATTGTGATTTTGTTGGTAGCTGAAATGTTCAACTTACGATTTGAGCTAGCTGCAGTCGAATTAGGATTTTTTTGGTTGACTACAGAAAGCTAGGAAATTTTCTATGGATTAATAAAATGTATTTTTTCCTTGATTTGGAGTTAAGAATCAAAAGTTATGTTGAATTGAAGTTGTTGTCCTGAAACTAGACTATGCTGAAAAGTTCAGAGTTTTGGTCTGAGGTTCAAAGTGCAACTTGAGGGCCTTAAGTTTAGTTCCTGCGTGAATGGCTGTGGGGTAATTATAGTTTATCCTCTTATGGTCATTTAGAATCCAATAACTCATTTCGGTTTAGCCAATTGCAAGTTACGCTCGTTTGCGCGCTTGCTGTCCCGGATCGCCATTGGGCTGTTTTGGGTTAGGGCGTAGATGCACTTTGCGATGTTGTAACTTGTATAGTTTTGATTATAAGTATGGAAATATTTTTTATTTTTAGGTGGAACAGCTTCGTGTGTAGCTTCTTCCTCACACCACCCCACTCCTCGTGGTTGAGGCAAGTGTAGTGTGTCGAACAATTGTGTGTTGTTGTGATTTAAACTGTTTTATAGAAGTTATGCGTTGTCTTGCCATGATTTTGTTTAGGCTAGTATGAAGGATCATATGTGGATAATGAGAATTAGTGATGCTTTTATATTTTGGTTATGGCTATGCAAATGGTAAAAATGAATGAAGTTTACAATTGCATTCATGTTAATTGCATACTTACATTCATAATGGAAGAGGCGACCCATGTTGATGCGGGCCTCTGTGTTCACACGTAGTGAACACGAAAGTCCTACCTTGTAGTCCCATACACACGGTTGTATGGGAGCGAGAGAGTAAGAGTAGGCACCCTCCATGGGATGGAAGGGAACGTGAGGGTGCACACCGACGGGTGTGCACTCGGCAGTAACGGTATGAGCTAAAGAGAGATGCATTCATAAGCATACATGTTGCATCATATGGAGAAAGAAATGCAAATGATGAGGTACAATGATGAGTAAATGAGTTCTTTTCCTTGCATAGTTACAAGTCTTGGTGTAAGTGTGCATATTACCTGTTTATATCTTGTTTAACTGACGCATTACACTTTGCTAAGTGATGAACTCACACTTGTGCTTAGTTGTTTTTATTTTTAGGTTCCTCCAAAGCGGCATTTTGGGAGATGGGCTAGCACTTCACTCAAAATGGCTTACTGTAGTTAAAATAGTTGAATCACCCCTCTTTTGGAAGTGGTGCTGGGTTTAAAAGAACTTGATTTTGAATAGGTAGCTTCTAAGTAGTTGGTGGTATGTTGGTTTACATCCTTGGGTTGTGGAGTTAATACTTGTAGTTCCTCTTTAATTGCACCATGGTTATCTTTGAATATTGTTGCTTTTCCATGTTATTATCCTTAGTTGTATGTGCTTACTTGGTCATGATGGTTAGTTGATACCATGACCCCGTGTATGTGCTTAGTTGGTCATGATGGTTAGTTGATACCATGACCCCGTGTATGTGCTTAGTTGGTCATGATGGTTAGTTGATACCATGACCTCATGTATGTGCTTAGTTGGTCATGATGGTTAATGGATACCATGACCTATTGTTGCTTAGTAGGTCCTGATGGTTAATGGATACCATAACTTCTTCTTCTTGTTGTTGTTATTGGATTGAATATTTTCTTTTGTCTGCTGAGTGGATGTCCATGTTAATAGGGAAGGTGTTGCCGAAATTTTTAGTAAGTTCGCCAACCTAGTAACATGATTAGCTTGTTTTGCTTTTATTCTTTAGTGTCTTGTGATTCTTATTGCTTGAGGGTGTAACATTCGAGGCACATGGGGTGTCGAGGTGTTACATTTTGTGTTAGAGCGGGCATTAGATACGTGGTCTATGAAACTAGTAAATTACTCTAGAGTAATCTAATGCTTTGACTTGGGATAATCTAGAAACATGGCCTAGGTACAGATACTCATTGAAATTTTGTCTTAGGTAAACAACTTTAAAACATGACATAGGATAATTAAGTAATTAAAATTTTGACGCACATTGGAGCAAAGTAGGAAGGGTATGGTAATTCATTGCATCGCGCTTAAGTTTTCTATTTGCCTTATGATATTGCTATATGAAGTTGCTAGCTTGTTGTTATTGTGGTTTAGAGGCTTGAGGTAGTGTTGTATTGTGTGGTTGTTGTAGCTATGCCAAGGGGTAGAGGATGTGGTCGCATTGACTGTGGCGGCCATAGCCGAGGTGGGAGTCACCCATGCGGACGTTGAATCGGTCGCCGAGGGGAGCGGCTCGCACAATGCCCATCAGTCAGTCCATCTTAGTGCCCCAGTTGGGCAGGTTGGAGAAGGGGTAGATGCCGCGACTGCGGCTTTGCTGCAAACTTTCTAGAGGGAGGTTCAGGAGCTGCATTAGTAAGTTCTGGCAGCTCCTGCTGTTGTGCCTCCCCATGCAGCGGTTCCCGCCATGGCTCCAGATGTGCTGGATGCCAAGATGAGTCTGCAGGAGTGGATGACTCTCTAACTCAACACCTTCGATGGTGTGGGTATGCCAATCCAGGGCGCGGACTGGCTGCGTTACATGGAGAGGCAATTTGGAGTCCTGGAGATGACTTCCCTCCAGAAGGCTCGTTTTGTGGCCTTTCAGTTGAAGGGCTAGGCGGATATTTTGTGGGAGGGGGTTCTTGCTGTGAGGGCCCCCACTCTTGGACTAGTCACCTAGGAGGATTTTGTCCACCACTTTCGGGCAAAGTTTTACCTGGAGTCATTCCTTGAGAGGATGGATCACTCTTTATCCACCCTCTCTCAAGGCAAGAGGTCGGTGGCGGAGTATGAGGCGGAGCTCAACAATATCATCCGCTTCATACCAGCAGTGGCGACTGATGATCGAGAGAAAGCTTGGAGGCTCCATAGGGGCCTCAACCAAGAGTTCAGAGTTGTTATGGGGGCCACAGTCCCCCGTGACTTCACCTCTGTGGTGGATCAGGCTAAGGGCATGGAGCTTGAATTGGAGCTTTCCAAGGAAAATCTCAACTCTGTTGGTTTAGGAGCTCCTATGGCTACTGGTGGCAGCTAGAAAAGGAGTTTTGGTGGAGGAGGTGGGTCTTTTTAGCGACCTGCTTCCAAGAAGTTTAAGGGGGGCAAGGCTCTGTAACACCCCAATTTTTGCTTTTCATGAATTTAAATAAGATTTGGCACTTTGGTGAATTTTTGGAATTTTCTAGAATTTATTTGGAGTTATTTAGAATTTATTCCCTTTTGAAATAATTAAATAATTTAATTTTGCAAATCAAAATTTTGTTAGAAATATTTTATTTGAGTCCAAAATGTTCCAAAATATTTTCTAGAATTTTTCTGGAATTTTTCTGAGTGTTTTGCTATTTTTAATGAATTAAATGAATTTCTGGGAATTAATTGGATTATTTAATCGCTGGAAAAACCTAATCGGTTTCACTGTTCATCCGACCGGACCCGAGTCCGAGTCAGACTCGAGTCCGACCCGAGCCAGCCGTTCCGGTTGAACCCAGTCGCCAAACCCTAACGCGTGTGACCGTTGGATCGAGATCCAACGGCCACGATCGCGCCACATCGCCGAACCCAAGCCCGACCGAGCCAGCCAAGTCGCCCGAGCCGGACCCGAGCCCAAACCCCCGCACCGTTGGATCTTGATCCAACGGCTCACGTTGAGCCACGTCACCCCAATCCGAATCCAATTCGGATTCCACCGCCGCAGCCGTGTGGGCCTCGGTTTCCGCGGTTTTCACGGACGCCGAGGGGCCTATTTAATGCGCCGCCGCCGCCAGCGTGTGCTCCATTTCCGTGCGCACCCGTAGCCCTAGACAACGTCGCCTGAGTCGCCGCCGTTTGCCCACGCGAGCTCACCGTAGTTGGTCTAGCGCCCCGCCGCGGTTATTCGCCGTTTCCGCCGCCGTCCGCCGTCCTCCGCCGCCGTTGAGCTCAGATCCGGAACCGCAAGGACAAGCCGCGTCGGAGGGGACCCTTCACTTCGCCGGAGAAGCCCCGTAGCGCCGCTCGAGTGGTCGCCGTCCCCGTCCCCGGTGACCGAGCGCCGCCGCACGCCATCGCCGGACCCCGAGCTCGCTCCACCGTCCGATCCATATCCAAGACCCAGATTCGTCCACATCACCCCCGGTGAGATCCCACGTGCTAATCTCCAGATCTATTTCTAACCGTTGGATTTAGATCCAACGGTTTAAATCGCGCCACGTAGCCTTAACCGCAACGTACTAGATCCAATCTCAGCCGTTAGATCTAGATCGAACGGCTAGGGTTAGCCACGTTGTAAACTCTAGATTGGATTTTGACCGTTCGATGAAGATCGAACGGTCCAAATCAGCCGAGTAGTTTTTAAACGCGTGAGGTTGGATCTGATCTGGACTGTTGATTTTCAAATCAACAGCCCAGATTGTGCCGCGTGTCCAGAACTTGGACCGTCGCGGTCAGCGCGATCGATCATCGCCGCCGACGCCACGCTGGCGCCGGCGTGGGGCCCGCGTGTCAGCGAGACAGCCAACCGCACCATGACGTCACCGCTGACGTCACGGTGGGGCCCGCTTGTCAGCCGTCCTCGGCCGAGTCGTGCTGACGTCACCGCTGACGTCAGTGTGGGGCCCGCGTGTTAGTGACACATACGCCGTGGGCCGAGTCCATGGTGGACCGAGCCGCGCCGTGCGCCGGGTTCATGGACCCGAGGCGATGTGGTGGCTCCCGATTGGTCCACGTGTCATGTTGACGCAATAAATTAATTTCCGAAAAAGAAAATGATTTATTAATTCGAATTATTGATTACAAAAATGGATTCAAATTTCAAACGCTTATAAGTTTTGCGTTTCAACTCCGATTTGAGTGATTCAAATTTCTAAATTTTCATAAAAATGAGACCTACCCAAATATGAATTTTAATTAATTTTTCATTATGAATATTTCTCTATTTTTATTTAATTAATGTTTTCTTTAAACTTTAAACGGTTATAACTTTTGCATTTAAACTCCGAATTTGACGATTCCAGTTTCTAAAAATTCATAAAATTATGCTCTCTCTGTTTATGGACTTTATTTGGATGTTTGGACACTTTTTGTCTACGGTTTATTTATTTATTGCTATTTGCACGCTTTACGAGTAGACGTTGAAGTACCCGAAGGCTTCGAAGGTGAAGTGTTGATCCAGGAGCCAGCTCAAGACCAAGAACAAGTACTCTTTGAAGGCAAGTTGTGCTTTGACCATGTTGATCCCATTTTCAGATTAATTTGGTTTAAATTATTGCATGCTAGTTTAATGAGAAAATGCTTTATTTAATTATGGGAAATTAGATAAATGCCAAATTTCTGTATGACACCTTGGTTAATTAAATATGTGCCATGACCCCTTGTCACCCTAGTTGTGAATTATTAGTTGGACATTATTAAATTGCCAACATGGGTAGTTAGACCGATGTAGTATGCTTAGTCTTGCCACGTGAAATACTTTGGACAATCAAATGCTAATATTGACTTAATGAGATATTGCACCTGTTTTTGAGAGAAGTATCATGTGTTATGATTGTTGATGGCACGTGGTGCATGGTAATCAACTGGGGGTTTGATAAATAGATTTCGACCGGGGCATGTGGCAAGAATGATCGGGTGGGCCAGTTGTGGCACCGGGAACGATGTTTTGGTTCTTCGGGTAGTCTTGCCCTGGTCACCCTAAGGACTTAACCTTGCAAACCTTTGAACTGAGTCAAACGTGCAACCACATGTCTGTAATGGGACGGACCTAGTTGATTAAGTTGCTAATAACGTACCTGTGGGACCTCGGGGTGTCAACTATACCTTTTGTGTAGTTGTACGGGGGAGCGTACCGGGGCTGCGGCCAGGTACCCATCTAACGGTGGATTGGCCTAAACTTCGCCTTCGCTAAGGGAAGGGTTAGTGTGCAATCACCGGAGAGGACCACTTGTGCTGTTAGAAGCTCCCGAAAGACTTTGTTACGGACACTCGCCTTTGTGTTGTTTGGCTGTATCTTGTGGGTAAAGTGCATAACCTCTGCAGAGTGTAAAATCTATTCGAATAGCCGTGTCCGCGGTATTGGACATCGCTCGGGAATTACAGTCAAGGGTTAGACTTTCTTGAAAATAAGTTGGACTAGAGAGGTTTCGTTTGGTTAATAATGATGTTGATGGAAATGTGGATTAGGATTGGAAAAGATGTTTATTTAACTCCTGGAAAAGTTATTGATCTTATACTTGTTTCTACTGCTTTTGAATCTACTTATGCTACTTGTCAAATGTTATTTTACTGCAATTATGCCCTGAGCTACTCCTTTGTACTAAGCCCTGCATGTAGTATATTAGTTTGCATTCTGTGCATGACTTGCTGAGTACCAAGTACTCACCCTTGCCACAATACAACACCAGTTGAAGAAGAGTCCATACCAGCTTTGGAGGAGGAGCTTCAAGAGGAACCGTCTAACTAGGGAGCGAGCCCAGTCAGTTGCCTGTGGTATACTGGATGGCGCCACAAAGTTATCTTATTTTCCGCTGCTGTTATTTCTCTTTATTTAAGTTCTCGCCCTACGTGGCGTATATTTGTAACTTGACCTTAAGGTCGAGCAACCAGCTTGGTTAACTATTTAAGATACCTTATTACTTCGTTGAGTATGATTGTGATATTTACCAATGTTGAGACTGTGTGCACTAGCGTGATCCTGGACTAGTGCTGAATACACAGAGGGTCCGGATTTGCAAATTCGTGTCCCGACAGGCTCCTCCTTGAGAGTCAAGGGAAAGCTGTTGCGGGCATCTTCATCATCCACCCCTGTAACACCCCGGCATCTAGCTTGCCTGAATGCTACCAAACATAGGCTAAACAACATCTAAATACCATAAATTAAGATAAATTACAGCAAAGGAGTAAATGCTAAAACCGAAAATTTCGGCAGCATCTCCTTTGTTTTTCATGAATTGAAGCAACAACAATATGATCACAGGATATACTATAAAGAATGACATCTAAATCATCAATAACAAGGGTTCTAGCAGCAGTATAAGCCTAGAATAAAGATTCCAACCATCTCATGAGCCAAACGAAGTAAATGAGGAAAACCAAGCACACAAATTAACCATTGCACCAAGTTGCATGGCACTACTCTTATTATCATGACCAAGATGAATAAATTGTCTATAAGTGTGGAGCTACGTATAGATGTGTAGCTAATGCCCTTCCCCGTATGCCGGTTTCATGGTACCTAAAACAACAAGAAAGCACAAGCGTGAGTTCAACACTCGGCAAGTATATTGCAATGGTACAAAAGAATAATTACATGGCTACAACAACTCACATCATGACTATCATCTTATTCACGATCACATATCTGAAAAAAAAAAGATTTGGTTAATCGCTTGGTTTTCCCTCTTGCAACCATTTTCCTTCGCGGAAGTTGTTGATCTCGAGAGTTGTGAAGTAGTTGCGTGTCGGCATTTGGGAATTTAAGAGTTGACTTCTCTTGTGATTTATGGTTGAGCTTTCCGGAAGGAAAGGTGTTTTGGGTGTTGTTCTTTTCTGGAGCAATTATGGTTTCCTTAAGAGTTGGGTGCGTGATTCACGCGGATGTTTAAGAAGTTAAGTGTATGACGAGAAGTTAGAGTTTTCAGTTGATATGAGCTAGTGGTCCGGTTAAAGTAAACTTGTTGTTTGTTTAAAGATAAACTAAAATATTGTGTTGATAAGAGATGATTAAACGAGACGTCAGGTGATCCAAAGTGAAAGTTGATTAGTGGTGTGTGCAAAGTGATGCGGGTTATGGAATCTAATGGATGTTTGAGATTAGTTAGCATAGAATGTCTCGGTTGATGAACTTGTTATAGCAAGAAGAGGGTGTGAAAGTCTGCCTATTGTAGCTGGTGGAGTCGATTAGTATTGTGGAGTCGACAATATGACTTAAAATTGCGTGTAATCAATTAATGAGGATATATGGAATGATTGTAGGAAAGGTTGAATTATTCTTGACGGATGTCCATGCAGGATCCGTATTTATGAGGGATGTCTAGTGGAGATCGTGTCGCGTGGTTAGTATTAATTATTGGTGGAATGAACTGGTGATATGGAATATGTGACTTAGGGGTTATACCTGTGGTAATTGTTGATTACGCCGGAATAATTGTAAAGAGATGTGTGCTACGCTTGGGGATAATAAGTTGCATGAATAATGGTTCGTCATGGTTAGTAGACCAAAAGAAGTTGTTGATATGCGTCTTATGTTGGATTAACTGATAAGATAATTGTCTTTGGAGTTGTGAGAACGTGGTTCTCCTTGTTGATTGTCATACGGTAGATATGGTCTATGGTTCGCTGGTAATATAATCAATTGTGGTTATATGAGCAGTGAAAAGTGATTTTATTAAGAGCGGATGTTGTAGCTTGTGTGCAGCGGTGTTTGACTTCTCGGGATTTGGGTGATTATGACATCCGTATTGGCTAAGAGTATTGGAATGCGAGTAATGGTGGGATTTGAGTCGAACTTTCTTTTGAAGGTTTACTGATTCAAATGAATGTATAAATTTTTCTCGGGAGTGCCCGCTCTTTGTTTAGGCGTCTTGATTAGGGTGCAATAAAATCTCGCCTGATTAAGTGGCATTTTGTCAAGTTACAAACTTGACTCCGATGATTGGAAATATGGATGAAAGAGTAGTATTTGAAGTAACCGGCTTATGGGTTCCAAATGTGGTGTGGTATTGAACCATGCCAATCTTTGGTTTTGGGCTAATCTGTTTAGTCTATGCTATGAGTATGGTTTAACACCCAAAGCGTTGGGGTGGGACGCTCTCTTTAGCGTTCAACTGATTTATCTTTGGTAACCCTGGTGTTAAGCGCTTAAATTGTAATTCTATCGTGACTAGAGTTGGATTTATTTGGGAAACGTGTGTGGTGTTTGCGAGCGTTTCAAAAAGGTGAATCTTATGATTGTTTCATAAGTGATTTTGTTGGTAAGGTGTTCCCTGCTGGGAATGTGTTTCCTTTCGCTTTAAGAGAATTGGTAGCGGTTATTAGGCGTAGACGTTTGATTTGAGAGTTGATGCTATCTTCTGTTATTGGCTTGGGTTAAAATGCGATGTTTTGCACGCATTGCGTGCAGTGGTTGTTGGGTTGTGATGCGATATGGTATTTTTTTTCGGTTAACGCCGTCGTAGTTTATGCGAATTTGAGCAACCATCGATGTTGTTGGGTGTCAATCATGTGACAAAGAGAATGAAGTCTCTTTGTGAATGGTTAATGGGTATCGTGGTTACATGACGAATAAATGGTGAAAAAGATTCATGACATCGTTTTTATAAGCATAAAAGAGTTGTTGAGCCAGGACGGTGAGAAAGTCATATAGAGATATATGACTAATCCGGAGTGCTCTTGAAGAATTCGCATTCGTGTTATGAATCGAGATTTTCATTGCTCTCTAGCATGAAAAGGAATGAATGGATAAATGCTGGCATTTTGGCTATGTTATGCAAGGGATTTGAGTTTCTCTTTCTCTTCGAGAGTTTTTGTGGCAGTTCTCTTCCAAGATGTTGATTTTGGTTAAAGTGAAAAGTTTGGGTTTGTGGTGAAAGCGAGTCGAGTTGTCTCTAGTTGTTGAGAACTTCACAAGAGAATTGTGTGGAGTCTCTATTTGATTGAGTGCTCCCCAATGCGAATTGTATCGCGTTGATTGGAGATTTGAGTTTTTCTTTGCTGCTTGACTTAGGAAAAGCAAAAGGGTGGTCTTTCAATGTTATCGGGTTCTTTCCAAAGTGATTTGTGGCGCTTTGAGGTTCGAGTTGTTGTATGTGGTCTACTTGGATTCAAAAGAATTGTACTTCTTTTGCACTATTGTTAGGAGCGAGAATAAGAAGGGCCTCGGATTATTGTTGAGCATAATCTAAGAGCTATACTCGTGGTCCTCGTTGTTTGTGTGATTTGGTTGTGAGGGCGACATCCTCTTGGGGAAAAGTGCCAATTGAGAGTTAGTAGTGAGTTACGATCCTAGCTAGGGCTAGGTGATGGACATTAGTGGTATGAGGGTGGATGATGATGGAGGTTGTTGGCGTCGTGGTTTGAATTTGGTTGAAAGTATCATTGGGTGGAAGCAAATGTTATAGAAATTGTGATGTAAAATGCTTTCTCGTGGTTATTGTCTTAGCTAGACGTCCCTGGGTGTGCGTTATGCCAGGAGAGGATAGAATGAAAAGTGTAATGTGGTTGGCGATCGAAAGGAAAGTATGGTCGATGTAGGCTATGAGCGAAGATGACATTAGTAAATTTTGATTCCTTGCGAAAAGGGGTCAAATAATTGGAAGGAAAGGTGGAACCGTGAGAGGTTGTACTTAGCTGGGCTAAGTCAACTCTTTCTCGTTAAGTGTTGGTTTGGTAGGTTGCTTGTCGATGATTCGGTTTGAGTGTTGTGTGGTTGCCTTCTGTTGCACAGAAGTTTTTGTCCTGTAGGGGCTTTGTTGTGGTTCTTAGCGTTCGTTCGGATTCGAGGTCGAATCCTGTTTAAGGGGGGGAGAATGTGACACCACGGAATGCCGAGACACCGTAAACAAATGTGAATTAGAGAATGTGACCTTATAAAGTATGAAATCGGAGATTAAAACTTTACGTTATGCAGTTTAATCGCGTTTCCGGGCCGATTTCGGAAGTTTGGGCCTTCCCGGAGGAGTTTGGGCCTTAGGGGGGTGAGTCGTGGGCCTTGGTGGGAGAGAGTTAGGGCCCATGAGGGAGAAGAGGCAGAATTTTGGGGGCTAGGGCGTCCTCCCTGCCCTAGCCGCCCCTCCCCCAATCCCCATCTCTCTTGGGCGCCTCCTCCCCTCCCCCTTGGGTGCGCCCCCAATTCCTCCTCTCCACCTCCTTTGCTGCAAAGAGGAGATCCCCCACCACACAACCTCGCTGTCCCCTCCAACGGGAAGCCCCGCGACGAGGAGATCCGGCGATTCTAAGCGCGAGGAGGGCGTTCGGGAGGCTCGGGAGGATAGATCTCGGCGTTAAATGCTCGTCGGGAGGAGGTAAGGCATGGGTGATCCTTGGGTTTGGGTCTAGGTACTGTTATAGGGATGAATTTCATGTTTTTAGATCAAGGGAGGTGCTGCCATGGGGTAGGATTGATGAAATCTAGAGTTGTGTTCATGTTCTGGTTCGGGCAGATTGGGAACCCGAACTAGGGCAGGCGTTTTCGCCAATTTCGAGTTTGAATCTGACCGTACGGACTTTTAGGAAGTTGTAGATAATTTCCTTATCTTTCCGTGCATATAAAGAAATTGAAATTCCGCCCAGCCGTTTAGAAGTTATAGCTGTTTTACCGAGCGCTGTCAAATCTGTGACGAGATTGGGACAGTTCGTGTTCAACGTTAGATTAAACAACATTAGAGTCCGAATTAGTCTTTCCTATAACTAGAAAAAGTTGGGAAATTTCCTAAGCTATGCGGGGATGTACTTGTTTATTCAATTTGGAGTCCTAGAACAGAAGTTATGCCCATTGGAAGTCCGCTGTCCCGAAGGGACAAATTTGCTGTTTTCTGATTTTAGGAGTTGTATGCGAAGTCGGGTAGTGGGATTTATTTGTGTACTGTATTGTGGACCCAATTTGAGTGAGTGGCACGTGTTTGCAGGTGGTGTGCCTCAGTGCCCTCAACCTCTCGTCACTCCGTTACTCGTGGGTGAAGGCAAGTGTTTTGCGTGGTTTTTATGTTATACGTGCTGCTAGAATTGATTGATGGTATTTGGAATAGTTAACATGTTGTCTTGCCATGCCATGGAATTACATGTTATAATGGATAGGATGTCCTTAGGCCATGATTGAAATAATGTCGATGATATGGGGTCCTCATGCTATGATTAAAATGCTTGTTGTTGATAAAGGATTCATGCCATGTCTTTGAAAGGTTACCGTTGATTGTTGATCACGGTCTTACATGTTGAGAGGCCATACGTTGATATGCAATATTCTATTTATGAATACGTTACTGTCCATTTTGCATGCATGGCATATTTTCATGGCTGGCCGGTGAGTTAAGTCATAACTATTCCGGTAGGGGCGGTGAGAACCGTTATGACTAGTCCGGGGCCATTCGTTTGAGTAAGTCCTACCTCGTGATTCCATCACCGAGGTGACTGGAAGCAGTGATAGGCACCCTCCATCTTCGGGATGGAAGGGGGAAAAGGGTGCATGCCGACGGGTGTGCACTCAACCATACCGGTATGAGTATTCCAGAAGACATGTGCATTGCATTGCATGAATGAAACTATGAATGAGAATGTTGTTGAATTGTTCATGAGTTCATGAGACGAACACCATATTGATCAAGAGATGATTATGATGTTTTTACCATGTCGGTAATGCGTGAGAATGGTAATGATGTGATATGTAATGCTTATGAAGATTGAAGTTGATGGTTTGTTGTCTTGCACTCTGTTTTCCATTGTATTACACTTCACTGAGTTATGAACTCACGCTTGTATTTTCGTTGTTTGTTTTCTTTAGGTACCATGAAATCGGCGCATGAAAGGGTTTTAGCTACACTACTCCACGTAGTATCATAATCTAGCAAATTCACCTGTTGTGGAGACATGACAATAAGCATTACAATAATCTTTAGTGTATGGTCTGTATGTTTGGTTGTCTCCCTCATGTGTATCATGTGGGGCTATGGAGGGAGTTGTTTTAACTTCCTAGATTTAAATTGATGCTTATTATTTTGCTATCGATGCTTATTGATGTTTTAGTTGATGTTTAGCTATCCTTATCGCTGCGTATGGATATCTCGTTTGTCTTACATATTGATATGATGCTATGCTGTTAAGTTTCATGCAAAAACAAAGGAGATGCTGCCAAAATTTCCAATTATTCCCAATGATTACTTGCTGTAATTTACCTTAAATTATGGTATTAAATGTGTTAGGGTCTATGTTTGGTGACATTCTGGGCTTAGTAAAAGCTGGGGTGTTACAGTTGGTATCAGAGCGGGCTGTAGGTCCCTGGAATGTGTATTTAGTGTCATACTATAGGTTCAACTAAAATATGAAGTGGTATAACCTAGAAACATGGCTTAGGTTTTACTTAAAACTTTGCCATAGGATAGCAACATTAAAACTTGTGTAAGTGGAATAACTAATTTAAAACTTGACACACTCTGTTGCATAGTAGGAATGGGTATGGGTACCGTTGCTTTACGCTTAAATGTTGTATTTAAGCTTTTATGTGGAATGTTACATTTGGTAATATATGTTGCTATGTTTATGAAAGAATCGATTGTGTTGATACATTTGAGATTTTGTGGGTTGTGGTGCCGAAAGGGGTTTCGGTCACCTTCTGTTGTTTGTAGTATTGTTGGGTTTGACGGTGTGGCCGGTTAGTGCCATCACCGATGGACTTTTAACCTCCTGTTGGGAGAGTGCTTATCCTTTCTGTCGTAGATTGGGTAGTTGGTTGGAGTCGAGTAGTAGAGTTGTGGATTGACCCTCCGAATTTCCTTTGCCGTTTTGACGAACGGTTTTGGTTGGTTGAAATAAAAGAAAAAGTGTTCGGTTTTGGATACTCACCAATAGTTCTTTTGGTGGTTTTGGTTTTGTCTTCTTTTGTTGAAGACAAGAGAAGAATTTAGGGTTGCGCCTCTTTTGGTCGCCTTGCCAGCTTTGACGCCCGATTTGTTGTTTGCCTTATAGAGAAACTTATAGATTGATTCTTGGGTTACCATTCTCCAATTTGAAAGGAAGTTATTGAAGTTCATGGAAAAAAAATCTAAGTCGCATGGATTTAGGTGTCAAGGTTTTGTCGGAAGGGATGTGGTTTCAATTTATTTTTGTGTTTGTCTTTCTCCGAGGTTTAAAAGAGTTATTGCGGTGTTGTGCCAGATCTTGTTGTTGGGGCCTAAGTGGTGTTTGATTGCAATGATGACTTGCTTGGGAATTCATCTTTGAAAAAACCGTTTGTTTCGTGAAAGTTTGAAGTTTGGGGTTATGGCCTTATCTAAAAAAAAAAAAAGATTTGGTTAATCGCTTGGTTTTCCCTCTTGCAACCATTTTCCTTCGCGGAAGTTGTTGATCTCGAGAGTTGTGAAGTAGTTGCGTGTCGGCATTTGGCAATTTAAGAGTTAACTTCTCTTGTGATTTATGGTTGAGCTTTCCGGAAGGAAAGGTGTTTTGGGTGTTGTTCTTTTCTGGAGCAATTATGGTTTCCTTAAGAGTTGGGTGCGTGATTCACGCGGATGTTTAAGAAGTTAAGTGTATGACGAGAAGTTAGAGTTTTCAGTTGATATGAGCTAGTGGTCCGGTTAAAGTAAACTTGTTGTTTGTTTAAAGATAAACTAAAATATTGTGTTGATAAGAGATGATTAAACGAGACGTCAGGTGATCCAAAGTGAAAGTTGATTAGTGGTGTGTGCAAAGTGATGCGGGTTATGGAATCTAATGGATGTTTGAGATTAGTTAGCATAGAATGTCTCGGTTGATGAACTTGTTATAGCAAGAAGAGGGTGTGAAAGTCCGCCTATTGTAGCTGGTGGAGTCGATTAGTATTGTGGAGTCGACAATATGACTTAAAATTGCGTGTAATCAATTAATGAGGATATATGGAATGATTGTAGGAAAGGTTGAATTATTCTTGACAGATGTCCTGCAGGATCCGTATTTATGAGGGATGTCTAGTGGAGATCGTGTCGCGTGGTTAGTATTAATTATTGGTGGAATGAACTGGTGATATGGAATATGTGACTTAGGGTTATACCAGGTAATTGTTGATTACGCGGAATAATTGTAAAGAGATGTGTGCTACGCTTGGGGATAATAAGTTGCATGAATAATGGTTCGTCATGGTTAGTAGACCAAAAGAAGTTGTTGATATGCGTCTTATGTTGGATTAACTGATAAGATAATTGTCTTTGGAGTTGTGAGAACGTGGTTCTCCTTGTTGATTGTCATACGGTAGATATGGTCTATGGTTCGTTGG
The DNA here is from genome assembly GCA_036346355.1 of Rhipidocladum racemiflorum. Lineage (NCBI taxonomy): Eukaryota > Viridiplantae > Streptophyta > Magnoliopsida > Poales > Poaceae > Rhipidocladum > Rhipidocladum racemiflorum. The sequence goes on from CM070573.1 coordinate 41,838,059, forward strand.
TAATATAATCAATTGTGGTTATATGAGCAGTGAAAAGTGATTTTATTAAGAGCAGATGTTGTAGCTTGTGTGCAACAAATGTTTGACTTCTCGGGATTTGGGTGATTATGACATCCGTATTGGCTAAGAGTATTGGAATGCGAGTAATGGTGGGATTTGAGTCGAACTTTCTTTTGAAGGTTTACAGATTCAAATGAATGTATAAATTTTCTCGGGAGTGCTCGCCTCTTTGTTTAGGCGTCTTGATTAGGGTGCAATAAAATCTCCCTGATTAAGTGGCATTTTGTCAAGTTACAAACTTGACTCCGATGATTGGAAATATGGATGAAAGAGTAGTATTTGAAGTAACCTGGCTTATGGGTTCCAAATGTGGTGTGGTATTGAACCATGCCAATCTTTGGTTTTGGGCTAATCTGTTTAGTCTATGCTATGAGTATGGTTTAACACCCAAAGCGTTGGGGTGGGACGCTCTCTTTAGCGTTCAACTGATTTATCTTTGGTAACCCTGGTGTTAAGCGCTTAAATTGTAATTCTATCGTGACTAGAGTTGGATTTATTTGGGAAACGTGTGTGGTGTTTGCGAGCGTTTCAAAAATGTGAATCTTATGATTGTTTCATAAGTGATTTTGTTGGTAAGGTGTTCCTGCTAGGGAATGTGTTTCCTTTCTCTTTAAGAGAATTGGTAGCGGTTATTAGGCGTAGACGTTTGATTTGAGAGTTGATGCTATCTTCTGTTATTGGCTTGGGTTAAAATGCGATGTTTTGCACGCATTGCGTCTGATGGTTGTTGGGTTGTGATGCGATATGGTATTTTTTTCGGTTCTTGCCGTAAGTAGTTTATGCGAATTTGAGCAACCATCGTTGTTGTTGGGTGTCAATCATGTGACAAAGAGATTGAAGTCTCGTTGTGAATTGTTAATGGGTATCGTGGTTACATGACGAATAAATGGTGAAAAAGATTCATGACATCGTTTTTATAAGCATCAAAGAGTTGTTGAGCCAGGGCGGTGAGAAAGTCATATAGAGATATATGACTAATCCGGAGTGCTCTTGAAGAATTCGCATTCGTGTTATGAATCGAGATTTTCATTGCTCTCTAGCATGAAAAGGAATGAATGGATAAATGCTGGCATTTTGGCTATGTTATGCAAGGGATTTGAGTTTCTCTTTCTCTTCGAGAGTTTTTGTGGCAGTTCTCTTCCAAGATGTTGATTTTGGTTAAAGTGAAAAGTTTGGCTGTGGTGAAAGCGAGTCGAGTTGTCTCTAGTTGTTGAGAACTTCACAAGAGAATTGTGTGGAGTCTCTATTTGTTTGAGTGCTCCCCAATGCGAATTGTATCGCGTTGATTGGAGATTTGAGTTTTTCTTTGTCGCTTGATTTAGGAAAAGCAAAAAGGGTGGTCTTTCAATGTTATCGGGTTCTTTCCAAAGTGATTTGTGGCGCTTTGAGGTTCGAGTTGTTGTATGTGGTCTACTTGGATTCAAAAGAATTGTACTTCTTTTGCACTATTGTTAGGAGCGAGAATAAGAAGGGCCTCGGATTATTGTTGAGCATAATCTAAGAGCTATACTCGTGGTCCTCGTTGTTTGTGTGATTTGGTTGTGAGGGCGACATCCTCTTGGGGAAAAGTGCCAATTGAGAGTTAGTAGTGAGTTACGATCCTAGCTGGGGCTAGGTGATGGACATTAGTGGTATGAGGGTGGATGATGATGGAGGTTGTTGGCGTCGTGGTTTGAATTTGGTTGAAAGTATCATTGGGTGGAAGCAAATGTTATAGAAATTGTGATGTAAAATGCTTTCTCGTGGTTATTGTCTTAGCTAGACGTCCCTGGGTGTGCGTTATGCAGGAGAGGATAGAATGAAAAGTGTAATGTGGTTGGCGATCGAAAGGAAAGTATGGTCGATGTAGGCTATGAGCGAAGATGACATTAGTAAATTTTGATTCCTTGCGAAAAGGGGTCAAATAATTGGAAGGAAAGGTGGAACCGTGAGAGGTTGTACTTAGCTGGGCTAAGTCAACTCTTTCTCGTTAAGTGTTGGTTTGGTAGGTTGCTTGTCGATGATTCGGTTTGAGTGTTGTGTGGTTGCCTTACGCTGCACGAAGTTTTTGTCTGTAGGGGCTTTGTTGTGGTTCTTAGCGTTAGATTCGGATTCGAGGTCGAATCCTGTTTAAGGGGAGAATGTGACACCACGGAATGCCGAGACACCGTAAACAAATGTGAATTAGAGAATGTGACCTTATAAAGTATGAAATCGGAGATTAAAACTTTACGTTATGCAGTTTAATCGCGTTTCGGGCCGATTTCGAAGTTTGGGCCTTCCTGAGGAGTTTGGGCCTTAGGGGTGAGTCGTGGGCCTTGGTGGGAGAGAGTTAGGGCCCATGAGGGAGAAGAGGCAGAATTTTGGGGCTAGGGCGTCCCTCCCTGCCCTAGCCGCCTCCCCAATCCCCATCTCTCTTGGGCGCCTCCTCCCTCCCCTTGGGTGCGCCCCAATTCCTCCTCTCCACCTCCTTTGCTGCAAAGAGGAGATCCCCACCACACAACCTCGCTGTCCCTCCAACGGGAAGCCCCGCGACGAGGAGATCCGGCGATTCTAGCGAGGAGGACGTTCGGGAGGCTCGGGAGGATAGATCTCGGCGTTAAATGCGTTCGTCGGGAGGAGGTAAGGCATGGGTGATCCTTGGGTTTGGGTCTAGGTACTGTTATAGGGATGAATTTCATGTTTTTAGATCAAGGGAGGTGCTGCCATGGGGTAGGATTGATGAAATCTAGAGTTGTGTTCATGTTCTGGTTCGGGCAGATTGGGAACCCGAACTAGGGCAGGCGTTTTCGCCAATTTCGAGTTTGAATCTGACCGTACGGACTTTTAGGAAGTTGTAGATAATTTCCTTATCTTTCCGTGCATATAAAGAAATTGAAATTCCGCCCAGCCGTTTAGAAGTTATGGCTGTTTTACCGAGCGCTGTCAAATCTGTGACGAGATTGGGACAGTTCGTGTTCAACGTTAGATTAAACAACATTAGAGTCCGAATTAGTCTTTCCCTATAACTAGAAAAAGTTGGGAAATTTCCTAAGCTATGCGGGGATGTACTTGTTTATTCAATTTGGAGTCCTAGAACAGAAGTTATGCCCATTGGAAGTCCGCTGTCCCGAAGGGACAAATTTGCTGTTTTCTGATTTTAGGAGTTGTATGCGAAGTCGGGTAGTGGGATTTATTTGTGTACTGTATTGTGGACCCAATTTGAGTGAGTGGCACGTGTTTGCAGGTGGTGTGCCTCCGGGAGTGCCCTCAACCTCTCGTCACTCCGTTACTCGTGGGTGAAGGCAAGTGTTTGCGTGGTTTTTATGTTATACGTGCTGCTAGAATTGATTGATGGTATTTGGAATAGTTAACATGTTGTCTTGCCATGCCATGGAATTACATGTTATAATGGATAGGATGTCCTTAGGCCATGATTGAAATAATGTCGATGATATGGGGTCCTCATGCTATGATTAAAATGCTTGTTGTTGATAAAGGATTCATGCCATGTCTTTGAAAGGTTACCGTTGATTGTTGATCACGGTCTTACATGTTGAGAGGCCATACGTTGATATGCAATATTCTATTTATGAATACGTTACTGTCCATTTTGCATGCATGGCATATTTTCATGGCTGGCCGGTGAGTTAAGTCATAACTATTCCGGTAGGGGCGGTGAGAACCGTTATGACTAGTCCGGCCATTCGTTTGAGTAAGTCCTACCTCGTGATTCCATCACCGAGGTGACCGAAGCAGTGATAGGCACCCTCCATCTTCGGGATGGAAGGGGAAAAGGGTGCATGCCGACGGGTGTGCACTCAACCATACCGGTATGAGTATTCCAGAAGACATGTGCATTGCATTGCATGAATGAAACTATGAATGAGAATGTTGTTGAATTGTTCATGAGTTCATGAGACGAACACCATATTGATCAAGAGATGATTATGATGTTTTTACCATGTCGTAATGCGTGAGAATGGTAATGATGTGATATGTAATGCTTATGAAGATTGAAGTTGATGGTTTGTTGTCTTGCACTCTGTTTTCCATTGTATTACACTTCATTTGAGTTATGAACTCACGCTTGTATTTTCGTTGTTTGTTTTCTTTAGGTACCATGAAATCGGCGCGGAAAGGGTTTTAGCTACACTACTCCACGTAGTATCATAATCTAGCAAATTCACTGTTGTGGAGACATGACAATAAGCATTACAATAATCTTTAGTGTATGGTCTGTATGTTTGGTTGTCTCCCTCATGTGTATCATGTGGGGCTATGGAGGGAGTTGTTTTAACTTCCTAGATTTAAATTGATGCTTATTATTTTGCTATCGATGCTTATTGATGTTTTAGTTGATGTTTAGCTATCCTTATCGCTGCGTATGGATATCTCGTTTGTCTTACATATTGATATTATGATATTCTGTTAAGTTTCATGCAAAAACAAAGGAGATGCTGCCAAAATTTCCAATTATTCCCAATGATTACTTGCTGTAATTTACCTTAAATTATGGTATTAAATGTGTTAGGGTCTATGTTTGGTGACATTCTGGGCTTAGTAAAAGCTGGGGTGTTACAGTTGGTATCAGAGCCAGGTTGTAGGTCCCTGGAATGTGTATTTAGTGTCATACTATAGGTTCAACTAAAATATGAAGTGGGATAACCTAGAAACATGGCTTAGGTTTTACTTAAAACTTTGCCATAGGATAGCAACATTAAAACTTGTGTAAGTGGAATAACTAATTTAAAACTTGACACACTCTGTTGCATAGTAGGAATGGGTATGGGTACCGTTGCTTTACGCTTAAATGTTGTATTTAAGCTTTTATGTGGAATGTTACATTTGGTAATATATGTTGCTATGTTTATGAAAGAATCGATTGTGTTGATACATTTGAGATTTTGTGGGTTGTGGTGCCGAAAGGGTTTCTGGTCACCTTCATTGTTTGTAGTATTGTTGGGTTTGACGGTGTGGCCGGTTAGTGCCATCACCGATGGACTTTTAACCTCCTGTTGGGAGAGTGCTTATCCTTTCTGTCGTAGATTGGGTAGTTGGTTGGAGTCGAGTAGTAGAGTTGTGGATTGACCCTCCGAATTTCCTTTGCCGTTTTGACGAACGGTTTTGGTTGGTTGAAATAAAAGAAAAAGTGTTCGGTTTTGGATACTCACCAATAGTTCTTTTGGTGGTTTTGGTTTTGTCTTCTTTTGTTGAAGACAAGAGAAGAATTTAGGGTTGCGCCTCTTTTGGTCGCCTTGCCGGCTTTGACGCCCGATTTGTTGTTTGCCTTATAGAGAAACTTATAGATTGATTCTTGGGTTACCATTCTCCAATTTGAAAGGAAGTTATTGAAGTTCCGATGGAAAAAAAAAATCTAAGTCGCATGGATTTAGGTGTCAAGGTTTTGTCGGAAGGGATGTGGTTTCAATTTATTTTTGTGTTTGTCTTTCTCCGAGGTTTAAAAGAGTTATTGCGGTGTTGTGCCAGATCTTGTTGTTGGGGCCTAAGTGGTGTTTGATTGCAATGATGACTTGCTTGGGAATTCATCTTTGAAAAAAAAAAAACCGTTTGTTTCGTGAAAGTTTGAAGTTTGGGGTTATGGCCTTATCTGAAAAAAAAAGATTTGGTTAATCGCTTGGTTTTCCCTCTTGCAACCATTTTCCTTCATGAAGTTGTTGATCTCGAGAGTTGTGAAGTAGTTGCGTGTCGGCATTTGGGAATTTAAGAGTTAACTTCTCTTGTGATTTATGGTTGAGCTTTCCGAAGGAAAGGTGTTTTAGTGTTGTTCTTTCTGGAGCAATTATGGTTTCCTTAAGAGTTGGGTGCGTGATTCACGCGGATGTTTAAGAAGTTAAGTGTATGACGAGAAGTTAGAGTTTTCAGTTGATATGAGCTAGTGGTCCAAGTTAAAGTAAACTTGTTGTTTGTTTAAAGATAAACTAAAATATTGTGTTGATAAGAGATGATTAAACGAGACGTCGAGGTGATCCAAAGTGAAAGTTGATTAGTGGTGTGTGCAAAGTGATGCGGGTTATGGAATCTAATGGATGTTTGAGATTAGTTAGCATAGAATGTCTCGGTTGATGAACTTGTTATAGCAAGAAGAGGGTGTGAAAGTCTGCCTATTGTAGCTGGTGGGTCGGCTTAGTATTGTGGGTCGACAATATGACTTAAAATTGCGTGTAATCAATTAATGAGGATATATGGAATGATTGTAGGAAAGGTTGAATTATTCTTGACGGATGTCCTGCCTGGGATCCGTGTTATGAGGGATGTCTAGTGGAGATCGTGTCGCGTGGTTAGTATTAATTATTGGTGGAATGAACTGGTGATATGGAATATGTGACTTAGGGGTTATACCCAGGTAATTGTTGATTACGCTAATAATTGTAAAGAGATGTGTGCTACGCTTGGGGATAATAAGTTGCATGAATAATGGTTCGTCATGGTTAGTAGACCAAAAGAAGTTGTTGATATGCGTCTTATGTTGGATTAATCGATAAGATAATTGTCGAGTTGTGAGAACGTGGTTCTCCTTGTTGATTGTCATACGGTAGATATGGTCTATGGTTCGTTGGTAATATAATCAATTGTGGTTATATGAACAGTGAAAAGTGATTTTATTAAGAGCAGATGTTGTAGCTTGTGTGCATGATGTTTGACTCCTCGGGATTTGGGTGATTATGACATCCGTATTGGCTAAGAGTATTGGAATGCGAGTAATGGTGGGATTTGAGTCGAACTTTCTTTTGAAGGTTTACAGATTCAAATGAATGTATAAATTTTCGGGAGTGCCTCTTTGTTTAGGCGTCTTGATTAGGGTGCAATAAAATCTCCCCTGATTAAGTGGCATTTTGTCAAGTTACAAACTTGACTCCGATGATTGGAAATATGGATGAAAGAGTAGTATTTGAAGTAACCGGCTTATGGGTTCCAAATGTGGTGTGGTATTGAACCATGCCAATCTTTGGTTTTGGGCTAATCTGTTTAGTCTATGCTATGAGTATGGTTTAACACCCAAAGCGTTGGGGTGGGACGCTCTCTTTAGCGTTCAACTGATTTATCTTTGGTAACCCTGGTGTTAAGCGCTTAAATTGTAATTCTATCGTAACCCAAAGCCAATGAAAGGTATTGAAATTACCTACAACTTATTCAACAGGCGGCCGACCAAATTCCGAGTCTAAATTGGCGAAAACCCAAACCCTAGGTCGACTGCTCATGCTGCCCGAAACAGAGAACGTGGCAAACTCTAGATTCCATTTAATCTACCCAATTACAGCACCACCAATTGATCTAAAAACATGATATTAACCCTTAGAACAGATCCTAGACCAACCCCAAGGATCCGCATGGCCATACCTTCGCCCGACGAACGAAAACCCAATGTATCTCCTCCCGGTTCGCGCAATCTCCTTCCTCGCTCCAAATCCACCGGATCTCCTCGTCACGAAGCGCTCCAATGGACGGATCTTCGGGGTGGTGAGGTGGAGAACTCCCCTAGGGGCAGCAAGGGTGGTGGAGAGGTGGTGGAGGGGGTGGTGGCACAATAGGGAGAGGAGATGGGGGAGGAGGCGCATGGGGTGTGGGGGTGGCGGCTAGGGTTTGAAGAGGAGGGTGTGGGGCGCCCAAGTGGGGAGGGGCTGGCGCATGGGGTGTGGGCAGCAGCCCTCGCTGCCCAAAAGTTCCACCAAACGGCCCAAAACTTTCCCCACCTTCGGCCCACTTCATCCCCCTAAGGCCCAAATACCTCCTGCTAGGCCCAAACTCCCCCGGAAGCCCAAAGATGCGAGTAAACCTCAAACCGTAAGGTTTTTATTCTCTAATTCCACATTTTATAATGTCACACCATACCGTAGTGTCACATTCTACCCCCCTTCAACAGGATTCGACCCCGAATCGAAGACATGCCACTACGCCAAACCAACAACACATAGAGATCTAATCTTCGCGGTTCAAACCTGAAGAAAAGAGCTTTGGGTAAAGCTCGCCCCCACGATACTTCAACTCCCAGCCTGATCGAGACTCGATGACAGGACGCCTAGGTTTGAAGATCAACGGCTCTAACGATAATTCGCAATCAAAACTTGCGAGAACTTTACTCAACATTGAAACACAAAGTACTCACACATGGCCTCAGCATGACCCAAGCGATAGGATAAAATCCCAAACAGACCACGAAATAAAACGGTCTCACACTCCTCATTTCATGCATTCCTTGGCACTAAAGTGCCTGATCCCTTTAACCAAAGCCACTCTCCAGAAGGACATGGTACCAACTTCTAGATCCATCTTCCCTCCCACGCACAAAAGTGAATCACGTCTCAACGTCTCAACTGTGGTTCGTTGTATTCGAGACGACAAAACCAAGTGAGACACAACACTCTAAGATTACTACCACCGAAAGGAGAAGCCTACTTTATGACCAGGGTTCTGAAAACCCGCAAAATAAAAAACAACCGAACATTCCACTTCGGTTGGCACAACACGCTCAAAAGCCCGGCGACAAAAAGATCCAATATTCTTCGAAAACAGAAAACAAATTACTAGCAACCACCAAGCGGTCCACTAATAATTTGATCAACCCCACCGAGGAACACATCGATGACACAATTCTCCAAGAAGGTTTGAATTGGGACATAGACAACCTTCCTTTACTCTTCACTTCTACACCATTTACGATCAACTACTAGCCACACCAGTTTTCTCTTACTAAGAAAGTCTCGCCCTCAAATCCTTCCACTTAAAGGACCAAAACAAAGAGTACCATTATTGAGTAAGCTCAACCGTAAAACATGAACCCAATTGGTCCACATACAACAACTCAAACCCCAAAGCGCTAAAACCACTTTGGAAAGGATCCGGCAACATCCAAAGAGCACACATTTTATTTTTCTAAACCAAATCGCAAAGAAAACTCAAACCTCTAACACCACAGCTAAAAATACCACAATTTATTCATTCTTTCTTTTCATACTAGGAAGAAATGGAAATCTCGATACATGACGAGAATGCACACTTTTCAAGAGCACTCCGGATTAGTCATATATCCATATATGACTTTCTCACCGACCTAGCTCATCGACTCCTTTATGATTAATTATGCATAAACAATGTCTCGTTGTCATTGTTCTTTTTCACCATTCATTCATCATGTAACAAACAATACCGAATAGTCATTCACCAAAAGACTTCTTCGGTATCACATGATGAAACGCCCATAACATCGATGATTGCAATATGTCAGATAAACTATGACGGTATCATAGTTAACAGTAAAACACCTGTAACACCCCGGCATTTAATATGCCCGAATGCTACCAAACATAAGCTAAACAACAACTAAATTTCACATTTAAACATAAATTCCAGCAAAGGTACATATGCTAAAAACCGATATTTCGGCAGCATCTCCTTTGTTTTTCAATGAATTAACACAATATCAATATCATGGCAAGATATATCATAGCACACGACATCTAAAACATCAACATAAATGGATGTATCATCAAACCACGCCAATAATACCACGCTCAACCACTTCATAAACTATAACGAAGCAAATAAGGGATCACAAGCATGCTAGATTAAACCATACATTAACTTTATGGCACAACTCTTAAAATCATGTCTCCAAGTGATTAATCATAGACTATGATGGAGGAGCTACGTGTAGAAGTGTAGCTAAACCCCTTTTTCCCGCATGCCGATCTCAAAGTACCTAAAAACAACATAAAACACAAGCGTGAGTTCGAAAACTCAGCAAGCATATTGTAATGGACAACAAGATCGATTACAAAACAATAATATCCCACATCACATATAACATCTCATACTTGAACACATAGCACTCTCATCATCATTAATTATGTAATGCGGCAATGCTCATGTCTCCTTGGAAACTCATACCGGTATGGTTGAGTACACACCGTCGGTGTGCACCCTTTTTCCCCTTCCATCCCGAAGATGGAGGGTGCCTACTCCTCGCTTCCATTCACCACGTGGATGGAATCACGATGTAGGTCTTACTCAATGGCGTTCCGGACTAGTCATAACTTCCTCACCGACCTTGCCGGACTAGTTATGACTTTCTCACCGCCCTCACCCTATCTCATGCCATGCATGCAAATATGCCAATTATCATATCTCATTTGTACATAAACATATGGCATCATATCATGGTACACATAAACACATGGCATCGTATCATGATAAACATACTCCACATATCATTGGAAATCAACAAGCATGGCAAGTGATCATAGTAAGTATTCAATCATTCATCCAATCTCAACAAGCAACCTACAATCCGCTATTCATTACAACACACTTGCCTTCAACCACGGGCAACGGAGTGACGAGAGGTTGAGGGCACTCCTGGAGGCACACCACCTGCAAACACATGCCATACACTCAAATCGAGTCCACAAAACAGCACACATAAATCCCACTACCCCGACTTCGCTTACAACTCCTCAAATCAGAAAACGGCAAATCTGTCCCTTCGGGACAGCAGCCTTCCAATGGGCATAACTTCTGTTCTAGGACCCCAAATTGAATAAACGAGTACACCCTCGCGTAGCTTAGGAAATTTCCCAACTTTTTCTAGTTATAGGGAAAGACTGATTCGGATTCTAATGTTATTTAATCTAACGTTGAACACGAACTGTCACAATCTCGTCACAGATTTGACAGCGCTCGGTAAAACGGCCATAACTTCCAAACGGCTGGGAGGAATTTCAATTTTTTTATATGCACTGAAAGGTATTGAAATTATCTACAACTTTCTAGGAGTCCGTACGGTCAGATTCGAATTCTAAATTAGTTTAATCTAATGTTGAACACAGACTGTCCCAACCTCGACACAGATTGGACAGCGCCCACCAAAATGGCCATAACTTTCAGACCGTAACTCCAAAAATTCTTAAACAAATACACAAAATAGGTCTTGACGATACCTACAACTTCTTCAACAGGAGGTCGGCCAAATTCCAATTCTAAAATTGCGAAATCGCACGCCCTAACACGGACTCCAAATCTGCCCGAAACTGAGTACAATACGAACTCTAGTTCTTTTCAGATCTACTCCATGGCAGCACGTCCTCTTGATCTAAAAACTCCAAATCTACCATGAGAACAGCACCTAGACCTTCCCCAAGGTTTCCCCATGGACATACCTTAGTCCGATTTAACGATTTAACACGAAGAATGTCTCTCGATCACCCGATCTCGCTCCCACGCGCCAAATCCTTCGGGATCCCTCGTCGCGGTTCTTCCAAACAGCGAGGGCAGCACGTAGACGTGTCGTGGCAGCGAGGGGGCGTCCTTGGGGGCACAAAGAGGAGGGGGGGTGGCGCGGCTTGAGGTGGAGGTGGAGGAAGAGGACTAGAGGGAGGAGGGAATTGGTGGAGGCGCAAGGGGGAGGTGGAGGCGCAAGGGGGAGGTGGAGGCGTGTGGGGAGGCGGCTAGGGCAGGGAGGAGGCGCCCCTAGCCCCTTTACCCACGTTCTCCCCCCCCATGGGCCAATCTCTCTCCACAAAAGCCCACGGTTCTTCCCCCCTTGGGCCCAAACTCCCCCGGAAAGGCCCAATCTCCCAAAATCAGCCCGGAAACGCGATTAAACGGCATAACGTAAAGTTTTAACCTCCAATTTCATATTTTATAAAGTTTTTGACCTCATCAAGCAAATTAAATAAGGTTATGATACTCCGTGGTGTCATATCACTTAATCCCCCCCCCAAGACCCGAAAACGCAAATAAACCTCGAGCCGTAAGGTTTTATCCTCTAAACTCACATTTTATAATGTCACACCAATCCGTAGTGTCACATTCTTCCCCCCTTCAATAGGATTCGACCTCGAATCCGAGACACGCCATTTCGCAAACAACCAAATCAAAGGGAGCGATGGTTCACGCCTCAGAACCCGCTTAAAAGCCCCTACGATTTGCACCAGCCAACGCTCAGAACAAGGAGCTAAGGCTCAAAGACTGACGGCTCTAAAGACAACTTCACATTCAAAACTTGCCAGAATTCCTACTCAATCATTGAAACACAAATGCACTCACATACGGCCTCAGCATGACCCAAGCGGTAGGGTAAAGTCCCAATCAGAACACGAAATAAAACAATCTCACACTCCTCATTCCATGCATTCCTTGGCACTAAAGTGCCCGATCCCTTTAACTAATGCTACTCTCCAGAAGAACACGGTACCAACCTCCCTTCTGAGGTTCCTTGTACTCAAGACGACGCGAAGCAGAGAGACATAACGCTCTAAGATTACCACCAGAAGGAACAACCTACTTTATATCCAGGATCCTTAAGACTCGCTCAACAGAAAAGACCGAATGTTCCTCTGCGGTTGACACAACTCGCTCCTTGCCCAACGACAAAAGATCCAATACACTTCAAAAGGAAAAGCGATCGCTAGCAACCACCAAGTGGTCCCCTAATAATTTAATCAACCCTACCGAGGAACATCTCAACAACACAATTCTCCAAGAAAGTTTGAATTGGGCCATACCCAACCTTCCTTAACTCTTCACTTCCAAACTAGTCACGATCAACCACTAGCAACGCCACAAACCATGAACCCAAATGATCCCCATGCACAACTTTGAATCCCAATGCACTACAATCACTTTGGAAAGGATTCGACAACAACCAAAGAGCATTCAGTTTAACTTCCTAAACCAAGATGCAAAGGAAACACAAATCCCCTTCATCACAACCAACATACTGTAAATCCTTTATTCTTTCTTTTCATACTAGAAAGAAATGGACATCTCGATTCATAACATGAATGCAACTTTTCAAGAGCACTCCGATTAGTCATATATCCTTATATGACTTTCTCACCGACCTGGCTCGTCGACTCCTTTATCATTTAACATCTAAAAACGATGTCAAGTTTACTTTTCACCATACCTTCATCATTTAACAACACTACCGAATAGTCATTCACATGATGACTTCTTCCTCAGATCACAAGAATAAATCTCGAATAACATCGAGAGTCGCACTAATGACTATAAACTATGACGGCAAAGATAGTTAAAGAAGGCACCACATCATATCAAAACCCACCAATGGTAGATAGCTAAACTCGCAAAATGTCGCGTTTTAACCAAAATCAACATTTTGGAAAAGAACATTGACTCCAAAGTTAGACATCTGCATAAACAACTGCCATAAATTTTATCAAAAGAGAGGGAAACTCAATCCCAAAAGAAAACTCTTCTCTAACCAAATTCACCAGAAACATTCAAAAAAATCCAGACTTGTGAAACACCCGCACACCGCACACAATTTCCAAATGACTCCAACTCTAGCCAAATAGAGTTACACATCAAGGGCTTAACTCAAAAGTTTCCAACACAACCCTTCAACCAAAATGGCAAGCAACCAAACTAGTCCAAAAGCTTTTAAACACAAGCTCAAAGATAAAAAGAACCATCTCTAGTACTCCACTACGCTTTACATTAAAAGACTTCAATAATTACTATCTACTTCCTGAGAAGCCCCAACACAAATAAATCAGAAACTTCACAATAAATTCTTCCTCTAGTTACCAAACCCAACACTTTTAATTAGGGTTTAAGGTGCTTATCGAAAAAGGCACCCAACCAAAACTATATTGACATGACCCTCACGGGTCACCGAATCATAATACATCTTATTCCAAGTTGAAAACATAGTATTTCAATAAATCTTTCAGCAAGATCAGCATATAAATTTCATGCCACCTATATATTCACGTCTCGACAACCGAACCTTATTCAGTTAAACAACGACTTCAACATGTAGATATTTTCTCTACAAGACAAAGTTCATAACTAGGATTCCAAGGCATACATTCATTAAGGATGAAATTGTACATCATGTTAATTATCCAAAGCTCACTCCATCGCAACATGTTAAAATTTTCCTCTATTTTAACCATGGTTTTCCAACGAATAATCTAAACAGTTACCACAACTACTTAGTCATCAATAACAACAAATGGGCATAATCATCAACTAACAACATTACTTTTAGCTACTCCTATACAAAGGTGATAACAAAATTACCACCACACAACATACTCCCACTATTTAAAATAGACTGAATACTAGCATTAACACTACCATTAACAACATCATTAACAATAAGTCTTATGTCTTCCCCATTGATATCAATACTAGCATTGTAGCGACACAACCGCATACTTCCAAAGATACTAGTAGTTTGCAACAACATAAATAGCAACTCTAATCAACATCCAAATTAAAGTCACTAGTCAACACGATTAAATTTCTCTATTAATCCATTAGATTAGAACATCTTTAACAACCAAAGAAAGTTTCTTTTACAATAACAAAGAGTCTACATCATCTTAATGTTTTAACTATGCATCAAAGTTTTAAACTTTTAACATTAACAAGGATCATAAGCACTTTTAAAGCAAGGCAACAGATTCTAAGCATGTACATTAACACATTTAATCATTCTCGCTAAGAGTAAATCGCAACACTAGTAGTCTATTTATTCTCAAGCTAGAGATATTAATCACATTGAATTGATTCAACTCAAAATTTAACTTAGCAACACATCAATCCATAAACCACATTGTTACCTACTACATAACATGCTTAAACATCAATTTTACTAGGGACAAACGATTTGAGTCAAAAGACTACTTACTTTGTTTTGCGAGATTTAGTTTTAAAACTCATCCCAAATTAAATCGAAACTTGACTCTCAAAATTGCAATGAGACAAACCCAAACTTGGTCATGCAAAGGAATTCTCCAAAACACTTTTTAAATCTCAAAGACTCCTACGGAGGGAACCAATCGATCAAATAAACCTTTGCAAATAAACCCTAACTCCAAACATTCACAAAAGCAGGAAGGGTTCTTCAAAGATGATTTTCTTAAACCAAAGAAAAAACGAATCAAACACCACTTACTTCTACAAAGACACGTAACTTCAGCCACGACAACCAGTGCGGCATAACTCCGCAATAACTCCGTTAACCTCGGAGAAAGACAAACACAGGGATAAATTTGAATGCTTCTTCCCCATAAAGCCATCAACAAACTAATCATTAAAACTGGAAAGGCGCCCAAAAGAAGCGCAACACTAGACTCCTCTTCTTCGTCTTCAACCAAGGAAGACAACCCACACACCGCATACGGAACGATCCGCGAAAAACCAACACTTTTCATTTGATTCAAATCAACTAAAGCCAAGAAAAGCAACGAAAACCGACCATTAGAACGGCAAAGAACATACGAAAGAATCCACCACCAAACTCTTCTATTTGACTCCAGTCAACTACCCGATCTACAACAGAAAGGGTAAGCACTCTTCTCCTACAAGGGTTAATAATTCTTCGGTGATGGCGCTAACCGGCCACACCGTCAAACCTCGCCTTTACTATGAACAAAAAGAGGTGACCGAAACCCTTCGGTACCACAATTCCACTCTATCACAACAACAAGAGCAATTCAGTCATTTATCTCATAGACAAAGCAACATGCTTTATCAAAGGAAGCATTCAACATCATAGCTTAAATACAACATTTAAGCATAAAGAAACGATACCCATACCCTTTCCTACTGTGCATCCATTGTGTGTCAAATTTTAGATTAGTTATACCACTTTTGCAAGTTTTAATGTTGCTATCCTATAACAAAATTTTAGTTAAGACCTAAGACATGTTTCTAAGTTATTCCACATCACATTTTAGTTGTACCCTATAGCATGTCACTAGAAATTCACATTCCAAGGACCTATAACCTGGCTCTGATACCAACTGTAACACCCCGGCATTTAATATGCCCGAATGCTACCAAACATAAGCTAAACAACAACTAAATTTCACATTTAAACATAAATTCCAGCAAAGGTACATATGCTAAAAACCGATATTTCGGCAGCATCTCCTTTGTTTTTCAATGAATTAACACAATATCAATATCATGGCAAGATATATCATAGCACACGACATCTAAAACATCAACATAAATGGATGTATCATCAAACCACGCCAATAATACCACGCTTAACCACTTCATAAACTATAACGAAGCAAATAAGGGATCACAAGCATGCTAGATTAAACCATACATTAACTTTATGGCACAACTCTTAAAATCATGTCTCCAAGTGATTAATCATAGACTATGATGGAGGAGCTACGTGTAGAAGTGTAGCTAAACCCCTTTTCCCGCATGCCGATCTCAAAGTACCTAAAAACAACATAAAACACAAGCGTGAGTTCGAAAACTCAGCAAGCATATTGTAATGGACAACAAGATCGATTACAAAACAATAATATCCCACATCACATATAACATCTCATACTTGAACACATAACACTCTCATCATCATTAATTATGTAATGCGATTGCAATGCTCATGTCTCCTTGGAAACTCATACCGGTATGGTTGAGTACACACCCGTCGGTGTGCACCCTTTTTCCCCCTTCCATCCCGAAGATGGAGGGTGCCTACTCCTCGCTTCCATTCACCACGTGGATGGAATCACGATGTAGGTCTTACTCAATGGCGTTCCGGACTAGTCATAACTTCCTCACCGACCTTGTCGGACTAGTTATGACTTTCTCACCGCCCTCGCCCTATCTCATGCCATGCATGCAAATATGCCAATTATCATATCTCATTTGTACATAAACATATGGCATCATATCATGGTACACATACACACATGGCATCGTATCATGATAAACATACTCCACATATCATTGGAAATCAACAAGCATGGCAAGTGATCATAGTAAGTATTCAATCATTCATCCAATCTCAACAAGCAACCTACAATCCGCTATTCATTACAACACACTTGCCTTCAACCACGGGCAACGGAGTGACGAGAGGTTGAGGGCACTCCTGGAGGCACACCACCTGCAAACACGTGCCATACACTCAAATCGAGTCCACAAAACAGCACACATAAATCCCACTACCCCGACTTAAACACAACTCCTCAAATCAGAAAACGGCAAATCTGTCCCTTCGGGACAGCAGCCTTCCAATGGGCATAACTTCTGTTCTAGGACCCCAAATTGAATAAACGAGTACACCCTCGCGTAGCTTAGGAAATTTCCCAACTTTTTCTAGTTATAGGGAAAGACTGATTCGGATTCTAATGTTATTTAATCTAACGTTGAACACGAACTGTCACAATCTCGTCACAGATTTGACAGCGCTCTGTAAAACGGCCATAACTTCCACACGGCTGGGCGGAATTTCAATTTCTTTATATGCACTGAAAGGTATTGAAATTATCTACAACTTCCTAGGAGTCCGTACGGTCAGATTCGAATTCTAAATTAGTTTAATCTAATGTTGAACACAGACTGTCCCAACCTCGACACAGATTGGACAGCGCCCACCAAAACAGCCATAAATTTCAGACCGTAACTCCAAAAATTCTTAAACAAATACACAAAATAGGTATTGATGATACCTACAACTTCTTCAACAGGAGGTCGGCCAAATTCCGATTCTAAAATTGCGAAATCGCACGCCCTAACACGGACTCCAAATCTGCCCGAAACTGAGTACAATACGAACTCTAGTTCTTTTCAGATCTACTCCATGGCAGCACGTCCTCTTGATCTAAAAACTCCAAATCTACCATGAGAACAGCACCTAGACCTTCCCCAAGGTTTCCCCATGGACATACCTTAGTCCGACGAACGACGAACACGAAAAATGTCTCTCGATCACCCGATCTCGCTCCCACGCGCCAAATCCTTCGGGATCCCTCGTCGCGGTTCTTCCAAACAGCGAGGGCAGCACGTAGACGTGTCGTGGCAGCGAGGGGGCGTCCTTGGGGGCACAAGGAGGAGGGGGGGTGGCGCGGCTTGAGGTGGAGGTGGAGGAAGAGGACTAGAGGGAGGAGGGAATTGGTGGAGGCGCAAGGGGGAGGTGGAGGCGCAAGGGGGAGGTGGAGGCGTGTGGGGAGGCGGCTAGGGCAGGGAGGAGGCGCCCCTAGCCCCTTTACCCACGTTCTCCCCCCCCCATGGGCCAATCTCTCTCCACAAAAGCCCACGGTTCTTCCCCACTTGGGCCAAATGTCCCTCTTAAAGGCCCAATCTCCCAAAATCGGCCCGGAAACGCGATTAAACGGCATAACGTAAAGTTTTAACCTCCAATTTCATATTTTATAAAGTTTTTGACCTCATCAAGCAAATTAAATAAGGTTACGACACTCCGTGGTGTCATATCACTTAATCCCCCCCCAAGACCCGAAAACGCAAATAAACCTCGAGCCGTAAGGTTTTATCCTCTAAACTCACATTTTATAATGTCACACCAATCCGTAGTGTCACAACACCACAACGTGTCACAACCCACCATCCATTTAAAGCTAACTTGCAAAACCTCGCATACTATCCAAAATCGACATTTTGGAACTGAACATCAACTCCAAAGTCAAACATCTGCACACACGACCACCACAAATTTTTCTCAGAGAGAAAGAGAAACTCATTTCAAAAGAGAACACTTCACTAACAAAATCACTTATGAACCATTCATAAAATCCACCTTGAGAAGCATTTTCAAACACCACACACATTTTCAAATAACTCCAACTCTAGCCAAATGGAGTTACAAATTGAATCTCAAGAATCTCCAACACAACCCACTAAGACCTTCTGCTACCTTTAAAATTTATTCCAAAGATCATTCCGTGTGAACACGAAGGAGCGCGATCCACTCAAAAACTTTTGGGTGTGAATCCATACTCATAGCACACCCTAAACAAAATAGCAAAAACCGAAGATTGGCACCAATCTCCACGAGTTTAGGGAACCTCGGAAACACAACACAAGGAATACCTTGACCGAAGGCATTAAACCAAAATAGCCAACAACCAACCCAGTCCAAACGCTTTTAAACACAAGCTCAGCATAAAAAGAACCCTCTCTAGTATTCCACTACGCTTTGAGAAGCCTCATCATAATTCAACCAAAAGTTGTTACATAACCAATTCTTTCTCTAGTTACCTTTCCCAACATTTATAAATAAAGTTTATGATGCTTATCAAAAAGACCTCCAACCAATACTACCTCATCCTGACCCCCACGGACAAACACATCATGCAACATCATATTCTGGATTTAAAACATAATACTTCAACAAATACTTAAGCATGATCAACGTATCAATTTTATATCATCCATACTTCAACATCTTGACAATTAAAACTTGTTCAATCAATAAAATGATTTCAACAAATAAGTATTACCTCTACAAGATAAACTTCGTGAGTATGATTATAGGATATACATTCATCAGGGATAAAATCCTGCATCACGTTAATTATCCATGGTCCACTCCATCACAACATGTTACAATAACCTCCATTTTTAACAAGGATTTTCAACAAATAATCTAAGCAATTACCACCACTACTAAGTCGTCAATATCAATAAATGAGCCAAATCATAAGAACAGCTGCATTGATTTTAGTTACTCTATTCGTATATCATAACAAATTGTCACTACACAACATACTCCAACCATTAAAATAAATTTTAATAAGTTATACCATCACAATGCTTTTACAACATCATCAAACAACAAAACCTATAATCTTCCAATTGACATCAACACTAGCATTATAGGAACACATATGCAAGCTTCCAAATATACTAATAATTTGCAACACCATAAGTAACAACCCTAATCAACTTCCAAGTTAAGGTCGCTAACACGATTAAATCTCTCTATTAACATGTAAAATTAGAACATCTTTAACAACCAGCAAAGTTTCTTTAACAATATCAGCAATCTACATCATCTTAATGTTCTAACTATGCATCAGGGTTTTAAAACAATAAACATTATCGGGGGTCATAAACACTTTTTAAAGCAAAGCAACAGATTCTAAGCATGTACATTAACACCTTTAGTCATTCTCGCTATAGAGTAATCTACAACACTAGAAGTTCACTTAATCTTAAGCTAAAGATAAAAATTACATTTAACTAATTCAACTCACCAATTAACTTAGGAGTACATCATTTCCATAAACCACATTGTTACATACTACCTAACATGCTAAACAACAATTTTTATTTTTGACAAGTAATTTCAGTCAAACGAATACTTACTTTATTTGCAGCATTTTTTTCTTTTAATACTCAACCAAAACTCACAAAGAAGCTTGACTTCTCAAAGTTGCAATGGGACATGACTCCAAAACACATTTAAATCTTAAAGACTCCCATAGGAGGGAACCAAGCGATCAAGTAAACCTTTACGGACAAAGGCACAAAACATAAATCGACACAACTTAACATTTTGCATACGCTTCAAAAACTTCTTTTAAACTCAGAGTAAGACACACAAGAACCAAAACTATACTTTTCTTTGCAAGGCAACCAACAAAACCGGTGTCAAAGCCAAAAGGCGACCAAAAGATGCGCAACACAAAACTCTTCTTCTTTTGTCTTCACCCAAAGTAGACAAAACCAAAAAAAAACACCGAAGGGACACTCCGCGAAAAACCAATTCCAAACACTTTTCTTTTGATTTTAATCAACTAAAACCAAGAAATCCAACCAAACCGATCGTCAGAACGGTAAAAGAAATCCAAAAGGATCCACCATCAACTCTTCTATTTGTCTCCAGTCAAATACCCGATCTACGATAGAAAAGGTAAGCACACTTTCCCCACAAGGGGTTAATAGTTCTTCGGTGATGGCTTTAACCAGCCATACCGTCAAACCACACCCTTACTATGAACAAAAGTGGTGACCGAAACCCTTCAGCACCACAACCCCACTTTATCACCACAACAAACACAATTCAATCATTTATCTCATAGACATGGCAACATGCATTATCAAATGAAGCATTCAACATCAAAGCTTAAATACAACATTTAAGCGTAAAGAAACGATACCCATACCTTTTCCTACTGTGCATCAATGTGTGTCAAATTTTAGATTAGTTATATCACTTTTGCAAGTTTTAATGTTGCTATCCTATGACAAAATTTTAGTTAAAACCTAAGCCATGTTTCTAAGTTATTCCACATCACATTTTAGTTGTATCCTATAGCATGACACTAAAAATACACATTCCAGGGACCTACAACCCCCCTCTGATACCAACTGCAACACCCCGGCATCTAGCATGCATGAATGCTACCAAACATAGGCTAAACAACATCTAAATACCATAAATTAAGATAAATTACAGCAAAGGACTAAATGCTAAAACCGAAAATTTCGGCAGCATCTCCTTTGTTTTTCCATGAATTGAAGCAACAACAATATGATCACAGGATATAGTATAAAGAATGACATCTAAATCATCAATAACAAGGGTTCTAGCAGCAGTATAAGCCTAGAATAAAGATTCCAACCATCTCATGAACCAAAAGAAGTAAATGAGGAAAACCAAGCACACAAATTAACCATTGCACCAAGTTGCATGGCACTACTCTTATTATCATGACCAAGATGAATAAATTGTCTATAAGTGTGGAGCTACGTGTAGATGTGTAGCTAAAGCCCTTCCCCGTATGCCGGTTTCATGGTACCTAAAACAACAAGAAAGCACAAGCGTGAGTTCAACACTCAGCAAGTATATTGCAATGGTACAAAAGAACAATTACATGGCTACAACAACTCACATCATGACTATCATCTTATTCACGATCACATATCGTTATCATCATCATCATGTATGCAATGTGATGCGATGCACATGTCTCCTTGGAAACTCATACCAGTATGGTTGAGTACACACCCGTCGGTGTGCACCCTCTCCCCCCTTCCATCCCGAAGATGGAGGGTGCCTACTCCTCGCTTTCATACACCGCGGTGGATGGAATCACGATGTAGGACTTACTCATTGGCTCTCCGGAATAGTCATAACTTTCTCACCGACCTTCCCCGGACTAGTTATGACTTTCTCACCGCCCGGGCCATGTATCATGCCATGTATGCAAACATGCCAACATCATAAATTACTTGTACATTAACAAAGGCATCATAACATAATAAGCATATTCATCATATCAATGGCAATCATTAAAGAATGGCATGTGAACATATCATATATTCAATTTCAATCTCAACCAATCTAGCAAACTACAACCCGCTACCCATTCCAATGCACTTGCCTCAACCACGGGCGACGGAATGGCGAGAAGTAGAGGGCACCCCTGGGGTCACACCACCTGCATAAAGGCACCACACACTCAAAATTATGCCCACAAAACAATACACAAACACTCTTCTACCCCGACTTCGCAAACTACTCGCACAATCCAAAAACAGAGGTTCTGTCCCATCGGGACAGCAGATTTGCAACGAGCTTAACTCAGGATCTAAGACTCTGAATCGATTAAACGAGTACATCCTCGCGTAGCTTAGGAAATTTCCTAACTTTTTCTAAGTATATGGAAAAACTGATTCGGACTCTAAAGTGGTTTAATCTACAGAATACTGTGATCTGTTCCAATCACGTCACAGTTTTTAACACGTTCGGTAAAACGAGCATAACTTTCAAACGGCTGGGCAGAATTGGACGTTCTTTATAGACACTGAAAGGTATTGAAATTAACTACAACTTATTCTACAGGCGGCCGACCAAATTCCTAGTTTAAATTGGCGAAAACCCAAACCCTAGGTCGACTGCTCATGCTGCCTGAAACAGAGAACATGACAAACTCTAGATTCCATCTAATCTACCCAATTACAACACCACCAATTGATCTAAAAATATGATATTAACCCTTAGAGCAGATCCTAGACCAACCCCAAGGATCCCCGTGGCCATACCTTTGCCCGACGAACGAAAACCCAATGGATCTCCTCCCGGTTCGCGCAATCTCCTTCCTCGCTCCAAATCCACCGGATCTCCTCTTCGCGGAGTGCTCCAATGGATGGATCTTCGGGGTGGTGAGGTGGAGAATTCCCCTAGGGGCAGCAAGGGTGGTGGAGAGGTGGTGGAGGGGGTGGTGGCGCAATAGGGAGAGGAGATGGGGGAGGAGGCGCATGGGTTGTGGGGGTGGCGGCTAGGGTTTGAAGAGGAGGGTGTGGGGCACCAAAGTGGGGAGGGGCTGGCGCATGGGGTGTGGGCAGCAGCCCTCGCTGCCCAAAAGTTCCACCAAACGGTCCAAAACTTCCCCCACCTTCGGCCCACTTCATCCCCCTAAGGCCCAAATAACTCCTGCTAGGCCCAAACTCCCCCGGAAGCCCAAAGATGCGAGTAAACCTCAAACCGTAAGGTTTTTATTCTCTAATTTCACATTTTATAATGTCACACCATACCGTAGTGTCACAACCCCATAGGTGGCCTCCCGCCCCATCCCTGGGCAAGCATGGTTTGTGTAACATCCTGAAATTTGTAATTAAGTTTAACTAGGCTTAATTAAGCTAATTGAGTGTTTAATGGTGCTTTGATTTGATTTTTGGATCTTAATTTGGAGTTATTTGTTTTCGGATTGTTTTTGTCGATTCGCTCGAGCCGTTTCGATTGATTTTGACCTGAAACCCTGAGTTTCGAGTCCGGTCGAAATCCTCTGAAGTTGTTAGTAAGCCTAACCCCAAAACTTCTCTTTGAGATCCTAAACCCTTTCCCTTGAACCCCTGGAGGTTGATTCCGTAGATTGGGGAGAAGTCCGCGGAAGAACCTGGAGTTGTGCTGCAGGAGCGGCAGTACCGCCGGCTAGGGCCGGTACTGCCGGTCGGACGGCACTACCGCTCGAGGGGAGCGGTACTGCCGGGCGAGCGACGGGTGTAGGGGTTGTTGACCAATCTCCTTCCTCCACGTCGCTCTGGCCCTCCCTCTCTCGTATTTATCCAGAGGGGAGAGTCTCCTCTCTCCCTGACTCTCTCATTTGCTCTCTCTCACTCTCTCTCTTGCTCTCTCTCTCTTGTTCTTCCTCTCCAACCCGAGCTCCTCCTCTCCTTCCTTCTATGCTGGCCGGTGGAGCTCCCAAGGAGCAAGAAGAGCAAGTCTTGAGGAGTGGTGAAGCATCCTCAAGCCTCCAAGAAGTCTCTCAACCGATGGATTCGAAGATTGAGCTCAAACCCTAAGGTTTGATGCAAACCCTAGCCTCCACCCTCTTTTTCTATTTTCTTTTCTCTCTCGTTAACCCTAGAGAACCTAGATCGGGTAGCAATTCCGTGTTTTGTCGGGTTGCTAGACCTGGGTTAGGGTTAGAAGGATTCTTTTGCGCGATTGATTCGTTCCGAAAACCCTGACCTACTCCTTGTTGGGTTTATTCGCATCAAGAAGCCGTTCCTCGAATTTCCGGAAACCTCCCATTGAAGCCCTAGCTCCGGAAATGCCGAGAGGGCGACTCACGAATATGTTCCATACCACGAAGGTCGATTCTCGCAGAAGAATCGAGTTTGAACTCGATTCGGGTCCAGAATCGATATTCGGGATTAATTAGGGTTTTCAAGTTCTAGAAGTTTGATCATCGTGCAAACGAATTCGTAGGCGAGCTTTTGGTCGTTTGGGACTGTATGGTGCTATTGGATTCAATACGCAAGTTGCGAATTCGTCGCTTGACTCGATTCGCAAAAATGTGCATTTTGGGCATTCGTGACAAATTCGTGTTTCGAAGTTCCAAAATCCACAAAGCTAGCGAGTATTGGTCCATGAAGCCGTAGAGGTTCCACTGCCGCGATGAAAACCGGATTTGGACTCTTCTCAAGTCGAAAACCGATTTCGTGTCGTTTTCGGGGTTCGCAAAGTCAAAAAGTGTGAAATTGAGCAAACGAGCTCGAAACTTGACGGAACCTGCGTGAATGGGTCCCTAGTGTCCCTAGGAACCTATTCATGCATTCGCGTCAAAAGTCCCGAACTCATTTGCACGAAATTCCACTACCGCCGGGTTTAATGGCGGCACAACCGCCGGTCTACCACCGGTACTGCCGGGCTTAGGAAGAAAGTTAGATTTCCTTTGCTTGTTGAGTTCTCGTTTTCTCGGTTTCGTGTTAGGTCTTTTCTGTCCCCATTTGGATTATTTTCATTGGTTCTTTTCTTTCGAAAACCGTTTTAGGGTTTCGTTCAGAGCTCGGAATCGGAAAGTGGTAAATCGATCAAACGAGCTTAGAACTGGTTGGTACCAGGTTAGTTGTGTTCCTGGCGCTGTTAGGACCGTGACCTGGCGCTCGTACCTGAGTTCCAATCCCGTTTGAGCGAGAGCCCCTTTCTCGCATTCTGGCCCTTTCTGGAATACAGGCGCTACCGCAGTTGATAGTCTCGCATCACGCTGAGCAGTAGTACTATGACTATAACGCTGGTAGTTGTTTTCAGAGTGAGCTATTTCCAGCCTTTGGAGCCGCGGCGCTGCCGATGTTTGGATCCGGTATTACCACCCATTTGGTATTACTGTGAAACAAGCCGGTAGCTATATTCCAAAGTGTGATGATCTCGGCCTTTGAATTTCCTGCTATCGCCGATGTATGGGGCTGTACGATTTGCTTGAGCGGAATCTGTGGGCAACGTTAAGGCAGTATCTTCCAGAAAATATTCTGTTTTAGTTTTCAGCCGTCGACATTATCGTCCCGATGGTACGGTACTACCGGGGATCGGCAGTACTACCGTAAGGTCGGTGCTGCTGATTGAACGATACTACTAGGACTTGTGTGTCGATATTGCCGATGAGAGCTGAGAAGTTTAAAACCTCTTTTTCAAGCTCTTTTGATCTTAGTCTCTCGGATTTGATTCGCTTTTGAATTTGGTTCTTATTCGTCTGGTTTGATTCGCCGTTGATCGTTTCTATTGCTTTTTGTCAGGCGTTGACGGCTCGGTAGACGACGATTCCGACTTCGTTCCGAGTTGGATCTTGTTAAAAGAGCAAACAGGCAAGCACCTCCTTTGATCATTTTGACCCTATATTTGCAAATGTTATTTTCAATTATCAAAACTATTATGCATGCGTGTATGTTCAGTAAAGATGCTAGTTGTGGGAAAAATTTGGTAGTTAGACCTAATTTGATAGATTTCCTTAATCTTAATTGAGTCATGAACCTTGTTGAACCTTAGGCTAAGAACTTAGACATAAGAATAAATGTCAAATGGGTATCAAAGAGTACTACTCGCATACGCTTAGTCATGCTGTAGAATGTACTGTATGCTGTCCCGACACAATCAATTACAATTCTTCTTGGATTTGGTCGGTTTGGTTGGATTTGGTTTTATCGGTTGGGGAAATGGTTGGATTGGTGTTGTTGGAAAAATGGAAAAGGACTATTTAGACCGGGCGAGATGTTGGTGATTGGTGATTTGGAATTCGGTTTGGTTTGGTTGTTTTGATGGATGGTTGGAATGGAATGGATCACAAGCCAGGGGCTTGTTTGGAATGTTTATGGATTGGATGGCAAGCCGGAGGCTTGGTTTGGTTTGGTCCCTTGCTATGGGGAGGTATGGGCCAGTAAAGCTAGTGGGAGCCCGTAGGGACCACTAGTGGACATCCTCTATGGCCATAGCAAGTGGGTTTGGAAGATCTCGCCTGGGTCACCCTAAGGACTGAACTTGATGCTATTATCGGTCAAACAAGACAGCCACATGTGCCAGTATGGGATGGCCCTGGCCTAGTACATTGGAAAGGATTTGAGTCTTGCATCATTAGGCGGCGGAAGAGTTGGACACATCTGCCGTGTCGGTGTGTTCTAGGGGCTCCCTCTTCGGGGCATCGAGGGGGAGTTTGCCCAATACAACGGTAATGCTTACTATGGGGGAGGCATGGGCCAGTAAAGCTAGTGGGTGCCTGTAAAGACCACTAGTGGACATCCTCTTGGGACCGTAGCAAGGATGCACATTACCGGGCTGGTGCAAGGTTTAAATCCTAACCTATCGAAAGGTCTCGTCACAGTCTAGCAAAATGGGTACATGAGTATCGCGTGGCATGGTTGACATGATTGCTAGAATGTGTCATGTGGGTAAAGTGTACAATCTCTGCAGAGATATATATTAAACTAATCGATTAGCCGTGCTCACGGTCATGAGCAGCTTGGGAAGTACTGTCAAGTATAGAATTTCTGGAGTTGGTTCTGGTCTAGTCTTGGTTCGGTTGGAACTTGGTTGGGAGTTGGAGTGGTTAATGGGTTGGTCAGAAGTTGGTTTTGGCAAGGGAATTGGTTTGGTGGGTTGGTTCGGTCGTCGGTTTGTAGGAAGGGAATGGTTGGAAAAATTTGGGTTATGGATCAATTATTTAATGCTTGATTAAAACAATCTCTTTTCGATTGCTTTACAAATTGCGAATGTTTAGAATCTATTATGTTATTGCAAATAAATCCTGCTTTGTGCTCAAAACAGACTTAGTGTAGAAACTTATATTCTTTGTTGTAGCCTGCATTTATGTTAATATTTCCATACACTAAAGTCTTGCGAGTACATACGTGTACTCACCGTTTGCTCTATATTAACAACATGCATAGAAGATGGCGTCAAAGGCAGTGAAGACGCGTCGTACGTCGAGTTCGGCGGGTGTCGAGTTTGCGCGGTTATCTGGGACTTTCGCCCCCAGTCGGTTGCCTCTGGGTATGGGAAGGCATATTGCTACCGTTGCAGCAGTTTTATCTTTTGTTCCGTTGTTTAGCCAGTTGGCTATGTTTTATTCTTGTAAACCAAATAGTTGTAATCTAACCAGTATTAATACAACTATTACTTTAAGTTTGATCCTTGATGCAACTTATTGTGGAAATATGTGGGTGGTAGGCTACGGATCCAGGGAACTAGCACTAGACACATATCTTGGGGAAGCTCGGGTTGGAATCAATCATTTGGCATATGACCACGAGCTGAGTGTGTCGTGCCGATTGATTGGCCTCAATCCGGGTACGGTTTGTAATGAGTGATTGGATTACTGACGGGTTGCGTTAATTCCAGTTCGACGCAACAGTAAGTATCCTAGTCACTGTTACAAAGACCGGAGCCCCCACAAGAGGTGGTATCAGAGCAGGCTGTTCGACTGTAGGGAAAGCCTAGATAGACTGGTCGATAGATGTAAGGATAAATTTTCATCTGAAAATCTTGTTGGCTATAAAACTCTTAATTGCGAGAATGTAGATTTCTGATCTCGTCCATCTGTAGCCTCTTATCTTGATTTATTCTTCAAAATGACTTGGACTCCCCTGAAACTTCAAACAGTGTTTTCTTTGAAAAATAATGGTGGTAAAAAAAAATGAGTTTATTCTTCTCCTTCCGCCATTCAAATCAAGGAAAATAGGTTTAAAACATAAAGCGTCTTTATAAAAGAAATTAAAACCTAAAGGAGCTAAGGACTAGTTTAGAGCTCTTGCTTTCTCATCCCTTCCGAATTATCTCCCTGCGAGATAGCTTTTGGAAGACTTATCCACTTCCAAGAATTAGATACGTATCGAGTTGAAATTAAGCTTAAGGAAATAGGAATTGATGTGCTTGGGTGTTGCTTGCTTGGGTTCTCCTAAGGGGTTGGTTGAATCCTGTCCATATAAGGTCTTGCTAACTGTGTCTTTTCCTTATTTTTAGATGTCTGGTCGTTGGGAGCCGTGCTTTTTCACCAGCGCGATTTTGGAGGGATCTGCTCAAGCAGCCCTTTGGGATATGATACGTCTTGCTGGCTTTTCAGAGCGGCCGGAGTACCTAATCTCACGCGCTGGGACCAGCCCAGCTTCTTCACTGTTTGCGGCGGAAGTGTCTATCCATGGTCGCCATGGTGGGGAGTCGACTTGTCGTTATGTCGGTTTGGCTTCTAGTCCGTTAGCTGCAGTGCTTGACGGAGCCTATGTTGCCATCCTTCGTCTCCGTCATGATCTTCCCGAGATGGCTCAGTTGTTCCCCAACTGTCCCTCTCTTGAGCCGGACAGCTCGGAGACATCTATGTGACGTTGGATGCATCAATGGACCCTTCTTCTGCCTGGCAGATCAGACTAACGGGAATCCTTGACCAATACCTTCGACGTCTTCGGGATGAGCTGTTGTCTGCTCGTCGTCGTGTCTTTGTGCTCGAAAGTCTTATGGCTCCATTCCTCGATCACAGCTTTTTCACTTCAGAAATCGTGTACGGGGAGTGTGATGCCCCGGAGCCAGCAGAGGAACTCCCGCAACCGTATGGAACTTACCGTCGAGTCGTTCGTCGCACTCGTGCGCCAGTGGGAAGTAGTGGATCTCGCTCAGCGATGACTTATCCCAGTGCCTCCTCGAGTGTGAATCGCGGGCGGAACATCATCTTCGGTAACCAGGAGTACTTGTTGATGATGCCAGTTGCCTCAGCTTCACCGCCTGTTCCTCCACGTCCTTTTCCACAAGCGGCTCGATCGTTCAACCGCGAGGGAGAAATTTCTAGAAATCGGGGCCGAGCTACCACATTCACTTGTTTTGCATGTGGTCGACCAGGACACTATGCCAGGAACTGTCCGTTCGTCACTTGTCCCTAAGCCTGAAGAGCCTGGTTGTCCCTAAATGTTCATTATAAGGAAAGGTAGTTCTAGTGCTCATTTTGTTGTAAATTTGAGCCTGCTGCTTCTGTACTTTGCCTTGTAAAGAATGTTATGGGATTGTGTGATAGCGGTAGATGATGGTTGTAAATTAACCTGCTGTTGTACGCCCTGACGTACTAAGTTATCGCCTCAGTTCTATCGCTATGTCGGGTTATCCTTGCATTTACTTACTCATATCCGATTCGGTTCTGAAGGTGAATGCCCTTGTGCGGATCTTGTTCCGTTTTGCCTCGACTCTTGGTTGTCATGTTGCGCATAAATTGTTTGGCTCCTGTGTGCAACTAAATGCCGAAGAGTTACTCCTTGCGTGCACTCTTAGCGTGTGGTTCTATTTAAGGAAGCCACAGTCGAGCCGAAGCACAGTTAAGGTCTCATTTGTTTGGGTTCCAGCGAGTTTGATCGCTGAACTCTTTCGTCGACACCAGACCCTTTGGTTGCTGACGATTGACTTCGTGACAATGAGCCCTAGCTCGATCTCACGAGGTGTGTAGATGTAGTTCTAGGTGCAGTATGCTGCCCACTGTTTTCTAGCTTATTGGAGGTAAAGGAGCAAGAGTTTTAATCTCAAACAAAAGTCCATGCCAGTTATGGACTACCTCCACGAGTTCAATTACCTGGCCCGCTATGTCGCAGATGAGATTACGAGTGAAGGCCAGAAAATCTTTCTCTTTCGGGAGCATCTCATTGAGGAGATTAAGTTTTCACTGTGAGCTCACGATATCCCCAACATGCAAGTGTTGATCGATAAAGCGACTCGCTACCGAGGACAACGCTGACAGCCCAGGAAAGCCGAAAGCGAAGGTGGTTGGCCTAGAGGTTAGCAAGCGCCAATCCTTTGGAGTCGTGCGCGAAACCAATCACTTAAGCATAGTCGGTTGTGTCTCCATACTTAAAATCCCAAGGAAGTGTTTCTCAACCTTCTTCATCTGCGGTTCAGTCTTCTAACCATGAAAGGTGATTTAGTGGGAGACAAGGCCGGATGGTCACGTTCACTCGTTACGCACGTCGTGGGAAAGGTCATTCTGCCCAGAGATTGTCCGAACTTACGACCTGTGATAACTTTTCTTCAAGATCTAAGTGCCCCAGATCGTCCGCAAAGATTTTGTCAGTTGACGCAGAGGACATCAAAGTGGTCGCTCAAGTCTTGTTCCAGCCGAGAGTCTTAGCTGTTGTCGGCCGAACTTTGTGACAGCTGAAATTGCAAGCTACGCGTCTGGTGTAGTGCCTTGTTCGTTATTTGTACATTCAGCTTTTGCAATGATTTTGGTTGATTATAGAGCTTCTAAATTGCCCTTGTTCTCAAATCCTGTGCAAACAGAAGTTTGAGATTCGTAGTCTAGGCAATGAGATGTTAACCTAGTTGCCTGACGTAATTTCGGGACTTAGCACGTTGTTTAGGAGAATTCTTATCATTCACCAGGGAATTTAATTCCCGTAGCGAGTGATTCGAATATATATTTAGGGTTCGATGTAATCCTTGATTCGAACCAGAGTTCAAGGACCAGGAGAGCATCGACCGTGCTAATCGTTCTGCCCTCTTCTTGTGATTTGACAGGAGAACAGTCAAATTAATTCTTCCTCCGGTGATTTCACCAGCAGGAGCTATATCCCTACTCTCTTCTTGTGTTGGGTATGTGCCGAATGTCGGTAGTTTGGGATTACTCCTACATCTTTCCTTGAAGAGTCACCGGAATTCCGTGTGCCGTAACTGAAGAGGAAATCTTCAGAGTCCCATTAAGCCTATTCCTTGGACATGATGGATCTTAGTCAGATCTATCCCTTGCGAACGTTAAGTTTGCGTCCTTGCTAATGTGGTGCGCTATATCCGCAATCATGTTATCACGTTGATCAAAGTCCGATGGAAATAGCCACACCCAGGATGAAACCACCTGGGAGCGTGAAGATTTCTCAGGGTCGAATTTCCTTCACCCTTTGCCAAGTCCGGCAAATCTCGAGGACGAGATTTTTATAAGGGGGGTAGGATTGTAACATCCTGAAATTTGTAATTAAGTTTAACTAGGCTTAATTAAGCTAATTGAGTGTTTAATGGTGCTTTGATTTGATTTTTGGATCTTAATTTGGAGTTATTTGTTTTCGGATTGTTTTTGTCGATTCGCTCGAGCCGTTTCATTTGATTTTGACCTGAAACCCTGAGTTTCGAGTCCGGTCGAAATCCTCTGAAGTTGTTAGTAAGCCTAACCCCAAAACTTCTCTTTGAGATCCTAAACCCTTTCCCTTGAACCCCTGGAGGTTGATTCCGTAGATTGGGGAGAAGTCCGCGGAAGAACCTGGAGTTGTCTTTGCAGAGTGGCGCATCTGCCGGCTAGGGCCGGTACTGCCGGTCGGGCGGCACTATCGCTCGAGGGGAGCGGTACTGCCGGGCGAGCGATGGGTGTAGGGGTTGTTGACCAATCTCCTTCCTCCACGTCGCCCTGGCCCTCCCTCTCTCGTATTTATCCAGAGGGGAGAGTCTCCTCTCTCCCTGACTCTCTCATTTGCTCTCTCTCACTCTCTCTCTTGCTCTCTCTCTCTTGTTCTTCCTCTCCAACCCGAGCTCCTCCTCTCCTTCCTTCTATGCTGGCCGGTGGAGCTCCCAAGGAGCAAGAAGAGCAAGTCTTGAGGAGTGGTGAAGCCTCCTCAAGCCTCCAAGAAGTCTCTCAACCGATGGATTCGAAGATTGAGCTCAAACCCTAAGGTTTGATGCAAACCCTAGCCTCCACCCTCTTTTTCTATTTTCTTTTCTCTCTCGTTAACCCTAGAGAACCTAGATCGGGTAGCAATTCCGTGTTTTGTCGGGTTGCTAGACCTGGGTTAGGGTTAAAAGGATTCTTTTGCGCGATTGATTCGTTCCGAAAACCCTGACCTACTCCTTGTTGGGTTTATTCGCATCAAGAAGCCGTTCCTCGAATTTCCGGAAACCTCCCATTGAAGCCCTAGCTCCGGAAATGCCGAGAGGGCGACTCACGAATATGTTCCATACCACGAAGGTCGATTCTCGCAGAAGAATCGAGTTTGAACTCGATTCGGTCGCAATCGATATTCGGGATTAATTAGGGTTTTCAAGTTCTAGAAGTTTGATCATCGTGCAAACGAATTCGTAAGGCGAGCTTTTGGTCGTTTGGGACTGTATGGTGCTATTGGATTCAATACGCAAGTTGCGAATTACGCTTGACTCGATTCGCAAAAATGTGCATTTTGGGCATTCGTGACAAATTCGTGTTTCGAAGTTCCAGAATCCACAAAGCTAGCGAGTATTGGTCCATGAAGCCGTAGAGGTTCCACTGCCACGATGAAAACCGGATTTGGACTCTTCTCGAGTCGAAAACCGATTTCGTGTCGTTTTCGGGGTTCGCAAAGTCAAAAAGTGTGAAATTGAGCAAACGAGCTCGAAACTTGATGGAACCTGCGTGAATGGGTCCCTAGTGTCCCTAGGAACCTATTCATGCATTCGCATCAAAAGTCCCAAACTCATTTGCACGAAATTCCACTTTTTGCAAAAAGTCTCCTGGAAAGTCGGCACTACCGACGGTGTGAGGCCGGTACTACCGCCCTTGTCGGCACTACCGCCCGCCCCACGTGATTAAAATCCAGAGGGCTCCCTTCGTTCTCTGGCGGCCCGGCACTACTGGGCCGTGAGATCGTCTTGCCCGAGCCAGCGTCTGGGAGTTAGGCGTCGGCTGTTAATTTCAGAGAGCACCCCATTTCGATCTCAATGAGCGGCACTACCGGACCTTGTACCGGTACTGCCGGGTTTAATGGCGGCACTACCGCCGGTCTACCACCGGTACTGCCGGGCTTAGGAAGAAAGTTAGATTTCCTTTGCTCGTTGAGTTCTCGTTTTCTCGGTTTCGTGTTAGGTCTTTTCTGTCCCCATTTGGATTATTTTCATTGGTTCTTTTCTTTCGAAAACCGTTTTAGGGTTTCGTTCAGAGCTCGGAATCGGAAAGTGGTAAATCGATCAAACGAGCTTAGAACTGGTTGGTACCAGGTTAGTTGTGTTCCTGGCGCTGTTAGGACCATGACCTGGCGCTCGTACCTGAGTTCCAATCCTGTTTGAGCGAGAGCCCCTTTCTCGCATTCCGGCCCTTTCTGCAATACCGGCGCTACCGCCGTGATAGTCTCGCATCGCTGCACGAGCAGTAGTACTATGACTATAACGCCGTAGTTGTTTTCGTGAGTGAGCCGTTTCGACCTTTGAAGCCGCGGCGCTGCCGATGTTTGGATCCGGTATTACCACCCATTTGGTATTACTGTGTGAAACAAGCCGGTAGCTATATTCCAAAGTGTGCTGATCTCGGCCTTTGAATTTCCGGTACTGCTGATGTATGGGGCTGGTACGACTGCTTGAGCGTAAATCGTGGGCAACGTTAAAGCAGTATCTTCCAGAAAGTATTCTGTTTTAGTTTTCAGCCGTCGACATTATCGTCCCGATGGTACGGTACTACCGGGGATCGGCAGTACTACCGTAAGGTCGGTGCTGCTGATTGAACGATACTACTAGGACTTGTGTGTCGATATTGCCGATGAGAGCTGAGAAGTTTAAAACCTCTTTTTCAAGCTCTTTTGATCTTAGTCTCTCGGATTTGATTCGCTTTTGAATTTGGTTCTTATTAAATGGTTTGATTCGCCGTTGATCGTTTCTATTGCTTTTTGTCAGGCGTTGACGGCTCGGTAGACGACGATTCCGACTTCGTTCCGAGTTGGATCTTGTTAAAAGAGCAAACAGGCAAGCACCTCCTTTGATCATTTTGACCCTATATTTGCAAATGTTATTTTCAATTATCAAAACTATTATGCATGCGTGTATGTTCAGTAAAGATGCTAGTTGTGGGAAAAATTTGGTAGTTTGACCTAATTTGATAGATTTCCTTAATCTTAATTGAGTCATGAACCTTGTTGAACCTTAGGCTAAGAACTTAGACATAAGAATAAATGTCAAATGGGTATCAAAGAGTACTACTCGCATACGCTTAGTCATGCTGTAGAATGTACTGTATGCTGTCCCGACACAATCAATTACAATTCTTCTTGGATTTGGTCGGTTTGGTTGGATTTGGTTTTATCGGTTGGGGAAATGGTTGGATTGGTGTTGTTGGAAAAATGGAAAAGGACTATTTAGACCGGGCGAGATGTTGGTGATTGGTGATTTGGAATTCGGTTTGGTTTGGTTGTTTCGGATGGATGGTTGGAATGGAATGGATCACAAGCCAGGGGCTTGTTTGGAATGTTTATGGATTGGATGGCAAGCCGGAGGCTTGGTTTGGTTTGGTCCCTTGCTATGGGGACGTATGGGCCAGTAAAGCTAGTGGGAGCCCGTAGGGACCACTAGTGGACATCCTCTATGGCCATAGCAAGTGGGTTTGGAAGATCTCGCCTGGGTCACCCTAAGGACTGAACTTGATGCTATTACTGGGTCAAACAGTACAGCCACATGTGCCAGTATGGGATGGCCCTGGCCTAGTACATTGGAAAGGATTTGAGTCTTGCATCATTAGGCGGCGGAAGAGTTGGACACATCTGTCGTGTCGGTGTGTTCTAGGGGCTCCCTCTTCGGGGCATCGAGGGGGAGTTTGCCCAATACAACGGTAATGCTTACTATGGGGGAGGCATGGGCCAGTAAAGCTAGTGGGTGCTCAGAAGACCACTAGTGGACATCCTCTTGGGACCGTAGCAAGGATGCACATTACCGGGCCGGTGCAAGGTTTAAATCCTAACCTATCGAAAGGTCTCGTCACGATCTAGCAAAGCAGTACGTGAGTATCGCGTGGCATGGTTGACATGATTGCTAGAATGTGTCATGTGGGTAAAGTGTACAATCTCTACAGAGATATATATTAAACTAATCGATTAGCCGTGCTCACGGTCATGAGCAGCTTGGGAAATCTTGTCAAGTATAGAATTTACGAGTTGGTTCTGGTCTAGTCTTGGTTCGGTTGGAACTTGGTTGGGAGTTGGAGTGGTTAATGGGTTGGTCAGAAATTGGTTTTGGCAAGGGAATTGGTTTGGTGGGTTGGTTCGGTCGTCGGTTTGTAGGAAGGGAATGGTTGGAAAAATTTGGGTTATGGATCAATTATTTAATGCTTGATTAAAACAATCTCTTTTCGATTGCTTTACAAATTGCGAATGTTTAGAATCTATTATGTTATTGCAAATAAATCCTGCTTTGTGCTCAAAACAGACTTAGTGTAGAAACTTATATTCTTTGTTGTAGCCTGCATTTATGTTAATATTTCCATACACTAAAGTCTTGCGAGTACATACGTGTACTCACCGTTTGCTCTATATTAACAACATGCATAGAAGATGGCGTCAAAGGCAGTGAAGACGCGTCGTACGTCGAGTTCGGCGGGTGTCGAGTTTGCGCGGTTATCTGGGACTTTCGCCCCCAGTCTGTTGCCTCTGGGTATGGGAAGGCATATTGCTACCGTTGCAGCAGTTTTATCTTTTGTTCCATTGTTTAGCCAGTTGGCTATGTTTTATTCTTGTAAACCAAATAGTTGTAATCTAACCAGTATTAATACAACTATTACTTTAAGCTTGATCCTTGATGCAACTTATTGTGGAAATATGTGGGTGCTAGGCTACGGATCCAGGGAACTAGCACTAGACACATATCTTGGGGAAGCTCGGGTTGGAATCAATCATTTGGCATATGACCACGAGCTGAGTGTGTCGTGCCGATTGATTGGCCTCAATCCGGGTACGGTTTGTAATGAGTGATTGGATTACTGACGGGTTGCGTTAATTCCAGTTCGACGCAACAGTAAGTATCCTAGTCACTGTTACAAAGACCGGAGCCCCCACAGTTTGCTTCAAGTGCGGTGGTGGGCATCGCGCTGCGGAGTGTGGTTGGACAGGGGAGTGCCATCATTGTGGCTGTCCCGACCATACAGGGCAGGTGTGCAGGTCCAATCCCAATAGCATCATCAAGTGAGAGCCGGTGCCATCTACTCCGACGTAGACTGCCTCATCTAGGGGGTGAGTCCAGATGTTGGCTGTGGCTCCTGTTCTTCCGCAGGCTTTCATGTGGGCACCACCTACAGCTTTCTGGCATCCTCAGCCGTCAGCACCTCCTTTGGTGGCTGCACCGCCTCCAGCTTCGGTGCCACCCCAACAAGGTGTCGGGGCTCCCGCCGCTCTAGGCCACCAAGAGTTTACGCCCTGCCGACCGCTGAGTCAGCCAGACATCCAGATGTGGTAACATGTACTTTACATGTGTATTCGGCTGACGCTTTTGTTCTCTTCTTTAACACCAGTTCCACGGTTGAACTATTGTTTTCCCGTCTTTTATTTAACAGTCGATCTGTAAATTTTATTAATTAGCAAAGTGGTAGTTTTAGCCTGTTTAAAATTATTTCCTTGAGGTGTTTTAAAAGAGAGAGAGAGAGAGAGGTAGTTGTTTATATGTGGCTTTGGAGTCTCCTCCCACCAAAATGGAAAAGAACACCCAACCAACTCCACCAACGTAGCAGCAATGGGAGAAGCCACCGTGCCCTCACCACCTCCTGCCACTCCCCTCGCCGGCGGCGAGCTGGCCGGCGCTGGCACCGGTGCCCTTCCTTCCCCATGGCTAGAGCCTCCTCCCTTCTTCCCGCAAAACAGCAGTTGTTCTCCTTCTTCCCCTTGGATTTTTTTGAAGGTAATTTCTTGGAGTTGCTCTAATGGTAGTTTTCCTGAGTTCTAGGTTTTTTAGGGTTCCTATATCTGAAAGATCGGAATGGCGATCAGAGGGGGGTGAATGATTGTGACACCACGGAGTGTCGTGACCTTATAAAATGTGAAGGTTGAGGTCAAAAACATTATAAAATATGGAATTGGAGGTTAAAACCATACGGTATGAGGTTTATTCACGTTTTCGGGCCATTTCCGGGAGTTTGGGCCTTTCCGGGGGCGTTTGGGCCTAAAGGGAAGAGTCGTGGGCTTTGGTGGGAAAGAGCTTGAGTCCAAATAGTAGGAGACCTGGTTGGGGGCCTCCTCCAACCCTTTTGGTGAGCCCCATCCAGCCCCTTGCGCCCCCACTCCCATGCCCTAGCCGCCACCTCCCACCTCTCCTCTCCCTTGCTTGCGCCTCCCCTCCCCCATTGCTCCACCACCCCTCCACCACCTCTCCAGCTCCCTTGCTACCCTAGGGGAGTTCCCCACCTCAACACCTCGAAGATCCATCCGTTGGAGCACTCCGCGATGAGGAGATCCGGCGGGAGTGGAGCGAGGAAGGAGATCGCGCGAACTGGGAGGAGATCCGTTGGGTTTTCGTGCGTCGGGCGAAGGTATGTCCATGGGAATCATTAGGGTTGGTCTAGGTTCTATTCTAAGGGTGATTATCATGTTTTTAGATCAATTGGTAGTGCTGCATTTGAGTAGATTAGATGAAATCTAGAAGTTGCCAAGTTCTCTGTTTCGGGCAGCATGAGCAGTCGACCTAGGGTTTGGGTTTTTGTCAATTTAGATTCGGCATTTATCGGCTGCCTGTTGAAGAAGTTGTAGGTAATTTCAATACCTTTCAGTGGGTATAAAGAACGCATAATTCCGATCAGCCGTTTGAAAGTTATGGCTGTTTTACCGAGCGTGTTAAAATCTGTGACGTGATTGGAACAGATCACGATATTTTGTAGATTAAACAACTTTAGAGTCCGAATCAGTTTTTTCATATACTTAGAAAAAGTTAGGAAATTTCCTAAGCTATGCGAGGATGTACTCGTTTAATTGATTCGGAGTTTTAGAACCCAACTTGTGCCTTTTGGAAGGCTGTTGTCCCGACGGGACAAAACCTCTGTTTTTGGGTTTTGCGAGTAGTTGGCAATGTCGGGGTAGAAGAGGGTTTGCGTACTGTTTTGTGGACATTATTGTGTGTGTGTGGTACCTATGTGCAGGTGGTGTGACCCCAGGAGTGCCTTCTACTTCTCGCTAATCCGTCGCCCGTGGTTGAGGCAAGTGTATTGGAATGGGTAGCGGGTTGAAGTTGCTAGATTGATTAAGATTGAAATTTGATATATAATATGTTCACATGCCATGCCTTAATGATTGCCAATGATATGATGAGTATGCCTATTATGTTATGATGCCATGTGTTAACGTGCAAGTTATTTATGATGTTGGCATATTTGCATACATGGCATGATACATGGCCCGGGCGGTGAGAAAGTCATAACTAGTCCGGGGAAGGTCGGTGAGAAAGTTATGACTATTCCGGAGAGCCAATGAGTAAGTCCTACATCGTGATTCCATCCACCGCGGTGTTTGGAAGCGAGGAGTAGGCACCCTCCATCTTTTGGATGGAAGGGGGGAGCGGGTGCACGCCGACGGGTGTGTACTCAACCATACCGGTATGAGTTTCCAAGGAGACATGAGCATAGCATCGCATTGCATACATAATGATGATGATAATGATATGTGATCATGAATGAGATGATTTACATGATGTGATTTGTTATAGCCGTGTAATTGTTCTTTTGTACCATTGCAATATGCTTGCTGAGTGTTGAACTCACGCTTGTGTCAGGCATAATGGATGCCGGGGTGTTACAGTGAACATAGGGTTAGATATGGCGGTTTGCCGTGGTAGGAGGTGGCGGGGTTGGAGAAGGTGAGCACCGGAAAGGTCTCAACGACGCGAATCCAACGGTGGTACTGGATTTTGAAGAGAATTACCGGAGACAACGAATCGACGCCAGGAAGTCAGTTCAGCCATGGTGTTCAAACACGAAATTTGTTGCCATCCTACAATGAAAACCAAAATTTCATGAGGTATTTTGATCTTTGCGATGAGATGCACAAATTGACACGAACGGAATTTGATTTGGCTCACCAGAGCAAAAGTTGACACGGCGATGTCTTTGGTTGACGCCGGGCCACGGTTTTTATGAGATTTGGCGAGGAAGAACTCAAGGATTTAGAGGGGAATGGTGAGCACCATATAGGGGATGACAAAACGAAGAGTTTGAGT
Source organism: Rhipidocladum racemiflorum (assembly GCA_036346355.1). NCBI lineage: Eukaryota > Viridiplantae > Streptophyta > Magnoliopsida > Poales > Poaceae > Rhipidocladum > Rhipidocladum racemiflorum. Next base: position 41,877,495 of record CM070573.1, read on the forward strand.
ACTCACACCCGCTGAGAGGTGAAGGAACGGCAGAGAAATTGATGAGAGAAGCCATTTCGGTTTTTGGTGAATTAAATGATTTCGGGGAGAGGAAGAGAGGGGAAATGGCTGGGCATTGAATCCTTGCGTTTATGTCATCAGTTTGCATCTAATCCCACTCAATTTGGTGCATTATTTTGGGAGATATGAAGTTTTTGTTTTGGCATCAATGGAGGTGAGAGAGAGGTAAATGCTTTGGAGGTGGAAGATGAATAGTGGAAGATGATGCTAAATATCACCACAATAATTGAATTTGAATAGTGTTTTGAGGAAAAGTGCTAAAGGTAAAGTAGCAAAAAAGCTATAAGAATCTTGAAAAAATTCTCAAAAATACTATATAATATTTGGAACCTAATAAAATTAGTTTCAAAATTTCTAGAGGAAATTTTGAATTTGAAAGGAATTTCATATGAGGTTTGGAATTGGATTTTGAACCAGAAAATAAATTTTAGATTTGAATTTTGTAACGTCCTCAAAATTTAATACAAGGTAAAATCCAGTAAAGTTTATAATTGAGAATTATTATTGCATTTTATTAAATCATAATTGTGTATTATTGTTGCCTTTTATTAAGTGTTGTGCTTTTTGGGTGATTTCTGATCATTGAGGAATTGTTGAATTAAAGAATAAGATAATATGGATGAAAATCTTTTGGTGGGAGCTAGCATCCAAATACTTTTAGACTGTTGATTAGTTCAGTTCAACCGGTTGCATGTTCTTTGCCCTCTCTTTGTTTCACTTGCGAGTGGACCCAAGGTCTCACTGGTCATAGCCTTCTCCCTCTCACCATTCTTTCTTTCTCTTTTCCCTGGAGATTGGAACCTTGGCTCAGTTCTTTGCCGGTTGTTAGTTACCAGCTTCCCACTTCCTTCTCTCTCTCAACTTCACTACCATGTAGACCAGCTGACCCACTGGTCATCTTCTTCCTATTTTCTTTGCGATGATCTCCTTGCTTTGCCTTTCCCATACGCAGTCGCCGGAGAGGAGACCAGCACTGGCTTGCTTTGCCAAAGCTGAGCGCTCAGTTGGACGCTATCGCCGGCCACGGTACACCTGGCCTTCCGGATCATGCCAAGCCCCTGTGCTGGGCGGAAGGTGTGGGAAGGACCAAGAGGCTCCACCATCCATCGAAATCTTGGTCCTTAGCCAATCCTCATTTTCCTGGGGAGTAGCAGAGAGCACCAACTCCATCCTTCGTTTGGAGCATTCCCCCTGTCTTCCCAGATTTTCCCCAACCGAGTAGACTCCATCCTATTTTCTTTTTCCTGAGCGAACACCACGGTAAACATCTCTTCTTCAGATCTGACCGCACGGCACCCCGGAGCTCCAACTGTCCATTTCTATTTCTGAATCACCTTCCAGCTTCCTTAGACGCTGTCAGCGTGTTAGCCAACAGAGCCCTTCCGGTGAGGGGTATACTAAGTTCTAACCGGGGCTTTCGTGGAGATCGCTCGAGAAATGGAGAACCGGGGGCGAAGTATGCAAGGAGACCGGCGGTTTGTCAGGTTCGGGCCCTCCTTAGAGTAATGACCCTACTCCTGTGTTCTTGTATTATGGTGTGCCCGGGGGAAGCTGGAAGATGAACAGCTACCCAGAGCAACTCAGATCAGCTCACCCGTAATGGAGAGTCTAGCTTGAGAAAAAATGATCGAACCCCTCCCCCCATGCACCCCGACTCCCTTTTATACTCGGGCTGGCGGGGGCGCATGGAAGGCTTACACCACAAGCCATCTCATTACTCTACTCTTTAGCATTAAATGCCCCTGCAACACATTAAATGCCCTGGTGCAGACATCCTCTCCCCCCGCCCTTGAGCGTCGCGCCTGCCGGCTTCGCCTTCTCCACCGGGGTGGGGAAATGCACCCTAACGTCACTTGCCATTATGGCGCACGTTGAGAACCCGCGCCGCCATACTGTGGCCTTCATTAGCCCCATTTAATGCGCACGATATGCATTAAATGTCTTTGACCTCTCGAATGGCCGCGCGGGCCATTAAATGTCCTCGGGAACTGGTTGCCAGGGGCGTGGCCTGGTCGCCACCCTCCCGCTGGCGATCACTCAGCTGACCGCCAGGGGCGTGGCCTGGTCGCCACCCTCCCCCCGGCGACCACTCAGCTGACCGCCGAGAGCGTAGCCTGGATGCCACGTGTCCGACGGCGGCTGCTTTTACTAAAGTGCAGTGGGCACCCTGGTGTGAAATACACCGACTGACGCCATTGGTGCTATTCCGGCCATCGAGTTTACCCGTATGGCTACCATTGTCGCATCCCAGCTAAGCATCCTTCCGAGTCTATCCTGTTTTCTTGTTCCTTTTTCACCCATCGACCGACTGACCCTGGTGCCCTTTCGCTGTTGGTGGCAATCTTCGTCGCCTTCTCCGCCGGCCGCGCCACGAAACTCGCCTCAGCCACGTTGGCCGTAACCAGCCGAGACGCCCCCAGGAACTGTTGCTTTCCAGCTTATTTTAACCGGTAACATTAGGTAAAGATCCAATTCCATATTTCCTTAGGTCTGCAGCTGCGCAATTGATCTAAGGCTTGCTCCAGCATAGCCTAAATTTATTGGAGAGAGATCACTCCACTGTAAGCAAGTTTGGGGGAGAACCATAGTCTGTAGTTACCTGATTTGGTCTATGTACCTATTTATTCTCTCGCAAAGCATGGAAAAGTTTTCGTTGGTGCTATCTAGGCGTGGGATTTTGGAGTTGCCCAAGCATATTGCAAGTTGGAAATATATATATATATATATATATATATATATATATATATATATATATATATATATATATATACTACTTTGTTTTTTCCAAGTTAAGTGCAATTTAGGTTGGATTACAGAACACTATATCGCTTTATGGTCTCGCTAGTCAGGATTTAGATTAGGAGCTTGGAATAAATAAGTAGTTTTTCTTTTGTTGAGTACTCTGTACCAGCTGAATGGTCTTGGCGTAATGAGGTTCTGTGGTAATATGCTAGTATCGATTTAAACCTTGTGTACGTACTGAGTTAGTCTATTTTAATCTTGTCCCTGGAGTCTAAAGCATGTGCTTCCTCTGTTCTTGCTGGGCGTGTGTCGGGAACCGAATTTGTAAATCCGGACCCACTGTGTATTCAGCACTAGTTCAGGAACGCGCCAGTGCACACAGTCTCAACATTGGTAAATATCACAATCATACTCAACGAAATAATAAGGTACTTTAATTAGTTAACCAAGCTGGTTGCTCGACCTTAAGGTCAAGTTACAAATATACGCCATGCAGGGCGAAACTTATTAAAAGAGAAATAACAGCAGCGAAAAATAAGATAACTTCGTGGCGCCATCCACTATACCACAGGCAACTGACTAGGCTCGCTCCCTAGTTAGACGGTTCCTCTTTGAGCTCCTCCTCCAAAGCTGGTGTAGACTCTTCTTCAACTGGTGTTATATTGTGGCAAGGGTGAGTACTTAGTACTCAGCAAGTCATGCACAGAATGCAACTAATATACTACATGCATGGTCTATTACAAAGGAATAGCTCAGGGTATAATTGCAGTAAAACAACATTTGACAAGTAACATAAGTAGATTCGAAAGCAGTATAAACAAGTATAAGATCAATAACTTTTTCAGGAGTTAAATAAACATCCTTCCCAATCCTAATCCACATTTCCATCAACATCATTATTAAACCAAACCAGTCCTTTCAAGTCCAAGTTATTTTCAAGAAAGTCTAACGCTTGACTGTAATTCCCGAGCGATGTCCAATGCCGCGGACACGGCTATTCGAATAGATTTTACACTCTGCAGAGGTTATGCACTTTACCCACAAAATACATCCAAACACCACAAAGGCGAGTGACCGTAACAAAGTCTTTCGGAAACTTCTAACAGCACAAGTGGTCCTCCCCGGTGATTGCACACTAACCCTTCCCTTAGCGAAGGTGAAGTTTAGGCCAATCCACCGTTAGATGGGTACCTGGCCGCAGCCCCGGTACGCTCCCCCGTACAACTACACAAAAGGTATAGTTGACACCCCGAGGTTCCACAGGTACGTTATTAGTGACTTAATCAACTAGGTCCGTCCCATTACAGACATGTGGTTGCATGTTTGACTCAGTTCAAAGGCTTGCAATGTTAAGTCCTTAAGGTGACCAGGGCAAGACTACCCGAAGAACCAAATCAACGTCCCCGGTGCCACAACAGGCCCACCCGATCATTCTTGCCACATGCCCCGGTCGAAAACTATTTATCAAATCCTAGTTGATTACCATCCACTACGTGCCATAGTCAATCACGACACATGATACTTCTTCAAAATAGGTTCAACATCTCATTAAGTCAATATTAGCATTTGATTGTCCAAAGCATTTCACGTGGCAAGGCTAAGCATACTACATCGGTCTAGCTACCCATGTTGGCAATTTAATAATGTCCAACTAGTAATCCACAACTAGGGTGACAAGGGGTCATGGCACATATTTAATTAACCAAGGTGTCATACAGCAATTTGGCATTTATCTAACTTCCCACAATTAAATAAAGCATTTTCTAATTTAAATTAGCATGCAATAATTTAAATCAAATTAATTTTCGAAAGTGGGATCAACATGATCAAAGCATAACTTGCCTTCAAAGAGTACTTGTTCTTGGTCTTGGGCTGGCTCCTGGGTCAACACTTCACCTTCGAAGCCCTCGGGCACTTCAACGTCTACTCGTAAAGCGTGCAATAGCAATAAATAAATAAATAGTAGACAAAAAGTGTCCAAACATCCTAATGAAGCCCATAAACAGAGAGAGCATAATTTTATGAATTTTTAGGAATTTGAATCGGCAAAATCGGAGTTAAAACGCAAAAGTTACAAGCGTTTAAAGTTTAAATAATCAATTAAATAATATTACAGAGAAAAACTTTGGTCCAAAAATTAAATAAAATTCACCATTAGGTAGATCTCAATTTTATAAAAATTTAGAAATTTGAATCACTCAAATCGGAGTTAAATTGTAAAAGTTATAAGCGTTTGAAGTTTCAAAATTCAAATAAATCAATAATCCGAATTAATACATTTATTTTTGTACTGAAAAACCAAATAATGACGTCAGCATGACGTCAGCGTGGATTTTGATTTTCCACCGAATTATTTTTCTATTGAAAAATCGATTTATTGCGTCAGCCGGTCCATGGATGTGGTCCACGGTTCGGTTTGGGTCCACCGTAGACCTGGTCCACGGCTGTACGAGCCGCTGATAGGTGGGACCCCTCGGTGACATCAGCGCTGACGTCAGCGCACGGTTCAGCCAAGAGCTCTGACAGCTGGGCCCCACCGTGACGTCATCATGACGTCACAGCTAACGTCATCTAGCCGTTGGAACGGCCGCTGACACGCGGGCCCCACGCTGACGTCACGCGTGACGTCAGCGGTGACCTGGCGGCGACCGCGCTGACCGCGACGGTCAGACTACCGCCCACGTGGCTAGATCTCGGGCGTTGATTTGAAAATCAACGGCCAAGATCGGATCTAACTTCACGCGTTTGGAAAACAACTCGGCTGATCTGGACCATTCGATCTTGATCGGACGGTCAAGATCCAATCTAAAGCTACAACATGGATAACCCTAGCCGTACGATCTAGATCTAACGGCTGAGATCTATCCAAGCACGGTGCAGTTACGGCTACGTGGCATGATCTAAACCGTTGGATCTAGATCCAACGGTTGGAAACAGATCTAGAAACTAAAACGTGGACATTACCCGGGGATGACGTGGACGAATCTGAGCCCTCAGATCTTGATCGGACGGTGGAGAGAGCTCGAGGGACGGCGATGGCGTGCGGCGGAGCTGGTTCACCGGAGACGGGGACGACGACGAGCCCGAAGGCGTTTGGGCGCGATTCCGGCAAGGTGAAAGGTACCCTCCAACGCAGCTTGACCTTGCGGTTCCGGATCTGGACTCAACGGTGGCGGAAGACGGCGGCAAACAGCGGAAAACCACGGCGGAACGCACGATCAACTACAACGAGCGATTGCGGTGCAACCACGGTGGCTTGAGCTCGGTGAGTTAGGGCTATGGGTGCGCAAGGAAACGGAGGACACGTTGGCGGCGGCGGCGCATTAAATAGGGGCCTCGGCTTCCGTGAATCACGCGGAGACCGAGGTCCACCGGGCTGCGGCGGTGGAATCCGAATCCAATTCGGATTCGGTGACGTGGCTCAACGTGGACCGTTGGATCAAGATCCAACGGCACTGGGTTTGGGCTTGGTGGTCTGGTTGGCTCGGTCGGAGCCTGGCTCGGGCGGCGTTGGCGCGATCGTGGCCGTTGGATCTCGATCCAACGGTCACGCGCGTTAGGTTTCGGTGACGTGGTTCGATCGAGACGGCTGGTGCGGTCGGGTCCGGGTCGGACTCGAATCTGACTCGGACTCGGGTCCGGTCGGATGAACAGTAAAACCCGGTTTGGTTTTTCCAGCGATTAAATAATCAAATTAATTCCCAGAAATTTATTTAATTCATTAAAAACAGCAAAACACTTAGAAAAATTCCATAAAAATTCTGGAAAATATTTTGGAACATTTTGGACTCAAATAAAATATTTCCAACAAAATTTTATTTGCAAAATTAAATTCTTTAATTATTTGAAAAGGGGATAAATTCAAATAAATTCCAAATAAATCTCAGAAAATTCCAAAAATTCACAAAAGTGCCAAATCTCATTTAAATTCATGAAAAAGCAAAAATTGGAGTGTTACAGCGTGTACAGCGATTTAGGTTTTGCAGTTTTGGCTTTCAGTTAGTGGACCTGGGTTTACGGCAAATGTATTGGTATCCTAGAAGCAGGGTTCAACTTTTCGTCGAAAACCGTTCGAATTTCGCAAAATTCGACCTTACCGCTACTGTTCGAAAAAGGATTTCGTTGAAAACCGCTACTGTTCCAACGGTTTTCGAACAGTTTTTGAATGGTTTTTCGAATTTCGGTTTTTGAACGGTTTATCGTTTCCGAAAAGTGGAACCCTGCCTGAAAGTAATCAGAGTTATCGAGAAAATGCTGTAGCACATTGAGCTCTATTCGGCCCTTCCTTTGTCCCATCAAAAATATTAAATCTTGTCCTGAGATCTGTAGCTCTTCAGGTGCTGCATTTTCTCTGAAGTTCTGTCCACATGCAACTTTAATCTGGGCAATGGTCAAAGATTTGTTGCAACGTAGTTGCTTTGTGATCCTTGCCCGCATGCATACTCATTGCTGCTAACAAGTTGGGAAGAAACATAATTTATACTTGTATCCCCATAAATATCTACCACAGCAGTATGGCAGATTACTTTGAGAGTTGTGTTCTGACAAAAGAAGGTGGGCACTGTTGATAAATCGGTTGAAACTAAATATATAAATCTTATGCATGCTTGGTTCGAATTTGTTAAACTAGATCTTCCTGAGGTCCTTATAAGAAATGAAATGCATGTAAATTTGATGCCAGCCTGATTCAGATTTGTCAAATTGTATTATTTTAGTATTCTGAAATAGCATGATCTCGTAATGTGTGGTTAAATATGAATTTAGGATTTACTTGAATTAATTTGTACTTAGACAGATTTGCAACGTAGTGCATTGTGTCTTAACCCTGAATGCATAAGATGCTAAAGGTAATCCGATATTTGATTGTCGCGATCTGCTTTTCCGCATGTATGTGTTTAATGTTGTTTGTTCGATTCTTCATTTACGTTTTCTCGCCCTGTTGCTTTTGTTATGTTCCGCCGAGTAGTCGAGTAGAATCGGACGATATCAACTTTGTCACTGAAGACTCTGGAACTGAACTAGTTGTCAACGAGCAAGGCAAGCATCCATTTTGATCATCTTTGACCCTAGTTTTATAACTACTTAAAAATGTGCACAAGTAACCTACATGCATGCTTTATGTTCTATGAAACTATTTATTTACATTTTTTTGGTAATTATCACCTCGATGATGGATTATATCTCAATCATGTTGAATATGTGAACCTTTGTAACCCTAGACATGGTTGGTTGAACTGGGAATACTCGTTATTACATTATTCACGCTTAGCACTGCTGTAGAAAGCTCTGGGTACATTTTTATACATGACCCCTTCTTTATGGTTTACAAATGGTTATTCGAAACTATGGAAAATGTTGATAGTTTGATAAAATTGAAAATAAAACTATGGATTTGATGTGGGTGACTATTGGCAATAGACGATTGTACATGTTTTAACGTGTACGTAGATAGGGGGAGTTTATCACCCACGTCACAATAAGGACCGAACGTAGTGTTGTATGATCCAAGTTTAACCGTACAACCATGGGGGCTGAAATGGGGCGGCCTTAACCTATTAAGTTATTCAAAACTGGCTTTGCACATTGGGAGGCAATAGTAGTACGAGCAATCCGGTTAGGTTTGCTCGAAGGGACGTCCACACCGAGGTGATTTGGAACCAACGTTTACCGATATAATGGTGTGCGCCTGGCTATGATTTGGGGCTATTTTATTATTCCTGGTGGGTCACTGGCTTCGGAATAATTTTTTTTCCTTTTTGGCATCCATCATAGTCGAGGTTAAACGTCACCGGGCTGGTGCAAAGCTAGAATTGAGTAATGTAACGGTTCTATATGATCTCTCTGGCGGCACACCAAAGGAAGTGTGTCTATATGCATTGCCACAAAGAGAGAGAATTCCTTATGGGTAAAGCTGTACAACTCGGCAGAGTTTAAAAACTAATTGATTAGGCGTATCCACGGTCATGGATAACTTGGTGAACTGGCACTAGTTAGATGTTTAACTTTATCAAAAAGGATACTGATATTCAAACTTGATGAAATTCATTTCGAAACCAGAAAGGAATTTGGTTAACGGGTTATTTACTCACGAAGGGCTGTGAGTAATTATTCACTTCTTACTCACAACGGAGCGTGAGTGAGTCGTATTCTTTTACTTAATCACTTGTTAATTTAATTATTCAACAAACTATTTTAAGTTTATTTACGCTTTCATTTACTATTCAGTACTTATAATTCAAATTATTGCTTTATGCAACTCAACCGTAGAAAACCTACTCTTTCATTTGGCCTGCATGTATTTAGGACTTGTAAAAGTCTTGCGAGTACGATTTGTACTCAACTTGCAAACATGTGGTTTTAGGTGAGGAACCAGAAAATTTGGGCGAAGAGGATACTAACGAAGATTTCGTACCTTTCTCTGACTACTACTTCTGATGTTATCCTAATCAGTAGCCTGTGTAGATGGGTCTAACCAGGTCTACGACAAGATGATGTTTTGGTTATTTCTATGCTTCTAACTGCTTTTGTTTAATATGATGTAAATTATGAACTTCCGCTATAATAAAAGAACTGGCGAACTTTTGTATGGCTTGACTTCAAATTGTATCGGTGCGTGCTAGCTACTGATCATGGGACTAGCACTGAAGGCGTCTAAAGAACCTTTCTTTTATGCTGCCCCGCGGCATAAAAGTGAGGGTCTCACAATTTGGTATCAGAGCCATAATTGACTGTAGGAAACCTTAGTTGGAACGGACGTTAGAGTAAGGAATTGGTAAAATGCAAGAAAGTATATTCTAAAACAAAAAAATAAGAGAATTAACTATATATTATTCTTTCCTTATCTGTAAGCATTTTCTCTCTTTTCCCGCTCATTGTATTTTCTTTTCTTATCCTTATTTTGTTCTGCTACTTAATGAATTTTTTTTTGCAAAATTCACTAACTCTTGTCTAACTACTTTTAGATGACGTGGCTGGTCTGGACTGCTATGGTTTGGTACGTGACCAGAGTGTTGAGGTGCGGTAGAGGTGTGTCAGCGTATGAGCTAACAGACCCTTTGCGAAAGGGAGTATAGGAAGTCTGAATCTGGGGCTTTCGTGGTGGACTGCTCGAAGAACGTTGCAAAGGAAAGTGCGAAACTCACAAGAGAGAGAGACTCGGTTTTCTCAGGTTCGGGCCCTCCTTACGAGTAATAGCCCTAGTCCTGCTTGTGTTGTTCTTGGTTATGTTCTTGGTGGACACTACATTCACTCAACTGGAGAAGAACCAACCGAAAAAGATCGAACCCCCTCCCCCATGCACCCCGGCCCCCTTTTATACTCGGGTTGGGGCGCCTTGAGGGGCTTCTGATGTCTGGCGTATTGAATACACTGCCGTAGCGCATTTAATGCACCTGTCACTGTTCTTGCAGCACACTTAATGCCCTGACGCAGCCATCCTCTCCCCTGCTTCGGGCCCTGCACCTACCGACTCCGCCCGCTCTGCCGGGGTGGGAAATTGCATCATGACACCTTTTGCATTGATGGCGCGCGTTGGGAACATGCGCTGCCATACTGTGGCCTTCATTACCCCCATTTAATGCGCACGACACGCATTAAATGTCTCTGACCTTATGGGTGGCCGCACTGGCCACGAAGTGGCCTCGAGAACTGAGCGCCAGCGTCGTGGCCTGGTCGCCACCTGTCCGCCGACGATCACACAGCTGACCGTCAGCGTCGTGGCCTGGTCGCCACCTGCCCGCCGGCGATCACATAGCTGACCGTCAGCGGCGTGGCCTGGTCGTCACCTGTCCGCCTGCGATCACACAGCTGACCGCCAGCGGCGTGGCCTGGTCGCCACCTGCCCACCGGCGATCACACAGCTAACCGCCAGCGGCGTGGCCGGGTCGCCACATGCCCGCCGGCGATCACACAGCTGACTGCCATCGGCGTGGCCTGGTCGCCACCCGTCTACTGGCGATCACACCGCTGTCCGCCAGCGGCGTGGCCTGGTCGCCACCTGCCCACTGGCAATTGCCAAGCCGTCCTCCAGCGTCGTGGCCTAGCTGCCACCTGTCCGCTAGACGACGTCCTATTCGGATGCTAGCGGGGTGGCTTGAATGTCACGTGTCCGCTGGCGGCTCTTACTAGAGCGTAGTGGGCACCCTGGTGTAGAATACGCCGATAGTAGCCCCCGAACCCACCCTGGAGCGCCTTTTTTACCTTCCTAGGAACGGAAGCGGTTCAGTCTCCTGGGTGGGTCCACTAAAAACGCCCACGTAACGTGGCGGCCTTTAAAATGCCGCCACCGTTTTCGGGCATTGAGGTGGAACGTGCAGCCGCCCCCGCCTCGTAACCTGTGCCTCTTCTGATTCTTTTGGGGTTTCCCTCCAACGAATCGCCGCGCCCCCTCAGAAATCCCGCCATTCAAATCGCCACATCCCCTCTGGTCCCCCGCCGAAGCAATCCTTCATGCACATATGTAAAGGTGGCTCGGGGGGAGGCGGTTCGTTATTTCCTTAGTCCTTGCTTCCTGCGTACTGCTCCCTCACCTCTGCCTCTATCAAACTGCTTCCTCGCCTCTGCTTACTGCGAACTGCTCCTTAGCCTACATGGCGCCACCAGCACCCCTGCTTCCTCCATCGACCGTCGAGGAGGTCGACGCCGAGAGGTTCGCCCGGTACATCGCCGGCGGCACCGTCTGCACCCGCGCCGGGACCGCCGCGCTCGGCTGCCGCCTGGGAGAAGTAATCTTCTTTGGATGGGGGATGCTGGCGGGCCTCCTCCCGCCGATCTCCGACTTCTACCTTGCCGTCCTCAACTTCTACTCCATCCAGAACATTCACCTTCCTCCCAATTCCATCATCCTTCTTGCTGTCTTTGTCCACTTCTACGAGATGTTCGTGGGAGTGGCCCCCAATCTTCCTCTCTTCCGCTTCTTCTACTCCTTGCGCGCGGCCAAGGACCTTTCCACCACGGCAGGCTGTTGCCACCTCCGCCTTCGGGACAGCGCGGCTTCCCGCTACATTCCGCTGGACCTCCGTTCTAACTGGAGGGCTTGGCGCAATGAGTGGTTCTACGTCGAGGACGACAGCGGCGTAGAAGTCCTGGAGTTATCGACTGGGCCAGCGGTCAGCACCCCCACCTGGGGAGCTCACGTCGACGAAACGCCTAAGCTCCAGGCGATGCTGGCCCGCGTGGACCAGCTGCGAACAGCGGGCCTGACGGGAGGCATGGTTTTCTGGGACTACATCGTCCGGAGAATCAGCCCTCTGCGCCGCCGTGCCCGCCCTGCCTGGCAGTACACGGGCTCCGACGACATGACCAGGACAGCTCTCAGAGGTAGGTTACTTGTTTCTCTCTCTTCCCGGTGTTTCTTGCAATTGCCGCCAAGCTAACAATGACTTCCCTTGCTCTAACTTCTTTAGCCGCAAGGGACTTGTCCCCCACCAAGCTCGAATCCTGGATGGGCTTGCTGGGCGCCTCCAGCAACGTCCCGCCTTTCCCTGCGGGCGCGCTCCCACTCTGCCAAGTGGAGCCCCGGGAACGCGTGGCGATCACCCGCGCCATGCCCACCATGGACGCCCTGGGGCTGGTGAACACCCCCCGCCAAGTGGCGTTGACGATCCGGGACCCTCCTCCAGCTGGCGACCAGAGGAGGGGCAAGCGCCCTGCCGACGACGACGCCTCTGGCGCTAGTCCCAGGAGGGTTCGCATTGCGCCAGGGGGCACCGCGACTACAACCGGAGTGAGGAGCTTTACGGTGGCCGCAGCTTCCACTTCGACCGGCGTCGCCCCGGCTATAGCTCCGCCGGCGCGGGTCGACCCTCCGCCGCCACAGGCGCAGGTCGATCTGCCTCCGCTGCCACCGCCGGCGCCGGTCCTCCCTCCGTCGCCGTCGACCCAAGTCGATCCGCCTTCACCGCTGCCGCCGGCACCGGTTCTCTTCTTCCGCCCGCCGCGGTCGATCCACCTCGCGCGCCCGCCGCGCGCGGCGAGTTGACCCACCTCCGCCGCCGCCGGCACCGGTCCTCCCTCTGCTGCTGCCGGTGCAGATCGTTCCTCCAGGGCCGGCGCCGCGAGGGGGACTACGGCTCGCCCCGTCCACGCCTCGTTTCCAGAGGCCTTCTGCTGGGTACAAAAACAGACACAACACACTGTCAAGTTCATTTAACCTGAGTGGCTTACCTCTTTTTTACCTTCAGGGCGTCTACTTCGAGTGCCCCAACCAGGGGCGACCAGGGCGCCACAGCAGCCGCGGCAGCGCCGGATGAGCACCCAGGCGGCCCAGGCGACCACCCGGTGGGGACCACCAGGCACTGTCACTGTTCTTGCAGCACAATTAATGCCCTGACGCAGCCATCCTCTCCCGTGCTACGGGCCCTGCGCCTGCCGACTACGCCCGCTCTGCTGGGGTGGGAAATTGCATCATGACACCTTTTGCATTGATGGTGCACGTTGGGAACATGGGCCGCCATACTGTGGCCTTCATTACCCCCATTTAATGCGCACGACACGCATTAAATGTCTCTGACCTTCTGGGTGGCCGCACTGGCCATGAAGTGGCCTCGAGGCCCGGCGCCCGGTAGCGTGGCCTGGTCGCCACTGCCGCCGGCGATCACACCTGGCCCGGCCGTCGGCGGCGTGGCACAGTCACCACTGCCGCCGGCGATCACACCTGGTATTTGTCGGTAGCGTGGCCTGGTCGTCACCTGTCCGCCTGCGATCACACAACTGACCGCTGGCTGCGTGGCCTGCTCGCCACCTGCCCGCCGGTGATCACACAGCTGACCGCCAGTGACGTGGCCTGGTCGCCACCTGCCCGCCGGCGATCACACAGCTGACCGCCATCGGCGTCGCCTGGTCGCCACCCGTCTACTAGCGATCACACCGCTGTCCGCCAGCGGCGTGGCCTGGTCACCACCTGCCCGCTGGCGATCACCAAGTCATCCTCCAGCGTCGTGGCCTAGCTACCACATGTCCGCTGGACGACGTCCTGTTCGGATGCTAGCGGGGTGGCCTGGACGTCATGTGTCCGCTGGCGGCTCTTACTAGAGCGTAGTGGGCACCCTAGTGTAGAATACGCCGACAAGATGTTTAGAGTACCTGTCGTCCAGTCTATGTTAGTGGACATAGGATTGGATACACCGGTAGAGCCTACGTTGTTTTCAGGAGAGGACGTCAGCTGCTGCAGCATCGCGCCACGCACTATGGTCACACGAGGTATGAGGCAATTCAGGGGGCTGCTCGCAAGGTCGTGCTACAGATCTGCTGTTATCATCGTATCAGATGGTCGGTCCTTGTCAGGGCCCATCTTGATCAGCTCAGGCGTCGGGAGGAGGCCGTACCACATATCACAGCACTGCCAGCCTATCCAGTCATACCTCCGTCTCCACCGACTCCTCTGGTCCCCGAGCCGACACTCAGCGACCCTACACAAGCACCAGTCGATGTTGAGCCTGGACCAAGTCGCCGCCGCACTGGCAACCTGCAGGAGTATCTGAGTAGGTTCACCCCAGCTCCACCGACAGCCCCTACGCGACTTCCAGCTCGCCGACGATTCCCGTGGATCGTGTACAGCGATGAGGATTCGGAGGTTGAGCCAATGGAGGTCGAGTGGGAGCCTGCTTCAGCCGACGAGGATGAGTAGATGACTGACGTAGACTAGAAGTTTCCCAGTTTTGTAATAAAAAGTACTTATGTTTTAAATCCTCGATTTTGGTAGCATGAGGTTTTATCGACTTTTGCTGTAATAATTATATAGTCTAAATAAAGCCTTATTGTATAGTATTTTCTGGGTGTCTGGTTCATTCTCGTGAATGTTTAATGTTTGATTATAATTCCCTCAAAAATTGAACTAAATTCAACTTATTAACTTCTCTGCATTTGTGACTTTGCTCTTACCTGAATTGAATTTTCAGGATGCCAGTCATGACATCTATAAATCAGTTGTTGGAGAGGGAGAACACTCCGGAGACACATAATCCCAGAGTTACCTTACCCACGCCGATTCAACCAAACCCTGTCCATCCAGCAGCCAGAGCTTCCTCTTCACGCCGTCCAAATCATCGTGAACCTACACCACCACCCCCACTCCCAGCTCAGCAAGAGGCAGTTTTGGAAGAACAATTACCAGGGCCACCCACTATGGCTCAGGTTCTTGCCATGATTGAGCAGGGCCGACGGACCAACACGCTCTTGCTTCAGCAGTTGGTACAGAACACAGGGAATCTCGGTGCAATTGCTGCAAGAGGTGGCAATGGAGGTGCACCACCACAGTCCAAGCTGAGTGAATTCCTGAAGACCCGACCACCTACCTTCTCTACTTCAACGGATCCTCTAGATGCAGATGACTGGCTGCGCACCATTGAGACTAAGTTGGTCATAGCTCAGTGTAATGACCATGAAAAAGTTCTTTACGCATCCTATCAATTGGAAGGTGCTGCCGCAGTCAGGTGGGAGTCTTACCAAGCAATGAACCCGTCAGATCAAGAGATTTCCTGGACTGCTTTCAAGGAAGCTTTCCGTCAGGCTCATATCCCCAGAAGCCTGGTGGACATCAAGAGGCAAGAATTCCTTGACCTGCGTCATGGAAATCAGACGGTGATGGAATATCATCACAGATTCAATTATCTTTCCCGCTATGCAATGTCAGAGGTAACATCTGAAGCAAGGAAGATGGAGCGTTTTTAGGACAATCTCAATGAGGAGATTAGGTGCATGCTAGCAGTTCATGATTTTCCAAATTTCCAGACATTGGTCGACAAAGCTATCAGGGCAGAGTACAGTGTCAAAGCTGTGACTGAAAGTAGAAAGAGGAAATGGATGGCTCAGAAGGCCTCTAATGCTAGTTCATCCAGACCTCGCCTCTCACCGCAAACCAATGCTCGATCAAGTGCTCCACAGCAGCAGAGGCGTCAGGGACCAGTTCCTAGGGCCCAGCCACCACCTGCTCGTCCTACGGGTAACTTACCTGCTCGCACTGCTGGAGCACATAATCAAAACCCCAATGTCACTTGCTTTATGTGTAAGGAGCGTGGACACTATGCAAACAACTGCCCACAGAAAGGTACAGCTCAGGCAGGCCAAGGGACTCAGTAGCGACCCCCAGGTCGTCCTCGAGGACCTGGTGGACAGCAGACTACCATACCAGTACCTTCTCAAGCTTAGGGAGCGAATCGCGGTCGACTCCATCATGTGACCGCCGAAGAAGCGAATGAAGCCCCAGATGTGATTCTTGGTACGTTCCTTGTCCAATCCGTACCAACTCTAGTACTATTTGATTCTGGTGCTTTGCATTCCTTCATATCTAAGAAGTTTGCTGAATAAAATTATGTTCCGACTGATCTTCTTTCCACTAGTATGGTAATCTATTCACCTGGAGCTGTTATGAAAACAATAAAATCTGTCCTAAGGTCAGCATTGAAATAAATGGAGTCTTGTTTGATGCAGACCTTATCCTTATAGAAACATCAGGTCTAGATGTAATTCTCGGAATGGATTGGTTAGCAAAGAATAAGGGGCAAATAGATTGTGCAAACCGATCCATATCCCTCATTAATTTTGAAGGAGTCCAAGTAAAATTTTCTTCCTATCGAAACCTTTCCAATTCCACTCCTTGTCTAAACTCAACTTTAGTAGAAAAGTTGAACGCCATCCCTGTGGTGTCCAACTTTCCAGATGTCTTTCCAGAGGAATTACCAGGTATTCCACCTGATCGTGATATAGAGTTTACCATTGATCTTGTACTTGGTATAGCCCCAATTTCTAAACGCACCTACCGAATGCCACCAAATGAATTAATTGAGCTCAAGAAACAAATCCAAGAACAATTAGACAAAAAATTCATCCGACCTAGTTCTTCCCCATGGGGTAGTCCTGTCCTCTTCGTCAGTAAGAAGGATGGTAGTTTACGCATGTGTGTGGACTATCGTGCTTTGAATGACGTCACTATCAAAAATAAATACCCCTTACCTCGTATCGATGATCTATTTGATCAACTGAGTGGTGCCCAAATCTTTTCAAAGATTGATCTTCGGCATGGATATTATCAGTTGAAAATCAGACCCGAAGACATTCCAAAAACAGCTTTTACCACACGTTACGGCTTATATGAGTATGTTGTAATGTCTTTCGGACTTACTAAAGCTCCCGCCAGCTTTATGTGCCTGAAGAATAAAGTCTTTATGGAGTATCTAGATAAGTTCGTAGTGGTGTTCATAGATGATATCCTTATTTACTCCAAATTTGAAGAGGATCATGCACAGCATCTGTGCAAGGTACTCGAGAAACTTCGAGAGCACAAGATTTATGCTAAGTTCGAGAAATGCGAATTTTGGTTAAAAGAAGTCGCATTCCTCGGACATATCCTTTCCAATGGTGGAATTTCTGTTGATCCTGGTAAAGTTCAAGCAGTTCAGAACTGGGAACAACCCAAATCAGTACCCCAGATTCGAAGTTGTGGCGTAAGAGCCAACAGACACCTCCGGATCGGGTGTATATGAAGTTCGAACAGGGGGCTTTCGTGGAGATCGCTCGAAGGATGGAGAAAAGGAATCAAAGGCGAAGCTTGCAAGGGGACGCTTGGGTTTACCCAGGTTAGGGCCCTCCTAACGAGTAATAGCCCTAGTCCTATTTATCTGTTCTTGCTTGTGTTCTTGGGGGAAACTGAGACAATCTCAACAGACGGAACGGCTCTTCAGAGGTTGAAGAACCAAAACCAAAAAACCTCCAACCCCTTCTCCCATGCACCCCGGCTGCCTTTTATACTTGGGCTGGCTGGGGCGCATGAGAGCTTACATCAGTGTACCACACTCATTACACTGCCATACCGCATTTAATGCACCTGTCACTACTCTTGCATCGCACTTAATGCTCTGATATAGCCGACTTCACCCCGGCCTCAGGCCCCGTGTGCCTGCCAGCTCCGCCCGCCTCGCCAGGGGGGGATTTCGACGTGACGACACCCGTAATAAATGCGCGTCTTAGGAACATGCGCCGTCACACTGTGGCCTTAATTACCCCCATTTAATGCGCGCGATACGCATTAAATGCTTTTGATCCTCTGTGTGGTGGCACAGACCACTAGGTGGCCTCAGGAGCTGAGCGCCAATGGTGTGGCCTGGACGCCACCTGTTCGCTGGGCGACCACCATACTGACCGCTAGCGCCGTGGCCTGGTCGCCACCTGTCCGCTGGGCGACCATCTTGCTGACCGCCAGCGGCGTGGCCTGGACGCCACCTGTCCACTGGGCGATCACCATCCTGACCGCCAACGGCGTGGCCTGGACGCCACCTATCCGCTGGGCGACCATCTTGCTGACCGCTAGCGGCGTGGCCTGGACGCCACCTATCCGCTGGGCGACCATCTTGCTGACCGCTAGCGGCGTGGCTTGGACGCCACCTGTTCGCTGGGCGACTGTAACACCCCAATTTTTGCTTTTCATGAATTTAAATGTTATTTTGCACTTTGGTGAATTTTTGGAATTTTCTGGAATTTATTTGGATTTATTTGAATTTATTCCCTTTTGAAATAATTAAAGAATTAAAAGTTGCAAATAAAATTTTGTTGGAAATATTTTATTTGAGTCCCAAATGCCCCAAAATATTTTCTAAATTTTTTTTGGAATTTTTCTGAGTATTTTGCTATTTTTAATGAATTAAACGAATTTCTGGGAATTATTTTGAATAATTAATCGCTTCGGGTTTAGTACTGTTCCTCGGGTCCGAGTCAGACTCGAGTCCGACCCGAACCTGACCGCGCCAGTCGTCTCGATCGAACTACGTCACTCGAACCCAACCTCAACCCAAATCGCGTGACCGTTGGATCAAGATCCACCGTCACGAACGCGCCACGTCGCCCGAACCCGAGCTCGACCGAGCCAGCCAAGTCACCGGGCAGGACCTGAGCCCAAACCCCGTGCCCGTTGGATCAAGATCCAACGGTCCACGTTGAGCCACGTCACTAAATCTGAATTGGATTCGGATTCCGCCGCCGCAGCCGGGTGGACCTCGGTCTCTGCGTGATTCACGGAAGCCGAGGCCCCTATTTAATGCGCCGCCACCGCCATCGTGTTCTCCGTTTCTTTGCGCACCCATAGCCCTAGTCCATCACGCTAGAGCAGCCGCCGTTCGCCCGCGAGAGCTCGCCGTAGTTGGTCGTGCGTTCTGCCGCGGCTTCGCGCCGTTTCCGCCGTCACCGAGCACAGATCCGGAACCGCAAGGACAAGCCGCGTCGGGGGGCACCTTTCACCTCGCCGTCCTCGAGCTCTCTCCACCGTCCGATCAAGATCCGAGGGCCCAGATTCGTCCACGTCATCCTCGAGTAATTTTTCACGTTTTAGTTTTTAGATCTATTTCCAACCGTTGGATCTAGATCCAACGGTTTAGATCACGCCACGTAGCCGTAACTGCACCGTGCTTGGATAGATCTCAGCCGTTAGATCTAGACCGTACGTCTAGGGTTAGCCCATGTTGTAACTTTAGATTGGATCTTGACCGTCCGATCAAGATCGAACGGTCCAGATCAGCCGAGTTGTTTTCCAAATGCATGTGGTTAGATCCGATCTGGGCCGTTGATTTTCAAATCAACGGCCGAGATCTAGCCACGTGGCCGGAAGGCTGACCGTCGTGGTCGGCCAGCGATCATCGATCGCCCGTGGCGTCGGACGTGGCGTCACGTGGGACCAGCGTCGATGACCGCCGAACCGCACCATGACGTCACCCATGACGTCATGCTGACGTCACGGTGGGGCCCGCATGTCAGAGCCCTCGGTCGAATCGTGCGCTGACGTCACCCGAGGGGCCCACCTGTCAGAGGCACACGTGCCATGGACGGGTCCACGGTGGACCGAGCCGAACCGCGCGCCGGGTCCATGGACCCGAGGCGACGTGGCGGCCTCTGATTGGTCCACGTGTCATGCTGACGCAATAAATTATTTTCCGAAAAAGAAATTATTTATTTAATTCGGTTTTTTGATTTTAAATATAGATTCAAACTTCAAACGCTTATAACTTTTGCGTTTCAACTCTGATTTGGGTGATTCAAATTTCTAAATTTTCATAAAAATAAGACCTACCCAAATATGAATTTTAATTAATTTTTGATTATGAATATTTCCCTGTTTATATTTAATTAATGTTTTCTTTAAACTTTAAACGATTATAACTTTTGCATTTTAACTCCGATTTGGATGATTCCAGTTTCTAAAAATTTATAAAAATGTGTTCTCTATGTTTATGAAGTTTATTTGAACTTTTGAACACTCTTGTGTACTGTTTTATTGATTGATTGCTATTTGCACGCGTTACGAGTAGACGTTGAAGTGCCCGAAGGCTTCGAAGGTGAAGTGTTGACCCAGGAGCCAGCTCAAGACCAAGAAGAAGTAATCTTTGAAGGCAAGTTGTGCTTTGACCATGTTGATCCCATTTTGAAATTATTTTGATTTAATTTATTGCATGCTAGTTTAACTAGAAAATGCTTTAGCTAATTTTTGGGAAATTAGTTAAACGCCAACTTTGCACTATGACACCTTGATTATTATTTATGTGCCATGACCCCTTGTCACCCTTGTTGTGGATTATTAGTTGGGCTTTTCTAAATTGCCAACATGGGTAATTAGACCGATGTAGTATGCTTAGCCTTGCCACGTAGCATGTTTTTGACAATTACATGATAACATTGACTTAATGAGATATGGAACCTATTTTGAGAAGTGTCATGTGTTATTGATGATGATATTGATGGCACGTGGTGCGTGGTAAACAACTGGGGTTTGATAAATAGTTTTCGACCGGGGCATGTTGCAAGAATGATCGGGTGGGCCTATTGTGGCACCGGGAACATTGATTTGGTTCTTCGGGTAGTCTTGCCCTGGTCACCCTAAGGACTTAACCTTGCAAGCCTTTGAACTGAGTCAAACATGCAACCACATGTCTGTAATGGGATGGACCTAGTTGATTAAGTCACTAATAACGTACCTGTGGGACCTCGGGGGGTCAACTATACCTTTTGTGTAGTTGTACGGGGGAGCGTACCGGGGCTGCGGCCAGGTACCCATCTAACGGTTGATTGGTCTAAACTTCGCCTTCGCTAAGGGAAGGGTTAGTGTGCAATAACCGGGGAGGCCCACTTGTGCTGTTAGAAGTTTCCGAAAGATTTTGTTACGGACACTCGCCTTTGTGGTGTTTGGTTGTATCTTGTGGGTAAAGTGCATAACCTCTCCAGAGTGTAAAATCTATTCGAATAGCTGTGTCCGCGGCATTGGACATTGCTCGGGAATTACAATCAAGGGTTAGACTTTCTTGAAAATAACTTGTACTTGAAAGGTTTGGTAAGGTTTAATAATGACGTTGATGGAAATGTGGATTAGGAATGGGAAAGATGTTTATTTAACTCCTGGAAAAGTTATTGATCTTATACATGTTTCTACCCCAAGTGGCCGCCACAGGGGCGATCACTGCACCGCACCGACCGAGGGCGAGTTGGGCGTGCAGCCCACTCCGGAGGCCTCCAACGCTTCAGTTCCATCGGCGGATGCGGACGCTCTGCTGGCCGCCCTCGGCGAGCTGCACTCCAGCATGAGCAATCGCCTTGCGATGAGCAAGGACAGCCTGAAGGAGGCCGCCGTGGAGATCAACCGCCTCTGCAAGGTGGCGCAGGACTGGTGCGGTCAGGCAGAGCAGGAGCTGCAGCGGGAGAGGATGCAAGGAACCCTCCGTGTCGAGGAGCTCACCAGGGAGCGCGACGCGGAGAGGAGTGACCGACTCCGCGCAGAGGTCGAGACCACCTCCATGCTGCGCCCCGCCTTCGACCGGATGGTGGCCAGTCTGGCGCCGCTGGGGCTGGAGCAGCCGCCCCCCCTTGAGCAGAGGGCACGACACTATGCTTTCTGCATGTGCCATGTCGCCGACTTCCTCACCCTTATGCCCGCCGCCTTAGCCACCCAGTCCAGTCAAGAAGGGTGCGCAGTCGCGGCAGCCACGGCAGCAATCGTGCTAGCGTCTTTGCGCCGGCCGGATGCCAACTTCGACCCCCTAGCCGTCATCTAGGGGGTGGAAGGGGACTGGGCCCGTGCAGAGGCGCAGGTCCCTGACACCGCCGAACAGGTCGCCGGTCAGCTCGAGATGGTCAACCCGGCGCTGGAAGCAGTGGCCGAGGACGTGGCTCTTGGGCTGGACACCGGTCCGGCAGAGGACCAGGGGGCCGCGGAAGCCGCGGCGGACGAGGAGTGAAGACCCTCGACTTAGTTTTTCTTGTCTTTTGTTTTGTCTTCATCTGTAAAAAAACTCCTGCAAGTTAGCCCTTACTCATGAATGCACGTGCTTCCCTTTACATGTCTTATGCTTGAATGTTTGTCCGCGCGCCCCACTTTGCTGGTTCTGCACGAGCGAACAGGCAGCCGCATGCTTTTATGGTTAGTCTGGATGCAGGGTTCGAGACCCTCGCGCCGGAAAACCTTCATCTCAGGACCTTAGGACCATGTGAAATTAACTACTCTCGCGGTCTCTTAGGACCGAACACTTGGTGAGGCATGGTAGGGTAGTAGGCTCTCGGTAGCGGTGTTTAAGTCGCCGGTTCTCACGGGGACACCCGGAGCGTCATGACCGTGTTGAGAACCGTGCCAAACCAGCCGCCCGATCGCCCATCCCTGCTCGCCGTGCTCACCCAGTGGTTCCACTTTTACCGTCGAGATTTCAGAGAGTCGCAAGGTACTGAGGGCGACTACGCGGATGCGGCCCACCAGGGTGCAAACCAGAAAAAGAGAACGAAGATGATAACTGTTTTGAATAAAAACAGAGGCTTCCCCCGACCAGCCAAACAGAGGAAAACTCAGTCCGGCTGGTCGGGGCACATAGCTCTGCACTTACAGCCACTTTAGGGATATAACTTGCGCAGAAACTCTATGTTTTGGGACTTCGCCAACTCCTCCCCGTCTTCAGTGGCCAACCTGACCGCCCCGGGGCGAGAGACTGAGACCACCTTGAAGGGGCCCTCCCACTGGGGAGACAGTTTGTGCAACCCGACATGCGTCTGAATTCTGCGCAAGACCAGGTCGCATACTGCCAGTGTTCTCTCGCTGACCCGGGCAGCGTGGTACCGCCTGAGACTTTGCTGGTACCGGGCAGCGCGCAAGGCTGCACGTTCTCGCATTTCTTCAAGGAGATTGGCTTCCTCTCGACGCAGATCTTCCTGGCCTTCCTCCGTGAACGCCGCGAGGCGCGGTGATCCCAAGGCCAGCTTCGAAGGCAAGATAGCTTCCGCGCTGTAGACCAGGAAGAAAGTAGTTTCTCCGGCGGCCCGGCTGGGGGTGCTACGAAGTGACCACAATACTGCCGGGAGCTCTTCAGTCCACCGGGCTCCGCGCTTATGGAGTCGATCAAACGCCCTGGTTTTGAGGCCCTTCAGCACCAGCGCATTGGCCCGCTCAACTTGGCCGTTACTCCTTGGGTGGGCTACCGAAGCAAAACAAACCTTGGTGCCCATTTCTTCACAGAAACCCAAGAAGGCAACGCTGGTGAACTGTGTGCCATTGTCGGTGATGATGCGGCCGGCGACCCCGAAGCGGATGAAGATTCCTTCCATGAACTTGACTGCGGCGGCGACAGTAATGGCCCTAACTGCTTCGGCTTCCACCCATTTGGTAAACTTGTCGATGGCGACGAACAGATGGGTGTAGCCCCCTGTGGCCTGCGGGAACGGGCCCATGATATCCAACCCCCAGACCGCGAAGGGCCATGGGAGCGGTATGTTTTGCAGAGCCTGGGCTGGTCGGTGGATTTGCTTGGCGTGGAACTGGCACGCCTCGCACTTACTCACCAGCTCGCAAGCATCTTGGAGGGCGGTTGGCCAATAGAACCCTTAACGGAAAGCTTTCCCAACCATCGTTCGACTGGACATATGGCTCCTGCACACGCCTCCATGGATATCAGAGAGCAGACTGCTCCCCTCTTCCCGAGTGATGCACTTCAGAAGAATTCCGTTTCTACCCTGGCGGTACAGGTCCCCGCCCACCAGGGTATAGCACTTGGCCTTTCGTGCTATCTTCTCCACTGATGCATCATCGTCGGGGCACACTTGATCCCGCAGGTAGGCCAGGGATCGGATCCATCCATGTGCCTTCCCGGTCAAGTGTGGCGACCACTCAGTGATCGCCCGGGTACTTCGTCTGGCCAGACGTTTCCACCGGTACTACTGTCCCTTCCTGAACGAGGGCTGAAGTAGCGTCACCATCGTCCCCCACTAAGCAGGGGCTGCGATGGGCGGTCGCGAAGCCTTTCTTCAAAGACTCGATCGAATAGGGATTTTGTCGGCGCGAAGCCGCGCGAGCCCGTCCGCCAAGTAGTTGTCGCGCCGGGGGATATGAGTATACCCCAGCCCGTCAAAGTGTCGCTCCATTTTTTTGACCTCTGCCAAGTACACCGCCATGATAGGATCAGAGTAGGAGAACTCCTTTCTCGCTTGGTTGACGACTAGCAGGGAGTCGCCCTTGACTTGCAGACGCCGAACACCGATGGCTGCGGTGGCCCGAAGTCCCGCCAGCAAGCCTTCATACTCAGCAACGTTGTTGGTGGCCTTGAAGTCCAGGACGACCACGTACTTGAGGAGGTCTCCGGTTGGGGTAACCAGGAGGACCCCAGCCCCCGTGCCTTCGAGCCTGAAGGAGCCGTCGAAGTAAAGTGTCAGCTTCAGACTTGGTAGGAGTCCATTCGATGATGAAGTCTACCAATCTTTGACTCTTGATTGCAGTGCGGGGGGCGAATTTGAGGCCGAACTCCCCCAGCTCCACGGACCACTTGGCAATGCGGCCCTCCGCTTCACGATTGTGAAGGATCTCACACAAGGGATAGGCAGAAACTACTGTGACTCCCTTCCTTTGAAATAATGCCGCAACTTCCTGGATGCCACCAACACGGCGTACACCATCTTTTGGGCTTGCGGGTACCTTGTTTTCGCATCATGCAACACCTTGATGATGTAGTAAACTGGGCGCTGGATGCCTTCCCGCTCTGCCACCAGTGCCGCGCTCACAACCGCAGGACTGGCCACCACATATAACAGTAGCGGCTCGCCCGACTCGGGGGCGACCAGTACCGGAGGGGAGGAGAGGTACTTCTTCAGATCTTCGAGTGCTTGTTGTGCTTCCGTAGTCCATTCGAAGAAGTCAGTTTTCTTTAACAGCTTGAAAAAGGGGAGGCTCCTTTCTCCTAGCCGGGCTATGAACCGGCCGAGAGAGGCCAGGTGACCAGCTAAGCACTGTACTTTCTTGAGCCGTGTGGGTGGCTGCATGTGCTCGATGGCCGCAATCTTTTCCGTGTTGACCTCGATTCCACAACTGGAAACGAGGAACCCGAGCAGTTTTCCGGACACACACCGAACACACACTTCTCAGGATTCAGCTTCAAACAATACTGCCGGAGGTGGGAGAAAGTCTCCTCTAGATCTTCAATAAGCACAACAGTCTTTTTGGTCTTCACTACCAAGCCATTAACATACACTTCAAGGTTTCTTCCAATCTGTGACCGAAATAAGCGTCCAGGAAGCACAAGACCTCGCACCTTGCTGTGGAGTCGACGACGATGTCTATTCGCGGCAAAGGGTACGGGTCCTTAGGACAGGCATTATTAAGGTCGGTGAAGTCGATGCACATCCGCCACTTCCCGTTTGACTTCTTGACAAGCACGGGATTGGCCAGCCACTCAGGGTAGGTGGCCTCCCGTACGATCCTTGCATGTAGCAATTTCTCCACCTCATCCCGAATGACATCTTGCCACTCTAGTGCCTACCTCCGGACTTTCTGCCGGACTGGGTGCACTCTAGGGAGCATTGCCAATCGGTGCCCAATCACCTCCCTAGGGACCCCGGTCATTTCAGATGGTTCCCAGGCAAACACATCTAGGTTGGACCAGAGGAAGGTGACGAGCGCGTCTTCCTATTTGGTGTTGAGGTTGGCGCTGATCTTCATGACCTTCCCAGAACCGTCCTCACCCATGGGGACCACCTTCACCTCACCCGAGGGATCGGGTGAAGCGCGGGCCTTGACCGGGGAGACCTCTGGGCAGTCGTCCTCGCCTCGGGCCGAACAGGTGGCGCCGGCCATGTCCAGCACCTGCTTGCTGAGGCGCAGGGCTTCTAGCCGATCCACCTTCACAGTAATTGGGCCTCCAGGCCCAGGGATCTTCACCATCATGTAGGCATAATGCGTGGCCGCCATGAACTTGACCAAAGCTGGTCGGCCAAGTAAAGCGTTGTAGGGGAGGTCGAAGTCGGCAACCTCAAAATTGACTCTCTCTCTGTCCGGAAGTTCTCCACACTTCCGAATGTGACGGGCAGCCGGACTTATCCCAGGGGCGTCAAGCCTACCCCGGGGGCAACTCCGTAAAAGAGAGGGGCCGGGTGCAACTCATTATAGGGAATTTGGAGTGCCCTGAACGCCCCAACTGACATGAGGTTGCTGGAGCTTCCTCCATCAACAAGCACTCGCTCGAGTCTCGCATTTCGGACCATGGGAGAAACCACAATCAGAAGATGGCTCGGGCCGGAAGCGCTCTCCGGGTGGTCGGCTCGACTGAAAGTGATCGGCACCTCTGACCATTTCAGTGGCCTGCTCGCCCTGGGGGTTGGCACGGTGGCACACACCTCCCTCAACTCTCGCTTGTACTGCGAGTTTTAAGAGTAGGTGGCGGAGCCACCATAAATGAACGCCACTGTGTGCTCCGCTTGCTGAAAGGCCAACGGAGCAGGGTCTTCACCTGCATCGTCGTGGTCGTCTTCGCGGTGTTCCTTGAGCTGCTGTTCCACTAGTTTGGACACGACCTGGCAATCTACCAAATCATGTCCGCTGATCCTGTGGATGGGGCAATAGGGTTTGCCCCCGTCTTCTTTTCGACGGGGTGAACGGTGGTCCCTGCGATCACCCCTCCTATCCCGACGGTCGCGCCTCTGGGGCTTGGCTTCTGGCCCAGCGACCAGGATCTCTCCTGCGCCGGCCTCCTTGCGCTTCTTCTTCTTCTTGTGATTGGAGGCTTTCGAGGTTCCCGCCTCGCTGTGGCCGGAAGGCCCTACCGCGCGCTCCCGGGCCTCCGCCGCCCTGGCGCATTTATGCGCCAAGGAGAACAGCTCGGAAGTGGTCGATATAGTGCGGGTAGCCATCTTCTCTCGCATCTTCTGATCCCGGACCCCCCTCCGGAACGCGATGATCACCGATTGCTCGGAAATCCAGGGGATTGTGTTACGGCAGTGGCTGAACCGCCAGATAAATTCCCTAAGGGACTCCCCATTTGTCTTTTCCAGGGCGTGGAGGTCGTCCTCCACGCTTGGCTGAGTGTAGGAGCCATGGAAGTTGGCGACAAAAAGGTCGCACAGTTCTTCCCACGAGTGCACGGAGCCTCGCGGGAGGTTCAGCAGCCAGGAGCGGGCAGAGCCCGTCAGCGACGTCGGGAGGTAGTTGGCCATGATCTTTTTGGACCTCCTACGGCACGCACCACTGTAGTGTAGATCTACAGGAACTCGTCCGGGTTGGTGGTACCGTCGTACTTTTCGATGGATGCAGGGCAGAATCTCTCCGGCCACGCAGCTTGGCGTAGGCGGAGGGAAAACGCCTGGCATCCAACGTTGTAGGGGGAGCAGCGTCGCTTGCCCACTCCTCGGCCCTAAGAGGGGGTCGAGGAGTGTGAGTCTACGCTCTCCCTGAAGTCAGGGGGCGAGATCTCCCCCCGACCGCTAGGCGTCGGGCGGCCAGCGCGATGTTGCGCATGCTCACGACGCCCCCTAAGGGTATTGCGCAAGTCACCATCGCGCTGGAGCCGCCTTTAGTCTAGACGAGCCTTTAGATCCTCGTGGCCCCCCACTGGCTTGGGGGGACTGCGAGAAGGGGTGGGAGCATGTGCACGTCCCCCGATATCCGAGGGGGCTGCAACCTGCCCACCCTTCCCTTTGTCCCGGCCCTCGTGGCCAGAAAGAACTTTGCTAGGGCGGCTGGAAGCCTGCACATCGACCACGCGCAGGTCCTGCCGCCCAACGCCGGAAGCGCCCGGCTGGTTTGCCGCCTCTACCTGTTGCTGGGCGGCATCCACTAGGCGGGCGATGTCCCGCAGCCATGGAGCGGCCAGGGTTTCGCCCCCTAGCGTAACTGGAGGGTGATCGAGGAGCAGCCGGGCCGCATGAAGATTCCGCGCTGGGGTGTCGTCTCCCATCAACAGGCCCCGTCGGACGGGCTGTCCTCCGAGCGCGAAAGCAACACGTGTCCCTCTCAGGACGGAGGGACCCGGGAGGTCCGGCATACTGGCCGAGGCGCCGGATCGGCTCACAGTGCTTTGCTCTCTTCGAGCGGTCGTGCTTGGAACGTGAATCCGCCATGCCGACGATCGCCAAAGCTTCTTGCAAGCTTCGCGAGAAGGTTGAAGAAGAAAGGTCAATCTGGCCACCGAGCCCCCTACATGGCGCACCACTGTCGGTGTAAGAGCCAACAGACACCTCCGGATCGGGTGTATATGAAGTTCGAACAGGGGGCTTTCGTGGAGATCGCTCGAAGGATGGAGAAAAGGAATCAAAGGCGAAGCTTGCAAGGGGACGCTTGGGTTTACCTAGATTCGGGCCCTCCTAACGAGTAATAGCCCTAGTCCTGTTTATCTATTCTTGCTTGTGTTCTTGGGGGAAACTGAGACAATCCCAACAGACGAAACAGCTCTTCAGAGGTTGAAGAACCAAAACCGAAAAACATCCAACCCCTTCTCCCATGCACCCCGGCTCCCTTTTATACTTGGGCTGGCTGGGGCGCATGGGAGCTTACATCAGTGTACCACACTCATTACACTACCATACTGCATTTAATGCACCTGTCACTATTCTTGCGTCGCACTTAATGCTCTGACATAGCCGACTTCACCCCAGTCTCGGGCCCCGTGTGCCTGCCGGCTCCGCCCGCCTCGCCAGGGGGGGATTTCGCCGTGACGTCACCCGTAATAAATGCGCGTGTTGGGAACATGTGCCGTCACACTGTGGCTTTCATTACCCCCATTTAATGCGCACGATACGCATTAAATGCTTTTGATCCTCTGTGTGGTGGCACAGACCACTAGGTGGCCTCGGGAGCTGAGAGCCAGCGGTGTGGCCTGGACGCCACTTGTCCGCTGGGCGACCACCATACTGATCGCCAGCCGCTGGGCGACCATCTTGCTGACCGCCAGCGGCGTGGCCTGGACGCCACCTGTCCGCTGGGCGACCATCTTGCTGACCGCCAGCGGCGTGGCCTGGATGCCACCTGTCCGCTGGGCGACCACCTTGCTGACCGCCAGCGGCGTGACCTGGACGCCACCTGTCTGCTCGGTGACCATCTTGCTGACCGCCAGCGGCGTGGTCGGGACGCCACCTGTCCGCTGGGCAACCACCTTGCACCCTTACTGCAGTGAAGTGGGCACCCTGGTGTAGAATACACCGATAGAAGTTTTCTCGGTTTGGCAAGATATTATCGCCGCTTTATCGAGAATTTCTCAAAAATTGCTAGACCCATGACTCGACTCTTGAAGAAAGAAAAGAAGTTTGAATGGACGCCTGAATGTGAAGCAAGTTTCCAAGAATTGAAGAAAAGGCTAACCACAGCCCCAGTGCTAGTGTTACCTGATGTTCACAAAGGCTTCGATGTTTATTGTGATGCAACACCTCCCCTAAAATTTCGGGAGAGCTAGGGGGAGCGCCGCCGGGCTGGGCTTGGCAGGGAGGGGAGGCAGCGTCGGGCGGTGCGCTCCCGACGGCGTCGGGCGGTGGAGAGCAGATTTGGTGGAAAAAAGGAAGAGAGTGTGTCAAGGAACTAGGGCACTAGGGCATTAGGAAAAAACGGCGGGTATATCTGATTGTGCTCGGTAGAGACGACACTGGGCCGTAAGGGCTACCAGGGAGTCCTATTTACATCGGCCTGGCCAGGCCGACGTAAATACCGCCAGAAGGCCTATTTACGTCGGCCAAGCCGACGTAAATAGCCCTAGGCCGACGTAAACTAGCCTGTAGGATTTTTAAATTTTTTTGGCGTGGTTGGACGCTATTTCCGTCGGCCGGGCCGACGTAAATATACATATTTACGTCGTCTTAGCGTGGCCGACGTAAATAGACCCACATTTACGTCGGTTTTTTTAGGCCGACGTAAATATATTTGGCCGACGTAAATAGATCAGATTCCTGTAGTGTTCCCCCATGCGCCACCCCCTCCCTCTCCATCACACCTCTAGCCGGCCCTAGCACCTATCCGATCTCGCTGTTCGGGAGCTCCCCGTCCATGAAGATCTGGCGTTCCCGGCGATTGGAGCAGAGATCGTGCCGCGAGGAGGACACGTTCGTCGACCGGGTGATTCTCCGAGATGAGGTAAGGATTTGTGATTCTTTTTGGGGTGGTCTAGGTGCTGCTAGATGGGGGAGATTGGGGTTAAATTTGATGAATAGGTGTTGTTCCTAGTTGGAATTAGGGTTATTGCAAATCTGTCCAATGTTGTGATCTCGGGCAGATTGGACGCCTGGGCTTAGGGCTCGGTTTTGGCCATTTTAAAGCATTTCCTGTTCGGCTAGATGTTACAAAAGTTGTAGGTAATTAAATTATCTTTAATTGGACACCAAGAACGTTAAATTCCGTTCAGCCATTTAAAAGTTATAGATGTTTTACCGAGCGCTGTCAAATCTGTGACGTGATTGGGACAGATCGTGTTCAACTGTAGAATAGACAATTTTAGAGGCCGATTCAGTTTTCGCAAATACTTAGAAAAAGTTGGAAAATCTCCTAAGATTCGAGAAAATGTACTCGTTTACCTTATTCGGAGTTTTAGAGCTCAAGTTACGCTAGTTGGAAGCCCGCTGCCCCGTTGGACAGATTCTCTGTTTTTTGGGTCTTAGGAGTGGGTTCCGAAGTCGTTGTAGCCGATAGTTCTTGTGCTATTTTGTGGGCTTGTTTTGAGTGTATTGTACCTATGTGCAGGTGGTGTGACCCCGGGAGTGCCTTCCTCATCTCGCCACTCCGTCCCTCACGGTTGAAGGCAAGTGTATTGTAATGTTTGTGACTTGAATGGCGTTATGTTTTCGTTATGATGCGAGTTAAGCGTTGATATGTTTGCTTGCGATGTTTGATTCTTGAATGAGATAAGTGAATATGAATTGTTAGATGGTTATGCATTTGCTGAAGTACGAACGTTTGCAATGTTTATTCATGCTTATGGTATATTGGTGAGTATGTAGTGATGATGAGAATGATAAAGTGATGATAGTGAGTAAAAGGATATTGTACTTTACACCTGAACGATGAAAGGTAAACAGTGTATTCCTTGCATTCATGGCATGAGGACTAGCCAGGACGATGAGAAAGTCATAACTAATCCAGTAAGGTCGTTGAGAAAGTTATGACTAATCCGGAGCGCCACTGAGAAAGACCTACCTCGTAGTTCCATCCAAAGTTGTAAATGGGAGCGAGTCAGTAAGAGTAGGCACCTTCCGCGGGATGGAAGGGGAAGAGGGTGCACACCAACGGGTGTGCACTCGGTAATAATGGTATGTGCTAAGAAAAGAGACATGTGCATTGCATCGCATTGCATGAATGGGGATGATTATGAAATGTTTATGAAGTTGAACTATGAGATGCTTATGATGATGTGCTATGATATGTAATAACGATGCTATTGGTTAATGTTGTTGCTCTATTCCATTGCAATACACTTTGCTGAGTGATGAACTCACCTATTTTGATCCTACAAATTTCTTATATTTTATTGTACTTGTATGGTGCTTTCTTTAATCTAAGCCGTTATAACTCAGATTTGCTAGATGTACGGTTAGAATTTTTTTAGAATAATAACTTTCAATGGCTATAGTTTATCTTAGTTAAGGTCCACCAGATTAAGGCCTCGATTTTTAAAAAAAAATTCTAGCAGTTTTTCTCTTTTTCTTAACAACTCTAAAAGGCATGTCATAAGCTTTCAAAATATAATAGATTGATTTCAAAGTCCTATTCTTCTCATAAACAAAGAAGCGTAGTTCTCTAGTGTATTTTCATTTATTTTGTACCATTATTTTCCAAAAAAAAAGAAAAGAAAAGAAAAGAAAATAATTTGATCAAAGTCACCAAACATAAGCACAAAGATCACTCACAACCAAGTTGCATTTTGAGGCCATTTCTGCTTGCCAACTCCTCACACACACAAACAACATTTGTGTTCCTACTATCTTAGCTTAGCTAACCACCCAATGTCTAGGACTACTAGAAAACTATCCCAATGAGCGGTTGCATTGCCCTGTCTTCCTTTTGTTTTGCTTTTCTTTTTCTTTTTTTTTGCCAAAAATTAGCACGTCATTTGAAAACTTAAAATTAAGTCCACGTGTCGTAAAATTGTAATTGGTGTAAAATAGAATTTTTGAGACTCTTTTATGGAATAAGGAAGCAACAAAGTACTACAAAAATTACCATCATCTAGATAAAGGAAATAAAATAAGAATTCAATCATAACATCTCAGACAAAACTAGGTCAACATGGGCCAACCTAGGTCAAGCCTAACCCAACCCAACCCTGGCCTGGCACAAGTTCAAGAAAGGACAAACCCGACCTAAGCCCAAGCCCAAGCCCAAGCCAACACCTATCCCAAAATCAGCTATTTAAATCCCAAGGCCAGCATTTGAAAAGATTTCAAGAGGTGACGTAATTTCGAAGGTTGGATACTTGGACGGCTATGGCTTAATCAATCCGAATACGAGGTACACTGGTACAACTATAGTAAGAGATAGTTCTTGAAATTTTAGTCTTCAATCAATACTTTGACTATAATTTTGTATCATAATATACGAGAAAAACAATAAAAATTATATATTATGACAGCACAAAAATCCGGTGATATTATTTCTATATAGTAAATTTATATACTTTAATATATAATAGTGATCAAAGTTTTAAAACCTTGACTAGGTGGATCCACCATGATCTACATTTGTGCACGGATGGAATACGGAGTAGTAGCAGATTTACTAAAAAAAATAACCTGCAGCTGGAGAGCACCAAGATAGAGATGTGACACACAACGGCAATTTTCACCACGGTTTAATTAGACGTGTGTTAGTGAAGAGACAAGGCCCGTCTCAGCAGCAGCTATCTTGCAAGCCATAAGCCCATAATAATGTCATGTACTCATGTGACACGTTACCATTGCGAATTCGCCATTTCTGCTGCTAGGGTCAGTTTCTTTTTTCTCATTTGTTCTGAAAGTTTTGCTTTCGACCGAAACGGCGAAGCTAAAGCAGGCTAGAGATTATCTATTTTACTCCTTCCGTTTTCGAATACATATTATTCTAGCTTTTAAATTTTATTTATAAATATATATATCTTAACTATTATAAGAATGAGTTGGTGGTGATGGTG
The DNA here is from genome assembly GCA_036346355.1 of Rhipidocladum racemiflorum. Taxonomy (NCBI): domain Eukaryota; kingdom Viridiplantae; phylum Streptophyta; class Magnoliopsida; order Poales; family Poaceae; genus Rhipidocladum; species Rhipidocladum racemiflorum. Next base: position 41,910,653 of record CM070573.1, read on the forward strand.
AGTCTGCCAGGCCATTCTTGGACCAGAACAGTAGGGGGCCCAAGGCCCAGTAGGTGAGGAATTATGTAGCTATTTGCTGTTTGTCTAGCCTTATTTGCATTTCATTGTATTCCTTTGTTCAGTGATTCTTCAGTAACAGATCGCAAATAAGTGATAGCTCAAGTTTTAAATTCTCGTTTTTTTGTTTTTAAGAGTTTAGAACTTGTGGTGTCATCATCTATTTGGGATCCGTTGCAACGCACGGGCAATTTACTAGTCATTCTATAATTTTGAGGTGTCTTTTTTTACCATTTTTCACTTCTATGCATCTCCCTATAGATATTTCTAATGTCGTTTACTACTCCATCCGTTTCACAATGATTGTAGTTCTCGCCAAATTCATACAAAATAAGGAGACGTGAAAAATGACTTGTCTACCCTCATTTAATTCATCCACTTTATGATTAATGAAGGGTAGTTGAATAGATTAGTTAAACAGATGGTTGTATTGATGAAGGGTACAAAGATCATGTTGCCTCTAAAATTACATTGGAATGTGAGAACTACAACTATTTTGATAAAAAATTTGAATGCTAGAACTACAATCATTGTGAAACGGAGGGAGTACTATGAACTAGAATACGACACACCATCTAAAGATATATTAAAAACAAGTAATATAGTTTTTTTTCTAGAATCTCATCTATATTTATGAACAAAAAGGACTACCATTTCTCTCGTTTGTATGGGCAGATTGGGGGAAGGCAAAGTAGCTGCATTGAGTAGTTCCTATGCGCACTGTAGGGGGGCAACCATTCAATTAGATGGCTGGATGCAGAGAGGAGCGAGTTTTTATATGCGCGCCAATGGTAATGGTCCCACGCTTCTCGGTTTCTCTGTATCATCCTGTCACGGTAAAAGTAAGCTTTCAGTCTATTCACCTTTCGGTGCAACCTTGATGGTTTCTTGAGGTCCAGAAGTCGTGACAAGTAGTTTTGAGTCTACCCACCTTTCGGTGCAACTTGATGGTTTCTTTGGGTCTAGAAGTCGTGACTAATTTGCCTTGAAATTGATCGGGTCTTTGGTTATTTGTCCTATGATTTTTCACTGATATGTAGTTTCATGACTCGTATGTCAGTGAGATATCATAGGGTAAATGATCAAAAGCCGATTAACTTCGGAGCAAATCATCAATTTTTCTACGAAGGAGACCAGTCAATAAGCACTGCGATTCAACTGGACTCTTGCTTGCTCTAGAAATCAGAAAATACTAATCTCAGTGCCCCGGCCGGCCACTAAAGAGAGATAGGAGTAGTCAACACTGAGAATCTATAGCAAACTAGGGTGTAAGCAAATAGGAGTGCATGCATTGTGCCATTGTGCTCCATTTAAATTTGCAAGGTTGCCCTCGAGACAAGTAAAAAGATTCTCAACAAATCCCCAGATGGCTCGAGTATATTGATGGAGATGGGCTGGCTAATCTATTGTATGGGCTACCCGACCCGAGTACCAGTAGATCGAAGGAAGGGCTAGGCTACGGCCTACGGTCGTAGGCCAAGCTCGAGAAAGCGAGAAGCAAAGAACCTACCAAAATGGACTTTCATCATTCCATATGTTTTACCTTTCTTTACTTTGTAAAAGATTTGTGAACGGCAAAAGATAATGGGATCTTCCGAAGAAACAGCAACCTCACCGTGGCATCTCGAAAATAGCCTGATATATGCATGCACGAACAAAGCGCCAACAACAATTTAATTTGATTGACCCCCTTTAAAATTGGAAGTTCAAACTCACAATGAGAAATTTGCTGTGAATAGCTACTGTCTTTTTCGTTTCAATTTAGACTTGTCGTTTTGTTAGGGATTTCTCTCTTCTTCTTTTTTGTTCCCTTCTCTCAATACGATTTAATTTGAAATTAAAACTGTAAATGGATACTTGCTAATTTGAACTACATTCAAATAATTCTTGACAAGTTTTCATATTAATAGGAGGATCAAACCAAAATGGCTTTGAAGTTTTGTTCAAAATTGTGATTTTTGATAGGTTTGTGTATGTCCCCTTGATTTTTTTAGTAAATATCGCAGAACTAAAGGTTTGTTGTAGAAACTATCAATAAACTACAAGTTTAATGATCTATTTTACAAAATATTGTATCACAATGTTAAGATTTTAACTAGAACTATCACTTGTAACTACTTTAAGTGACGGCCTCTCACCACGGACGCACATGTTGCACTATAACTCGCCATGTGCCACCTTTAGGATTGGCAAAAAAATAAAGCTTGTTAGGGTTTGAAATAAAATTTCTTCAATTGCAGTAGTTAATAGGTTCAAAATTAAAATGAGTCTATTTCAGCGGAAAAAGTTAATAGTGGCTCGTTAGTTTGAATTTAAAATAACCACTTAAATGATATATAGAATAATTTTATATCGAACTACATTAATTTTGAAAGATTCTCGATAATGAAACATTAAGCTCGATAGCCAGCCCACCCAACTCTTCCTTGGCTGTGGCCACGTCAGGAGGAAATGCCTGCTCACTTCTTCTTGTTGGTGACAAGCACATACATAAGTGCAAAGAATCAGGACCAGTAATACACAAAATTATAATGAGTTACCAAGCCTAGTGCTAATCTGATTCCATATTCAATTTTCCTCTTGGCGTGGTGTTCGCGCTAAAAACGTGAAGCAGGGTTTCTAGCCTCGAACACACAAGACAAACACTGAGTTTGCAAGGCGTGCCAGTCAATTTGACCTGGAATTGACAAGGTAGAAATAGTAAGCAATCAAAGCCGATAAAAAAATAAAGCTTATCGGCTTGACACTAGTCGGCTAAAAGCCGATCAGGGGGATAACTAGATTAACCTAGCGGTTAACCCGGATACAAGGCAAAATCGGCTTTGAGGAGGCGATGCGCAACAAAACAAAGCAGATCGAACCTGGGGTGAAATCGGCCAAAACCAACAATCGGCGATGCGCAACTCTGTTGATTCCGTCGACTTGCAGAGAGGTTTGTAAATCTAAAACGATGTAAAAAGGCTTGTAAAAAGTAGATGTATGTTGTTGAGATTGATTCCCTTTTCTTCCTCCCGGTGTTCCCTTTTATATCACCCTAGCCGATCCGAGTCCACCTTGGATACGGCGACTGATCCTATATCGGTTCCGAATCAGAACTTCTCAATTTCGTAACCGAATCCAAGTTGGTTACGGTAGAATCCGCGTCATGCCTCATATTTCCAAATTGGGCCGATGTTGCTCTCACATGCCAAACTTTGGTGCCAACATATGCCCCCCGTTTTTGGAAGATAACTTGTTTATTTTTCAAAAATTGCATCGGCTAACCCATTGATAGGCCTCTGAGACTTGTCTTGGTAACCGTTCCATTTAAATGCGATAACTGTTCCCGCCTGTTCACCTTTTCACCGCGCTATAAATATGCGGGTCCCCCGCGGTCATTTTCACGCCTTCGAGCTCTCGCCTCCTTAGCAATCGGCTTCCTTTGTTCTCTTTCGAGCTCTTTTGAACCCGGCTGAAATGGATCCTTCTCAGGTATTTCTTCCGATTCCCAATAGTAACGACCAATTTTTCCTAGGACCGATAGGTACTACGGGAGCCGACGTGGTAACCAACGAAGAAATCCCTAGGCTCCCTTTATCGGCTTCTGGGTATAATATAAAGGAGTGGGGGAAAAGCTTCAGGGCCTGGCCCACGGCACTCAGGGATTGGAGGTCGTGGTACATCAAAGTGTCGACCCAAAAAGGGGCGGAATGGGAAAGACTAGGGATAGCCGAGTGCCTTCCTCTTTGTTTAGCCGACCCAGAAGCCAATGAACCCTTTGTAGCCTCAGCCAGTTACTTCTGGTCTGACTCCTTCAACGCGTTCCTCTTCCCAACAGGTCCCATCGGCCCAACTCTTCTTGACGTTGCTCAGCTCTGCTGTCTTAGGCCTGATGGTGACCAACTATCGGCTTTCAGCGGTAAACCTCATTACAAGCTAATCCGATCCAAGGGGGAAGGATGGCGCAAGTATATTCAAAATAACAACAAGGTTAATGGGCTGGTGTCGGATGAAGAACATGTTGCCTTCCTCAATCTTTGGCTCGATAGATTTCTCTTTTGTGGTGCTTCTCTTGGTCCTACCCAGACTTACCAGCTGGTAGCCGAACAACTAGTAGAGGGACGTCGACTTGCCCTAGGAAAAATGTTCCTAGGTGCCGTTTACCAAACGATGCATGTCATCAGGAGTTGGATTTTCTCGGGTTTTGCCAACTTCGTAGTGGGCAACATAGGGGGACCTTTATGGTTCATTCAGCTTTGGCTCTACTGCTTTCTTAATCGATCCATCCTTTCTGAACCCCAAGGCCAATCGGCTTTTCCCCGGGAAGATTATCCTGAAAACGCAGACCCTCAGTACCAGGCTAGCCGATCTTACGGTGAAAAATTCATAATGTGTTCTGCAAGTGAGCTAAAAATGTCCCAAGCTGGTTTCTACAAATATCTTTCCCTTTTCCTTACCTTGGACCGATCTTCTTTTGGTCAGCAAGACTTTTTCCCTTATACCGACCTAGCCGATTTCTCATGGCCTTCATTCCTCCATTTGGACGCCGATAGCTCTTTGATGTCCCAATCCACACTATACAAACTCTTCATTTCTCCTTGCGTAATCCATACCAGTTTGAACACCAGGAACCGAACATTTCAACCTTCCTATGAGTTTTATCATCCAACGGTCTACTCTCGTCAATTGGGTTTTGGTCAGGCAATTCCCTCCTTTCCTTTGTTACATTGTATTGAACCTAGATCTCAGGTGACCAACCAAACCGCTGCAGAAATAGTACTTGAAGTGGCCGATGACCTACAGATACTCTCGTTGCCTCATTTCTTCCTAAACTCTCGTCGGTCACTTCCATTCTCGCAATGGTGGGCCTCTATATCCGAAGCACTTTTGTTGGATAGATCACCGTCGGCCATCCTTTCTTTATTCTTGCCTGGTTATCGTGAGCCGACGGTGGTTTCTAGTGGCTCCGGTGAGAGCTCGGGTTATACCAATTCATCGGTAGCTGTAGAGGTATTAACACTTATATTTGGTACGCTTTTTCCTTTTGGCCTTTTTATTTTGATTCGGTCTTACTGAGACATTCCATTTTTTGCAGGATGCGCCAACGGCCGCAAGCGACCAACCGATGGCCCTTTCCAGCAGTGGTCAACAACGCCGACCCGGTCAATCGACAGGTCTTACCGGGTACACTTTGGGTTCTTTGGGTATCCGGAGTCCGTCGTTGTCAGATCTCGCCACCCAGCGCCGTCCCACAAGTAATCCATTCACCCTTATCGACCCCTATAGATTTTATTGCCATTTGTTAACACTGTCTTGATTAGAGAGGAAGAAGAGGCCCACCGCCAGACAATCACCTCGACCTGTAGAGCGGTCAGCCGATCATTCCCCAAGCCGATCAACCACCGTGGTATGAACAGTCTTCATTCCTTTATGGACAACGTTATTGATTCCTTCCTGTGTTTTTGATCAGTTTCCCTTTTTGTTCAGCCAACACCGTCAGTGCAAGTGGCGGGCGTGTTAGCCGATATTCAAGGCACCTCATCGGCTGCTGCGCCCCTGCTGCCTTCCGTTGTGCCTCCCCCGACAATCAACGTGCCCGACTCCCTTGTACTCTCGTCGAATCCAGCCGATCTGTTGGGATTTTCCTTGGATGAGCTGGGTTGATCCTGAGATTATGGCCACTGACGATTACTCGGCCGACGTTCAGCAGATAATTGACGCCGCTGTAGGAGCATCGGCCGCCGTGACTTCCGCACCAGGAATGCAAGAGAGGCTTAATTGCCTTTTCAATGAAGTCATGCAGCCTGAAGCCCATCTCTTAGCTGATACACAGCCCCTGAGGACAGCCATGGCCGTAATGGAAGCCAACCTACCCTCATAAGTTCTGAGGGCCCTTTTGGACGTTTGTCACTTGGACGCCCAAAAGGAGACGGTCGCGGCTGCCAAGGCAAGGATCGCCCAGCGTGCTGCACAGCAAGCCGATCAGGATATCCTGGATAAGTTGGTGACTGACACTAAAGCCAAGAAGCAACAATATGATCAAGATATTTCCAACTTTAAATCGGCAACAATGAAGCAGAAAGACTTGGAATCTGCGAAGAAATCCTTGGAGGAGCAATTGGCCACCGTGACACAGCAACTGGCTGATCTCCAGGCATCCCTCTCCGCGTCGGCTCTATCCTTTTCAACGCAGAAGCGTGCTCTGGGCGACATGGTGTCTGCAGTGAAAAGTCAATCGGCCAAAGTGAAAACCATCCCCGGGAGCACAGCCGACGATAAACGCATTGTTGACAACGTTCAAGACGTTATTGCCAAGGCAGCGGGTGCTTTATCGGGTCTAGGAGCTTGTCTGCCTGGATCAGGGCTGTAATTGTTTTAATGTTGCTTCTGAAACTCTTGGCTGTCGTGATGTAAACAATGCTTTTGAATGGCGCGATTGGATCGGCCGTGTGATCGACCTGACTTTATTTTGTTATTGCAATCAGCTTTTAACCAATCCATCTTTCGTAATTAGGATCCGATCCAAACACTAGGGCGATATGCCTTTAAATACTTTCCATTGATTGCCTTAGGCAGCGCGGATTCACTCAAAGTCTCGAGTATGTATGAGTTTCCATCGATCGACCGATTTACTTTGTAGGGCCCCTCCCACGTCGGGGACCATTTGCAAAATCGATTATCTTTAGAGCTGATTGGTAATACGGTTTTCCATACTAAATCGGCTTGATTAAAAGATTTCGGTACTACTTTCTTATTGTATGATCTAGCGACCCTTTCCTTATTTCTTTTAAGCCGATCCAGTGTGATCAACCTTAACTCTGCCAGGTCGTCTATTTCTCCGAGCATTGCCTCTTTATACTCTTTGGCTATTAACTCGTTTTGTTTGGTTACTCTTACTGAGCCGATATTGATTTCCACGGGCAAAACAGCTTCGTGTCCATATACCAACTGGAATGGTGACAGTTTCGTCGATCCGTGATACAAAAGCCGATAGGCCCATAATGCTTCCGATAATATCGCATGCCAGTTCTTTGGTTTCTCCTCGATTTTTCTTTTTATCAGCTTTATCAATGTCTTGTTTGATGACTTGGCCTGCCCATTGGCCTGAGCATAATAAGGGGATGAGTTGAGCAGTTTTATCCCAAGACTTTCTGCAAAATCTCTGAATTCCTTAGACATGAACACCGTCCCTTGATCGGTTGTGATCGTCTGCGGGATTCCAAACTGATGGACGATGTGTTCGTTTACAAAATCGATTAGTTCTTTGGCGGTCACTTTCTTGAGCGGTACGGCTTCAACCCATTTTGAAAAATAGTCCGTGGCCGCAAGGATGAACTTATGGCCTTTACTGGATGCTGGGAATATCTGGCCGATGATGTCTATACCCCATCCTCTGAACGGCCATGGTTTGATAATAGGGTATAAAGCCGATGCCGGTGCTGTTTGCACGCTGCCAAATTTTTGACAAGTTTGGCATCCCTTGTAGTACTTGAAACAATCTTCCAACATTGTCAGCCAAAAATACCCTGTGCGTCTCAGCATCCATTTCATTTTGTGGGCTGACTGGTGTGATCCACAGATTCCCTTGTGCACTTCTCCCATTGCCACTTTGGCTTCTTCAGTTCCCAAGCATCTTAACAACAAACCTTCCATGGTTCGAAAATATAACACATTATCCAAAAACACATACTTAAGTGCCCTATATTTTACTTTTCGCTCAGTTGGCTTAGAAGGATTGAGCAAATAATCCCTTATTTCGGTTCTCCAGTCGACAGGATGAGCACACATAATCGGCCAATCGCCCAGCTCGATTATTTCCTGTCGGCTTTTATTCCTATAACCAGATGCACATTGTGCCAGTAGGTTTGCCTTATCATTGGCTCCTCTAGGGATATGTTTTATGGAGAATGTTGTAAACGCCTCAATAATTTGGAGACATTGATGCAAATATTGAGCCAGTTTATCGTCGTTGCATCAGTATTCCCCTTTGACCTGCTGTACAACCAACAATGAATCTCCGAAGGCTTCGACGTCTTTTACCCCGATGCTGTCCAGCAATTGCAGCCCTCTTAACAGTGCTTCATACTCTGCTTGATTGTTAGAGCATCGGCCATTTAGCCGATACATGAACTCAAAGCTTCGTTTCTTTGGTGAAACCAAAATTATACCGATGCCTTCTCCCTCTTGGCAAACAGATCCGTCGAAGTATAATTGCCAAGGAGTCACATCAACTGTCCCGGCTAATGTAGCATTTCCTGTAATGAAATCGGCTATGACTTGTCCTTTCACAGACTTAGCTGATTTGTATGCCAAGTCAAACTCGGTTAAAGCATACACCCATTTACCAAGCCGACTTCGCAAAATCGGTGTGGATAGAATATATTTGACTACGTCGGTCTTGCAGACTATGATACATTTTGATGCCAAAATATAATGTCTTAACTTAGTGCAAGCAAAATATAAAGACAAACATAATTTTTCAACCTGGGGATACCTGGTTTCTGCGTCTAAGAGACGTCAGCTCAAGTAGAATATGGCTCGTTCCTTCCTATCGGTTTCCTGTGTTAGAATTGCCCCTACTGTATCTCCTTCAGCCGATATATATAATTTAAAAGGTATACCGTGCTTCGGTGCGGCTAAAACTGGCGGGCTCATCAGATAACTTTTCACATCATCGAAGGCCTTCTGTTGGTCGGCTCCCCACTTAAACTCTTGATCGTCTTTCATCTTTAATAGTGGTGCAAAGGCCCGAATTCGCCCGGACAAATTTGAAATGAAGCGTCGCAAGTAATTGATTTTGCCTATCAATACTTGCAACTCCTTCTTATTTGTCGGCGGCTTAGTGTCGGCTATAGCTTTCACTTTCTCTTGGTTTACTTCGATCCCTTTTTCGTGTACTGTAAACCCAAGGAATTGTTCAGCCGATACTCCAAAAGCGCATTTAAGCGGGTTCATTTTTAATCCGTGTGCCCTTGTATTCTCGAACATCTTTTCCAAATCGGCTAAATGTTGCCAATCTTCTTTGGATTTTACTACTACATCGTCGATGTATATTTCCACAGTATTGCCGATTAAATTATGGAAAATATGGTTCATAGCACGCTGATAAGTGGTGCCGGCATTTTTTAAATCGAATGTCATAACAGTCCATTCGTATAGCCCTAAGGCTCCTGGGCATCTGAAGGCTGTTTTGGGTATATCGGCTTCTGCCATGAATATTTGATTATATCCGGCATTTCCATCCAAAAAACTAATGATTTTGTCCCCAGATGCAGCATCGATAAGCATATCGGCTATGGGCATCGGGTATTCGTTTTTTGGTGTGGCTTTGTTTAAATCTCTAAAATCAACACATACCCTAAGTTTGCCGTTCTTCTTCCTTACAGGAACGATATTTGAGACCCATTCAGCATATCGGCAAGGCCGGATAAACTTAGCATCTAGTAATCGTCCTACCTCTTCTTTTATGGCATCATATAACGTAGGATTAAACCGTCTAGGATACTGTTTAAATGGCCGATACCTAGGTTTTATGGGTAGCCGATGTTCAACTAACTGTCGGCTTAAACCCGGCATCTCATAATATTCCCATGCAAAGCAATCTCTATATTTTTTGAGTATTTCGACCAACTTTGCTTTATAATTGGGTTCTAATTTAGCACTTACAAATGTTGGTCTTTTTCTATCACCTTCCCCAATGTTGATTTCCTCAAGCAAATCGGCAGAAGTAAATCCTAACCCTTTCCTTTCTTCTTCAAAGTCCTTGACAGCTTCCTCGTACTCTTCTTGCCGATAGCTTCTTACCTTCTCCTGTAATCTTGCTAGTGTCTTGGACTCCATCTTCTAACCACTTCGCTTGTCCGATCAAACGTATTAGGTTTAACGCTGATCGGCTTAAATCCTGACTTCTCGATGCAGATGAAATCGCAATCGTCCAAGATTTTTCCCGATATACACTCGGCTTCTTCATGTGGCCAATTAGTATCAGGGCTGGCCATGGCAATGTGAGCAAATGTATCGGCAGGCACAACTTCAACTGTATCATCGTTCCATTGCACCAACTTCTGTTGCATAGTTGATGGTATGCAGCAATTAGCGTGGATCCAGTCCCGCCCAAGGAGCACGCTATAATTGCCTTTAGCTTCTATCACAAAAAATGCAGTCGGCAAAGTCTTACTGCCGACTGTTAATTCCGACATCATCACGCCTTTAGCTTCAGTAGGATCTCCCGTGAAGTCATTTAACACCATGTTCGTTTTGATCAAGTCTTCGTCGGCTTTACCCAATTTTTTAAAAGTACTTAGCAGCATCAGGTTAACTGTTGCCCCGCCATCGACCAATATTCGAGATATTGGTCGGCCGTTAATATACCCTTTTAGGTATAATGGCCTTAGATGCCGATGCATGTCTTGTGGTTTCTCAAACACGGCATCTGGTGCACCGAGGCATAGTTGGGCAAATACTTCTTCAGCTGATTCCTTAGTTTTGAACTCAGCGGGTAGAGTGAATACCATGTTTATCTCCATCGGTGGCGTATCATCTCGGATCATCGGAGACCCGGATTCGACCGATTGATCCGAATCGCTATCGGCCTGTTCCTTATTCCTCCATTCCTGTTTTACAACTGATATAGGCCTTAGCTTATTGAATACTTGATCCCTTTCCCTCTCCTTTTCGGCTTCCCTTTCTTCTTGTGTCTTCAGTCGCTGAAGCCGTCTGCGCTGTGATTTGCTAAGACCTGAGGGACACCACCGAGGTTTAGGCTCTATCGGCTCTCTGATTTTTCCAGCTAAGCTACTCATTTTACTGTCAGATTCTATCCTGATCTCGTTGTGAGAAGCCGATATTTCTTGAGTTCGGGAGGACTCTCCTTCTTCTGACGTTGACAAACTTTCATGGATTGGCCTCCTGTTTCTCTCTTCTAGTCGATCATGTACTGGCCTGGACAATCTGTCTTTTACCGACAGGTTTAGCCGACGCATAGATGAGTGTTGCATAGGACATGATTGTACTGTTGGCAAGATCATCCCCTTCTCCCAGCAAAATTACCAAAAGGGACATTGCCGATGTTTTTTTTCTTCAGTAGTTAGCCGACGTGGCACCTCTAGCTGCCAGTACTCGTATGTCCTTTGATCCGGTTGATGGAAATTATTGGGTTGTCGGGCATTGCTTCTTTGACTTATCCTTTCATATTTCCCCAGGAGTTGCGAGAAAGTCGGTTTTAGCTTGAAGTTGGCTTTTCTTGGAGCCCTCTCAGCTCTATACCATTTTCCGACTTCCAAGTCTCCTCTTGGTTTCACTGTTCTCGAGTTCTGCCCGTTCTTATTGGCCTCTATTTGTATAGAACCGATAGTAATTTGCACTGTTTCGTCTCCTTTCGACCGCATCTCAACTTTTTTAGTCGGCTTGATATCTTCCGCAGGTCCCTTTCCTTTCTGTGAACATTGAACCATGTTGACTTGAAAAGGATTCACATCTATTTGCATAGCCGATTCTTCTGCGAATTTCAATCTGCCATCGGCAATAGCCGATTGAATCTGTTGTCAAAAAATATTGCAATCGTTAGTATTATGTGAAAACGAATGGTGCCATTTACAGTACCTTCGCTTTTAATTTCCTCGGCCGATGGGATGATGTGTCCTTCTGGTAGCCTTATGAGTTTTTCTTGTAGCAATAAATCAAATATCTTGTCACACTTCGATACGTCATACGAATACTTAACTTCTGCTTTATTTTTTGTCGGCTTGAGTAAAGAGCACACGACCGACTTTTTGGAACCCTTGGTCCACTCGGCTATGTTTATTCCTGCCTCTTCGTCCTCAGAAGTATCGCTTGAATTATACTCTACCATGTTTACCTTGGCTTTTTCATTACCGTTTGATCTAAATCTGTCCTTAAACCCTTTGTTTTCTGCATATCGGCTTTCATGTGCCGATACACGATGGAGTAAGTGGCCTAGATCGGGAAATTCTTGGCCTGACAGTTTCTCTTTTAATGCTGGGATCAACCCTTGAAACGCTAAATCGGCCAATTGATCATCGGGTAATGTTACACTGAAGCATCTATTTCGCACGCCTCTAAACCTTCTGATGTAGTCGGAAACCGATTCGCCGTACTTCTGTCGGACTGAGCAAAGATCAGAAATTCTAAGCTCCATAGTTCCCGAGAAGAAGTATTCATGAAATCGGCTTTCCAAATCGTTCCAAACATGAACTGAATTTGGAGGCCAATTGGTAAACCAAGTAAATGCCGCACCGGACAGTGATAAAGGAAATAGCCTAATTTTTAATCCATCGGATTGTGCAACTTCCCCACACTGAGCCATAAATCATCCGATATGCTCGATGGTAGTAACAGAATCATCACCCAAAAATTTAGCGAAGTCTGGTATTCTAAAGTTGTGGGGGTGTGGCATACGATCTATATAGTCGGGGTACGGTTTCCTGTAGCCTATTACCCTTCCTTTAGGCTGCAAGCCGAACTGTTCTCTCAAAACGTTAGCAATTTGTTCCGCCCAATTGACATTATCGGCTTGAGGTGCAGCCGGACATTGCTAATTTTCATTGTTTACGCCCTGCCCCCCGAGTGCGAACTCGGGTCTTTGTCCAAATCGCGCTACAGGGGGTCTTGGCACTTGATCATAATCGTGGTTTCTAAAACCAGCGTGTCGAATCTGATTGCGAGAGGTTCAACGTATGGCACTCCCCTATACGGTGCTTGGTTCATGGCTGTGGCTCCCCGTGATTGTGGAACCTGATCTGTTTCAATCGGCTGTGAAGCCGATAAACCGATGCTACTAGAGGGTCCGTTCGATGGGCTCGGTATGCTCATTTTTGCCCCTTCCGTGTGCCCATGGTAGTGTGTAAATCCACCTTTTTGTGAACTAGGTTTCAAAATAGTAGGCTGAATCGGCATCATGATAGGTGTTTGAGCCGACACGTTTACTGTATTGGTGTTTGGCGTTATGGAGTACACTGGGTATGTAGGAAGGGTTTGTAATGGATCTAGTAGGCTCCTAGACACAGCTAATTCCTGAGCAATTGTTTTCACACTATTTTCTATCATTGGTGTCAATGTAGATACTAGAGCCGATGACTGATTAATTAGTGCGTGATGCACAGATTGCTCAATCATATTTGACAGATCGACTTGAGCAGGTGCATATCGGCTTACCGGGTCAGATGACGGATCGCCGATAGGATTGATACTTGGGAGTGCGGTCTTTTGAGTAACGCCACGGCGTGTTTTCTGGAAGTACCGTAGCATCACTTCTTCTAAAGCTGCCTTTCGGTCTTCGATCTCTTTCCGCTGTTCGGGGGTTAGATCGGCCATTTGAGGCGCGATTATAGCATCCGCGTTGATGTCGGCAGTGACCGCAGGCTTATCGGTTGATGTCATTTTGATTTTCTTGGTCCCACCGGGCGTACTAAAATATGTTCGCGCTAAAAACGTGAAGTAGGGTTTCTAGCCTCGAACACACAAAACAAACACCGAGTTTGTAAGGCGTGCCAGTCAATTTAACCTGGAATTGACAAGGTAGAAATAGTAAGCAATCAAAGCCGATAAAAAATAAAGCTTATCGGCTTGACACTAGTCGGCTAAAAGCCGATCAGGGGGATAACTAGATTAACCTAGCGGTTAACCCGGATACATGGCAAAATCGGCTTTGAGGAGGCGATGCGCAACAAAACAAAGCAGATCGAACCTGGGGTGAAATCGGCCAAAACCAACAATCGGCGATGCGCAACTCTGTTGATTCCGTCGACTTGCAGAGAGGTTTGTAAATCTAAACGATGTAAAAAGGCTTGTAAAAAGTAGATGTATGTTGTTGAGATTGATTCCCATTTCTTCCTCCCGGTGTTCCCTTTTATATCACCCTAGCTGATCCGAGTCCACCTTGGATACGGCGACTGATCCTATATCGGTTCCGAATCAGAACTTCTCGATTTGGTAACCGAATCCAAGTTGGTTACGGTAGAATCCGCGTCATGCCTCATATTTCCAAATTGGGCCGATGTTGCTCTCACATGCCAAACTTTGGTGCCAACACGTGGCCACAACCAAAAAAAGGGTGGCATATGTCAGAATTGACAGTCCGGGTTAAATTTTGTAGCTGTTTTTTTACTGTAATAAGAAAGATGTATATACATGCACACTACTATATACGCACACATGAGTAGGCTTCTTTGGCACATCTAAATAGGAGGGTATGATAGATTTATAACCTCACAAAATTCCTAATGAAGCGTACTCACATACACATAATAGAGTGGGCACAAGAATTTGGAGTGCAGGATAAATTTATAACCTCGTAAAATTTCTAATGGAGCGTACTCACATACACATAATAGAGTGGGCACAAGAATTTGAATCCAGGTGAGTAGAGGTGTAGCTTTGTGGTACAACATTTTGTAAAATCAGTAGTTTATAGAATGGATCCTTAGAATTATAGTTTACTGATAGTTTGTTTGTGCAACAAATTTATAATTCTACAAAATTTACTTTTTTTTTTAGAACCCCTGAGATGCTTTTTCACGACACAGCTTTTCACCGTACCAGACAAATTAAGATGTCATCTGGACAAAGTTTCTTTTATATATGAAATCTGGTTGGATAATGCAAACATGTAGACTACGAATTTCACTAGCAAATGTTTCATAAACAGCTATTACAATATGAAGACTTACAATACACACAAACACCAAAAGAGCTAAGAGCCCGTTTCGAATGGAAACGCATCATGTGGTGATGTGCCGTTGCATTGAAATGACTCAGTGCCATTATGGATGCGAGCAGTAGGATAAAAATGAGCGCAGAGATTGATATATTCATGTACCACATAAAACTTTGGTCCGGTATTGTAACACCCCGGCATTTACTATGCCTGAATGCTACCAAACAAAAGCTAAACAATATAAAAAAAAACATAATTAAACATAAATTCCAGCAAAGGCGCACATGCTAAAAACCGAGATTTCGGCAGCATCTCCTTTGTTTTAACATGAATTGAAGCAACAACAATAATAACATGTCAATGTGGCATAACGAACGATAGCAATAACATTATCAAACGGAAAAACAACCACCATACCACTAAGGATATAAATTCTATCCATCACATGACAAATATGGACTAATCAATTACTCATAACGACCAACGAATCATCGAAACCATAGTTTAGTTCAATGAATTAACCATAACCATAAGGGAAGGAACATGTCATTGTTTAAATGTGTGATGCTAAGTGATGACGTGTGACTAGCTCCCTTTCCCGCATGTCGGATTCATGGTACCTAAAAGAAAACAACATAAACACAAGCGTGAGTTCATCACTCAGCAAGTATATTGCAATGGTACAAACATAAACAATTATATAGCAATAATATCTCATATCATGTAAACCATCTCATTCATGGTCACATATTATCATCATCATCAATATATATGAAGTGCAATGCGATGCTCATGTCTCCTTGGAAACTCATACCGGTATGGTTGAGTACACACCCGTCGGTGTGCACCCTCTCTCCCCTTCCATCCCGAAGATGGAGGGTGCCTACTCCTCGCTTCCGTTCACCGCGGTGAATGGAATCACGATGTAGGACTTACTCATTGGCTCTCCGGAATAGTCATAACTTTCTCACCGACCTTCCCCGGATTAGTTATGACTTTCTCACTGCCCGGGCCATGTATCATGCCATGTCATGTATGCAAATATGCCAACATCATAAATCACTCTTACATTAACACATGTCATCATAACATAGTAAGCATATTCATCATATCATTGGCAATCATTAAAGCATGGCATGTGATCATATTATATATCCAATTTCATCTATTCTCAACAAGCAACCTACAAACCGCTATCCATTACAATACACTTGCCTCAACCACAAGCAACGGATTGGCGGGAAGTAGAAGGCACTCCCAGGGTCGCACCACCTGCACATAGGTACCACACACTCACAATCATGTCCACAAAACAGTACGCAAACCCTCATCTACCTCGACATTGCCAACTACTCGCAAAACCCAAAAACAGCGGTTCTGTCCCGTCGGGACAGCAGCCTTCCAAAAGGCATAACTCGGGTTCTAAGACTCCAAATCAATTAAACAAGTACATCCTCGCGTATCTTAGGAAATTTCCCAACTTTTTCTAGGTATAAGGAAAGACTGATTCGGAATCTAAAGTTGTTTAATCTACAAAATACCGTGATCTGTTCCAATCACGTCACAGATTTTAACACACTCGGTAAAACAGTCATAACTTTCAAACGGCTGATCGGATTTGGACGTTCTTTATATCCACGGAAATATAATGAAATTATCTACAACTTCTTCAACATCCGTATGACCAGATTCGGACTCTAAATTGGCGAAAAACCGAACCCTAGGTCGACTGCTCATGCTGTCCGAAACAGAGAACGTGACCAACTCAAGAATCCATCTAATCTAATCAAATCCAGCACCACCAATTGATCTAAAAACTTGATAAACATCCTTAGAACAGTACCTAGACCAACCCCAAGGATTCTCATGGCCATACCTTTGCCCAACGCACGAAAACTGAACGGATCTCCTCCCGGTTCGCTCCTCGCTCCTCGCTCCTTGCTCCTCGCTCCAATGGATGGATCCTCGAGGTGCAGGGGGTGGGGAGGCCACCCTAGGGCAGCAAGGAGGTGGAGGAGAGGTGGTGGAGAGGTGGAGAGGCAAGGGGCAAAGGGGGTGGGGGCGCACGGCCAAGGAGGAAGAGGGGAAGGTGGGGGTGGCGGCTAGGGCATGGAGGAGGGAGGTGGGGGCGCAGGGCAGGGGCAGGGGCAGCCCTTTTTACCAGCCCAAACTGGTCTCCTACTCCTAAAAGGACTCAAACTCTCCCCCACCAAGGCCCACGACCCTTTCCCCTAGGCCCAAACTCCCCCGGAAAGGCCCAAAACCCCGGAAACAGCCCGGAAACGCGATTAAACCTCATAGCGTATGGTTTTAACCTTAATTCCACATTTTATAATGTTTTTGACCTTATCAAGCACATTAAATAAGGTTACAACACTCCATGGTGTCACAGGTATCCATAAATATACTACTACAAAAAAGTTGTAATCATGTGTCGGCGATGTTATGGTATACCATATGCACTTTCCAAATCGTCAGTAATAAACGACATCATACACGGTTCTTGATATCACAGATGGTTTCTAATTAGAATTGTCTGTGATAAGTTTTTCTGCAGATTGACATTTTTCTGTTTATTAGCTAGTCTCAGGAAATGCTAGCATACCCTCTGAAAAATGCTAGCGTGCTAGCGTGTGATTGAGTTTACAAATTGGATTTATGTTTTCTGCAGATTGGTTTAAAGCATTACATCCATTTCAGCGGTTAACTCAGATTACATCACAGTGGAAGCATATTACGTACAAATTACAGCACGGTACATCTATTTTAGAAATAAACTCAGATATATTAATCAATAGAACTCAATCTTATAAACTAATTAATTGAATGCACAACTACAATTCACAAATCCACAGCATAAGTTTTACAAATTAACCCAAGTGGTAATTTAGAAAAATACAATTCTTGAAGTTAGGCAGAGTGGGAGTTGCCTTTTGGATTTATGATATTACTGAGCAAGAAGGAACAAAACTGTTCTCGAATTCGGATCAGATCGGTCTCTTCCAACACAGTTATAGATTCATTGGTCTTTTCGTACTGACGAAGAGTTGCATGTTATGGCAAACGTAAAATCCACATCAGTTATTTCCCTTTCCCTGTTGGTGACACTGCAAATATAGAATTGGTTAGTTTCAGAGTCATTATTATGTAGTATGATGTATAATTATTATGTATAGAAGATACTGGAAACTTAAAATCTTGCTTCAGCTTCGCCCCGTCCTTGTCAGAATGCCCTCCACAAGCTTTGTACACTTTGAATGACCTACGTGATTGCAAAAGGTTAGCCTCAGCCATTCTAGGATCAACATACACCTTGAACAACCTACATGACAATGTTATCTATGGAGGAAACATGATTATATGTTGAGTAATTTCGCGATAGGATTTAAGTCATGACTGCCGCTCTATAAAGAATAAAATAAATAACCTGGTTCATGGTTGGACGAAATATAATTAGAACCAGTGAAACCTACACAAGTATGTCGCCATGATCATTTAAATAAACTAAGTTGCATGCACCGTACAAATCAAAGTATAGCAAGTAGTGCAGCACTTACCCTGGGTTGTAGGGTAAAAGTAGGAACTCTATGTTTATGTTTTTGAGCCACCAATGCCTATTCCATGTATTCCTTGACATTTATATTTCTGTCCATTGTTTGCTTCAAAGACTATGTGTGGATTGAGGAAACCCATCGATTGTTTGTTCTATTTCGCTCCATGGATCATGTATATATATACACAGAATCAAGTATATATATATATATGATATTTATCGGTATTACATGAATATAGATTATGATTACACATGCCTGCAATGTCTAGCATCTCAAGAGCGCGGCGTCGAGGACGTCGTCGCACTAGCTTGTTAGCTTGTTCTATGTAACAAACAAGCAATCTAATGCAAGCCATAGAAAGGTTTTTTAGGCAATCTTCCATTACTAAAGGGTCTCCTAGCTTGTATAACCGGGCCAACAGGGCAATTACATAGTTCAGGGTCTTCATTATCTGCTTCGATTTGCCATATTTGTATTTCAGTTTTTGTTTCATGTTATAAATTTTTTTTGTTAACACAAACTTTCCCTTCAATTGTTTTATCTCTACCTTAAGTTTTCATTTAGCATCCCAAAGCTTTTCCATGTTATCTGTCTTATTTGTAGGCTCTATTTTATATATGATACTTGACAATATCAGAGCAAATATACTCATAATCAGGTAATTAAGCATATGCATGACAATTAACATTAGTATAAGCATACAACTAACAATCAAGCTCAAGTTGATTTTAAGGTATTCTCAGATGTTGGGCTGCCTTAGAAAGGCCTCCCCGCCATTAGGGACAAGATATTATACTATGTATCAACCTTACCTTTAAAAACAGATTTAATTGTTAACAGTTTATAAAACTTAATCAATACTTAAGAATGCTTACTGAAATTACAATAGTGCAGATTGCAAAAGCATGTAAATAGAGACTGCCAGCAACAATTCGGATGCTAAAAATAGACAACAATAGCATGAACAAAACAATAACAGCCAAGCACAGTAATCACAATGAGCATGAACAACAATGAAATTAATCACAAAGAGATTATTATAATCACAAAGCACCAACTAAAAAGTCAGTGCAGCTAACAATGCTCAAGGAGGAGGCGGTGATGATGTGCTCGGGGGAGGAGATGGTGCTGATGTGATCTGGGAGGAGGGGACGACGGCACGGTGATGTGCTTAGGGAGGAGCCAACGATGTGCTCAAGGAGAGGAGGCATGACGTGCTTAGGGGGGAGACAATGGCAATGTGCTTGGGGAGGAGGCGACACGTGCTTGGGGAGGAGGTAACGACGTGCTCGGGGAGGAGGAGGCATGATGTGCTTGGGGGAGGAGACAATGGCGACATGCTCAGAGGAGGAGGCAATGATGTACTCTTGGGAGGAGATGACAGTGACATGCTCGGAGAGGCAGATGGGCGACGCGAACGAGGGGAGGCGGGGCTGCAATGCGGGTAGAGAGGAGGAAACTCCTTTTTTATAGAACTGAGGGGAAGCCAAGAGGTCAAGCGCGAGGTGGATGCCTCGGCTTTTGGTATTTGAATGGATCAGGAGGAGAAGCTGAGAGGTCAAGCGCAGGATGAGAAACTGAGAGGTCAAGTGTTGAGGATGTTTGGTGTGTGTACTATCACAATTAGTTCTAACCTCAGAAATCGATCGTCATGACCAAGTCATCGCAATTGGTCATGATATCAAAACCGATAGTAAAACATAACTATCGATTCTAACCTAAGAACCGATAGTGATACTTATAACATCACTATCGGTTCCGCCATTAGAACCGATATTGATGATGATTGTCATCACTATCGGTTCTGATGTAAGACCAATAGTGATATTTTGTGCCATATTTCTCACCCACTCCGAATCATATATCACTATCGTTTTTTTGCTAAAAAGTTAATAACCGACTCGGATGAAGACATAGTGTTGTATCATTCTATAGTAGTGAACGAAAGCTGTTTGCACCAAAATTCGGCACGTATCGAAAGTGTTGGCCTAATATGAAATATAGAAAGTTTTGTGAGCATACGACGGCTGGGATTTGGAAAACAAAGAATAAATTGTGATCAACACGAATTCAGTTACCAAAACGGATTTTGGAAACCAGAGATCGGATCGTAGCCGACACGGACTCGGTTGCCGTATCCACGGAGGACTCGGATCGGCCGAGGCATATAAAAGAGGAACAAGCCAGGAGCAGCATCATCAACTCAACCCAATGACAAATCTACTTTACAGTTCTTTTTCGTTATTTTCTAGTTTTGTAAGCTTTCCTCTGTAAGTCGACGAGATCAATAAAGAGCAGCGCATCGTCAATTTGTTGATTTTGCCGATTTCACTTCAGGTTTGGTTTGCTTTGTTTTGTTGTGCATCGCCTCTCAAAGCCAATCTACCTTTACCCTTGGATTAGTCTTAATCGGCTAATCTAGTTATCCCCTAATCGGCTTTTAGTCGACTAGAGTTACTCTGATAATTGTTCGTTATCGGCTTCGATTGATTTTACGATATTTTACCTTATCAATTTCAGGTCAAATTGACTGGCACGCTCAAACCCGGCGTTTGTCTTGTGTGTTTGGGGGGCTAAGAACCCTACCTCAAGTTTTTAGCGCAAACATATTTTGGCACGCCTGGTGGGACAAATCAGGAGAGATGGCCGCAGGAAAATCTATCCCTCCGGGCGACGTCAACACTGAAGCCATCATCGTCCCAACGCTGGACGATCTAACCCCAGAGCAACGAAAAGAGATTGAAGATCAAAAGGCTGCTTTGGAGGAGATGATGCTGGGCTGCTATCAGAAAACCCGACGGGGGGTCACACAGAAGGCTGCACTCCCAACGCTCAACCCGATTGGTGATGATGTCACCCCACTAAATGCCGTAAGCCGATACGTACCGGCTCAGGCCGAATTATCCGTTATGATCGAGCAATCTATACAACACGCACTAATCAACCAATCATCGGCTCTGGTTACAACTTTAAAGCCGATGATTGAAAATAGCGTCAAGACGATTGCTCAAGAATTGGCTTCAACTGGTGGTTTGCTCGATCCGTTACAGCCGCTCCCGACGTATCCCGTGTACTTAGTGGCGCAGAACACCAACACCGTAGAGGGGTCGGCTCCAATCCCTTCACTAATGCTGACCCAGCCTACTGTGTTGGCACCAAGTACCCGTACAGGTGGGGTTACCCACTACCACGCGTACACCGATACCTCAAAGTTGTGCTCCGCGGCCAGGGTTCACAAAACCGTTTCGAACGCGAATTTCGCTAGTCCAGCGGTACCGGTTTTCGCGAAAAACCGCACGAAAACCGCGAAAAACCGAACGGTACGCAATTCCAAACAAATTTGAATTCGGATCAAACTCACACGAGAAAACCGCGGTTTTTGACGAAAACCGCGGTTTTTCACGAAAAACCGCTCGGTTTTTCACGAAAAACCGCTCGGTTTTTCACGAAAAACCGCTTGCGACCAATTGAATATTCTTCTAAAATGGTTTTCAGTGGTTTTTCACGAAAAACCGGACACATAAATTTTTCCATTTTTTTTTTTGAATTAGACCGGTTTACCGAGCGGTTTTGGATCTCGAACCGGAACAGTAAGGTCGAAAACCGCGGTTTTCGAACGGTTTTTCGCGGTTTTGTGAACCCTGTCCGCGGCTACCGCAGTGAAAAAGGTGAAAGGGCGAGAACAATTTTGACATGACGCGTGCATAAGCGTATTGAGGTTTTTACGGCGCCATTAATCGAGCGGTTATCAAGAGGGTTTTTTCTTTGAAACCGATTAAGGACAGAAGCTGATGGTAAAAGCCGATACAATTTTTGGAAGATAACAAGTTATCTTCCAAAAACGGGGGGCATATGTTTGCACCAAAATTAGGCACGTATGGAAAGTGTCGACCTAATACGAAATATGGGAAGTTTTGTGAGCATACGACAGCTGGGATTTGGAAAATAAAGAATAAATCATGATCAACACGAATTCAGTTACCAAAACAGATTTTGGAAACCAGAGATCGGATCGTAGCCAACACGGACTCGGTTGCCGTATCCACGGAGGACTCGGATAGTGTCAGAGCCCCAAGTTCCAAAAATTCTGGAATATCCGGAGTGTCCGGATCAACACCCGGAGTGTCCGGACCAAATGCCCGGAGTGTCCGGGTTAGTGTTACCGAAGACCCCAACCCGGAGTCTCCGGGTTAGCGTCCGGAGAGTCCGGTATTTGCGGGGGGGTTTTGTATAAAAGTCCCATTTCGTGGGTTCACTCCCTTCTTTCTTCTCCACTTGTCCTCCACCCATCCCGTGCGTCTCCCTTACCCCAACCTTGTCTCCTGTGAGCTCTCCACTCCGGTGACCCTCCGTGGCTCCTCCCCGGCGACTCCTCCATCCCCGGGAACTCCTCCTCAAGCCGGCATCCTCCATCCTCCACCCGGCGTTGCCTCTCCTCCGTCCCACTTGGAGGTAGGTCCTCTCCTTAGGGGTTGATTCGTGGGATTCTTGGGTTCTAAGACTATCCATGGTGGGTTAGGGTTTAGGTTTGGATTGGGAGTTTGGATTTGAATCTTGAGCTCTAGGGTTTTGGTTGTAGTGATTCTAGGGTTGGTTGGGGCTTGGATTGATGAGTGTGGGTACTAGAGAGGTAGATCGGGTAGTGGTAATGCCGATCCAAGGGTCGTTTGGAGTTGGCTAGTGGTTTCATGGGCTAGTGTCGTTCCTCGTGGAGTTGGGTTAGCTATAAGTTTCTTCGGCCTTGCCACGTGTAGGAAAGTCATAGATCGGGTCCCCGTGATGCCGTTGGACTTGGCGACACCTCGATCCGTCGGGTTATTGGGTAAAACTCGCCAGGTCCGGAGTGTCCGCCCTGCCCGGAGTATCCGGACCGAATGGGCCGGAGAGTCCGGATTGTCCGGAGAGTCCGGATCAAATACCCGGACTGTCCGGGTTAGGCTGGTCTGTCCAGTTGAGTCGAGTTGTCCGGTTGCGTTATTTCTTCGGGGTTTTTCAGTTGTACTTCATTCATATGCATTGCATGCATTTTAATTATGCATTGTATCCGTGTAGAGAACGATCCCGCGGCGACTGACGTGGCCGTGGTTGAGGGAGTTGCCGAGGGGCAAATCGCTGTCGATCCACCAGCAGAAGAACAAGGCAAGCACCTATGCATCTTGAACCTATATTAATTGTATTTTTGTGAATAAACTGCTTAATTGGTGAAATAAGTCTGCATTAGGAATTGAATTGGGTTAGGGTTAGATCCTATTTGCTGCACATTCGTCCCTTGGATTTGTGAATACTTCCGTTGAAACTAGTATGGGTATTAAATGAGTCACTGCTTAGAATTGCTTAGAGGTCGGGATTTGGGCCAAGTGACGGAGGGTTCTGTCACTTGCGGTTGTTATTATTACACACATACTACATTATGTTGGACTTGGGATTGGGAAAGGTTTTGGAAAGAAAAGAATTGTGGACCGGGCGGGGAGTTGGTTCATTTGGGTATGGAGACTCAAATGTGTAGCCCCGTCTGAGTCGATTAAGGACCGATTCGATGGTTGCCCTTTGATTGAGCACACCCCGGTTGGTCGCATGCCCGATTATGGTACGGTAAGCCACTCTTTCTCTCATACGGAATCGATGGACCGTAACTTCCTGTGGTTGGACGTGGTTGAGGGCGAGGCTTAGGCCGACTCTCGAGCGCCAAGCCGGGCTTGGGGCAGCTCGAGGGGGTGCTAGGTTTTCGGACCGTAGGAGGACGCTTCAGCGATTGGGTATGATTGGGAGGGGGTTGACACTAGGCCCTTGTGGTAAGTGTCGTGCGATCGATGCTTCCCTGCAGGGTTAATAAAGCGATTCGAATTGCCGCGCTCTCGGATATGAGCAAGCTCTTTCATCGCACAGTCACGTAGTAAGAACTTGAACCGAGGTTCGCCGTCGAGCTTGAGCCCAAATAAATTGGTGATGAGATTAATTGTTGTGAATTAATGATTGCAACTTCTCGTTTAGAAGTAGGCGCCGTTATAACTGCTTAACTTGTGAATTGAGTAGTTAGGTAATTAATATAACAAATGTTAAGCTTTCTGCACTTTTACCTTCAGCCTGGTTCTTGCTACATCCAAACGCATGTCCTTTGGAGTCGGTCATATATGGACCTCGGGTAAGACTTGCGAGTACCTTCCGTACTCAGGCTTCTGCTTTGTGGTTTTGCAGGTGAGGATCCAGAGGGGTGTGAGTTCTGCCCCTACTGCCTATCGGTGGCCAAGGGCACCGAGTAGAGGCCGTTGCGTGTGTGCGCCCGGAAGTGTTCAGGGCATGACACTTCCGGGGTGTTTTACTTTTGTTGTATAGGATAGTTGGCTTTACTTTTGTAAACTGTTGCACTTTTATTTCTGTAATGGAACCTGTCGGCTCTTTGCTTCTTGTTTTGTTTGGTCGTCTTTGGGCTTCCGTGTGCCGTGTGTGTGTTTTGTTGCTTCCGCGTTCGTGCGTCTCTGGTAGTGAGTTGGGTTCGATGCCCCTTTGTGGGAACTGTTGTGATATGACTTGGGAACCGGTATGTGGGGATCCTGGGCGAGTTTCGGATCGCATACCGGGGGAATACCGGGGTTGTTGTCGAGTCGTTGGACGTTCGTAGGGTGGTCTCTATTGGGCTTGGGTAATAGCATCAGGATCACCTCCGGTGATTTGTTGCTAGGATCCAAATCCGACGGAACAACCGTTCATCCAACAACTCGAGGACGATCTGGGCGGCTCCTCTCACAGGTTGGTATCAAAGCAAGGCGCACAAAGACGGACCCCAACTTGACAACCAGTTAGGAGATTGCTTAGGATTGTCATGAATGCATTAGATAGAAAGTAATATTTATCCCCGCCCTGTGCTTATTAGTGGTGAGTGTGAGTTGCGTCGGAATCGTGCATCTCATGTTATTTCATGCATGTGCCATGCCATCTGCAGTGTGAGTTGTGTTTTACCTTTGGGCGTAATAGACTTGTTGGACTCCAATGTGGAGTGCTACAGTCTGGCTTGGGTTGTCTTGCGGGTTTTGTTCGGGTTGGGACATGTTCCCTCCTGTGGTTCTAACTCTTGTTGTCCGGCCTTGGTTGACTACAAGATGAGGACCCGTGGAGGAATGGGCGATGATGATGGTCTTTGGCGATCACACCGGCCGTGGTGATCCGCCTCCTCCTCCCAATGTGCTGGATATCATGATGCGGTCGGAGCAGAACCAGGAGGCCACCAACCGGATCCTTGAGATGCTGGTCCAGGATCGGGTCCAGCAGGGCGGCCGAGGTGATGGGCGAGGTCGGCCCACCAGCTATCTCGACTTCCTGCACACGCAGCCACCGGTCTTCTCACGGGCTGCCGATCCGTTGGAGGCCGACGATTGGCTGCGCACGATAGAGCAGAAGTTTGCTCTTATCGACTGTGGGGAGCTCCAGAAGGCCCACTTCACGGCGCAGCAGCCTCCAGTGGCCTCGCCGGTGCTTGGTGGGCCAATTTGAGGGTGATGCGACTGTCGGGCACCAGCCATTCGGGCTGAGTTCCGTGAGGCGTTTCGGGCGCACCACATCCCGAAGGGCCTCATGGACATGAAGAAGCGTGATTTCTCACCCTCCGACAGCTCGGCAAGTCGGTGGTTGACTACTCGCAGGAGTTCAACTACCCGCGCAAGACGCCTGAAAAGGTTGACACCGACCAGAAGAAGCAGGGTCAGTTTGTGAGTGGGCTGACAGCGAAGATGCAGGATAAGCTGTCCGTCTGTGACTTCGCCGACTACAATGACCTGATGAGCCGCGCGATCACCGTTGAGCTCAAGATGCGGGCTCATCAGGAGGAGAAGAAGAGAAAGCGGGCGATGCCGCATTTCGTGGCGATACCGCAGCCGGGCTCGTGCGATCTCGTATCAGCCGCCGAGGCCGTCTGCGCCAGCGCCGTCTCTGTCGGTCGTGACAGCCCTGTCGTCGGTTGCCGCTACCCGGCCACGGCCACCACTACCGCCACCGGCAGCCAGAGTAGCAGCGGGTTCCGGTCCCGGTCCGTGCTACAATTGCGGACGCGCGGGCCATTTCATCCGGGACTGCCCATTCCCACGCCAAGGCAGCACTGCCGGCGCTCCACGGCTTCAGGGTGCGACGGCACCACCGCCGTTGCCTACGTCGAGCCGAGGCAGCGTCACCTTCGTCGACGCCGAGGCGGTTCCTAAGGGCTCCGCCGTACTAGCTGGTACGTTCCTTGTTGATGGGCATGAGGCCAGGGTATTATTTGATTCGGGGGCTTCCCATTCTTTTATCCGCACGGGGTTTGCGAGCAAAGATCGATGAGGGTCAGAGCAAAGGTCACCTCTTTCCTGATTGAGGCACCGGGTCGAAGATCACGGTTAGGCGATGGTTCGAAGGCGTGAGTTCAGATTCGAGGATTCCGCTCACCGGTTAGCTTGTCGCTTCTAGACCTTCTGGGATAGATGTCATCCTAGGGATGAGTTGGTGACACGACAACAGTCGCTTTTGGATTGTCAGTAGTCGCACCTGTCACTCCGAATCCGAAGAGGCGGCCGACTCACTCTACTTCTTAATAAGAACAAGGCCACCTTATGTTCACCTGAATGGGACAGGTTGAAGCGCTGACTCGATTCCGTGGTGTCCGAAGTTTCACGATGTGTTCCCGGCGGAATTACCGGGGATGCCACCTGATCGGGACATTGAGTTTGGCGTTGAGCTTCAGCCAGGGACTGCTCCAGATATCAAGCGGCCAGACGGATGCCGCCAAATGAATTGGCCGAGCTGAAGATCCAAATGAAAGGGTTGATGGACAAGGGTTTCATTCGCCGAGCTCCTCACCTTGGGGTTGCTCGGCTCTCTTTGTGACCAAGAAGGATGGTTCTCTGCGCCTCTGTGTGGATTACCGCCCCTTGAATGTCATATCTTGTCAAGAACAAGTACCTCTCGCCTCGGATTGATATCCTGTTCGATCGACTTCTTTGTCTTGCGCGGGTATTCTCTAAGATTGACTTGAGGCTTGGGTACCATCAGATTAAGATCAGGGCCGAAGACATCCCGAAGACAGCCTTCTCCACTCGGTATGGGCTGTATGAGTACACCGTCATGTCGTTCGGTCTGACGAACGCGCCGGCATACTTTATGTACCTCATGAACTCCATCTTCATGGAGGAGCTGGATTCCTTTGTCGTCATCTTCATTGATGACATCCTCATCTATTCGGCCAGCGAGGAAGATCATGCCAGACACCTTCGTGTTGTTCTCGGAAGACTTCGGGAGCACCGCTTGTATGCAAAGTTCAGCAAATGCGAGTTCTGGCTGAAGGAAGTGTCATTCTTGGGACACGTCCTTTCTGAGCGAGGCGTGGCAGTTGACCCGAGCAAGGTACAGGATGTACTCAAATGGGAGCAGCCCAAGACTGTCACGGACATCCGCAGTTTTCTTGGATCGGTTGGTATTATCGCCGCTTCATCCAAGACTTCTCAAAGATTGCGAAGCCGATGACTGAGCTGCTCAAGAAGGGGGTTGAATTCCGATGGTCAGCGGACTGTGGGAGCGCCTTTCAGACACTGAAGCAACGTCTAACTATGGCTCCTGTCCTCACTCAGCCGGATATACACAGGCCTTTTGATGTGTATTGCGATGCGTCAGGCATTGGGCTTGGTTGTGTGCTTATGCAAGAAGGCCGAGTCGTTGCCTACGCATCTCGGCAGTTGAAGCATCATGAGGAGCACTACCCCACCCACGATTTGGAGCTTGCGGCAGTGGTGCATGCCTTGAAGATCTGGCGCCACTATCTCTTGGGGAACAAGTGCAATATCTATACTGATCATAAAAGTCTCAAGTACATCTTCACCCAAGCAGATCTGAACATGAGGCAACGGAGATGGCTTGAGCTGATCAAAGATTATAGTCTGGAGATGCATTACCACCCGGGGAAGGCGAATGTGGTAGCTGACGCGTTGAGTCGCAAGGCTCAATGCAACTGCCTTACTCTCCAGTCCCCGAGTGCTTCCCTCTGTGCCGAATTCCAGAGACTCGGCTTAGAGATGGGCGAGCAGGGATTCATAGCTAATCTCGAGTTGAGCTCTACATTGCTCGATCAGATTCGAGAGGCACAGACGAATGATGAAGAAGTTGCCCAGATCCGGGATAAATTAGATTTGGGGCAAGCCGCTGAGTTTCGCCTGGATGAGCAGGGAACTTTGTGGTTCGGCGACCGCATAGTTGTCCCTGATGACCAGGAGTTGAAGCGAAGGATTCTCGACGAGGCGCATAACTCCTTGCTTACCATTCACCCGGGCAGCAACAAGATGTATCAAGACCTGAGGCGGCAGTTTTGGTGGACTCGCATGAAGCGCCGGTCGCTCGCTGCGTGTCGGAATGCGACGCCTGCAAGCGGGTGAAGGCCGAACACCTCAAGCCAGCCGGTACCCTTCAGCCTCTCCTATTCCAGCTTTGGAAGTGGGAGGATGTAGCCATGGATTTCATTACCGCCTGCCGACCGCTTCCTCGTGCCATGACTCGATTTGGGTAATCATCGATCGATCGACGGTTCTAGCACTTCTTGGCCGCTTGGCGCCAAGTATCGAGTTAAGAAGTATGCGGACTTATATATCTCCGGATCGTAAGTCCGCATGGAGTGCCCAAGCGGATAGTTTCGCATCGAGGTTCTCGGTTCACTTCTCAGTGCAGAAGCCTGCATGAGGCCTTGGGCACGAAATCGCTCTGATTCAGCATATCACCCTCGGGACGGTCGACCGAGAGGGTCAATCAGATCCTCGAAGATATGTTGAGGGCTTGTATCTTGTCCTACGGGAGAAAGTGGGAAGAGTGTCTCCCGTGACGCCGAAGTTTGCGTGCAACAACAGCTACCAAACCAAGATCAAGATGTCTCCATTCAAGCACTCTATGGTCGTAGTCGCCGCACCGCTGAACTGGTCCGAAGTGGCGGCGTTCATTCCTCGGGCCTGAACTAGTCATGGAAGCGAAGAAAAAGTGAGCACCATTCGGGAGAACTCGAGGGTAGCACAACGCGACAGAAGAGCTATGCCGACCGTCGTAGGAGACCCCTCTCCTTCGATATTGGCGACTTCGTCTATCTGAAGGTATCTCCTCTTCGAGGCACTCGTCGGTTTGGAATCAAAGGGAAACTGGCACCTCGATACATCGGACCGTTCCGAGTCCTTGAGAAGCGGGGTCAAGTTGCATATCAGCTAGAGCTTCCTCCGTCACTCGAAATGATCCACAATGTCTTCCATATCTCCCAGTTGAAGAAGTGTCTCCATACTCCTTTCGAATCACTTGAAGTGGATGACCTCGGGGTTGCGCCTGAACCGGATCTATCCTATCGAGAGCATCCGATTCGGGTTTTAGAAGAAGCGGAGCGTAAGACTCGGCGGAGAACACTCAAATTCTACAAGGTTCAATGGAGCAATCACACTGAAGATGAAGCCACTTGGGAGTCCAAAGACCGCCTAAAGACCGAGGATCCCGAGTTCTTCAATTCCATGTAGGTGCTTCCCGTTTGTCATTTAGAGGTTCCGTTGCGGGTATTTGTTTCGAGTAGGTGCTCGTTTCTGAATCTCGGGGCGAGATTCCCTTAAGGGGGGAGGATTTGTCAGAGCCCCAAGTTCCAAAAATTCTGGAATATCCGGAGTGTCCGGATCAACACCCGGAGTGTCCGGACCAAATGTCCGGAGTGTCCGGGTTAGTGTTATCGAAGACCCCAACCCGGAGTCTCCGGGTTAGCGTCTGGAGAGTCCGGTATTTGCGGGGGGGTTTTGTATAAAAGTCCCATTTCGTGGGTTCACTCCCTTCTTTCTTCTCCACTTGTCCTCCACCCATCCCGTGCGTCTCCCTTACCCCAACCTTGTCTCCGGTGAGCTCTCCACTCCGGTGACCCTCCGTGGCTCCTCCCCGGCGACTCCTCCATCCCCGGGAACTCCTCCTCAAGCCGGCATCCTCCATCCTCCACCCGGCGTTGCCTCTCCTCCGTCGCACTTGGAGGTAGGTCCTCTCCTTAGGGGTTGATTCGTGGGATTCTTGGGTTCTAAGACTATCCATGGTGGGTTAGGGTTTAGGTTTGGATTGGGAGTTTGGATTTGAATCTTGAGCTCTAGGGTTTTGGGTGTAGTGATTCTAGGGTTGGTTGGGGCTTAGATTGATGAGTGTGGGTACTAGAGAGGTAGATCGGGTAGTGGTAATGCCGATCCAAGGGTCGTTTGGAGTTGGCTAGTGGTTTCATGGGCTAGTGTCGTTCCTCGTGGAGTTGGGTTAGCTATAAGTTTCTTCGGCCTTGCCACGTGTAGGAAAGTCATAGATCGGGTCCCCGTGATGCCGTTGGACTTGGCGACACCTCGATCCGTCGGGTTATTGGGTAAAACTCGCCAGGTCCGGAGTGTCCGCCCTGCCCGGAGTATCCGGACCGAATGGGCCGGAGAGTCCGGATTGTCCGGAGAGTCCGGATCAAATACCCGGACTGTCCGGGTTAGGCTGGTCTGTCCGATTGAGTCGAGTTGTCCGGTTGCGTTATTTTTTCGGGGTTTTTCAGTTGTACTTCATTCATATGCATTGCATGCATTTTAATTATTCATTGTATCCGTGTAGAGAACGATCCCGCGGCGACTGACGTGGCCGTGGGTGAGGGAGTTGCCGAGGGGCAAATCGCTGTCGATCCACCAGCAGAAGAACAAGGCAAGCACCTATGCATCTTGAACCTATATTAATTGTATTTTTGTGAATAAACTGCTTAATTGGTGAAATAAGTCTGCATTAGGAATTGAATTGGGTTAGGGTTAGATCCTATTTGCTGCACATTCGTCCCTTGGATTTGTGAATACTTCCGTTGAAACTAGTATGGGTATTAAATGAGTCACTGCTTAGAATTGCTTAGAGGTCGGGATTTGGGCCAAGTGACGGAGGGTTCATACTTGCGGTTGTTATTATTACACACATACTACATTATGTTGGACTTGGGATTGGGAAAGGTTTTGGAAAGAAAAGAATTGTGGACCGGGCGGGGAGTTGGTTCATTTGGGTATGGAGACTCAAATGTGTAGCCCCGTCTGAGTCGATTAAGGACCGATTCGATGGTTGCCCTTTGATTGAGCACACCCCGGTTGGTCGCATGCCCGATTATGGTACGGTAAGCCACTCTTTCTCTCATACGGAATCGATGGACCGTAACTTCCTGTGGTTGGACGTGGTTGAGGGCGAGGCTTAGGCCGACTCTCGAGCGCCAAGCCGGGCTTGGGGCAGCTCGAGGGGGTGCTAGGTTTTCGGACCGCAGGAGGACGCTTCAGCGATTGGGTATGATTGGGAGGGGGTTGACACTAGGCCCTTGTGGTAAGTGTCGTGCGATCGATGCTTCCCTGCAGGGTTAATAAAGCGATTCGAATTGCCGCGCTCTCGGATATGAGCAAGCTCTTTCATCGCACAGTCACGTAGTAAGAACTTGAACCGAGGTTCGCCGTCGAGCTTGAGCCCAAATAAATTGGTGATGAGATTAATTGTTGTGAATTAATGATTGCAACTTCTCGTTTAGAAGTAGGCGCCGTTATAACTGCTTAACTTGTGAATTGAGTAGTTAGGTAATTAATATAACAAATGTTAAGCTTTCTGCACTTTTACCTTCAGCCTGGTTCTTGCTACATCCAAACGCATGTCCTTTGGAGTCGGTCATATATGGACCTCGGGTAAGACTTGCAGTACCTTCCGTACTCAGGCTTCGCTTTGTGGTTTTGCGGTGAGGATCCGTGAGGGGTGTGAGTTCTGCCTCACTCGCCTATCGGTGACGCAAGGGCACCGAGTAGAGGCCGTTGCGTGTGCCTTGGAAGTGTTCAGGGCATGACACTTCCGGTGTTTTACTTTTGTTGTATAGGATAGTTGGCTTTACTTTTGTAAACTGTTGCACTTTTATTTCTGTAATGGAACCTGTCGGCTCTTTGCTTCTTGTTTTGTTTGGTCGTCTTTGGGCTTCCGTGTGCCGTGTGTGTGTTTTGTTGCTTCCGTTAGGCGTCTCTGGTAGTGAGTTGGGTTCGATGCCCCTTTGTGGGAACTGTTGTGATATGACTTGGGAACCGGTATGTGGGGATCCTGGGCGAGTTTCGGATCGCATACCGGGGGAATACCGGGGTTGTTGTCGAGTCGTTGGACGTTCGTAGGGTGGTCTCTATTGGGCTTGGGTAATAGCATCAGGATCACCTCCGGTGATTTGTTGCTAGGATCCAAATCCGACGGAACAACCGTTCATCCAACAACTCGAGGACGATCTGGGCGGCTCCTCTCACAGATAGGCCGAGGCATATAAAAGAGGAACGAGCCAGGAGCAGCAGCATCAACTCAACCCAATCACAAATCTACTTTTACAGTTCTTTTTCGTTATCTTCTAGTTTTGTAAGCTTTCCTCCGTAAGTCGACGAGATCAATAAAGAGTTGCACATCGCCAATTTATTGATTTTGCCAATTTCACTTTAGGTTTGGTTTGCTTTGTTTTGTTGCGCATCGCCTCTCAAAGCCAATCTACCTTTACCCTTGGATTAGCCTTAATCGACTAATCTAGTTATCCCCTAATCGGCTTTTAGTTGACTAGAGTTACGCCGATAATTGCTCGTTATCGGCTTCGATTGATTTCACGACATTTTACCTTGTCAATTTCAGGTCAAAATGATTGGCATGCTCAAACCCGGCGTTTGTTTTGTGTGTTTGGGGCTAAGAACCCTACCTCAAGTTTTTAGCGCAAACAGAAGCACGAATTCTGGAAAAATTATCATGTTCAAAACCAGGCCTAAGAGGTGGGAAAGGGAGAGTAGATCACTTTTCTAGCCCCCTTCTCCTTATTTTTTTCCCGCAAATTTAGCTCCCTTCTAAATCAAATTGCAAATCTAACCGCCCCTCCCCACCGTGGAAGCCGTCTCCCACACTTGCTAGCCGCAGAAGCACCCCTCCCGTGCTCGCTGGCCACATCACCTCCCTTCCCGTGCCGCAGCGCCTCCCCTCCCGTGCTCACCGGCCATGGCTGATCGGGCTCCCCCCGCGCTAGCCGCCTGCTGCTGAACTTGCCGCTGCAGCATTCCTCGGGTGCGGCAGGGGACAGGTATCGCCTGTCATGCCTTCCACGGTGGAAGAGTGGGCTAGATTTGCAATTTTATTTGAAAGAGGGCAATAAATAAATAAATAAATAAATAAGGAAGAGAGAACTATAAAAGTGATGGCTTCGGAAAGGAAAGATTTGGCCCGGCCTTTACGCGTCATGTACACCCTTGTATGTGAGTTTACTAGACAAAAAACAGTAAAAAGTTTATTTGCTCCCTCTGGGCAACACCCCATCCCACCCAATATACATGTACTACAAATTTAGTTCTCTACTTCTCCTAATTATGTTTTTTTTCCTGCTCGATCTATGTAGAGCTTCATTTGAATTTTATCTTGATCTAATGTAACTTCTTCAAATGATCAAATGGTATCTAAATTTCACAGTTTCACTGGTAATATAATGGAGATACCCCTCAAAATAATTGTAAAGTAGTGGCATCGCTTGCTTTATGCTCTCATCTACATGACAAATTCTTGAAAAATAAAACTTGCAACCTTGTCATTTACCTCATCATTTTTATTCTTCCTACTTTTCCGGATTCCCCATCTGCTGTCAATGCTGTGCACATGAGAATGATCTACGGATCTGGGCCCACAACACCATTATACGGCAAAATGGACAAAAGAAGAAAAAAAAAAGATGGACTTGTCAAAATTCCCTAATAATGTTGTCGGTGTTAAACACACGAAGCAAAGGAATAGATGCAAAAAGTTTTCTGCTAATCAAAGATGTTGTGCAAAGCTGCTGGTAAGACGATTGCACATTTATTTTTAGAGGCATCGAGATATTTTGCGCATAGAAACTGCATGTTTTCTGTTTTTTGCACTTCTATTACAATAAATCTGCACGTTGTGAGATTATCAAAAGATAGCAAATGAACGACTACAATTTCATAAAAAAAAATAGTTGAAATTGTTCTGATAAATTCGTATGTACTTTAGTACGTGACCTCTAGTCCACAAAATTCATAGGTATCAAGCTACAACTTTGATCGTTATTTTTTCCATATCACCTTGGGAAAAAAAATGAAAAACTATAACATTATATTTATACTTTTACGACGAGAATCCATGTATTATTTCCTTTTTTTATAGGATGTATCTTTTTGGCCAATCTAATGGCAGTTAGAAAAGTCACGCAATGAAATATATATAAATAGACATGTATTTTGGGCTGGAAATATAATTCATAGCTAGTTCAGTAGATAGAATATTTTACAAATACCTCCCCATAAGATCTTCTGGTTTCCATGTTCAAACATGCACACTTTTACAATTAAATCCTACCGGTTATAAAGATGGGAGAAAGGGCCCCGGAGCTCACCCCCACGTGTTCTCCTGCCGTTTTGCGAAAACACCCTCCTATTTTCCGAATTATGGATAGGTCCCTGCGAATTTATGAATAGGTCCTTTGCAATTTTATGTGAGGGAAAGAAATTTTTTTCGGTTCGCGTTTAGGTCCCCCGTTCGCCATTTTACGGAAAGAGCCTCCCGTTAAATACGAATCGCGAACGAGCCTTTTTATAATTTTTTGGGATAGCTATCAAGTCCAAAAATATAACAAATAGGTCCCCGGTCTTTACGTTCAGGTCCTTTCTCCGTTTTGCCCAGAAAAAATGTTTTCGTGGTCCGTTTTTTGTCCGAAGCATGGGAAAAATGTTTTCGTTAGCTGTTTTTGCTCAAAAAAATGGAAATTCGTTTTTCGTCCGTCGTTTCTCCGTTTTTGTTGGAAAAAATATTTTCGTTGTCCGTTTTTTCTCCGGAGCATGGGAAAAATGTAACACCCTGGCACCTCATGTGCCCGAAGTGCTACCAACACCTATCTAAATTTTTCTATAAAAATTTTGGCATGACCTCTCTTGATAAATGGACATCCACTCAATAGGCAAAGAGATCACAAACATCAATAATAGCAATAATATCAACATGTCATGGAATCAATCAACCATCATGACATGTTAAACATACAACTACACTAAGCATCCAAAAGTAACCTTCTAGCAAATATCAAACACAACCTTATGAAGATTACAATAACAACAAGAGTAAACATACTACTACAAAGCATTCTTCCTAACTATTAATTGAATGTGATGAAGGGAGTGATGTGATACTATGTCCCATTCCGTACGGATGTCCTCAGATTACCTAAAACAATTAACAAACAAGCGTGAGTTCGAAAACTCAGCAAAGTGTATCAAATCAACAAGATTAAGCAATTCACATTTTTTTCAAATCGACAACAAGATCATAACTCTTATATGACTCAGCCAATACATGAAACAATTATATCACTACCATTTACCTCTTTGCTTATTTCGCACACATACCTCATTCAACCACCTTTGTATGAGTCCACGACTCTATCCTAACTCTACACATTTCCATTTAACTCAGAAACACATCATGAGGATGCAATGCACATGAATGCTCTTTTCGATGCACGTACCGGTACTGCCGAGTGCACACCCGTCGATGTGCACCCTCATTCCCTTCCATCTCGTGGAAGGTTCCTACTCTTACTGTCTCGCTCCCATTCACCTCGATGAATTGGACTACGAGATAGGACTTTCGTGTTCACTACATGTGAACACAGAGGCCCGCATCAGAATGGGTCGCCTCTTCCATCATGAATGCACAAATGTAATTAACACAATTAAATTGTAACATTCTTCATTTCTAACCTTATTGCATAGTCATAACGAAATGCATAAACATAGCCATTAACCTTGACATAAGCTTTAGATTCATACACTTAGCATTATCATCACAAGCAACCTCATAAGCATAAGGATAGCATGGCATATTCATCACAAGCAAACAATTCAACATTCATTTATCCTTTTAGTTGATACACTTGCCTCAACCACATGGCGTGGGGTGGCGTGAGGAGGAAGCCACACCCGAAGCTGCTCCACC
The DNA here is from genome assembly GCA_036346355.1 of Rhipidocladum racemiflorum. NCBI lineage: Eukaryota > Viridiplantae > Streptophyta > Magnoliopsida > Poales > Poaceae > Rhipidocladum > Rhipidocladum racemiflorum. The sequence continues at coordinate 41,946,914 of CM070573.1, forward strand.
TGAAAATAACAATATTCGCATGTACACACTCAAAATCTATACAAGTTACAACATGGAAATGCGCATTCATGCTCTAACTCAAAACAACCCAACATCGCCCCTAATTGAAACTTGGGGCAGCAAGCATTCAAAAATGCATAACTTCTAAATGGCTTAACCAAAATTCGCATTCTCATACTCTAAACAACCACAATAGGATAACCTAGGATGATCAAAAAGCCATTCGAGTTGGACCTATCTCAAAAAAAACCCAGAATTGAAATGAACACAAGCTACACGTAAAAGTGTCATTTCTGGATAGCAAGCTCTAAAAATAGCATAACTTCTAATTGGCTAAGTCAAAGTTCATGTTCTTGATCTCTAAATGACCGTAGGAGACCAATCTATTGTTACCCCATAGCCACTCAAACAGGAACTGAAGACAAAGCCCTCAAATAGCCCACCAAACCTCAGACCCAAAATCTGGACTTCCAGAATAACAGATTTCTGGACAGCAAGTTAGATTCAACATAACTTTTGATTACTAACTCCAAATCAAGAAAACAAGTATATTTTTTGAAACTACAGGAAAGTGTCTACATTTCTCTAGGCCAGTGGAAGAGCTGAATTGGTCTGCAGCTAGGTCGAAAACCCAGTTGAACATTTCAGCTCACCAAACAATCCACTCGGGATAGCAAACATAAAAATGGCATAACTTTTAATTGGCTTCATAGATTTTTGAGTTCTTATACTCTATTGAAACGTAAGAATGAGCTATACAACATCCTCTACAGCCGACAGAGCATTTGACCTATCTAGATACCTCAAAAACGAGTTACAAAAATAGTCACATATCTGCTCGAAAACATATTTCAGGTTCCCTCCAAAAACTAGCTTTCCCTCCCAAAAATTTCAAAGCTAAGAACCCTAAATCTCCACCAACCAGGGCAAGGACCTCAAACTCCAGCTCACACAAAAGATTTGAGAAGCTTGCTCACTTACCAAGTGAGGAGAAGGTGAGGGAGGCTGCTGCAAGTTGCAGCCGGCTGGGAGGAGCTCCGACTAGGGAAGACGATGTTAGTGTTATGCCCTTGAGGCAATCATATGGATGATTGTAACATGACTATGTTTTATGAATAATAATATGATTATTGGTCCAATGAATGTATATCATTGTTTTGATCAACAAGTGTGTGACTTGTTTATGAAGATCTTTACTTATTGATATAATTCGATAAATATCTCTGATCGGATATCATCGTATAGGGCAACGATGAATAGATCAGCACATTTATTGTTCGATGATCATGTTTCATAGATCATGGGATATGGAGATATCATCAATACATTGTGGACGCATGTTGAAGAACATGTGTTAGATAGACCCACAATGGGACACTGTGAGAATGTTACATTCTTATGTGTCATCAGTGTATCTCATACATAGTAGATGTATAATCCTTAGACCTGAGATTGTCATATTCCCTACATGTGTAATAGTTTACCTTGGGGTTACCAAACACTATTTCCTAACCGGATAGTTATAAAGGTAGCTTTCATGTTTACTATGAAACATGTAGAGGGAAGTGAGCAGTCAAGATGGAATTTACCACTCCAATGTAACGGAGATATATGTCTAGGCCACTCGTGTGATATGATTAAGGAAGTGCATGGCCATGCCGTGATTGAGAAGTAAATCACAACTTATTAATATATCACGGATACGAGAGATGGATTGAACTGTCAAAGGATGACATGCTTCTCGCCTTGAGTTCGATCTTCATATAGTTTGGTAAATGGATTATTACATCAGTACTTTAATCATATGCATTTGGGAGTTGGCATGCTCTGCAAGGAGCCGCTACCGACTATTGGATTAGAAAAAGGGTTTTCCGAATCCATGTCCAAATGCGCATGAACCTACAGGGTCACACACTTAATGGGCTGGGACGTATTAATTCGGATTGGATCCGTAATTAATGGACCTCGTGGGCTTAGCGCGTAGATGGGCCATGACTGCCTAGGGTTTCACCTCGTGGCTATATAAGGAGGGGAGGAGGCTGGGCGCAACACACACTTTCGTGCGGTTTAGAGGTGCTTCGCCAGAAACCTTAGCCACCTCCTCTCGTTGCCCCTGCCGAGCGACCCGGTGCTTGCACACCGACGCACGGCGTTCCATCCCCGGACGTGTGGACTGCTGTGGTGACGCTGCTACTACTACGGCGTGGAGAGGACGATCCGCGGCGAGGACGATCTGCGGCGAGGACGATCCGCGGCAAGGACGATCCACGCCGAGAACGATCCACTACAACGACGTGCGAAGGATTCCGCAACTGCGCGTCTAGTGGTAATAGATCTATGATCCCCTTCTTGCGAGTAGCTTTTCTGGTTTGCGGTAGAAATTTTAATTTGTGCTAGTGTAGCATACCGCGTTCCCCTACAGACGAGTTGGGGGAGAGGGGGCCGGCCACCATGGACAGGGAGGGGCCCCTCTAGCTGAAGCAGGGAAGGAGGATGATGCCCAAAGCTTGGCTGCTGCTACCCTGCACTTCCTCCATACGAAAGAAGGGAGGAGAATTCAAGAATAGGGGGCTTTGGCTAGGGGTTGGCTGCAGCCTAAATGGAAAAAGGGTGAGAGGGAGAGAGAGAGAGTGATGGGGGAGGGTTAAGTGAGGGGAGATTAGGTAAAAAAAGTGGGTAAACCTCTCCCATACCAGATACACATTGGTAAACCTGTAGATCAACTGGTTGGTCCTCCCGAAACCCAACGAGAAAAGATAAAACTGGTAGCAACCTAAGAAATGTTACATCATTCAACCTCCCCGACGAGAAAGAACTTCTCAAAGAAACTCGGAACGAAACCCCGAGATGATTCTTTCTTGAAACTCTGCGACATTTCTTTCTCGAAACTCGACGACGTTACAAAAAATGTTTTCGTTGACGTTTTTCCTCAAAAAATAAATGCAAATTCGTTTTTCGTTCGTTGTTTCTCTGTTTTTGTTGGAAAAAATATTTTCGTTGTCCGTTTTTTCTCCAAACCCCAGGAAAAACATTTTCGTGGTCCATTTTTTCTTAGAAAAAAATAGAAATTCGTTTTTCGTTCATCCTTTCTACCTTTTTGTCGAAAAACGTTTTCGTAGTCCTTTTTTCTTTGGATCCTGGGGAAAATGTTTCCATGGTCCTTTTTCCCTAAAAAAATTAACAAATATGTTTTTCGTACGCGCATGCGGTGTGCGCCGCTTTTGTGTTTTCGTGGCCCATTTTTTCTTAAAAAAAAACACCGACCCATTTTTCATTTTCCTTCCTCCGTTTTTGCCAAAAAAAATATTTTCATGGTCCATTTTTTCTCCAAAGCCCAGAAAAAATATTTTTGTGGCCCATTTATACCAAAAAAAAAATGCAAATTCGGTTTCCGTTCACGCACAAGGCTCGGTCTCTATTGTTTCTCGAGCCTTCAAAGATTTTGAAGATACGTCTAAGTCTATTTTTTCACCCGAAAAAAACACAAAGTCATTTTTCGTTCACGCGCGCGGCGTGCGCCGCGCTTACGGATTAGTTATAAATATAGTTTGGAACCACCTACTTTTCTTAATGAATTTGTATCTGAAAAAGCATAAAAGTGCGCCGTTCGGTAGGCTTTCTAACCATTGGATGAAGATTCAGATGGCCTGGATCAAGGTCGGGCAAGATATTATGAATTTATCACAAAATATTGAATGTAGCGACCCATATAATTAGCCCAGGGTAACAACAGTAACCACCGTTATTACTCTAAGATAATTATGCTGATCTTGACATACTAACCAATCAAAACATCGAGCGCATCCAACATTTTATCAGTTAAGAACAGTGGTCAAAGTGTTGCAACAGAAACAATAATTAGATACTGAAATAGAAACTTTAATACAATCTATTGCCACATAGGGTTACATGTTCAATTCATTAATTATACATAAGATCCAAGTACAACAAAAATATAATACAAGATTACTAATTATCGTGAAAACTGATAAAGCTAAAGCACGGCCTACCCGGCAATCTAATCCACATGATAGCCCTCATCCTAGTAGTTCTGATCTTGTGGGTGCTCTTCACCCCATGGCTCATAGGTGAGTCCATTTGGATCCCGCCCCTACCAGATGCATGATGTCAGAAGTAATTCTTTAAGCAAATGAAGATTTAGTAAGAGTGAGTACATAAGTACTCAGCAAGCATTAATAGCAAAATGCATTATGTGAATTTTTCCTCCATATTCATCTTATGTAAACTTTCAACTTTTCCTCAAATCCTTTTTCAGAAAATATGGTTTTATTAAGAAAAGTTGTGTTTTCAGTTTTAATTATTAAAAATGCTACTAGCACTCATACATCAGGCAGACTTAGCTTCCGTACCCTCCAATCCAGGAGACAGGTGTCGGTGTATTCCACACCAGGGTGCCCACTGCACTTTAGTAGAAGCAGCCGCCGCCGGACACATGGCATCCCGGCCACGCCCCCGGCGGCCAGCTGAGTGGTCGCCGGGGGAGGGTGGCGACCAGGCCACGTCACCGGCGGTCAGCTGAGTGATCGCCGGCGGGAGGGTGGCGACCAGGCCACGCCCCTGGCGGTTAGCTGGGTGATCGCCAGCGGGAGGGTGGCGACCAGGCCGCGCCCTGGCGGCCAACTGAGTGAACGCCAGCGGGATGGTGGCGGTCAAGCCACGCCCCTGGCGGTCAGCTGAGTGATTGCCCGCGGGAGGGTGGCGACTAGACCACGCCCCCGGCGGTCAGCTGAGTGATCGCCAACGGGAGGATGGCGACCAGGCCACGCCACTGGCAACCATTTCCTGAGGACATTTAATGGCCCGTGCGGCCATTCGAGAGGTCAAAGACATTTAATGCATATCGTGCGCATTAAATGGGGGTAAGGAAGGCCACAGGATGGCGGCGTGTGTTCCCAACGTGCGCCATAATGGCGCACGACGTCAGGGTGCACTTTTCCACCCCGATGGAGCGGGCGAAGCCGGCAGGCGTGGCGCTCAAGGGCGGGGGAAGAGGATGTCTGCACCAGGGCATTTAATGTGTTGCAGGGGCATTAAATGCCAAAGAGTAGAGTAATGAGATGGCTTGTGGTGTAAGCCTCCCATGCGCCCCCGCCGCCCGAGTATACAAGGGAGTCGGGGTGCATGGGGGAAGGGGTTCGATCATTTCTCTCAAGCTAGACTCTCCATTATGGGTGAGCTGATCTGGGTTGCTCTGGATAGCGGTTCATCTTCCAGCTCTCTCCGGGCACACCATAATACAAGAACATAGGAGTAGGGTTATTAGTCTAAGGAGGGCCCGAACCTGATAAACCGCCAGTCTCCTTGCATGCTTCGCCCCCATTTCCCCATTCGTCGAGCGATCTCCACGAAAGCCCCGGTTAGAACTTAGTATACCCCTCACCGGAAGGGGGTCTGTTGGCTAACACGCTGACAGTGGCGCGCCAGGTAGGGGGCTCAGTGGTTGGATTGTTCTCCCTTATTCCATCTCCTTGCGAAGTTTGCAAGAAGCTTCGACGGTTACAAGTATGGCAACTTCCGGCTCCAAGCATGATGGTCTGCCCGAGGAGAGCAGCGCTCGTGGCCGGTCCCGACGCCGCTTCAGAGCGCCGGACTTCGGTCCGCTCGCCACGCACGGGCGCGCGGTGCCTCGGCGTTAGGGGACCAGCCTGTCCGGCGACGCCTCCTGATGGGAGACGACACCCCGGCGCGGAACCTTCAGGCGGCCCGGCTGCTCCTCGATCATCCCCTGGTTGCGCTAGAGGGCGAAACCCCAGCCGCTCCATGGTTGCGGGACATCGCCCGCCTGGTGGATGCCGCCCAACAGCAAGTGGAGGCGGCAAATCGGCCGGGGGCTTCCGATGTCGGGCGACAGAGCGTGCGCATGGCTGACGCGCAAACCTCTAGTCACACGGCTACAGTTTGTTCCGGCTGTAGGGGCCGGAACAAAGGGAAGGGTGCGCCTGTTGCGGCCCCCTCAAGCACAGGGGGACGGGCACGCGCCCCCGCTTCTTCCCGTGGTTCCCCCAAGGCGGCGGGGTGCCATGGGGACCTGAGGGCTCGCCTAGACGAAAGGAGGTCCCAGCACGGTGGTGACTTGCGCGACGTCCTTAGTGGACGCCGCGCCAATGTGCCACCCCGTATGGACCACCCGCCATTTAGCGGTCGGGGGGAAACCTCTCCCCCTGACTCCGGGGAGAGCGTAGACTCGCGCTCCTCAACGCCATCTCGGGGCCGAGGGACGGATGAGCGGCGCTGCTCCCCCTACAACGTTGGATGCCAAGCGTTCTCCCTCCGCCTACGTCAAGCCGTGTGGCCGGAGAGATTCCGCCCTGCGTCCATCGAGAAGTATGACGACACTACCAACCCGGAGGAGTTCCTACAGATTTACACCACGATGGTGCACGCCGCGGGAGGGTCTGAGAAGGTCATAGCCAACTACCTCCCGACGTCGCTAACGGGCTCCGCCCGTTCCTGGCTGTTGAACCTCCCCCGAGGCTCTATGCACTCGTGGGAGGAGTTGTACGATATCTTTGTCGCCAACTTTCAGGGCTCCTACGCTCAACCAGGCGTGGAGGATGACCTTCACGCCCTGGAGCAGACGAAGGGGGAGTCCCTGAGGGAGTTCATCCGGCGGTTCAGCCACTGCCGGAACACTATCCCTCGGATCTCCGAGCAATCGGTGATTATTGCCTTCCGGAGGGGGGTCCGGGATCAAAAGATGCGGGAGAAGATGGCTACCCGCACCATTTCCACTACCTTCGAGCTGTTCTCCTCAAGACAAGTGCGCCTCGGCGTGGAGGCCCGGAGCGCTCAGGCTGCCCTGGCCACGACGAGGCGGGGACCTCGAAAACTTTTGACCGCAAGAAGAAGAAGAAGCGCAAGGAGGTCGGCGCCGGAGAGGTCCTCGCCACCGAACCGGAGGATAAGCCCTAGAAGCGCGACCGCCGGGGCAAGCGGGGTGATCGTGGAGATCGTCGGTCCCCCCGTAAAGAAGACGACGGAGGCAGGCCATATTGCCCCATCGATAGGACCAACGGACATGACTTGGCGGATTGTCAAGTCGTGTCCAAGCTGGTCGAGCAGCGGCTGAAGAAGCGCCGTGGAGACGACCACGACGATACGGACGAGGACCCTGCTTCGCTGGCTTTCCAGCAAGTAGAGCACACGGTGGCCTTCATCCATGGTGGCTCCGCCACCTACTCCTCGAACTCACAGTACAAGCGAGAGGTAAGAGAAGTATGCGCCACCGTGCCAACTTCCAGGGCGAGCAGGCTGCTGAAATGGTCGGAGGAGCCGATCACTTTCAGCCAGGCCGACCACCCGGAGAGCACCGCCGGCCCGGGCCATCTCCCGATCGTGGTTTCTCCCACGGTCCGGAATGCGAGACTCGGGTGGGTACACGTTGATGGAGGGAGCTCCATCAATCTCATGTCCGTGGGGGCGTTCAAGGCACTCCAGATCCCTTACGAGGAGCTGCGTCCGGCCCCCCTGTTCTACGGAGTTGCCCCCGGGGTGGGTTTGACACCCCTGGGTCAGGTCCGGCTGCATGTCACGTTCGGAAGTGTGGAGAACTTCCGAACAGAAAAGATCGACTTCGAGATCGCGGACTTCGACCTCCCCTACAATGCGTTGCTTGGTCGGCCAGCCCTGGTCAAGTTCATGGCCGCCACGCATTACGCCTACATGATAATGAAGATCCCCAGGCCCGGGGGCCCGATCACCGTGAAAGTGGACCGTCTGGAAGCCCTGCGCCTCAGTAAGCAGGTGCAGGGCCAGGCCGGCACCACCTGCACGGCTCGAGGTGAAGAAGACTATCCGGAGCGTCCCCTGGTCAGGGCCCGCGCCTCACCCGGTTCCTCGGGTGAGGTGAAGGCGGCCCCCGTGGGCGAGGACGGTTCCGGGAAGGTCGTGAAGATCGGTGCCAACCTCAGCACCAAATAGGAAGACGCGCTCGTCACCTTCCTCCAGTCTAACCTGGATGTGTTCGCCTGGGAACCATCAGAAATGATCGGGGTCCCCAGGGAGGTTATCGAGCACCGATTGGCATCGCTCCCTGGAGTGCACCCAGTCCGGCAGAAGGTCCGGAGGCAGGCACCAGAGCGGCAAGACGCCATTCGGATTGAGGTAGAAAAGCTGCTGCAGGCGAAGATTGTGCGAGAGGCCGCCTATCCCGAGTGGCTGGCCAACCCCGTGCTTGTCGAGAAGTCGAACGAAACGTGGCCGATGTGCGTTGACTTCACTGACCTCAACAAAGTCTGCCCCAAGGATCCGTATCCCCTGCCGCGGATAGACCTCGTCGTCGATTCCACCGCAGGGTGCGAGACCTTGTGCTTCCTGGACGCCTACTCCGGCTACCACCAGATCAGCATGGCGCAGGAAGACGAAGAGAAGACCGCTTTTGTGACACCCTTGGGCGTGTACTGCTATGTCTACATGCCTTTTGGGTTGAAGAATACGGGCTCAACTTACCAGCGCACCATGCATGCTGTATTCCGATCGCAGATTGGGAGAAATCTCGAGGTATATGTCCATGATCTGGTAGTAAAGACGAAAAAGTCTGTTGGGCTCATTGAAGATCTGGAAGAAAGTTTCTCCAACCTCCGGCAGTTTTGTTTGAAGTTGAATCCAGAGAAGTGTGTGTTTAGTGTGTCATCCGGAAAGCTTCTCGGGTTCCTTGTTTCCCACCGCGGGATCGAAGTTAACCCGGAAAAAATTACGGCCATCGAACGCATGCAACCGCCCACAAGGCTCAAGCAAGTCTAGTGCCTGGCTGGCCACCTGGCCTCTCTCGGCCGATTTATCGCTAGGCTAGGGGAAAAGAGTCTCCCCTTCTTCAAGCTGCTGAAGAAGACTAACTCCTTCGAATGGATCGCGGAAGCGCAGCAGGCATTCAAAGAACTGAAGCAATACCTCTCCTCCCCTCCGGTGCTGGTCGCCCCCGAGCCGGGTGAGCCGCTACTGCTGTACGTAGCGGCCAGCTCGCCGGTCGTGAGCGCGGCACTGGTGGCGGAGCGTGAAGGGGTCCAGCGGCCGGTTTACTATGTCAGCAAGGTGCTGCACGACGCCGAAATTAGATACCCGCAGGCTCAGAAGATGGTGTATGCTGTACTGGTGGCGTCCAGGAAGCTGAGGCATTATTTCCAAGGGAGAGAGATCACGGTGGTGTCCTCCTACCCCCTGCGCGAGTTTCTCCACAACCGTGAAGCCGAAGGCCGCATCGCCAAGTGGTCCGTGGAGCTGGGGGAGTTCGGTCTTAAGTTTGCCCCCCGCACAGCGATCAAAAGTCAAAGGCTGGCGGAGTTCGTTGTCGAATGGACTCCTGCCGAGCCGGAAATTGAAGAGACCCCCGCGCCCTCCCCCTGGACACTCTACTTCGATGGCTCCTTCAGGTACGAGGGCGCTGGGGCTGGGGTCCTCCTGGTTTCCCCAACTGGGGACCCCCTCAAGTACGTGGTTGTCCTGGACTTCAAAGCCACCAATAACGTTGCTGAGTATGAAGGCTTGCTGGCGGGACTCCGTGCCGCCACGGCCATCGGAGTCCGACGTCTGCAAGTCAAAGGTGACTCTTTGCTTGTCGTCAACCAGGCAAGGAAGGAGTTCTCCTGCTCTGATCCTATCATGGCCGAGTACTTGGCGGAGGTCAGAAAGATGGAGCGACACTTCGATGGGCTAGGGTATACCCATATCCCCCGGCACGACAACTACTTGGCGGATGAGCTCGCTCAGCTCGCTTCGACAAGATCTCCTGTTCCGGTCGAAGTCTTTGAGGAAAGGCTTCCGCGACCATCCATCGCGGCCCCCATTTCCGGTGGGGATGATGGTGACGCTGCTCCCGCCCTTGCTCCATAAGGGGAAGCGACACCGGTGGAAACGCCCAGCCAGGCGGAGTACCCGGGCGGCCACCTCGTGGTCGCTACACTTGACCGGGAAGGCACATGGATAGATCCGATCCTGGCCTACCTGCGGGATCAAGTTTGCCCCGACGATGATGCGTCAGCAGAGAAGACAACGCAAAAGGCCAAGTGCTATACCTTGGTGGGCGGGGACCTTTACCGCCGGGGTAAAAACGGAATTCTTCTGAAGTGCATCACTCGGGAAGAGGGGAGCATTCTGCTCTCTGATATCCATGGAGGCGTGTGCGGGAGCCATGTTTCAAGTCGAACGATGGTCGGGAAAGCTTTCCGCTAAGGGTTCTATTGGCCAACCGCCCTCCAGGATGCTTGCGAGCTGGTGAGGAAGTGCGAGGCATGTCAGTTCCATGCCAAACAAATCCACCAACCAGCCCAAGCTCTGCAAACTATCCCGCTCTCATGGCCCTTCGCGGTCTGGGGGCTGGATATCTTGGGCCCGTTCCCGCGGGCTACAGGGGGCTACACCCACCTGTTTGTCACCATTGACAAATTTACTAAGTGGGTGGAAGCCGAGGCGGTAAGAACAATCACCGCCGCCGCTGCGATCAAGTTCATACAAGGTATCTTCGCCCGCTTTGGGGTGGCCAACCGCATCATCACCGACAATGGCCCGCAGTTCGCCAGCGCCGCCTTCTTGGGATTCTGCGAGGAGATGGGCACCAAAGTTTGCTTTGCCTCGGTGGCTCACCCAAGAAGCAATGGCCAAGTTGAGCGGGCCAATGCGATGGTGCTGAAGGGCCTCAAAACCAGAGCGTTTGATCGACTCCACAAGCGTGGAGCCCGTTGGACCGAAGAGCTCCCTGCAGTGCTGTGGTCGCTTCGTACCACTCCTAGTCGGGCCACGGGAGAGACCCCTTTCTTCCTGGTCTACGGTGCAGAGGCAGTTCTACCATGAGAATTGGCCTTAGGGTCACCGCGTGTGGCGGCGTTTACCGAAGAAACCCAGGAAGAGCAGCGTCGAGAAGATGTCAACCTCCTGGAAGAAGTGCAGGACCGCGCGGCCGTGCGCGCCGCCCGGTACCAGCAAAGTCTCAGGCGGTACCATGCCACCCGGGTCAGCGAGAGGACGCTGGCAGTGGGCGACCTGGTCTTGCGCAGAGTCCAGACGCATGCCGGGTTGCATAAACTGTCTCCCCAGTGGGAGGGTCCCTTTAAGGTGGTCTCAGTCTCTCATCCCGGGGCGGTCAGGCTGGCCACTAAGGACGGAGAGGAGCTAGCGAACTCCCAGAACATAGAACTTTTGCGCAAGTTTTATCCCTGAACAGGCTGTAAGTGCAGAGTTACACCCCCCGACCAGCCCCATTGAGCCCTCCTCTCCGCGAGCTGATCGCGGGATGTCTCTGGTTTGTTCAAAAGTGTAGTCTTCATTTAAAACGGTTGTCAATTTCATTCTCGCTTTTTGGTTTGCACCCCGTTGGGTCATGGCCGTGTGCTCGCCCTCAGAATATTAAGGCCCTCCGAGTGCTCGACGGCAAAAATGGCTCACTGGGTGAGCATGGTGTGCAGGGATAGGTAATCGGGTGGTTGGTTTGGTACGGTTCTCAATACGGTCATGACGCTCAGGGTGTCCCTGTGAGAACTGGCGGCTCAAACACCATCACCGAAGACCTACTGCCCTGCCCCACTCCACCAAGTGTTCAGCCCTAAGAGGCCGCGAGGGTAACTAAATCTCGCAGGGCCCCCAATACCCTGAGGCTGCGACTCCCCGGCACAAAGGACTCGGACCCCGCATTCCATCTAACCCCTAACGTGCGCCGATGCCTTTTTCGTTTGCTCAGAACTAGCATGTTGGCTATGCGAACAGGCATCCGAGCACGAGGCATACGGAAGGGAGGTACACGTTTTTTATAAATATATATCCTAAGCTTGCGGTAGTCCGCTACAAGGGAAGGCACTTTAACGACCAAAAAGAAGAAAAAGAAAAAGAAGTCCCTCAGTCTTCGTCCGCCGCGGTCTCCGCTGCCTCCTGGTCCTCCGCCGGGGGAACGTCCATCTCAAGGGCCATGTCTTTGGCCATCGCTTCCAACGACGGGTTGACCATCTCTAACTGATCGGCTACCCTTTCGGCGGCGTTGCTAACCCGCGCCTCTGCGCGAGCCCATTCCCCTTCCACTCCCTGGATGGCGACCAGGGGGTCGAAGTTAGGGTCTCGGCTGGCGCAGCAGGCAAGCACGAACGACGCCGTGGCCGCCGCGACTGCCCACCCTTCTTAGCTGGACCGGGCTGCTAGGGCGCCAGGAAGGAAGGTGAGGAAGTCGGTGATCCGGCCCATGCAGAAGGCATAGTGCCGGGTCGTCTGCTCCACCGGGTTCGGCTGCTCCAACCCTAGCGGCGCCAGGCTGGCCACCATCCGGTCGAAGGTCGGGCGCAGCATGGAGGTGGCCTCGGCTTCTACGCGGAGCCGCTCGCCCTTCTCCTCGTCGCGCTCCCGGGTGATCGCCTCGATGCGGAGGACGCCTTCCTCCCTCTCCTGCTGCAGGTCCAGCTCCAGCCTCTCTGACCGGCTGCGCCAGTCCTGCACCTCTGCCCGGAGGCGGGCGATCTCCGCAACAGCCTCCCTCAACCTCTCCCTGCTCGCCGCAAGCCGGCCGCTCACGTTGGAGTGTAGCTCTCCAAGGGCGGCCAGCAAAGCGTCCTCGTCCGCCGAGGGGATCGGGGCGCCGGGGGCCTCCGGGGTGGCTGGCGAGCCAGCCGCCACGAAGCGATAAGGCGTCTGGCCGGCCCGGGCACCGGGTGGACGCCAGGGCTGCCTTGGGGTTCGACCACCGCAGCCGGCGCGGCCGCGGCTGCAGCAGTGCCCTGGTCGACCCTTACAGGAGCCCTCGAAGAAGATGCCGTAAGGAAACAAGAAAGAAGGGGTAAGTCTCCCGAAGTTATATAAATCTAATAAGTTTGCTGTGTGTCTTTTTGTGTGTACCCAGCAGAAGGCCCCCTGAATCGGGGCACGCCCGGGACTAGGGTTATTCCCCCGCGCGGCGTTGGCCCCGGCGGAGCGACCCTCGCCGGCAGCGGAGGGGGAAGAATTGGTGCCGGCGGCGGTGGTGGGTCACCCTGCGCTGGTGCCGGTGGCGGGGGTGGATCATCACGTGCCGGTCCCGGCGGCGGTGGTGGATCACCCTGCGCCAGTGCCGGCGGCAGGGGTGGATCTGCCTGCGCCGGCGGTGAGGGAGGATCGCCCTGTGCCGGCGGCGGCTGCAGGGGCGGATCGGCCTACGCTAGTGGCGGCGGAGGGGGAACAGGAGCTGGCTGAGCTACTGGCGGAGCGACTCTGGCTGAGGTAGAAGCGGCGGCCGCCGTAGAGCTGCTCGCTCCGGTTATGGTCGCCGCACCCCCTAGAGCGGCGCGGACCCGCCTGGGGCTATCGCCAGGGGCGTCGGCGGCGGCGCGGCGCTTGTCCCTCCCCGCACTTACTGGAGGAGGATCCCGGATGGTTAGAGTGGTCTGACGAGGCATGATGACTGGGCCCATGGCATCCATGATGGGCATGGCACGGGTGATCGCCACATGCTCCCGGGGCTCCACCTGGCAGAGTGGGAGTACACCAGCTGGAAAGGGCGGGACGGGGCCAAAGACGCCCAGCTGCACCTGCCACACGTTAATTTTGGCAAGGGATAAGTTCCCCGCGGCTGGAAAATAAGAAATGATAAGAAAAATGAGCGAAGGCGCCGTCAGTCTGACAGCAGTCGAAAGAAAGAAGAAGAAAACAAAGGGAGCAAAATGAAAAGCAACCCACCTCCGGGAAGTGTCCGGGTCATGTCATCGGGGCCCGTGTACTGCCAGGTGGGGCGAGCGCGACGGCGCAGGGGACTGATTCTCCGGGTGATGTAGTCCCGAAGAACCATGGCCCCCGTCAGGCCCGCTGCTCGCAGCTGGTCCACACGGGCCAGCATCACCTGGAGCTCGGGCGTGTCGTCGACATGAGCACCCTAGGTGGGGATGCCGACCGCTGGCCCCGTCGGCATCTCTAGGACCTCCAAGCCGCTGTCGTCTTCAACGTAGAGCCTCCCATTACGCCAATCCCTCCAGTTGGAGCGGAGGTCTAGCGGAATGTAGCGGGAGGCGGCACCATCACGAAGGCGAAAGTGGCAGGAGCCGATCACGGTGGAAAGGTCCTTGGCCGCACGCAAGGAATAGAAGAAGCGAAAGAGGGGGAGATTAGGGGCTACTCCCACAAATATCTCGCAGAAGTGAGCAAAGACAGCAAGGAGGACGATGGAGTTAGGAGGAAGGTGAAGATTGTGGATGGAGTAGAAGTTGAGGACGGCGAGGTAGAAGTCAGAACTGGGCGGGACAAGGCCCGCCAGCATTGCCCAACCAAAGAAAACCAGTTCGCCTGGACGGATGCCGGGCGCGGTAGTCCCTGGCGAATGCGGACGATCTGCCAAAGAACGTCTTGAGCACATCTCTCGGCGTCGACATCCTCGACGGTTGAGGGAGGAAGCAGAGGTGTTGGCGGTGCCATGCGAGCCAAGGAGCAATGAGCCAAGAGCGAAGGCAGAGAGGTGGTTCGCAAGAAGCTAGGGTGAAGAAGAAGCACACAGCCCGTGCCTTCGTTTATACGTGCGCAGGAGCGCCTCAACGGGAAACCCGAGGAGGCGTGGCAGTTGGAAAGGCGGGATAGTTGAGGGGGCGTGGCGGTTTGCTGGCGGGAAACCCAGAAGAATCGGAAAAGGTGCGGCCATGCCCCCCAGACCCGCACCGGTTACGAGGCAAAAACGGCTGCACGATCCGCCTCGGGCCCGGAAACGGCGGCGGCATTTAAAAAGCCACAACGTTTCATGGCCACTTTTCTTGGACCCACCCAGGAGACAGAAGAAGATGAAAAGAACGCTCCGAGGTGGGTCCGGGGGCTACTGTCGGTGTATTCCACACCAGGGTGCCCACTGCACTTTAGTAGAAGTAGCCGCCGCCGGACACGTGGCATCCCGGCCACATCCCCGACGGCCAGCTGAGTGGTCGCCGGGGGAGGGTGGCGACCAGGCCACGTCACCGGCGGTCAGCTGAGTGATCGCCGGCGGGAGGGTGGTGACCAGGCCACGCCCCTGGCGGTCAGCTGAGTGATCGCCAGCGGGAGGGTGGCGACTAGGCCGCGCCCTGGCGGCCAACTGAGTGAACGCCAGCGGGAGGGTGGCGGTCAGGCCATGCCCCTGGCGGTCAGCTGAGTGATCGCCCGCGGGAGGGTGGCGACCAGACCACGCCCCCAGCGGTCAGCTGAGTGATCGCCAGTGGGAGGATGGCGACCAGGCCACTCCACTGGCAACCATTTCCCGAGGACATTTAATGGTCCGCGTGGCAATTCGAGAGGTCAAAGACATTTAATGCATATCGTGCGCATTAAATGGGGGTAATGAAAGCCACAGGATGGCGGCGCGTGTTCCCAACGTGCGCCATAATGGCGCACGACGTCAGGGTGCACTTCTCCACCCCGATGGAGCGGGCGAAGCCGGCAGGCGCGGCGCTCAAGGGCGGGGGAAGAGGATGTCTGCACCAGGGCATTTAATGTGTTGCAGGGGCATTAAATGCCAAAGAGTAGAGTAATGAGATGGCTTGTGGTGTAAGCCTCCCATGCGCCCCCGCCAGCGCGAGTATAAAAGGGAGTCGGGGTGCATGGGGGAAGGGGTTCGATCATTTCTCTCAGGCTAGACTCTTCATTACGGGTGAGCTGATCTGGGTTGCTCTGGATAGCTGTTCATCTTCCAGCTCTCTCCGGGCACACCATAATACAAGAACACAGTAGTAGGGTTATTACTCTAAGGAGGGCCCAAACCTGATAAACCGCCGGTCTCCTTGCATGCTTCGCCCCCATTTCCCCATTCGTCGAGCGATCTTGTCAAGGCCCCAAGTTTCGAAAATTCTGGGACATCCGGAGTATCCGGATTTAATATCCGAAGTGTCCGGATCCAACCCGGAATGTCCTGATAAATGTCCGGAGTATCCGGATGTGGGCTGACCGAGCACTCCAACCCGGAGTGTCCGGACTAAATGTACGGAGTGTCCGGGTTGACCACCGAACACCCCAACCTGGAGTCTCCGGGTTAGTTGTCCGGACTGTCCGGATTCGTCGGGGTGAACACATAAATGCCCGTTTCCTTGGCCCCATGTCTCATTTCTACTCCCACCCTATTGCTCTCCTCTACTCCGGTGACCCCTCCGCCCCTAGCTCCACTCCGGAGAGCTCCCGCCGGCCGGTGACCCTCCGTGGATCCTCCCCAGCGTCCTCTAGCTCATCCTCAAGCCGGCATCCTCCTTCCTCCACCCGGCATTGCTTCACCCCCATCCTTCTTGGAGGTAGGTCTTTCTCTTGGGGGTTGGTTCGTGTTCTTGGGTTCTAAGGCCATCCATGGTGGGTTTAGAGCTTAGGTTTGGAGTTGAGAGTTGGGGGATGAACTTTGGAGTTATAGGGTTTTGAGGTGTGGTGATTCTAGGTTTGGATTTGGGGATTTATTTGGCAAATATGGGTACTAGTGTGGTAGATCGGGTAGTGGTAATGCCCATCCAAGGGTGGGTTAGGGTTGGCTAAGGGTTCTCGGGTTTGGCGTCGTTTCTTGTGGATTTGGGTTAACTATAAGCTTCTCCGGCTTTGCCGCATGTAGGAAAGTCGTAGATCGGGTCGGTGTGAAGCCGTAGAAAGTGGTAGGACCCCCCCATCCTCAAGTCGTGTTGGGCCGAGTGCCCCAGGTCCGGAGTGTCCGGACAGGCAACCCGGAGTGTCCGGCCTATCCGGAGTGTCCGGATATAAAACCCGGACTGTCCAGGTTGAGTCGAGTTGTCAGGTTGCGTCGTTCGTCGGGGATTTTTTTTCAATTGTGGTTGTTTCATTTGCACGGCATGCATCTCATTATGCATTATATTCGTGTAGAGAACGATCCCGCGGGGCTTGACGCCGCGGCGACTGAGGGTACTGTCGGAGAGCCGGCTACCGCCGATCCGCAAGCAGAAGATCAAGGCAAGCATCTAAGCATCTTGAACCATAATTATTATCTATTTTTGTGAATTAACTGCTTATTGGATGTTAAGTGATGCATTAGGAATTGAAATGAGGGATAGGCTAGATCCTATTTGTTGCATGTACCCTTCTTATTGTTGCTTGTTGAACACCTCCTTTGGAGCTAGATTATGGGTACTAATTGTGTCGTGCTTAGTATGCTTAGAAGTCGGGTTTGGGCCAAGTGGTGGAAGGTTCCACCGCTTGAGATTGATGCACTTTACAAGTATTGGGTTGCAATGGGTTGTTTATGAGAAATGAATTGATGAAATTTGAGACCGGGCGGGAGAGTTAGACATTTGGGTGAGGAGACCCAAATGTGGTAGTCCCGCCTGACTCAGCTAAGGACCGATCCAATGTTTAACCGTAGCCGAGCACAAATTGGTTGATCACATGCCCGATTATGGTAAGGTAAGCCGCTCTTTTATCGCATGCCGTTCGATGGGCCATGCCCTCATGTGGTTGGACGTGGTTGAGGGCGGGGCCTAGGCCGGCTCTCGAGCGCCAAGCCGGGCTTGGGGCTGCTCGAGGGGGTGCTAGGTTTCCGGACCGCATGAAGATGCCCCAACGAATGGGTATGGATGGGAGGGGGTTGACATGAGGTTCCTTCGTGGCACATGTCGTGTGATCAATGCTTCCCTGCAGGGTTAAATAAGTGATTCAAATTGCCGCGCCCTCGGAGATGAGCACGCTTGGTTACATGTTACTACACGTAGTAATAACTTGAACTGAAGTTCGCCGTTGGGCTTGAGCTCGAAATGAATGTGGTTACTTGTTGTAATTTGTTAATTGTCAACTACGCATTAGATGTAGGTGCAATGACAACCGCTTTAACTGAGATCGTAAATTTGAGTAGTTAAGTAACTAAACAACAAATGATAAGCATTTCAGCAACAGTTTACCTTGAGCCTATTCCTTGCTACAACCAAATGCATATCCTTTTGGAAGTCGGTCATATATGGACCCCGGGTAAGACTTGCGAGTACCTTCTGTACTCAGGCTTCTGCTTTTGTGGTTTTGCAGGTGAGGATCCAGCGGGGTGCGAGTTTTGCCCCTACTGCCTATCGGTGACCGGGCGGGGCACCGAGTAGAGGCTGTCGACGCTTGTGCGCCGGAAGTGTTCAGGGCATGACACTTCCGGAGGAGTTTTACTTTTGTTGTATAGGATAGTCAAAGATATTTCTGTTGCTCGTTGATGCTTTTGGGTGTGCAACTGCTTTAATTTCCAGTATGTAGCTGTCTACCTTGTCGCTTTGTCGTTTTTGTTGGTTGTTTTTGTTGGGCTTCCGTGTGCCGTGTTGTGTGTTGTTTTTCTTCCGCGTTTTTGCGCCTCTGGTAGTGAGGTTTGGGGCTCGATGCCACTTTGTGCGAATTGATGTTTGATATGGCAATGGGAACCAGTATGTGGGGATCCTGGGCGAGTTCGGATCGCATACCGGGGGAATACCGGGATGGTTGTCGAATTGTTTGGATGTTCTTGGAGTTGTCTCGATTGGGCTTGGGTATTAGCACCGAAATCACCTCCGGTGATTTGTTGCTAGGATCCAAATCCGATGGAAGCAACCGTTCATCCAACAACTCGAGGACGATCTCGGCGGCTCCTCTCAGGGCTGGTATCAGAGCAAGTTGCACAAAGACGGACCCCAACTTAACGACCAGTTAGTGATTGCTTAGGATTGTCATGCTGCATTAGATAGAAAGTAATACTTATCCCGCCCTATGCTTATCAGTGGTGAGTGTGAGTTGCGTTGGAATCGTGCATCTCATGTCATTTCATGCATGTACCATGCCATCTGCGATTATGAGTGTGTTTGGGGTGTGCTAGACTTGCGGGACTCCGTTGAGGAGTGCTACAGTCCGAAGTGGGAGTCGGGTGAGGTCTTGTTAAGTACTGCGTGTCCTTTCCAATTGAAGCCTAACTCTTGTCGTTGGCATTTGGTAAACAGCAGAATGAGGACCCGCGGAGGCATTGGAGGTGATGATGGCGCTGGACGATCACAGCCTGGCTATGGTGATCCGCCTCCTCCTCCCAATGTGCTGGATATCATGCTGCGGTCGGAGAGGAACCAGGAGACCACCAACCGGATTCTGGAGATGCTGGTCCAGAATCAGGCTGCTGCGGGTGGCCGCGGTGAAGGGCGAGCCCGCCCAAATGGCTATTTGGACTTCCTCCACACTTAGCCGCCAGTGTTCTCCCGGGCCAGTGATCCCTTGGAGGCAGACGACTAGTTGCGCACAATGGAGCAGAAGTTCGCTCTTATCCAGTGCGGGGATCTTCAGAAGGCTCCCTACGCAGCGCAGCAGCTTCAAAGCCCTGCTGGAGCATGGTGGACCAATTTTCTAGTGATGCAGCCCGCCGGTCATCAGGTGACTTGGGCAGAGTTCCGTGAGGCCTTCCGGGCGTACCACATCCCGAAAGGACTCATGGATATCAAGAAGCAGCAGTTTCTGGCCCTCAAGCAGTTGAGCAAGACTGTGGTGGACTACTCACGAGAGTTCAACTACTTGGCTCAGTATGCGCCAGAGGAGGTTGATTGTGATGAGAAGAAGCTGAGCCGCTTCATAAATGGGTTGACGGCGAAGATGCAAGACCGGCTCTCGGTGTGCGACTTCGCCGATTTCAATGATTTGGTAAGTCGGGCAATCGCCGTTGAGCACAAGATGAGGAACCACCAAGAGGAGAAGAAGCGGAAGAGGATAGTCTTTGTTCTCGGCCCGATTCGCAGCGGGCTCGGACTGCTCTTCCACTGTCGAGGGCTCCACTTCCTGCGCCTCCCCTGCCAGTTGGGATAGCCCGACCTCCTGTGGCTACTCCTCGACCTCCGCAGCCCCAGCCGGGAGTGCGTGTGGTGGCGAACTCTGGACCCGACCCGTGCTACAATTGCCGGCGAGCGGGGCATTTCATCCGCGATTGTCCGTTCCCAAGGCGGGGCAACAACACCACCGCCCCACGGCCTCCGGTTATGACTGCACCACCTCCACTTCCTGCGCCGAGCCGTGGCCGCGTCAACTACATGGATGCTGAGGCGATTCCCGAGGGCGCCGCTGTGCTTGCTGGTACGTTATGCATTGAGGGGCATACTGCTAGGGTGTTGTTTGATTCGGGGGCTTCTCATTCCTTCGTCCGCAAGGATTTTGCTGCGCATCACCGGTTGGAAGTGAGTTGCAGCAAGACCTCGTTCTTGGTTGAAGCACCGGGTTCTAAGATCGCTGCTAATCAAATGGTTCAAAAAGCCACGGTGCAAATCCAAGGGTTTTTCTTCCGTGTCAACCTGCTGCTCCTTGACCTCCATGGGATGGATGTCATTTTGGGCATGAACTGGCTCACAAAGCAGCAGGCCATTCTTGATTGCTCTCGTCGTTCCATCTCGCTCAAGGGACCGCGGGGTGACCGGTTAACCCTGCTTCTCGAAAGTGGCGAGGCGGCCCTTTATTCCTTGAATGGCACCGAAGTTGAGGAGCTAGAGTCCGTTCCCATGGTGTCGGAATACCCGTATGTGTTCCCGGCGGAATTGCCGGGGATGCCACCTGATCGGGATATTGAGTTTGTAGTGGAATTGCAACCTGGGACCGCTCCAGTCTCCAAACGGCCATATCGAATGCCGCCCAATGAGTTGGCCGAACTGAAGACTCAATTGAAGGAATTGATGGACAAGGGCTTCATTCGTCCGAGCTCCTCGCCTTGGGGCTGTTCGGCTCTTTTCGTGACCAAGAAGGACAGATCACTTCGCCTCTGCGTGGATTACCGTCCCTTGAATGCTGTCACCATCAAGAACAAGTACCCTCTGCCTCGGATAGATATCCTGTTCGATCAGCTTGCTGGTGCACGGGTGTTTTCCAAGATTGACCTGAGACTTGGGTACCATCAGATAGGGCTGGAAAAAAAGCTCGTTGAGCTGGCTCGGTGGCTCGTTTCAAAATTGCTCTGATTACATTTATTTTTCTTTTAAAATAAAAATTAGTTGATTTGGAACCAGAGTCAACTTCGGCTCGGCTCGTTAGGCTCGGCTCGTTAAGCTCGGTTCGAAGTTGGGTCTCAAACAATACAGGAGACTATAATAAATAAGAATAAATCAGTGTCGAAGAAAGCTCGAAAAAAAGTTCAACTGGCTCGTTATCCACCCCTACCATCAGATTAAAATTCGGGCTGAGGATATTCCGAAGACGGCTTTCTCCACTCGATACGGGTTGTATGAGTACACCGTTATGTCGTTCGGTCTGACGAACGCGCCGGCGTATTTCATGTACCTCATGAACTCTATCTTCATGGAGGAGTTGGATTCCTTTGTCATCATCTTCATCGATGACATCCTCATCTATTCGGCCAACGAGGAAGATCATGCCAAACACCTTCACGTTGTTCTCGGGAGACTTCGGGAACATCGCCTGTATGCGAAATTCAGCAAGTGCGAGTTCTGGCTGAAGGAGGTGTCGCTCTTGGGGCACGTTCTTTCCGAGCAAGGCGTGGCAGTCGACCCAAGCAAAGTACAGGATGTGCTCAAGTGGGAACAGCCCAAGTCTGTCACCGAGGTTCGCAGTTTTCTTGGGCTGGCTGGCTATTACAGCCGTTTCATTCGGGACTTCTCCAAGATAGCCAAGCCCATGACAGAATTGTTGAAGAAGGGCACTGAGTTCAAGTGGTCAGTGGGCTATGAGCGGGCATTTCAGACTCTGAAGCAGCGCCTCTGTGAATCATGTGATGAAAAATTGGCTTGATCTTGTGCTGAAAAAATTGGTTAGGATTAATCTTGCAAAATTGCTTGCATGAAGGACCAAACATTCAAACATCCAAAAATAGAGACTTTGCATTTGCGCCAGACCCAACATCCAAAAACAGTGAGTTTCGCATGTATGACGGACCAAACTTTTTGGTCTGTCATAAACGTGATTTTGATGCTTTTACGCTTGTACAAGAAATCGCGTTTTTCCCATGTATGACGGACCAAATATTTTGGTCTGTCATACACATGCTTTTGGCGACCTTGTTTTTCCCATGTATGACGGACCAAATTTTTTGGTCTGCCATACACATGCTTTTGGCGACCTTGTTTTTCCCATGTATGACGGACCAAATTTTTTGGTCTGTCATACACATGCTTTTGGCGACCTTGTCTTTCCCATGTATGACGGACCAAATTTTTTGGTCTGTCATACACATGTTTTTTGGCGACCTCGTTTTTTTCATGAACGACAGACCAAATTTTTGGTATGTCGTAAATGTGCTTCTGAAGGTTTTTGCGCGGGACCAAGTTCTTCAAAACAGTAAGTTTTACATGTACGCTGGACCAAATTTTTTGGTCCGTCGTGAATGCGTTTTTGCTCGATTAGGGTTTTGAACAAACTTGGAATTGTGTTTGATTTGTTTTTGAGATTATGAAATTTGTGAGAATTTCATGATGCTTGAAGTGGACTTTAAGATTGTGAGAATTTGTGAGTAGTTGCATGGATTGACATTGAGTCAAGTCGTGGACTTGTGCTCGGATTTGTCTTGTGGTTTGTTCATGTGCAGGTATTGCTCGAAGACGAATGTGGTCGATGACGGGACCGGAACTAGGTTCATGGAGGAACTGAGGTTCGGGACTAGGTTCAGGAGGAACTGAGGTCTTGGTGGTCAAGGATGTCATGCGGGACGTTCGGGCTAAGAGAATGGTGCACATGAAGAATGGTTAGTCACGTGAGAATGGCAGGAGGTCATTCGCGTGCAAAGTATTAGTCACGTGAGTATGGCAGGTGGCCATACGCGTGCAAAGTGTTAGTCACGTGAGTATGGTAGGATTGCCATACGCGTGCAAGAGTTGTACTCGGCTAGGTTGGGCCAAGTAGAGTTGTGTTGGATACAGATTCCTTCTAGGGAATAGGAATTGTATTCAGGACTACTTGTGGGTTGGTCCTTTAAATAGGAGGGGTTGTCTCCTGTTGAAGGGCATCAAGCCTTGAGCAAGTTTTAGGGTTTGTACTCTTTTGATGAGAGTACTTTAGACAAAAGAAATAAAGATCAATTCTTCCAAGATTTTTGCGTGCTACAGTAACCACGTTGCTACAGTGTTTTTCTGTCTTGGTTCTTATTTGCATGCTTGCTCTAAATCTAGATTGGTTTTCGATCTTTGAGTGTCATCTTGATTTGATCCATCAAAAACCTTTATAGGGTATTGATTTAGAGTTCCTCAAAGTCTAGTTGATTAAACTTTTGTCGGTTCTGTTAAAACTTTCAAGTTTACGTTAGATCAATTCTCGTCAAGTTCTGGATCAGCAAGCTTGTGAAGCTCATAACTTTTGATCCGTAAGTCCGATCGAGCTGATTCTTTCTGGGTTCGATTCGTATTGGAATCTAGTTTCTCGTGTCCAAATTTCAGATCAATCTAACAGTTGGATCTCCGGGAATTCTCGTTTTACCGAACCTTTGTCATTCTTTTTTGTCGAGTACGAGGCAATTATTTGGTTCTGTTTTGGGGTGAACTTTTAGTAGATCAAGAATTTGGTTTTAGCTTCCGCACAATCATTCACCCCCCTCTGATTGCTATATTCGTATACTTCGATCCTACAAGTGGTATCAGAGCAAGGTTTTTCTAATCTATCTTAATCGGTGATTAGATCAATGGATAATTATTCGACAAAACCTTGTGTGTTCAATGGTGTTGATTTTCAGTTTTGGAAGTCCAAGATGGAGGCGTTCATCCAAGCTCAGGGATTCGCAATTTGGGAGAAGGTCTACAAGCCATATGAAGTCCCTGCAAACGACAACGTCAACGACACCAATCGCACACATGTTGAAGCAAACAGCAAGGCGCGCAACTTGATCATCCAAGGCTTGGGACGTAGCGACTTCGATCGTGTGATTCATCTTCGATCCGCATATGAGGTATGGAAATCTCTTTGTGATTACCATGAGGGTTCTAACACTATTAAAGAGGTTCGTCAAGATCTTTACAAAAAGGAATACATGCGATTTGAGATGAAACCCGGTGAGTCTCTAGATGATTTCTTTGCACGCTTTAATAAGATTCTTAGCAATTTGCGTGCTGTTGGAGTTAGCTTTGATGATGCTGCTAATGCTAGACAATTGCTTGGTGCATTAGACATGTCTATTTGGGAGATGAAAGTTACATCCATTAGAGAATCTACTGTCATGAGTACACTTACCTTAGATGTTCTTTATTTCAAGTTGAAAACTCATGAATTAGATGTTCTTGCTAGAAAGAATGATCATAAATCAATTGCTTTGATCTCTAACCCTAACATGTCAAATGCAAATTCTTCTTCTAGCTTTGCCTTGTCTTCCATGTCTTCTTTAACAGATGAGCAACTTGAAGAGTTTCCTGAAGAAGATCTGGCACTACTCTCTTCTCGCTTTAACAAAGCTTTGCAGAATGTGAGAATGAGAAAGAGAGGTGGTCCTCCAAGATGCTATGAGTGTGGTGACCTCAACCATATTCGCACAAATTGTCCTAAGCTTGCAGGAAAAACATCAAAGGAGGAGAAGGACAACGACAGAAGGAATGAGAAGAAAAGGTTCTCGTCAAATGATAGGAAGAAGAAGAGCTTCATCAACCGCAAGGTGGTTCACAGAGTTCTTTCCGCTCTTGAACAAGTCAATTTGAGCGATGTGGACTCGGAGAGCAGCGAAGATGATGCAACTCCAAGCAAGCATGATTTGATGGGATTGTGTCTCATGGCAAGCAGCAAGGATAGCTTCACCGAGGACGGCAATGACAAATGACTTCAATGAGGTAGACACTTCTTATGATGAATTAGCCAATGTCATGTCTGCTTTGGAAAATTACTTGACAAACGTGATAGAAAAATTATGAAACATGATATTCTTGTGGAGTCATTGAATGCTGAAATTGCTAGACTTAAGACATTGATTCCTGATGATGATACTTGTAAATCATGTGACTTAATTTACAATGAGCTCACATTGCTTAGGAAAGAACACGCTCTTCTGTTGCATCTAAATGAGAAACATGTTAAACATGCTAGCTGTTCCACTGATGATTTGCATGGTTCAACTTCTTGTTCTAAATGCTCAACTCTTGAATTAAAATTGAAAGATGCAAATGCTAGGGTTTCTCAATTGACTGATAATCTGCTTACTCATGAGGTTCTTTCATGCTCAACTTGTCGCAAGCAAAAAGGAAAAGTGGACGTTCTCTGTAATAATTGTTTAACTCTTTCTCGAAAAATTGATTACTTGGAAAAGTCATTAGAATGTTTCACTAAAGGAAATAAAAACCTAAACATGATCTTGGATCAATCAAAAGTCAGCACTCATAACAAAGGTTTAGGTTTTGATTCTTATGCTCATCATAAATCACATGCTCCCACTGTTGTTAAATCACTTGAAGGAGGAAAATTTGAAATTGTCAATGAGCCTAAGAAAATTGTCTTTAAGTCTACTGGAGTGTTATCTTCTACTATGATGAATGCAAATGATGCTTCTACTTCTAAAGCCAAACATCCTGTTAAGTACACTTGCACTCATTGTGGTAAAGATGGACATTTAGTAGATTTTTGCTTTAGACTAGCCAAACAACAAAAGAAAGAAAGAATTAATGCTAGGTCTAATTTCAGAAAGGCACACTCTACTTCTCATTATGTGCCTAGGGTGAAACAAACACCTTTTGATGCTAAAAACACGGGAAAAGGCAAATCTGATTTTGTGCATAAGAATACTCGTGTTGTGCCTACTATTGTGCGTCGTGTGTCTCAGTACTGGATTCCTAAACATCTTATTTCTAACCCCAGTACCGAGACCTCGACACTTTCTGCTTCTATGTAGGCTTCTCACGCGAGGAGGGAGAACATGTGGCTAGTGAATTTCAGATGCTCACTTCATATGTTCAGTGATAAGATTTGGTTCTCCTTCACTCGTGCATCTCATGCTGAAAGTGTTGCCTTTGGAGATGCTTCTTCCACTTCTGTTTTCGCAAAAGGCACTAGTCCAAATGATGCAAGTACAGGTGCATATGTTCAGGGGGAGAGTGTCTTTGTTCATAAAGATGATAATGATGCGGTTGAGGATGAGATAATTGGAGGTTTACATTAGAGACTCTTCCCACGTGCTTGTGTGCGCTTGTTTTCAAGCTTCCCACGCGCTTCACATCGACAAGCGGTCAAGTGAATTTTCAGGTATCTCCATGGTACTCAAGATTTTGGCATTTGGCTTTCTGCTTCCTTATGCATTAGTTTAAGAGCTTATTCTGATGTTGACTTTGGAGGATGTTGAATTGATTTGGTTCGTGCCACCTCTTGAGTAATCCTCTTTTTTGAGCATATTGATATTGGATTTCACTTTCTTAAAGATCATGTTGAAAAAGAAAAAAATTGTGCTTCAT
Organism: Rhipidocladum racemiflorum; assembly: GCA_036346355.1. Taxonomy (NCBI): domain Eukaryota; kingdom Viridiplantae; phylum Streptophyta; class Magnoliopsida; order Poales; family Poaceae; genus Rhipidocladum; species Rhipidocladum racemiflorum. Next base: position 41,973,145 of record CM070573.1, read on the forward strand.
CATGTGGATACTGAACATCAATTGGCAGACATTTTTACAAAACCTTTGTCTTCTTCTCGTTTTGCTTTTATTCGGGGAGAACTTGGGATTGTTCATCCAATGGGTTTGTTTTGAGGGGGAGTTTTGAGGGTTGCCATACGCGTGCAAGAGTTGTACTCGGCCAGGTTGGGCCAAGTAGAGTTGTGTTGGATACAGATTCCTTCTAGGGAATAGGAATTGTATTCAGGACTACTTGTGGGTTGGTCCTTTAAATAGGAGGGGTTGTCTCCTGTTGAAGGGCATCAAGCCTTGAGCAAGTTTTAGGGTTTGTACTCTTTTGATGAGAGTACTTTAGACAAAAGAAATAAAGATCAATTCTTCCAAGATTTTTGCGTGCTACAGTAACCACGTTGCTCTGAGTGTTTTTACTGTCTTGGTTCTTATTTGCATGCTTGCTCTAAATCTAGATTGGTTTTCGATCTTTGAGTGTCATCTTGATTTGATCCATCAAAAACCTTTATAGGGTATTGATTTAGAGTTCCTCAAAGTCTAGTTGATTAAACTTTTGTCGGTTTTGTTAAAACTTTCAAGTTTACGTTAGATCAATTCTCGTCAAGTTCTGGATCAGCAAGCTTGCGAAGCTCATAACTTTTGATCCGTAAGTCCAATCGAGCTGATTCTTTTTGGGTTCGATTCGTATTGGAATCTAGTTTCTCGTGTCCAAATTTAAGATCAATCTAACGGTTGGATCTCCAGGAATTCTCGTTTTACCGAACCTCTGTCATTCTTTTTTTGTCGAGTACGAGGCAATTATTTGGTTCTGTTTTGGGGTGAACTTTTAGTAGATCAAGAATTTGGTTTTAGCTTCCGCACAATCATTCACCCCCCCCTCTGATTGCTATATTCGTATACTTCGATCCTACATCACTACAGCTCCAGTCCTTACCCAGCCCGACATTCACAAGCCGTTTGATGTGTATTGCGATGCATCTGGCATCGGGCTCGGCTGTGTGCTTATGCAGGACAACCGAGTTGTCGGTTACGCGTCTCGGCAGCTAAAACGTCATGAAGAGCACTACCCCACCCATGATCTGGAGCTTGCAGCAGTGGTCCACGCTCTGAAGATTTGGTGCCACTATCTCCTGGGGAACAAGTGCGACATCTACACCGATCACAAAAGCCTCAAGTACATCTTCACGCAGGCAGACCTGAATATGAGGCAAAGACGGTGGCTTGAGTTGATTAAGGACTACAATTTGGAAGTCCATTACCACCCTGGGAAGGCCAATGTGGTGGCTGACGCATTGAGTCGCAAGGCCCAATGCCATTGCCTCACTCTTCCACCACGAAGTGCCACCCTTTGTGCTGAATTTCAGAAGCTCAACCTGGAGATGGTAGAAGAGGGTTTCTTGGCTAATGTGGAGTTGAAGTCCACATTGCTTGATCAGATTCGGGAGGCACAAGGCGGAGATGCGGGTGTTACCCGCATTCGCAATAACTTGAGTTCTGGTCAGGCTCCTGGTTTTCGCCTGGATGAGCAAGGAACCTTGTGGTTCGACCAGCGCATAGTTGTCCTAGATGTCCAAGAGTTGAAGCGGGCGATCCTTGGTGAGGCCCATAACTCGTTGCTCACAATCCATTCGGGCAGCAACAAAATGTATCAAGATCTGAAGCGGCAATTTTGGTGGATTCGCATGAAGCGTGAAATTGCTCGCTATGTGTTTGAGTGCGATGTCTGTAAAAGGGTGAAGGCTGAACATCTTAAGCCAGTCGGTACTCTTCAGCCGCTGCCCATCCCTAGTTGGAAATGGGAAGACATCAGTATGGATTTCATTACCGGCTTGCCTCTGACTTCTTCGAGTCATGATTCGATTTGGGTGATAATCGACCGGTTGACCAAGTCCGCACATTTCCAAGTCGTTCGCACCACCTATAAATCCCGAAAGTATGCGGAGATGTATATTTCCCGGATTGTGTGCCTTCACGGAGTCCCAAAGCGGATAATTTCAGATCGGGGCTCACAGTTTGTCTCCCAGTTCTGGAGAAGTCTGCATGAAGCTCTGGGCACGAAGCTACTCCACAGCTCAGCGTATCACCCTCAAACTGACGGCCAGACCGAGAGGGTCAATCAGATCCTCGAGGATATGCTGAGGGCTTGTGTACTGTCCTACGAGAAGAAATGGGAAGAATGTCTCTGTAACACCCCAACATGACAACTAAGGTCTATGACAAAAATTCGACATGACCTTTGCTAATAATAATGAATGACACAAACAAAACATGGACCACAACATAGCGGAAGCACAAATAGTAATACGAACATGCAAAATAAGTACCACAATATACCGAAACTCACAATGCAACAAGATACTACCGACCCCAATTTAAAGTTTGGAACCATGAGCCATAAGTTACACGGTTTAACATGATTAAATAACCAACATAATTATTTTATTCTAAGTGAGCATGTGTAGAAAGTCTTTGCTACGCCCCACCCTTCATGCTATGCTCCAATGAACGGCCCGAAAGAAATGAAAGAAGCGGTGAGATTGGATAATCTCAGCAAGTGAAATACAATGCAGAATTAACAATCAAGCATTGTAAATTCGTACATTCTTCCTTTCTTTCTTTCTTAAAGAAGTAAACAGAACATACAATCATACTTTCCTCTCTTTTCTTTCCACCACATATAAGCATTCACATAAGTTAGGTAATGCATATGCTCATGACATGTTACTTCTCACCGTGCCCTTTCTCAGGAACACACGGTTACCGTGCCCTTTCTCAGGAACACACGGTATTGTACCGGTACGGTCGCGGCGATCTCGCGGCAACATTCTTCCAATGCATGAATGCAAATGACATGATTCATGCATAAATAACTTCACATACATCTGAGCTATAATACATTCCATACTGATCAATAAGTAAAGAGGACAACAACAGTCTATGGAAAATCAGACATAAACAATTCAAACATGAACAAACAGAGGTATTCCACTTGCCTTTACCGATGAAGACAAAGATATTAATTGCGTCCCGAAGTCGCACCACCTACACCCCGAAGAAATCGATGACAACCCCAAATCCGGCGCCGCGGCTCGAATCCTCGCGATCCTACTCCTCCTCCGGATCTTCCCCTTGCGCAAATCCCCTCTCGGAATCAACAAGGGCACTAGATCTGATTTTGGAGGGGAGGAGGAGGCATGAGAGGCAGGGGGTGGCGGCTACCAAAGGGGGAAGGGTTTGGGGGGGGTGCGGCTGCCAAAGGGGAGGTGGGGAGGTGGGGTGTGTGCGGCTTGGGGAGGTGGTGGGGGCGCATGGGCTGGCCCAAAAGCCGGCCTAGGCCCAAGTGGTACAAGCCCTCGCCCAAAAAAAACAATAATTCACACTTTATTGATGCTAAAAAAAATATATTTTAACTTCTTTTCCGCATCCCTGAACTCCGCAAATGTTCCCGCTAAATAAAAAAAAACAACGCTTCCCGAAGGAATAAAAGAAATGGCTAGGGAAACGAATTCCGGGTCGTATGCCGAGTTTGCATACAATAACAGCTACCAAACTAGCATCAAATTGTCCCCTTTTGAGGCACTTTATGGTCGTAGCTGCAGAGCACCCCTCAACTGGTCTGAAAGTGGGGAGCGTTCATTTCTTGGACCTGAACTGGTCATGGAGGCCGAAGAAAAAGTAAGGACTGTTCGAGAAAACTTGAGGATAGCGCAATCGCGACAGAAGAGTTATGCTGATCGCCATAGGAGACCTCTCTCCTTCGACGTTGGTGACTTCGTCTATTTGAAGGTATGTCCTCTCCGAGGCACTCGCCGGTTTGAGTTAAAGGAAAACTGGCACCTCGATACATAGGACCATTCCGGGTCCTTGCGAGGTGAGGTCAAGTGGCTTATCAGTTAGAGCTTCCTCCCACACTCGAGATGGTCCACAATGTCTTCCATGTCTCCCAATTGAAGAAGTGTCTCCGTACTCCTTTCGAGTCACTTGAAGTGGATGACCTCGGAGTTGCGCCTGAGCCAGATCAATCCTATCAGGAGCATCCAATTCGGGTTCTGGAAGAAGCGAAACGCAAGACTCGGAGAAGGATGCTTAAGTTCTACAAAGTTCAGTGGAGTAATCATACTGAGGATGAGGCTACTTGGGAACCCGAAGATCGCCTAAGGACCGAGTACCCTGAATTATTTGATACCATGTAAGTGACTAGTAAGCAAACTCCCCGCAATCCTAAGTTTGTTAATCCGCATGTGTCTACGCATTTTATCCGTGTTCCGCCCTGTTTGTGCGTTGTCCTGAATTTCGGGGCGAGATTCCCTTAAGGGGGGAGGGTTTGTCAAGGCCCCAAGTTTCGAAAATTCTGGGACATCCAGAGTATCCGGATTTAATATCCGGAGTGTCCGGATCCAACCCGGAATGTCTGGATAAATGTCCGGAGTATCCGGATGTGGGCTGATCGAGCACTCCAACCCGGAGTGTCCGGACTAAATGTCCGGAGTGTCCGGGTTGACCACCGAACACCCCAACCCGGAGACTCCGGGTTAGTTGTCCGGACTGTCCGGATTCATCGGGGTGAACACATAAATGCTCGTTTCCTTGGCCCCATGTCTCATTTCTACTCCCACCCTATTGCTCTCCTCTACTCCGGTGACCCCTCCGCCCCTAGCTCCACTCAAGAGAGCTCCCGCCGGCCGGTGACCCTCCGTGGCTCCTCCCCGGCGTCCTCTAGCTCGTCCTCAAGCCGGCATCCTCCTTCCTCCACCCGGCATTGCTTCACCCCCATCCTTCTTGGAGGTAGGTCTTTCTCTTGGGGGTTGGTTCGTGGGTTTCTTGGGTTCTAAGGCCATCCATGGTGGGTTTAGAGCTTAGGTTTCGAGTTGAGAGTTTGGGGATGAACTTTGGAGTTCTAGGGTTTTGAGGTGTGGTGATTCTAGGTTTGGATTTGGGGATTTATTTGGCAAATGTGGGTACTAGTGTGGTAGATCGGGTAGTGGTAATGCCCATCCAAGGGTGGGTTAGGGTTGGCTAAGGGTTCTCGGGTTTGGCGTCGTTTCTTGTGGATTTGGGTTAACTATAAGCTTCTCCGGCTTTGCCGCGTGTAGGAAAGTCGTAGATCGGGTCGGTGTGAAGCCGTAGAAAGTGGTAGGACCCCCCCATCCTCAAGTCGTGTTGGGCCGAGTGCCCCAGGTCTGGAGTGTCCGGACAGGCAACCCGGAGTGTCCGGCCTATCCGGAGTGTCCGGATATAAAACCCGGACTGTCCGGGTTAAGCTGGTCTGTCCAGGTTGAGTCGAGTTGTCAGGTTGCGTCGTTCGTCGGGGATTTTTTTTCAATTGTGGTTGTTTCATTTGCACGGCATGCATCTCATTATGCATTATATTCGTGTAGAGAACGATCCCGCGGGGCTTGACGCCTTGTGGCGGCGAAATGCTTGTCGGAGAGCGGCCACCGCCGATCCATAGCAAGGTAAGATCAAGGCAAGCATCTAAGCATCTTGAACCATAATTATTATCTATTTTTGTGAATTAACTGCTTATTGGATGTTAAGTGATGCATTAGGAATTGAAATGAGGGATAGGCTAGATCCTATTTGCTGCATGTACCCTTCTTATTGTTGCTTGTTGAACACCTCCTTTGGGGCTAGATTATGGGTACTAATGTCGTGCTTAGTATGCTTAGAAGTCGGGTTTGGGCCAAGTGGTGGAAGGTTCCACCGCTTGAGATTGATGCACTTTACAAGTATTGGGTTGCAATGGGTTGTTTATGAGAAATGAATTGATGAAATTTGAGACCGGGTGGGAGAGTTAGACATTTGGGTGAGGAGACCCAAATGTGGTAGTCCCGCCTGACTCAGCTAAGGACCGATCCGATGTTTAACCGTAGCCGAGCACAAATTGGTTGATCACATGCCCGATTATGGTAAGGTAAGCCGCTCTTTTATCGCATGCCGTTCGATGGGCCATGCCCTCATGTGGTTGGACGTGGTTGAGGGCGGGGCCTAGGCCGGCTCTCGAGCGCCAAGCCGGGCTTGGGGCTGCTCGAGGGGGTGCTAGGTTTCCGGACCGCATGAAGATGCCCCAACGAATGGGTATGGATGGGAGGGGGTTGACATGAGGTTCCTTTGTGGCACATGTCGTGTGATCAATGCTTCCCTGCAGGGTTAAATAAGTGATTCGAATTGCCGCACTCTCGGAGATGAGCACGCTTGGTTACATGTTACTACACGTAGTAATAACTTGAACTGAAGTTCGCCGTTGGGCTTGAGCTCGAAATGAATGTGGTTACTTGTTGTAATTTGTTAATTGTCAACTACGCATTAGAAGTAGGTGCAATGACAACCGCTTTAACTGAGATCGTAAATTTGAGTAGTTAAGTAACTAAACAACAAATGATAAGCATTTCAGCAACAGTTTACCTTGAGCCTATTCCTTGCTACAACCAAATGCATATCCTTTTGGAAGTCGGTCATATATGGACCCCGGGTAAGACTTGCGAGTACCTTCTGTACTCAGGCTTCTGCTTTTGTGGTTTTGCAGGTGAGGATCCAGCGGGGTGTGAGTTTTGCCCCTACTGCCTATCGGTGACCGGGCGGGCACCGAGTAGAGGCTGTCGGCAGCTTGTCTTGGGAAGTGTTCAGGGCATGACACTTCCGGAGGAGTTTTACTTTTGTTGTATAGGATAGTCAAAGATATTTCTGTTGCTCGTTGATGCTTTTGGGTGTGCAACTGCTTTAATTTCCAGTATGTAGCTGTCTACCTTGTCGCTTGGTCGTTTTTGTTGGTTGTTTTTGTTGGGCTTCCGTGTGCCGTGTTGTGTGTTGTTTTTCTTCCGCGTTTTTGCGCCTCTGGTAGTGAGGTTTGGGGCTCGATGCCCCTTTGTGTGAATTGATGTTTGATATGGCAATGGGAACCGGTATGTGGGGATCCTGGGCGAGTTCGGATCGCATACCGGGGGAATACCGGGATGGTTGTCGAATTGTTTGGATGCTCTTGGAGTTGTCTCGATTGGGCTTGGGTATTAGCACCGAAATCACCTCCGGTGATTTGTTGCTAGGATCCAAATCCGATGGAAGCAACCGTTCATCCAACAACTCGAGGACGATCTGGGCGGCTCCTCTCAGATCTCCACGAAAGCCCGGTTAGAACTCAGTATACCCCTCACCGGAAGGGGGGTCTGTTGGCTAACACGCTGACAACAGGCATGTGTCGCCGGAACAACCTCGCGTAAAGAAAATAGGGCTGCCCCGGGCGCGTGAAGCCTTCTATAGCTCGGTTCACGCTGCTGCGAACAGCTCGATTAGAACTATCGCCCCCTTTGCTGGCTAAACTCGTGGATAGAAAGATCGCCCACCTCCTGGAAGAAAGAGTCCCCCTCTTATTGATGCCATCCCCCCTTTTATACCGGGATGAATTGTACAAGCTCCAGCCCTCTAGTCCAGGACCTAACGGTCGATTTGCGGGCTTTTGACCGTGGCCTTTACGATTTCGCCCCTCTATTTTCCCCCCGTATGGGAATACAAGGGGAATGTCACACACTTGGCGATAGCGTGCCATCTTGCCATGGCCTGACGCCTACTCGAGTGCTTTGATGGGGTTGTAGGTCCGATTGTGCGACTTCTCTAATCGGCTCCATAATTGGTGGGAGAGCCTGCCCCGTCACCCTCCTGCTTGTGCCTCTGGCCCCTCTACCTGTGGTGCCCCCGCTCCACCAGGCCTCGTGTATGCTCTGCCCTTGATACGAGGGATGCGGGGTTGCATCCTTACTCCATAATCGAAGGGGGTGCTTGCCCTAGGCCTATGACAGGAGCCCCTCATGGCTAGGGGCTTGCTCCATGTTGCAAGGAGGCCTAGATCCTTGCAGCCCCGCATATCCTCCTGCTCTCATTGGTGTGACGGTTGCTCTTCCCGAGGCTTTTAACTACACCCCCCGCCCAAGCGTGTGCTATTACGTTCGCCTTCGGGCCACGGTGCTTTGTCTCTTCGCCTTGCGGTAGTTGTTCGTGTTGACACTTAGGGTTCTGCGCCATTGCAGGTGGTTCACCATCCCTCGTCGTGCAAGCCCACGCCTTTCGCGCGTTTGCGCCAGGTGTCCGCATCGAGGGCTGGGCTAAGACGTGTCTTTTCTTTATAACCATGGTGTCCACCGATAGGATGGTTATCTTCTTTTTTCACTCCCCCCTTTCATCATGCCGCTTGGTTTCTGCATTGTGCTCTTGCTGCTCGGTTCTCTCCATTGGCGTGCAGGCATTCCGGCCGCCACGTCCCTTGCTTAGCTCATGGCCCCTCGACGCCCACCCCAGGTGAAGCCAGTTCTGAGCGAGGAGGATGCTACCACGTTGTCCACGGTGCTGGGACGCTCTGCTCTGGGTTCCGACGACCTCGACGCTCTAGCAGCTGAGTTTGGCGTGGCTCGCTCCACTATGCCCACGCCTGGCGGGGAGGACACGCCTCGGCCGCGCCGGACGAGGCGGTGGTGTTCTCCACTTTCCTGGAGGCGGGGCTTTGTTTCCCGGCTGCCTCGCTGGTGGTGGGGGTGCTGCAGATCATTAGGGAGGAGCTCTCGTAGCTCACGCCCAACGCCATAGTCCGCCTGGTAGCGTTGGATTGGGCCCTCTGATCCGCCGGGAATGAGCTGATGGGGCGATTGTTTTCTCTTATCGAGGACGCCTTCTGGCAGCCGAAGCAGAAGAAGGCCGGGGACGGGGGCGGGCGATCTTGCTTTGGTTCCCTAAACTTCCAAATGAAGCGGCCGTTGGTGAAGGAAATTCCCGTTGCTGCCGCGAAGGGAAAGTGGGAGGCTGACTGGATGCAGTGCTAGTACTATCAAATGCTTGATAACCTAGATTCCCCTCTTCGTACTTCCATGGGTCCCGTCCGCACCGTCCGGTAACCTAATTTGACGGCTTCAGTCGAGGAGGTGGGGCTTGTCGCGCACTTGAAGGCTCTTCGTCTTCAGAGCAATATGCGCCACTTGGCAGAGGAGTACTGCCTCTACCGCGTGGAGCCCCTGGGGAGGGATCCCATCGTGAACTTGGAACGGTCTGAGAATGGTATGTTATCCGTTACCTGGCCGGAAGGAGTCCAGAACAGTGGGCGTGGAGTGGTGGAGAGGTGAGCGCGGGGGCTCCTCGGGCCCTGCAAGCCCGCGGAGTACGGGGCTGCGATGGAGGCAATCGAGGCCGCGTGTGATGCCCATTTTGCTGAATGGGGCTTCGCGTGGCTCCTCGGCCCAGGGGCGCGGGTGGTTCTCCCAGCCCATCGAAGCGGGCCAGGGTGATCCCCGCATGCCCACTGTGGGCCGCGCTCCCCTCGGATGTGAGCAGCGACGCGGGGGAGGACAACGTCGGATTCGACACGGACGACGAGGAGGTGAAGGAGGGGGCGACTCCCCTGGCTCCTTCGGCTCTGCTGTTGTGGTGTCGCCGGGTCCGTCGTGGGCTAGCGACCATTCCCATGGCGCTGGTGTGTCCGGGGTGCAATCCCCCGAGTATTCTTTCTTGAATATCCCGAGAGTGGACTTTGTAGACCTGGGCGATGACACGGAGGCGGGCAGCCCCCAGTCGGAGGTAACGCGTGGCTCCACCAGAGGAGCAGACCCCCCAACCGGAGGAGACTCGCGGCCTTCGCATGGATGCATCCGTTCCCAACACTCGCGTACAGAAAACAGGGCTGCCCCCGGGCATGTGAAGCCTTCTACAGCTCGGTTCATGCTCCCGGGAATAGCTCGATCGGAATTCTCGCCCCCTTTGCTGGCTGAACTCGTGGACGGAAGGATCACCCACCTCTTGGAAGAAAGAGTCCCCCTCTTATTAATGCCATCCTCACCCTTTTATACTGGGACGAATTATACAAGATCCCGCCCTCTAGTCCAGGACCTAACGGTCGCTTTGCGGGCTTTCGACCGTGGCCTTTACGATTTTGCCCCTATATTTGCCCCCTGTACGGGGATACATAGGGAATTTCACATAATTGGCGATTGTGCACCATGCTGCCACGACCTGATGCCTACTCGAGTGCTCTAATGGGGTTATAGGATCGATTGTGTGACTTGTCTAATCGGCTCCATAATTGGCGGGAGAGCCTGCCCCGTCGCCCTCCTTCTTGCCTCGTCTCGCCCCTCGGGTGCCCCCGCTCCACCGGGCCTCGCGTATGCTCTGCGCTCGATATAAGGGATGCAGGGCTGCGTCCTCGCTCCATAATCGAAGGGGGTGCTCACCCTAGTCCTACGACAGCATGAATTCCTGATTTTAACCCTGCATAGATTTGTACCACTTTACCCATAGTGACCCCATCATGTGATGCCCCAAAATGTTTATCACTAATCCAGTATTACATCTCCAACCCTAGTGACCATCGAGTAGTGAGCCCTCGATGGTTCCCCACCTACCCTAATACTCAACCCAAGGTTTTAAATATAGCGCATCAAAATTCTCAGCCCTTAGCTGAATTCTAATGTTCCACCCCTTAACTGAGTTCTAACTAACAATTTATATTATAAAATCTCAGCCCTTAGTTGAGTCTTACGTTCTCAATCCCCAGTTGAGTTATATATATCTGTGGTCTCACCGGGCCTTCCGGCCTACCCGGCTTCCACCCCTAGTTATCTCCGCATACCCAATGTGGAGATCATAATACTTTCATAGGACAATATTTTCTAGCCAATTTCACACACTATGTTTGATATTGTAATTACGGCTCATTGCCTGAGTATAGTTGTCTATCCTTATATCATAGCCTATGTAGAGGGGCCCACTGGCGATAACCATCTCCTGGCACCCTCTACCCACCTCATATATATATATATGTATAGATATATTCACCCTTCCAGCTATCTTCAACCCATAGCCAGGTTCTCACAACTAATCTTTCCAACAGTCCATTCATTCATTTAAATTCTCTTTTTCTCCTTTTTAGTTTATAAAAAGGTTTTTGACATAAATTGGTGCAGTTAGATTATTTATGCTAATTTTAGGGTTTATTAATTGATCACAAAATAATTTGGTGCATTTCATTATGTTCGGCTCATTGATACTTTGGTTTGAAACTTTATTTGATTAGAATTATTATTATTCTGGCAATTTCGGGTTTTATATGCTTCTTTATTTAGTCATTAGACGCTATTTATTATTTCTTCAAAATCTCTAATTTTATGGTGAGTGCTTAATTGGCTTATTATGGTTCATGATATTCATAATAACAACATATACATGCAAATATATACATACATATATATATATTCCCTCTTTTCTTCTTTTTTCTTTTCACCTCATTCATTTTTTTCTTCTACTTTTCCTTTTCTTTTCCTCTCCCCTCCTCTCTCTCTTTTCTCTCTTTCCTCTCTTCCCTATTCGCTGGCTCCTCTGTTCTTTCTTTCTTTTCTTCTCCTCCCCTTTTCTTTTCCCATTCTTCTGAATCCCTCTACCTTATCCCCTCTCTCGGCTTGGCCTGGCCTGGCCGCCCTGTTGGCCTTGGGCCTCACTGCCTTCGGTTCGGCTGTTGCCACCTCGCGGCCCTAGTCACCTCCCCCTGGCATCACTGAACCCTCGAGCCTCTTCCTCGAGCTCCTTGGCGCCGGTCCTTAATACCTCCATGGCCGAGCCCCATTCATGGCTCCTATGCTACAGTTGGTGTGCACTTCACCTTAATAGGGGGTTTCTCATTTGCTACGTGATTGCTTACTTTCCATTTGACTTAGTATTCCCTTGGTTGATGATGAATTAGGGGAGGGGAGTGGTGCTCTAGGTTGGGAGGTGTAATGATGACATCCGGCAACGCCCGCACGCCGGGGAGTGCGTGGTGGTTGTCAGGAATGTTCTACGTAGCCCATATTTCCCCCTTTGCTGAGACCACGATGCCTTATACTACTACATAATATAATTCTTCTCTTATGCCTTAGTGTTCCTAGATCTACTTAAAATGCATGTTTGTGCATTTGTAATGTTGATGGTTTGGATTGGTGCAGCGATTTGGATGGATAGGGATGTGTTCCTAGATCTACTTAAAATGAAACTATGGTGATGCAAAACGTGTCCGTGCTACTACTCCCATCCACGCATGTTGGCTTCAAGGTACCTACAAACAATAAACAAACAAGTGTGAGTCAGAGACTAAGCCAAGTACAACAGATAGCAATGACAATATCAATTAACATGATCATACCTCTTAAACCAAATTAACAAGTACATAAAACAAAGAAATCACTGTTGGTTACCTCATCAACTACATTGCTAGTTTATTTCACATACCTCATTAGACAACATTGGATGAATCCACGACTCGATCCATTCTTAACCTGAAAGCTTCCATCAACTCAAGGATCATCAATTGTCATTCATCATTAGCAGTACCATGCAATGCATTAGACATAATCATAATACACACAATTTTTCATAACCAACACGTTGACCATCGCCCACTTTGCAATGTTATGCAATGCATTATGCTTTCATGCTCATATGCACCATTCAAAGCCTATACCGGTATATGTGACACTACGAAAGGTCAAAACTTTATAAAATGTGAAAATGGAGGTTAAAACTTTACGTTATGCCGTTTATAGCGTGTTTTTGGGCCGTTTTCGGGTGTTTGGGCCTCTCCGGGGGACTTTGGGCCTTGGGGGTTGAGTTGGGCCTCCGGTGGAAGGGTTTGGGCCCAAGGGGGGGACTTTTGGGCAGCCAAATCTGGCCCCCACCCCTTGGTGCGCCCCCACTCCCTTTCCCAACCCTAGCCGCCACCCCCTAGCCCCCCATGCGCCTCCACCCTTCCCCTTCCTCTCCATCTTCCCCCATGGCGCCACCACCTCTCCCCTCCCCTCTCCACCCCCCTTGCTGCCCTAGAGGAGATCCCCACCACGCCATCCCGTTGATATCTCCATTGGAGCGCTCCGCGACGAGGAAATCTGGTGGATTTGTAGCGAGGAAGGAGATCGCGCGAACCGGGAGGAGATCCGTTGATTCTTCACTCGTCGGGCGAAGGTATGGCCATGAGGGAATCCTAGGGGTTGGTCAAGATACTGTTCTAAGGGTTGATATCATGTTTTTAGATCAATTGGTGGTGCTGTAATTGGGTAGATTAGATGGAATCTAGAGTTTGCCACGTTCTCTATTTCGGGCAGCATGAGCAGTCGACCTAGGGTTTGGGTTTTTGCCAATTTAGATTCGGAATTTGGTCGGCCGCCTGTTGAAGAAGTTGTAGGTAATTTCAATACCTTTCAGTGAACATAAATAACGTCCAATTCCGCCCAGCCGTTTGAACGTTATGCTCATTTTACTAAACATATTAAAAACTGTGACGTGATTGGAACAGATCACGGTATTCTGTAGATTAAACCACTTTACATTCCGAATTAGTTTTTCCGTATACTTAGAAAAAGTTAGGAAATTTCTTAAGCTACGCGAGGATGTACTCGTTTAATCGATTCGGAGTCTTAGATCCCGAGTTATGCTCGTTGCAAGTCTGCTGTCCCGGCGGGACAGAACCTCTGTTTTTGGATTGTGCAAGTAGTTTGCGAAGTTGGGGTAGAAGAGCGTTTGCGTACTATTTTGTGAGCATGATTGTGAGTGTGTGGTACCTGTGTGCAGGTGGTGTGACCCTGGGAGTGCCCTCTACTTCTCGCCAATCCGTCACCCGTGGTTGAGGCAAGTATATTGGAATGGGTAGCGGGTTGTGGTTTGCTATATTGGTTGAGATTAAAATTGAATATATGATATGTTCACATGCCATGCTTTAATGTTTGCCATTGATATGATGAATATGCTTATTATGTTATGATGCCATGTGTTAATGTACAAGTTATTTATGATGTTGGCATGTTTGCATACATGGCATGATACATGGCCTGGGCGGTGAGAAAGTCATAACTAGTCCGGGGAAGGTCGATGAGAAAGTTATGACTATTCCGGAGAACCAATGAGTAAGTCCTACATCGTGATTCCATCCACCGCGGTGTATGGAAGCGAGGAGTAGGCACCCTCCATCTTCGGGATGGAAGGGGGGAGAGGGTGCACACCGACGGGTGTGTACTCAATCATACCGGTATGAGTTTCCAGGTGATATGTGCATTGCATTGCATTATATGAGGATGTTATATGATGATGATATATGATGATGTCAATCATATGCTTACACTATGAATATGAGATGTGTATGATGTCGTATGTGAAAAGTGGTGATGAAGGTATTGGAATGTATTTTCTTGTTCCATTGCAATATACTTGCTGAGTGATGAACTCACGCTTGTGTTTATGTGTTATTCTTAGGTACCATGAAACCGGCATGCGGGAAAGGGAGCTAGTCACACGTCATCACTTAGCATCACACATATAAACAATGACATGTTCTCTCCTTTAGTTGTGATGGTTAATTCACTGAATTAAATTGTGGTTTTGATGCTTCGTTGGTTGTCATGAGTAAATGATTAGTCCATATTTGACATGTGACGGATAGACTTATATCCTTAGTTGTATGGTGGTTGAATTTCCGATTGGTCATGTTATTGCTATCGTTCATTATGCTATCTTGACATGTTAATATTGTTGTTGCTTCAATTCATGGAAAAACAAAGGAGATGCTGCCGAAATTTTCGGTATTAGCATTTGCTCCTTTGCTGTAATTTACTTATAATTGTGGTATTTAGAGGTTGCTTAGTCTATGTTTGGTAGCATTCAGGCATATTAAATGCCGGGGTGTTACAGTATAGCTGAGAGCACACCCGTCGGTGTGCACCCTCTCAATCCCCTCTATCCCGTGGAGGGTGCCTACTCTTACTGACTCGCTCCTTGTGGGGGCTCCGGTCTTTGTAACAGTGACTAAGATACTTACTATTGCGTCGAACTGGAATTAACGCAACCCGTCAGTAATCCAATCACTCATTACAAACCGTACCCGGATTGAGGCCAATCAATCGGCACGACACACTCAGCTCGTGGTCATATGCCAAATGATTGATTCCAACCCGAGCTTCCCCAAGATATGTGTCTAGTGCTAGTTCCCTGGATCCGTAGCCTAGCACCCACATATTTCCACAATAAGTTGCATCAATGATCAAGCTTAAAGTAATAGTTGTATTAATACTGGTTAGATTACAACAATTTGGTTTACAAGAATAAAACATAGCCAACTGGCTAAACAACGGAACAAAAGATAAAACTGTTGCAACGGTAGCAATATGCCTTCCCATACCCAGAGGCAACCGACTGGGGGCGAAAGTCCCAGATAACCGCGCAAACTCGACACCCGCCGAACTCGACGTACGACGCGTCTTCACTGCCTTTGACGCCATCTTCTATGCATGTTGTTAATATAGAGCAAACGGTGAGTACACGTATGTACTCGCAAGACTTTAGTGTATGGAAATATTAACATAAATGCAGGCTACAACAAAGAATATAAGTTTCTACACTAAGTCTGTTTTGAGCACAAAGCAGGATTTATTTGCAATAACATAATAGATTCTAAACATTCGCAATTTGTAAAGCAATCGAAAAGAGATTGTTTTAATCAAGCATTAAATAATTAATCCATAACCCAAATTTTTCCAACCATTCCCTTCCTACAAACCGACGACCGAACCAACCCACCAAACCAATTCCCTTGCCAAAACCAACTTCTGACCAACCCATTAACCACTCCAACTCCCAACCAAGTTCCAACCGAACCAAGACTAGACCAGAACCAACTCCAGAAATCCTATACTTGACAGTACTTCCCAAGCTGCTCATGATCGTGAGCACGGCTAATCGATTAGTTTAATATATATCTCTGCAGAGATTGTACACTTTACCCACATGACACATTCTAGCAATCATGTCAACCATGCCACGCGATACTCACATACCCGTTTTGCTAGACTGTGACGAGACCTTTCGATAGGTTAGGATTTAAACCTTGCACCAGCCCGGTAATGTGCATCCTTGCTACGGTCCCAAGAGGATGTCCACTAGTGGTCTTTACAGGCACCCACTAGCTTTACTGGCCCATGCCTCCCCCATAGTAAGCATTACCGTTGTATTGGGCAAACTCCCCCTCGATGCTCCGAAGAGGGAGCCCCTAGAACACACCGACATGGCAGATGTGTCCAACTCTTCCGCTGCCTAATGATGCAAGACTCAAATCCCTTCCAATGTACTAGGCCAGGGCCATCCCATACTGGCACATGTGGCTGTACTGTTTGACCCAGTAATAGCATCAAGTTCAGTCCTTAGGGTGACCCAGGCGAGATCTTCCAAACCCACTTGCTATGGCCATAGAGGATGTCCACTAGTGGTCCCTACGGGCTCCCACTAGCTTTACTGGCCCATACCTCCCCATAGCAAGGGACCAACCAAACCAAGCCTCCGGCTTGCCATCCAATCCATAAACATTCCAAACAAGCCCCTGGCTTGTGATCCATTCCATTCCAACCATCTATCCGAAACAACCAAACCAAACCGAATTCCAAATCACCAATCACCAACATCTCGCCCGGTCTAAATACTCCTTTTTCCATTTTTCCAACAACACCAATCCAACCATTTCCCCAACCGATAAAACCAAATCCAAAACTTCTAAGCCATTATCTATCCTTCCGATCCAAAAACCAATCCAACCAAACCGACCAAATCCAAGAAGAATTGTAATTGATTGTGTTGGGACAGCATATAGTACATTCTACAGCATGACTAAGCGTATGCGAGTAGTACTCTTTGATACCCATTTGACATTTATTCTTATGTCTAAGTTCTTAGCCTAAGGTTCAACAAGGTTCACGACTCAATTAAGATTAAGGAAATCCGTCAAATTAGGTCTAACTACCAAATTTTTCCCACAACTAGCATCTTTACTGAACATACACGCATGCATAATAGTTTTGACAATTGAAAATAACATTTGCAAGTATAGGGTCAAAATGATCAAAGGAGGTGCTTGCCTGTTTGCTCTTTTAACAAGATCCAACTCGGAACGAAGTCGGAATCGCCGCTCATCGAGCCGTCAACGCCTGACGAAAAGCAACAGAAACGATCAACGGCGAATCAAACCAGACGAATAAGAACCAAATACAAAAGCGAATCAAATCCGAGAGACTAAGATCAAAAGAGCTTGAAAAAGAGGTTTTAAACTTCTCAGCTCTCATCGGCAATATCGACACACAAGTCCCAGTAGTATCGTTCAATCAGCAGCACCGACCTTACGGCAGTACTGCCGATCCCCGGTAGTACCGTACCATCGGGACGATAATGTCGACGGCTGAAAACTAAAACAGAATACTTTCTGGAAGATACAGCCTTAACGTTGCCTACGCATTTACGCTCAAGCGGTCGTACCCAGCCCCATAGCGATCAGAAAATTCAAAGGCCGAGATCAGCACACTTTGGAATATAGCTACCGGCTTGTTTCACACAGTAATACCAAATGGGTGGTAATACCGGATCCAAATATCGGCAGCGCCGCGGCTCCAAAGGCTGGAAACAGCTCACTCTGAAAACAACTACCAGCGTTATAGTCATAGTACTACCGCTCGAGCAGCGATCGAGACTATCACGGTAGCGCCAGATTCCAGAAAGGGCCGGAATGCGAGAAAGGGGCTCTCGCTCAAACGGGATTGGAACTCAGGTACGAGCGCTAGGTCACGGTCCTAACAGCGCCAGGAACACAACTAACCTGGTACCAACCAGTTCTAAGCTCGTTTGATCGATTTACCACTTTTCGATTCCGAGCTCTGAACGAAACCCTAAAACGGTTTTCGAAAGAAAAGAACCAATGAAAATAATCCAAATGGGGACAGAAAAGACTTAACACGAAACCGAGAAAACGAGAACTCAACGAGCAAAGGAAATCTAACTTTCTTCCTAAGCCCGGCAGTACCGACGGTAGACCGGTGGTAGTGCCGCCACTAAACCCGGCAGTACCGGCTACAAGGTCCGGTAGTGCCGCTCGCTGGGGATCGAAATGGGGTGCTCTCTGGAAATTAACAGCCGACGCCTAACTCCCGGTACTGCCGCTCGGGCGGCGATCACCGCCTCACTGTAGTGCCGGCCGCCAGAGAACGAGAAGGGAGCCCTCTGGATTTTAACTGCCGGCGGTGTGCGGGCGGTAGTGCCGACAAGGGCGGTAGTACCGGCCTCACACCGTCGGTAGTGCCGACTTTCCAGGAGACTTTTTGCAAAAAGTGGAATTTCGTGCAAATGAGTTCAGGACTTTTGACGCAAATGCATGAATAGGTTCCTAGGGACACTAGAGACCCATTTACGCAGGTTCCATCAAGTTGCGAGCTCGTTTGCTCAATTTCACACTTTTTGACTTTGCGAACCCCGAAAACGACACGAAATCGGTTTTCGACTCGAGAAGAGTCCAAATCCGGTTTTCATCGTGGCAGTGGAACCTCTACGGCTTCATGGACCAATACTCGCTAGCTTTGTGGATTTTGGAACTTCGAAACACGAATTTGTCATGAATGCCCAAAATGCACATTTTTGCGAATCGAGTCAAGTTTAATTTAATTCGCAACTTGCGTATTGAATCCAATAGCACCATATAGTCCCAAACGACCAAAAGCTCGCCTACGAATTCGTTTGCACGATGATCAAACTTCTAGAACTTGAAAACCCTAATTAATCCCGAATATCGATTCTGGACCCGAATCGAGTTCAAACTCGATTCTTCTGCGAGAATCGACCTTCGTGGTATGGAACATATTCGTGAGTCGCCCTCTCGGCATTTCCGGAGCTAGGGCTTCAATGGGAGGATTCTGGAAATTCGAGGAACGGCTTCTTGAAGCGAATAAACCCAACAAGGAGTAGATCAGGGTTTTCGGAACGAATCAATCACGCAAAAGAATCCTTCTAACCCTAACCCAGGTCTAGCAACCCGACAAAACACGGAATTGCTACCCGATCTAGGTTCTCTAGGGTTAACGAGAGAGAAAAGAAAAGAGAAAAAGAGGGTGGAGGCTAGGGTTTTCATCAAACCTTAGGGTTTGAGCTCAAACTTCGAATCCATCGGTTGAGAGACTTCTTGGAGGCTTGAGGATGCTTCACCACTCCTCAAGACTTGCTCTTCTTGCTCCTTAGGAGCTCCACTGGCCAGCATAGAAGGAAGGAGAGAAGGAGCTCGGGTTGGAGAGGAAGAACAAGAGAGTGAGAGCAAGAGAGAGAGTGAGAGAGAGCAAATGAGAGAGTCAGGGAGAGAGGAGACTCTCCCCTCTGGATAAATACGAGAGAGGGAGGGCCAGGGCGACGTGGAGGAAGGAGATTGGTCAACAACCCCTACACCCGTCGCTCGGCCGGCAGTACCGCTCCCCTCGAGCGGTAGTGCCGCCCGACCGGGCAGCATCGCCCTAGCCGTGCAGATCGCTCTGCAAAGACAACTCCAGGTTCTTCCGGACTTCTCCCCAATCTACGGAATCAACCTCCAGGGGTTCAAGGGAAAGGGTTTAGGATCTCAAAGAGAAGTTTTGGGGTTAGGCTTACTAACAACTTCAGAGGATTTCGACCGACTCGAAACTCGTGGTTTCAGTCAAAATCAATCGAAGCGGCTCGGCGAATCGACAAAACAATCCAAAACAAATAACTCCAAATTAAGATCCAAAAATCAAATCAAAGCACCATTAAACACTCAATTAGCTTAATTAAGCCTAGTTAAACTTAATTACAAATTTCAGGATGTTACAATCCTACCCCCCTTATAAAAATCTCATCCTCGAGATTTGCCAGACTTGGCAAAGGGTGAAGGAAATTCGACCCTGAGAAATCTTCACGCTCCTAGGTGGTTTCATCCTGGGTGTGGCTATTTCCATCGGACTTTGATCAACGTGATAACATGATTGCGGATATAGCGCACCACATTAGCAAGGACGCAAACTTAACGTTCGCAAGGGATAGATCTGACTAAGATCTATCATGTCCAAGGAATAGGCTTAATGGGACTCTGAAGATTTCCTCTTCAGTTACGGCACACGGAATTCCGGTGACTCTTCAAGGAAAGATGTAGGAGTAATCCCAAACTACCGACATTCGACACATACCCAACACAAGAAGAGAGTAGGGATATAGCTCCTGCTGGTGAAATCACCGGAGGAAGAATTAATTTGACTGTTCTCCTGTCAAATCACAAGGAGAGGGCAGAACGATTAGCACGATCGATGCTCTCCTGGTCCTTGAACTCTGGTTCAAATCAAGGATTACATCGAACCCTAAATATATATTCGAATCACTCGCTACGGGAATTAAATTCCCTGGTGAATGATAAGAATTCTCCTAGACAACGTGCTAAGTCCCGAAATTGCGTCAGGCAACTAGGTTAACATCTCATTGCCTAGACTACGAATCTCAAACTTCTGTTTGCACAGGATTTGAGAACAAGGGCAATTTAGAAGCTCTATAATCAACCAAAATCATTGCAAAAGCTGAATGTACAAATAACGAACAAGGCACTACACCAGACGCGTAGCTTGCAATTTCAGCTGTCACAAAGTTCGGCCGACAACAGCTAAGACTCTCGGCTGGAACAAGACTTGAGCGACCACTTTGATGTCCTCTGCGTCAACTGACAAAATCTTTGCGGACGATCTGGGGCACTTAGATCTTGAAGAAAAGTTATCACAGGTCGTAAGTTCGGACAATCTCTGGGCAGAATGACCTTTCCCACGACGTGCGTAACGAGTGAACGTGACCATCCGGCCTTGTCTCCCACTAAATCACCTTTCATGGTTAGAAGACTGAACCGCAGATGAAGAAGGTTGAGAAACACTTCCTTGGGATTTTAAGTATGGAGACACAACCGACTATGCTTAAGTGATTGGTTTCGCGCACGACTCCAAAGGATTGGAGCTTGCTAACCTCTAGGCCAACCACCTTCGCTTTCGGCTTTCCTGGGCTGCTTCGCGTTGTCCTCAGCGCGAGTCGCTTTATCGATCAACACTTGCATGTTGGGGATATCGTGAGCTGCGAGTGAAAACTTAATCTCCTCAATGAGATGCTCCCAAAAGAGAAAGATTTTCTGGCCTTCACTCGTAATCTCATCTGCGACATAGCGGGCCAGGTAATTGAACTCGTGGAGGTAGTCCATAACTGGCATGGACTTTTGTTTGAGATTAAAACTCTTGCTTCTTTGCCTCCAATAAGCTAGAAAACAGTGGGCAGCATACTGCACCTAGAACTACATCTACACACCTCGTGAGATCGAGCTAGGGCTCATTGTCACGAAGTCAATCGTCAGCAACCAAAGGGTCTGGTGTCGACGAAAGAGTTCAGCGATCAAACTCGCTGGAACCCAAACAAATGAGACCTTAACTGTGCTTCGGCTCGACTGTGGCTTCCTTAAATAGAACCACACGCTAAGAGTGCACGCAAGGAGTAACTCTTCGGCATTTAGTTGCACACAGGAGCCAAACAATTTATGCGCAACATGACAACCAAGAGTCGAGGCAAAACGGAACAAGATCCGCACAAGGGCATTCACCTTCAGAACCGAATCGGATATGAGTAAGTAAATGCAAGGATAACCCGACATAGCGATAGAACTGAGGCGATAACTTAGTACGTCAGGGCGTACAACAGCAGGTTAATTTACAACCATCATCTACCGCTATCACACAATCCCATAACATTCTTTACAAGGCAAAGTACAGAAGCAGCAGGCTCAAATTTACAACAAAATGAGCACTAGAACTACCTTTCCTTATAATGAACATTTAGGGACAACCAGGCTCTTCAGGCTTAGGGACGAGCGACGAACGGACAGTTCCTGGCATAGTGTCCTGGTCGACCACATGCAAAACAAGTGAATGTGGTAGCTCGGCCCCGATTTCTAGAAATTTCTCCCTCGCGGTTGAGCGATCGAGCTGCTTGTGGAAAAGGACGTGGAGGAACAGGCGGTGAAGCTGAGGCAACTGGCATCATCAACAAGTACTCCTGGTTACCGAAGATGATGTTCCGCCCGCGATTCACACTCGAGGAGGCACTGGGATAAGTCGTCGCTGAGCGAGATCCACTACTTCCCACTGGCGCACGAGTGCGACGAACGACTCGACGGTAAGTTCCATACGGTTGCGGGAGTTCCTCTGCTGGCTCCGGGGCATCACACTCCCCGTACACGATTTCTGAAGTGAAAAAGCTGTGATCGAGGAATGGAGCCATAAGACTTTCGAGCACAAAGACACGACGACGAGCAGACAACAGCTCATCCCGAAGACGTCGAAGGTATTGGTCAAGGATTCCCGTTAGTCTGATCTGCCAGGCAGAAGCAGGGTCCATTGACGCATCCAACGTCACATAGATGCTCTCCGAGCTGTCCGGCTCAAGAGAGGGACAGTTGGGGAACAACTGAGCCATCTCGGGAAGATCATGACGGAGACGAAGGATGGCAACATAGGCTCCGTCAAGCACTGCAGCTAGCGACTAGAAGCCAAACCGACATAACAACGAGTCGACTCCAAACCATGGCGACCATGGATAGACACTTCCGCCGCAAACAGCGAAGAAGCTGGGCTGGTCCCGGCGCGTGAGATTAGGTACTCTAGCCGCTCTGAAAAGCCAGCAAGACGTATCATATCCCAAAGGGCTGCTTGAGCAGATCCCTCCAAAATCGCGCTGGTGAAAAAGCACGGCTCCCAACGACCAGACATCTAAAAGAAAAAGAAAAGACACAGTTAGCAATACCTTATATGGACAGGATTCAACCAACCCCTTAGGAGAACCCAAGCAAGCAACACCCAAGCACATCAATTCCTATTTCCTTAAGCTTAATTTCAACTCGATACGTATCTAATTCTGGGAAGTGGATAAGTCTTCCAAAAGCTATCTCGCAGGGAGATAATTCGGAAGGGATGAGAAAGCAAGAGCTCTAAACCAGTCCTTAGCTCCTTTAGGTTTTAATTTCTTTTATAAAGACGCTTTATGTTTTAAACCTATTTTCCTTGATTTGAATGGCGGAAGGAGAAGAATAAACTCATTTTTTTTACTACCATTATTTTTCAAAGAAAACACTGTTTGAAGTTTCAGGGAAGTCCAAGTCATTTTGAAGAATAAATCAAGATAAGAGGCTACAGATGGACGAGATCAGAAATCTACATTTTCGCAATTAAGAGTTTTATAGCCAACAAGATTTTCAGATGAAAATTTATCCTTACATCTATCGACCAGTCTATCTAGGCTTTCCCTACAGTCGAACAGCCTGCTCTGATACCACCTCTTGTGGGGGCTCCGGTCTTTGTAACAGTGACTAAGATACTTACTATTGCGTCGAACTGGAATTAACGCAACCCGTCAGTAATCCAATCACTCATTACAAACGTGCAGGATTGAGGCCAATCAATCGACGACACACTCAGCTCGTGGTCATATGCCAATGATTGATTCCAACCCGAGCTTCCCCAAGATATGTGTCTAGTGCTAGTTCCCTGGATCCGTAGCCTAGCACCCACATATTTCCACAATAAGTTGCATCAAGGATCAAGCTTAAAGTAATAGTTGTATTAATACTGGTTAGATTACAACTATTTGGTTTACAAGAATAAAACATAGCCAACTGGCTAAACAACGGAACAAAAGATAAAACTGTTGCAACGGTAGCAATATGCCTTCCCATACCCAGAGGCAACCGACTGGGGGCGAAAGTCCCAGATAACCGCGCAAACTCGACACCCGCCGAACTCGACGTACGACGCGTCTTCACTGCCTTTGACGCCATCTTCTATGCATGTTGTTAATATAGAGCAAACGGTGAGTACACGTATGTACTCGCAAGACTTTAGTGTATGGAAATATTAACATAAATGCAGGCTACAACAAAGAATATAAGTTTCTACACTAAGTCTGTTTTGAGCACAAAGCAGGATTTATTTGCAATAACATAATAGATTCTAAACATTCGCAATTTGTAAAGCAATCGAAAAGAGATTGTTTTAATCAAGCATTAAATAATTAATCCATAACCCAAATTTTTCCAACCATTCCCTTCCTACAAACCGACGATCGAACCAACCCACCAAACCAATTCCCTTGCCAAAACCAACTTCTGACCAACCCATTAACCACTCCAACTCCCAACCAAGTTCCAACCGAACCAAGACTAGACCAGAACCAACTCCAGAAATCCTATACTTGACAGTACTTCCCAAGCTGCTCATGATCGTGAGCACGGCTAATCGATTAGTTTAATATATATCTCTGCAGAGATTGTACACTTTACCCACATGACACATTCTAGCAATCATGTCAACCATGCCACGCGATACTCACATACCCGTTTTGCTAGACTCGTGATTTGAGACCTTTCGATAGGTTAGGATTTAAACCTTGCACCAGCCCGGTAATGTGCATCCTTGCTACGGTCCCAAGAGGATGTCCACTAGTGGTCTTTACAGGCACCCACTAGCTTTACTGGCCCATGCCTCCCCCATAGTAAGCATTACCGTTGTATTGGGCAAACTCCCCCTCGATGCTCCGAAGAGGGAGCCCCTAGAACACACCGACATGGCAGATGTGTCCAACTCTTCCGCTGCCTAATGATGCAAGACTCAAATCCCTTCCAATGTACTAGGCCAGGGCCATCCCATACTGGCACATGTGGCTGTACTGTTTGACCCAGTAATAGCATCAAGTTCAGTCCTTAGGGTGACCCAGGCGAGATCTTCCAAACCCACTTGCTATGGCCATAGAGGATGTCCACTAGTGGTCCCTACAGGCTCCCACTAGCTTTACTGGCCCATACCTCCCCATAGCAAGGGACCAACCAAACCAAGCCTCCGGCTTGCCATCCAATCCATAAACATTCCAAACAAGCCCCTGGCTTGTGATCCATTCCATTCCAACCATCTATCCGAAACAACCAAACCAAACCGAATTCCAAATCACCAATCACCAACATCTCGCCCGGTCTAAATACTCCTTTTTCCATTTTTCCAACAACACCAATCCAACCATTTCCCCAACCGATAAAACCAGATCCAAAACTTCTAAGCCATTATCTATCCTTCCGATCCAAAAACCAATCCAACCAAACCGACCAAATCCAAGAAGAATTGTAATTGATTGTGTCGGGACAGCATATAGTACATTCTACAGCATGACTAAGCGTATGCGAGTAGTACTCTTTGATACCCATTTGACATTTATTCTTATGTCTAAGTTCTTAGCCTAAGGTTCAACAAGGTTCACGACTCAATTAAGATTAAGGAAATCCGTCAAATTAGGTCTAACTACCAAATTTTTCCCACAACTAGCATCTTTACTGAACATACACGCATGCATAATAGTTTTGACAATTGAAAATAACATTTGCAAGTATAGGGTCAAAATGATCAAAGGAGGTGCTTGCCTGTTTGCTCTTTTAACAAGATCCAACTCGGAACGAAGTCGGAATCGTCGCTCATCGAGCCGCCAACGCTGACGAAAAGCAAATAAACGATCAACGGCGAATCAAACCAGGCATTTAATAAGAACCAAATACAAAAGCGAATCAAATCAGAGACTAAGATCAAAAGAGCTTGATAAAGAGGTTTTTAACTTCTCATCTCTCATCGGCAATATCGACACACAAGTCCCAGTAGTATCGTTCAATCAGCGACCGACCTTACGGCGATCGCCGATCCCCCGAGTACCGCACTACCATCGGAGACGATAATGTCGACGGCTGAAAACTAAAATGTAATACTTTCTCGAAGATACAAATTAACGTTGCCCACAAGATTTCCGCTCAAGCGTACCAGCCCCATAGCAAGCATTGAAATTCAAAGGCCGAGATCAGCACACTTTGGAATATAGCTACCGGCTTGTTTCACACAGTAATACCAAAAGGGTGGTAATACCGGATCCAAACATCGGCAGCGCCGCGGCTCCAAAGGCTGGAAACAGCTCACTCTGAAAACAACTACCAGCGTTATAGTCATAGTACTACTGCTCAGGCAGCGGTACTGAGACTATCACGGCGGTAGCGCCGGTATTCCAGAAAGGGCCGGAATGCGAGAAAGGGGCTCTCGCTCAAACGGGATTGGAACTCAGGTACGAGCGCCAGGAACACAACTAACCTGGTACCAACCAGTTCTAAGCTCGTTTGATCGATTTACCACTTTTCGATTCCGAGCTCTGAACGAAACCCTAAAACGGTTTTCGAAAGAAAAGAACCAATGAAAATAATCCAAATGGGGACAGAAAAGACCTAACACGAAACCGAGAAAACGAGAACTCAACGAGCAAAGGAAATCTAACTTTCTTCCTAAGCCGCTAAGAAGACGGGCGAGACCAGTAGTGCCGCCACTAAACCCGGCAGTACCGGCTACAAGGTCCGGTAGTGCCGCTCGCTGGGGATCGAAATGGGGTGCTCTCTGGAAATTAACAGCCGACGCCTAACTCCCGGTATTGCCGCTCGGGAGGCAGTACCGGCCTCACGGCCCGGTAGTGCCTACCGCCAGATAACGAGAAGGGAGCCCTCTGGATTTTAACTGCCGGCGGTGTGCGGGCGGTAGTGCCGACAAGGGCGGTAGTACCGGCCTCACACCGTCGGTAGTGCCGACTTTCCAGGAGACTTTTTGCAAAAAGTGGAATTTCGTGCAAATGATTTCGGGACTTTTGACGCGAATGCATGAATAGGTTCCTAGGGACACTAGAGACCCATTCACGCAGGTTCCATCAAGTTTCGAGCTCGTTTGCTCAATTTCACACTTTTTGACTTTGCGAACCCCGAAAACGACACGAAATCGGTTTTCGACTCGAGAAGAGTCCAAATCCGGTTTTCATCGCGGCAGTGGAACCTCTACGGCTTCATGGACCAATACTCGCTAGCTTTGTGGATTTTGGAACTTCGAAACACGAATTTGTCACGAATGCCCAAAATGCACATTTTTGCGAATCGAGTCAAGCGTTTAATTCGCAACTTGCGTATTGAATCCAATAGCACCATATAGTCCCAAACGACCAAAAGCTGCGCTTACGAATTCGTTTGCACGATGATCAAACTTCTAGAACTTGAAAACCCTAATTAATCCCGAATATCGATTACGGACCGAATCGAGTTCAAACTCGATTCTTCTGCGAGAATCGACCTTCGTGGTATGGAACATATTCGTGAGTCGCCCTCTCGGCATTTTCGGAGCTAGGGCTTCAATGGGAGGATTCCGGAAATTCGAGGAACGGCTTCTTGAAGCGAATAAACCCAACAAGGAGTAGATCAGGGTTTTCGGAACGAATCAATCGCGCAAAAGAATCCTTCTAACCCTAACCCAGGTCTAGCAACCCGACAAAACACGGAATTGCTACCCGATCTAGGTTCTCTAGGGTTAACGAGAGAGAAAAGAAAAGAGAAAAAGAGGGTGGAGGCTAGGGTTTGCATCAAACCTTAGGGTTTGAGCTCAAACTTCGAATCCATCGGTTGAGAGACTTCTTGGAGGCTTGAGGATTCTTCACCACTCCTCAAGACTTGCTCTTCTTGCTCCTTAGGAGCTCCACTGGCCAGCATAGAAGGAAGGAGAGAAGGAGCTCGGGTTGGAGAGGAAGAACAAGAGAGTGAGAGCAAGAGAGAGAGTGAGAGAGAGCAAATGAGAGAGTCAGGGAGAGAGGAGACTCTCCCCTCTGGATAAATACGAGAGAGGGAGGGCCAGGGCGACGTGGAGGAAGGAGATTGGTCAACAACCCCTACACCCGTCGCTCGGCCGGCAGTACCGCTCCCTCGAGCGGTAGTGCCGTCCGGCAGCGATACCAGCCCTAGCCGGTGATCGCCGCTCCTGCAGCACAACTCCAGGTTCTTCCGCGGACTTCTCCCCAATCTACGGAATCAACCTCCAGGGGTTCAAGGGAAAGGGTTTAGGATCTCAAAGAGAAGTTTTGGGGTTAGGCTTACTAACAACTTCAGACGATTTCGACCGGACTCGAAACTCAGGGTTTCAGGTCAAAATCAATCGAAACGGCTCGAGCGAATCGACAAAAACAATCCAAAAACAAATAACTCCAAATTAAGATCCAAAAATCAAATCAAAGCACCATTAAACACTCAATTAGCTTAATTAAGCCTAGTTAAACTTAATTACAAATTTCAGGATTTTACACTCCCGTACACCCGAGTGTATAGGACTACGAGGTAGGACTTTCGTGCTCACTACGTGTGAGCACAGAGGCCCCATCAGAATGGGTCACCTCTTCCATCATGAATGCATGTATGCATTTAACATGAATAACAATACAAATTGCATTCTCATGATCAAACACCAATATATGATTAATTACCATAACCTCATATTCTTGAACTTATGATTCTCATTTAATCTAATCATTTTCATGAGTAAAACAGAGTAACAAAAGCATGCGTTCTATAATGCGGTTAAGTTATAATAATAAACAATCAATACTTCATCTGCAACACTCAACAAAAAAGGTACTTGCCTTAACCGCGGGAAGTAGAGTGACGCACGAAGCAGGGGCCACTCCCTCTGAAAACAGAAATCAAATACAAACACAATTTACCGACCAATCAAACAATCACAAAATTGCTTAAAACATCGATGATCACTCCCAGAAATAGCTTTACTAGTTGCGAAAATGATCATATTGTTAAGTACTTGTATCTTCCGTTGCATTTTATTTAGCCTTCATGGCCTTATGTATGAACAATGTCACGTTAATGAATTTGAGAAGTTGCACATACTAGCCACGACTAGTACAGTAAGGACATGAGACCTCCGCAGTAATCCACGCCAGAAGGAAGAGTCTCGACACACAATAACTTGACCTATTATAGTAACTATCCAACGATTCAACATTTTGAAATTTTAAATTAAACTATATCACAAAACACATCCTTCAGATCAGATCATCCACTTACAAATTTAATTATCGAATACTTCCAACAAAAATAAAAAAACATTGATATACTAAACAAAAAAAGAATCAATCATCAAATAACTAAAGACATTTTCATTAAAATTGAATAAAGTATATTAACAGAGTTCTCCCTAAAATAAGATGGTTTTAACTCAAACTTAACCATGCCATATTGGTGAGTTGTAAATATACATTATGAATATAGCATGCTACAAGGTATCTCAAGATGCAATCATTTGCCTAGAATCTCCTTTTTTTTAACAACAAACAGCCATAGTTTGCTAAAACAATCTAACATCACAATCAAAATTTTCAACCATGTACAATCTTGGTGTCCACTGAAAGAACTAAAAGCTTAAACTATATCAAACGGGCGGTACAGCATGGAACCATATGCCCGATAATCTGATCACCATGCATACCTCTTAGAATTGATACTAAACAGCTTGGTATAGAACATCATCCTAATATAAGACGCACACATGCATAGAGAGAATCACCAACAGAACAACTCATATCTAACTTCTCTAGCAAACATCAAGGATTCAAACCCAAGCATTTTACAGTAAATTGGGCCATGCCAACACACATAAGACAATCTGAAATGCACACTAAGCCTTTAATGATCACAACAGGGAAATGACAAACACCAATGCGACCATATTTAATCAACTAGGATCCAGCACACAAACAAATGGTGTTCATTAACCGCAGGTTCACAATCAAATGTGTCATACAAGTACTCATAGACCATTACTGAAAAACAGTGTGATACCAAGTATAAACCTTCTAGGCATTTCAACAAACACATGGCATGCACAAGGAACCAAAACCCTCCCTTTAACATATGGTTGAGTGCTCACCACAGGAAGAAGGCAAACAGGGGGATGCGATTCGGCCGGAGCTGGGAGTTCGCCGCCGGCTGGAGGAGTTCGCCGCCGGCAGTCCCAGGGAGCAGCAGGGGCGGTGCGGCTTGGAGGGGCAGCGACCGGGGCGGCCGAGTAGGGGGACAGCGATGGCATCTGGTCGAGGGAGGAGGACGGGGTCGGTCGAGACGGGAAGGAGCCAAAGCGGTGGCCCGGTTCAGGGAGCAGGGGAGCGGCTGCCGGGCTCGAGGGAGGCGGCGCCCGGCCGGGACGAGGCGGCCGGGAGCCGGGGGAGGCGGCGGCGTCACCGAGAGGGGAGGCCGGGGTCAGCGTCACTCGGCAGGAGAGGCGGGAATCGGGTGGGCGAGAGAGAGAGAGAGAGAGAGAGAGAAGTATGGTTAGGTGGGGGACAATTATAAAGAAGACCAAGAATTCTCTCACACCTAAATTCAAACCCCTAAGACTCTAACAGGTCCCCTGAAGGATCATGATGTGATCCATTCATTTTGTGATGAGTATTTGACATGAGTAATACTTGATTTGAGTTTTGAAGATGGAACGATTTTTGATGTTTGACTCATTTTGGCCTTTGATGAAGTTCATTCACTTTTTGACCTAAAAGCGTTTTCCTTCTGCGCCGAACCAATGTTTAGTCCATCGTGAACGTGATCTGCACAATTAGGGTTTTAAATTGTGATTTTTGATTGTGTGCAATGCTTGTGTGAGTAGTTGCATGAACTGACGTTGAGTCAAGTCGTGGACTTCTGCTCGGAGAATTGTGTGTTTGTTCATGTGCAGGTATTGCTCGAGGGCGAACGTGGTTAGTGACGGGACCGGAACTATATTCATGGAGGAACTGAGGTTCGGCACTAGGTTCAGGGAGGAATCGAGGTCCTAATGGTCGAGGATGCCATGTGGGACGTTCGGACTAGAGAACAGTGCACATGACGACTAGTTAGTCACGTGAGTATGGCGGGTGGGCCATACGCGTGCAAGAGTTATAATCGTTTGGGGGTAGTTTGCATGTATTGGGCTAGGTTGGGCCAAGTGGACATGCATCTGTACTCATTGTATTGGTTCCTTTAAATAGGAGGGGTTGTCTCCTGTTTAATCATCTGGAATTATTACATTGCGCTAGGAGAGCTTAGCGCAGTTTTTTTAGGGTTATAATCTTTTGGTGGGAGTACTTTAGACAAAAAAGAAATAAAGATCAATTCTTCCAGATCTTTGCGTGCTACAGTACATGCGTGCTACAGTGTTTTCTGTTTTTTACTATTGGTTGCATGCTTGATCTATTTCTAGATTGGATCTTTGTTTGCTTTGATTTCTTGAGTTTCTTCCTGATTCAATCCATTCAAAAGGTTTCTAGGGCATCAATTTAGTGTTCCTCAAAGTTCTGTTGGTTAATCTTTTGGTGTTCTTGATTAGTCTACAAGTTTTGGTTACATAAATTCTCGTCATATTCTGTTATAGCAAACTTGTGAGGTTCATAACTTTTGATCCGTAAGTACGATCAATATGATTCTTTTTTGTTAGAGTCGTATTGGAATTTAGTTTCTTGTGTCCAAATTTCAGATCGATTCGACGGTTGGATCTCCGGGAAATCATGTTTTACCAAACACATCTACAAAAGGCCGATATCATCAAGTTCGGACTGGTCCGAACTGGATGACCCTGATCGGATTGGTCTGAACTTGGATTAGAGCGGTCCGAACCAAGACAGAGCGGTCCGAACTTGACGCTCACAATCGGACTGGTCCGAACTAGTCGATTTCATAACAGTCAACTTGCAAAGCTTATAACTTTTGATCTGAAGATCCGATTGAGCTGATTCTTGTTGAGTTAGTTTCTAAATTGAATCTAGTTTCTGCAGTAATAATTTCACGTCAATTTGATGTTTGAATTTTTTGGATATTTGCAATTTACCGGATGCATCTACTCTATTTTTGTTGATTTCAAAGCAATTATTTGAATCTGTTTTGTGGTGAATTTTCAGTAGATCAACAATTGTTTTTAGCTTTCGTGCTACTATTCACCCCCCTCTAGTTGCCATACTCATTCCTACAAGTGGTATTAGAGCAAGGTTAGCAATGGCAACAGAGAAGTATTCAACAAAGCCTCCCGTCTTCGATGGAACAGATTTTCCACATTGGAGGATCCACATGACAACATATCTTCAGGCTTAAGGTAATGCAATTTGGCGCAAGGTAAAAAACACATATGACCTTCTTGGTAATGATGTTATTGATAATCTTGAGTTTGAAAAAGATGTTGAAAAAAACAACAGAGCTAGGAACATCTTGCTTCAAGGACTTGCTAGAAAAGAATTTGATCGTGTCTGTCATTTGCTTACTGCTCATAGTATTTGGAAGTCTTTCAAGACTATCATGAAGGCACTGATTCTGTTAGAAGGCACTGATTCTGTTAAAGAGGCTCACCAGGATCAATTTAAAAAGGAATACACTAGATTTGAGATGCATTCTGGAGAATCCTTAGATGATAGCTTTGCTCGCTTTAACAGAATCTTAAATAACCTTAGAGTAGTAGACATCAAGTACACTGATTCTGAAAATGCTAGACACTTTTTATCTTCACTTGATCTTAAAGTCTGGCAAATGAAAGTCACTGCTATAAGAGAGGCGCATAAAATGAGTGAGATGACACTGGATAAACTGTACTCTAGTCTCAGGACTTTTGAGATATATGTTGTCTCAAGAACTTCCAATGATAACTCTATGGCTTTGAATGCTAACTCTTCTGTAATTGTAATGCTTCTAGTTCTTCATATTCTATTGCTTCTTTGAGTGCATTAAGTGATGAACAGCTAGATCAAATTCTAGAAGATACACTTGCTGTTCTCTCCAAGCGCATGAATGCATCATACATGAGATCAAGAGAAAGAAGAGGAGCCTCCATCACCTGTTACAACTGTGGTAAGACTGGGCACGTTCGTGCCAATTGTTTTAAAAATAGGGACAAAGTGGAGAAGGATCAGAGTGCTCCATCCAAGTCTTTTCGATCAAGAGAAAGCAAAGGCAAGAACAAACAATGGACAAAGAAGATGCTAAACAAGGTCTTTGCTGCCATTGGTCGTTTAGACTTGAGCGATATTGACGACTCAATTGAAGATGAAGATGAAGAAAAACATGGAAAGTTGAATGACAAGGACTTCGCTGGATCGTGCTTCATGGCAAAAGGTAACACTAGTGATTCTAGTGACAACAACAGCACATCCAGCGATTGTGATGAGGTAATGCCTTCCTACAATGAGCTTTGTGAAGTTTGGTCATCTTAAGAAAATCTTCACTTAAAAATAAAAACTTAGAGAATGATTTATCCATGCTGAAATCTGAAAACTCTGATATTAGAAATTCTATTTCCAACAATAAAGCATGTGATGATTGTTTAGAGCTCAAATCTGAAATTCATTCTCTTAAGGAAGAACATGTGTTACTGTTAGAAGAAGTTTGTGCCGAACAACATAAAAATGAAAAACTTGTTAAAAATGCTAGTTGCTCTACTGTTGATTTGCATGATCAAACTGCTTGCTCTAGATGTTCAATTCTTGAGTTAAAATTGAAAGATGCAAATTGTAGAGTTACTCAGTTAACCAATGACATGTTCACTCATGAAATCCATTCATGCTCAAACTGCTGAAAACAGAAAGCTAAAGTAGACACTCCTTGTGGTAATTGCTTAAATCTTGCTAAAAAGGTTGATTATTTGCAAGATTCTTTAGCTCGGTTCACTATGGGAAAGAAAAATTTGAACATGATTTTGGATCAATCAATGGTTAGCTCAAACAAAAAGGGTTTAGGCTTTGACCCTTATGTTCATGCTTCTACTGTTGTTAAAACCTTTGAGAGTGAAAAAGTAAAATCTGGAAATGAGCCTAAAAAGATTGTGTTTAAATCTGCCGGTGTTCTACCTTCCATTGTTTTGAATGCAAAAACTACTTCTACTGTTAAAGGCAAACCATATGTTAAGTACAATTGCACTCACTGTGGTAAGGATGGACATTTGGTGAACTTTTCCTTTAGGCTGGCCAAACAACAGAGAAAGGAAAAATCAAAGGCTAAGTCAAACTTTAGAACAACATGTGCTGTTCCTCAACATGCTCCTAGGGTGAAGCAAACACCTTTTGTTGATAGAAACATGAGTAAGAGCAAATATGTTTTTGTGCATAAAACGACTCGTGTTGTGCCTACTATTGGGCGTCGTGTGATTCAGTACTGGATACCGAAAACTTTTGTGACTAACCCCAGTACTGATTCCTCGATGCATCCCTTTCATGTTGTGTAGGTGGCGCATGGAGGGAAGGAGAACATATGGATGCTGTCAACACATGACTGGTGATTCAAATTGGTTCTCCTCCCTGACAAAAGCATCCGGGAATGAAACGATCACTTTTGGAGATGCTATTTCAGGATGTGTTATTGCAAAAGGTAATGTGAAGGTAAATGAACATTTCACTTTGAAAAATGTCTCTTTGGTTACAAAACTAAAGTTCAATTTACTCTTTGTATCTCAATTGATTGATGAGAATTTGGAAGTAAGCTTCAAACCAGATGCTTGTAGAGTTTTAGATGCCATTGGAAACTTGATTTTTGAGATAACCAGACTTGGGAAAATCTTCATAGCAAATTTTAGCAACTCTTCAAGTTTGCACTATCTTGTTGCTTCTGAATATAGAAATCTCAATTTTTGGCATCGTCGTTTATGTCTCATGGGCTTTGATCTTTTGTCTAGATTAAGTGGTCTAGATTTGATACGTGGCTTGCCTGTTTTGAAACTGTGTAAAGATATTGTTTGTGCTTCTTGTCGTCATGGTAAGATAGTTGGAGCCTCTCATGCTCCTGTTACTACTGTTATGACGACTGGCCCCAGTCAACTTCTTCACATGGATACAGTTGGACCTTCTAGAGTTCAATCGGTTGGAGGTAAGTGGTACTTTCTGGTAATCGTTGATGACTATTCTAGATACTCTTGGGTTCATTTTCTGTCTACCAAAGATGAGATATTCGAACTCTTCCATGTCTTCATCAAAAGGTTGCTAAATGAATTGCCTAATCAGTTGAGGGCCATTAGAACTGATAATGGGACTGAATTTAAGAGTTTTTTTTGTTCAAATCATTCTGTGAATCTAATGGAGTTGAGCATCAATTTTCTTCACCTTATGCTCCCTCGCAGAATGGTGTTGTTGAAAGAAAAAAATAAAACCTTGATTCAAATGGCTAGAACTATGCTATATGAGTATAGCACACCAAGAAAATTTTAGGCTGAAGTAATTTCTTCTACTTGCTACATTTTAAATAGGGTTTATCTTAGATCCTTACTTGGCAAGATTTCTTATGAATTGAGATTTGGTCCCAAACTGTCTGCCTCTCATTTACGAGTGTTTGGTTGTAAATGTTTCATTCTTAAACATGGAAATCTTGATAAATTTGAAGCTCATAGTACAGATGGCATATTTCTTGGATACTCTTTGCACTCACGTGGATATCGTGTGTTTGACTTATCTACTAACAAATTGCTGGAGACATGCGAAGTCACTTTTGATGAGGCTAGCCCTGGCGCTAGACCTAACATTTCAGGTTCACGAGAGAACTCAGAACCAATCTTTTTGGACAAAAGATTTGAAGAAGACGATGAAGGTAATGATGATGATGGTCCCATACATACAGCAGAAGATGATGCTCCTGTTCCAAGTGATTCGGCCACTGCTCCTGAGCTCCAAAATTCGGGTGAAACAATTTTTGGACCTCCCCTTACTGTTTTGAAGAATCATCCTCCTAAACTTATGATTGGTAGTCTTCCTGAAAGAGTCACCCGTTCTGGTTCATCTCAAAATCTTTTATGCTTGCATTCAGCTTTTGGTGCTAATTTCGAACCCAAGAATATTTCACATGCTTTAACTGATAGTTCTTGGGTAAATGCTATGCATGAAGAGTTAGAGAATTTTGAGCGCAACAAAGTTTGGTCTTTAGTGGAACCTCCTAAAGGTCAGAACATCATTGGAACCAAATGGGTGTTTAAAAACAAGTTAAATGAGGATGGAATAATCGTGAGAAACAAAGCTAGACTTGTAGCACAAGGTTACTCTCAACTTGAAGGTATTGATTTTGATGAAACCTTTGCTCCTGTTGCTCGGTTAGAAGCTATTCACATTTTGTTGGCTGATGCCGCTTCAAAAGGTTTTAAACTCTTCCAAATGAATGTGAAAAGTTCTTTTCTGAATGGCTTTATTAAAGAAGAAGTTTATGTAAAACAACCTCCTGGCTTTGAAAATGCAAAATTCTCGAATCATGTGTTTCATTTGTCAAAAGCTCTTTATGGATTAAAATAGGCCCCACGTTCTTGGTATGATAGACTTAAAGGCTTTTTACTTCACCATAATTTTGAAACAGGAAAGGTTGATAAGACTTTGTTCATCCAAAACTCAAATGGTCAATTTCTTGTGGTGCAAATTTATGTAGATGACAATATCTTTGGAGGATCCTCCCACTCTCTTGTATTGCACTTTTCTGAATTAATGTCCAGGGAATTCGAGATGAGCATGATGGGAGAATTAACATACTTCCTTGGATTCCAAATCAAACAAATGAAAGAAGGGGCATTCTTGCACCAATCAAAGTACACAAAGGAGCTGCTGAAGAAATTTGACATGGGAGAAGGAAAATCAGTGTTGTCGGGACCCCGAATTTGCAAATCCGGACCCTCTGTGTATTCAGCACTAGTCCAGGAACGCGCTAGTGCACACAGTCTTAACATTGGTAAATATCACAATCATACCAATCGATATTATCAAAGTACTTTATTTAAATAACCAAACTGGTTACTTGACCTTATGGTCAAGATACAAATATATGCCTTGCAAGGCGAAACTTATTAAAAGAGAAATAACAGCAGCGGAAAAACAACGAAAGCAACATCGTGGCGCCATCCAGTATACCACAGGCAACTGACTGGGCTCGCATCCCTAAGTAGACGGGTCCTCTTGGAAATCCTCCTCCGAAACTGGCGTAGTCTCCTCTTCAACTGGTATTGTGTTGAGGCAAGGGTGAGTACTTGGTACTCAGCAAGTCATGCACAGAATGCAAGCTAATATACTATATGCATGGCTTGGTACAAAGGAATAGCTCAAGGTATATTTGCGAAATGCCTTTTGACAAGTAATAAAAGTAGATTCGAAAGCAGTAGAAATAAGTAAAGCATAAATAACTTTCAAGAAATTTAATAAACATTTTTCCCCATCCTAAACCACATTTCCATCATCTTCATTGTTAAACCAACCCAACTTTTCAAATCCAAGTTATTTTCAGAAAGTCTAACCCTTGACTGTAATTCCCGAGCATTGTCCAGTACCGTGGACTCGGCTATTTAAATAGATTCTCAACTCTGCAGAGGTTATGCACTGTACCCACAAGATACAGTGAAACACCACAAAGGCGAGTTCCTCAGTAACAAAGCCTTTCGGAAGCCTCAAACAACACAGTGGTCCTCTCAGGTTCGTGCTCTACACCATCCCTTCCCTTAGCCAAGGCGAAGTATGGGACCAACACACCGTTAGATGGGTATCTAGCCACAGCCACGATACGCTCCCCGTCTGATCACACAAACGGTGTAACTGACACCCTGAGGCTCCACAAGTGAGTCCTTAGCGACTTAGTCAACTAGGGCCGTCCCATTCCAGCCATGTGGTTGCAAGTATGACCCAGTTCAAAGGCTTGCAAGGTTAAGTCCTTAGAGTGACCAGGGCAAGACTACCCGAAAAACCAAATCAACATCCCGGTGCCACACTGCCCACCTGATTACTCTTGCCACATGCCCGGCCGAAATCGTTTATCAAACCCCGCTTGATTACCATGCACCACGTGCCATCAACATCACATGATACTTTTCCAAAACAGGTTCAATATATCATTAAGTCCATATTAGCATTTGATTGTCCAAAATCATGTCATGAGCACGTGCGTGTCTAAGCAGTGTACTACATCGGTCTAAACCCATGTTGGCAACTTAATAATGTCCAACTAGTAATCCACAACTAGGGTGACAAGGGATCATGGCACATACTTAGATAATCAAGGTGTCATACAGCAAATTGGTATTTATCTAACCCCCATGTTTAAACAAAATATCTTTCTAATTGAACTAGCATGCAATAGTTTAAATCAAAATAGATTTCGAAATAGGATCAACATGGTCAAAGCACAACTTGCCTTCAAAAAGTACTTGCTCTTGGTCTTGAGTTGGATCCTGAGTCAACACTTCTCCTTCGAATCCTTCCGGCACTTCAACGTCTACTCGTAAAGCGTGCAAATAGCAAATACACAAATAAACACTAGGCAAAAACATCCCAAAACTCCAAATAAAATCCAAAAACAGAGAGAACATAATTTTCTGGATTTTTAGAAACTGGAATCGTTCAAATCGGAGTTAAAATGCAAAAGTTATGATTTATTAAAGTTTAAATAATCAATTAAATAATATTACAGAGAAAAACTTTAGTCCAAAAATTAAATAAAATTCATATTTAGGTAGATCTCAATTTTATACAAATTTAGAAATTTGAATCACTCAAATCGGAGTTGAAACGCAAAAGTTATAAGCGTTTGAAGTTTGAATCTAAATTTGAATCAATATTTCGAATTAATAAATCATTTTCTTTTGGAAATTAATTATTGCGTCGGCAGGACACGTGGCAGCCTCTGATTGGTTGGCTGGCGTCGGCCGGTCCATGGGCGTGGTCCACGCCGGCTCGGGTCCACCGTAGACTTCGATCCCACGACTCATCGTGTCACTGACATGTGGGACCACTCGGGTGACGTCATCGCTGACGTCAGCGGGGACTCAGCCCACAGTGCTGACATGTGGGACCCACTGTGACGTCATGGGTGACGTCAGCGCTTGGCTGGATTAGCCACTGACATGCGGGCCCTCTGACACGCGGGCCCCGCGTGTCAGCGTCACACGCACGCGCGCGTGGACGGCGCTGACCGCGTCGGTCCAACTTCCAAGACGCGTGGCACAATCTCGGCCGTTGATTCGAAAATCAACGGCCCAGTTGATCGGGTGGCGACGCGTTCGGGGTGAACGTGGCCAATCTGGACCGTTGGATCTAAATCCAGCGGTGGGATTAGATCCGAGGATCTAAACGTGATCTCACCGTGACGGTCCGATCTAGATCGGACGGCTGTCCGAGTTCGCGAGGGCTGATGGCGGCGCGGCGGCGTTGGCTTGACCGGAGACGAAGACGACGACCTCCCGTGCGGCGTTTCCGTGCAACTCCGGCGTGAAAGGCGGGCACTCCCAGCGCGGCGCGACACTGGCGATCTCGGCTCACAGGTTTGGTGTCGCTTAAGACGGCGGATGCGGCGGGATCAACGAAGAATCATGGCGGAAGACCTCCTCTACTCCGGCGAGCAATAGCGAGCGGCGGCGGCGGCTCGAGCGAGGTGAGAAGGGGGCTCGTGCGCGCGGTTGTGCGCTTCCGATGGCGGCGCGGCGTATTTAAAGGGGGCCTCGGCTTCCGTGTAGAGCGCCCAAACCGAGGTTGACACGGTGACGGCGGCGGAGGACTCCGGCTCGGATCCGGCGAGGACGACGAAATCGCGGCCGTCCACGTGGCGCGATCAACGGCCACGATGGCTTGGCGCAAACGGGTCCGGTCCGGACACGGCTCGGGTCGGGGTCGGTCGATCATGACCGTTGGATCTCGATCCGACGGTCCACGTGGGTTAAGGTTCAACGTGGTTCGGTCAAGTCGGCTGGCTCGGGTCGGACTCGAGTCCGACTCGGGTTCTGACTCGGTCGGAGGAATAGTACTTGACCCGAGTTGAATTTCCAGCGATTTAATATTTACAATAATTCCCAGTAATTCATTTAATTCATTAAAAATAGCAAAAGACTCAGAAAAATTCCAGAAAAATTCTGGAAAATATTTTAGGGTATTTGGGACTCAAATAAATTATTTCCAACAAAATTTTATTTGCAAAATTAAATTCTTTAATTATTTCAAAATGGAATAAATTCAAATAAATTCCAAATAAATCCAAATAAATTCCAGAAAATTCCAAAAATTCACCAAAGTGCCAAATCACACATGAATTTAAGAGAAGCAAAATTTTGGGGTGTTACAAGTGTCTACTCCTATGAGCACCACAACAACTTTAGATCCCGATGAAAATGGTGTTGAAGTGGATCAAAAGGAGTACAGAAGTATGATTGGATCACTATTGTACCTGACTGCTTCGAGACTTGACATACATTTTGCTATGTGTCTATGCGCTCGATTTCAAGCTTCTCCTCGGGAATCACATCGACAAGCAATCAAAAGAATTTTCAGTTACTTACGCTCCACATCCGAATTTGGTATTTGGTATTCATGTTCATCTTTACTTACACTCCAAGGCTTTTCTATTGCTGATTTTGCGGGGTGTAGAGTAGATATAAAAATCACTTCTAGCACGTGTCATTTTCTTGGTACATCTCTTGTTTCGTGGTCTTCGAGAAAATAGTCCTCAGTTGCTCAGTCCAATATGTTACAGCTGCTAGTTGTTGTTCACAAATTCTTTGGATCACTTCGACACTTAAAGATTATGGCATTAATTTGATAGTGTTCCACTCTTTTGTGATAATACTAGTGCGATCAATATTGCTAAAAATCCGGTTCAACATTCAAGGACCGATATCATTTTCTTCGTGACCATGTTGAAAAAGGTGCTATTGAACTAAAATTCGTGGATACCGACCATCAACTTGCTGATATTTTTACTAAACCACTTGATTCTTTTCGCTTTGCTTTCTTACGTGGTGAACTTGGAATCTTTTGTCCCCATGGTTTGGTTTGAGGGGGAGCCTTGACTTTTCCTTCAAATGGTATCCTCTATTACATTGCATCATGTAGTTCAAGCTTTGTTGATTATCCTTGCTTGTATAGCCAAGTTAATGCGGGTGATACTATACTCCTCACGAAAAAAAACTGAAAAAGTTGAAAATAAGATGCTTTGCAGAATACCTTGGCTCTAGTTTCTTATAGTAATTGCACTTGCTAAAATAGACTTAAAAGTTTCTTGTCTTTTATGTAAAGGCTAGAGTTTTCTTGAAATTATCTTGAGACCTTTGTTGGACTCCAAATGATCATCATGAGTCTCAGGCAAAATTGGCTTCTTACTGTAAATGGAACTTGAAAAGATGCAATCAAAGGCTACTTGGCTA
This sequence comes from Rhipidocladum racemiflorum, assembly GCA_036346355.1. Taxonomy (NCBI): domain Eukaryota; kingdom Viridiplantae; phylum Streptophyta; class Magnoliopsida; order Poales; family Poaceae; genus Rhipidocladum; species Rhipidocladum racemiflorum. Next base: position 42,013,998 of record CM070573.1, read on the forward strand.
AACACAAGTTTAGTGCAATGTGAAGCCTCCTTGCCAGGGATTTGATCGCAAAAGATGCAAGAAAAGGCTACTTGCCTAAACAAAAGTTCAGTATAGTGTGAAGCCACTTGCCAAAATTTAAATGGAAAAGATACAAGAAAGAACTACCTACTTGTTGACGATTGGAGAACGGGCTCCCGTCGAGCTTACTTGTTGAATGGGGGATCAACAGAGCCCCGTCGTACGAACCGAGGAAGTCGTTTGAGCGATGCTAGGTCGGGAGAAGAGGGACGCGGGGTTTATCCTGGTTCGGGCCTCTCACTGCAGAGATAATAGCCCTACTCCAGTGTATTGTATTCTATCGGGGGTCTCCTCCCCTGTTACAGATCTTCAGGGGGTTTAAATACTACACCTAGAGATACATAGAAGGTAACTACCTCCTGGAATTACGCCATGCAGTAATACTCGCGATCTGTCGCCCTTGATCTGCGCGTTATTTGAATTTCGGGTATGATTTCCCTTGATCTTCGGCTGATTGGTTGCCACCTTCCTTCCTCGTAGCATTGACCGAGTCCACTGACCAAGTATCTGAGTGTGACGTGATCTTTACGAGCATGCTTGCTCGTGGTTGTTTTTGGAATGGTCGTGAGTAAAGGGGCGGATATGTATGCTGGGGGGGGTATGATGCTCGTTTCGTACTCTCGAGCATCCTCTGTCGGCATCGTATGGTCGGCGGGCTCATGATCTCCCGGGGGTACCGTGGTCTCTTGCCAGATAGTCAATCCCCGACAGCTAGCCCCCGAGGTTCAAGCGAGGAACCATCGGGCTTCCCCTTGAGCCTAAGAAGACCTGAAGGGGGGATTGAATTTCCTTTGGTCGTGGCCCACGACCATTTTATGTTGGGAGGTGATCTTTTTTCCCGCCGAGTGTTCGTTCTGCGTGGGCGCGGCGTTTGGTTGTTTTTCGGTTTCTTCTCCGAGAAGCCTCCCTGTAACGGTAAAGCAGTTTCTTGGGAAGTGCGCTTTTACCGGGCAGGTGTCGCCACGCGATAGGTGGTGGCTTTTTAACTTGCCTCTTCGCTGCCTTTTTAACTTCGTCCACTGGGAGAGGACGGAGTTACAACGCGTTTTTTTTTGCTCGTCCTCGGCCAGAATTTTCCGAGAGCCTTCAGAGCCCAAGAACCTTCTTCGCCCTCCTTCCCCCTTTAGCCATGGCATGTTTCGGGGTTAGCCAGATGACCCGGAGGAGGCTCCAGGTGCTCACCGACGAGGGGTATGTCAACCCAAGCTCGGGTCGAGCGCTTGGAGGTGATGCGGCGCCGGCACCGCGGGAGAGAGAAATCGTCTCCTGCGAGCTATACGCCGTCAACGGGCTTCGCTTGCCCGAGAGCGAGTTCCTTGCCTCCGTGCTCACCTTCTGCGGGTGCGAGATCTCTCATCTTCATCCTAACTCCATTCTTGCCCTCGCGGTCTTCTCCCACCTCTGTGAGGCGTTTGTGGGCGTGATGCCCACCGCCAGCCTTTTCTTCCACTTCTATTCTCCCTTCCGCACCGGCCGGGATGGTCCCGCCGGCTGCGTTTACCTTCGCCTTCGGCCCAACCGACCATACGAGTACCCTCTCGTTTCTTTGAAGGACTCGGTGTCGGGTTGGGCTGACCTTTGGTTTTACCAGAAGAAGACGGAGGGGTCCTAGTTGATCTATAGTGGGGAGCCCGCTCCGCCTGCCGAGTCGGCGCGCCCGCCCGTGCAGCCTGAGGAGGAGCGGGTGCTCTGGACGATCAGCGAGCTCGCCCAAATGGGGCTCACTGGTCGGGACATTGCCCGGGATTTTTCCTTCAACCGGGTGTCCCCCCTGTGGAGTCGCGAGCATCCTTTCTTCGAGGTGACTGGGTGGAACGACCTCACCCACGAGGACAACGCAGGTATGCTTTGGTTGCTTCTTTGGGCATTGCTGTTTTCCGGCGTTTGGTCTTATTCTTTCTTCAAAAATTTGGTCGTGTCATAGCCCCGAGGACGGACTGGGTTGACGAAAGGGTCGCCGAGATGTTTGACGCCCCAAAGGAGAAGGAGCTGACGCCCAACCGTCAGATCCCCAAGAATGTTCTTGACCGCAGTGACGCGGTAAGTACTTCTGTTTGCTCCCGCCCGAGGGCAAGTTTCCCGAGCTCATTGCTCCCTATTTCTGTTTGCCGGAGAAGGTCGCCCTCGAGCTCGCCGTGTCGAGCGCCGCGTCGCTGCCGCAAGCCGGCACCCCAGCCAGGGGTTCCCGCAAGAGGTCGGCGGGTCGAGGCCGCCAAGCATCCGCCTCGCCCCCTTGCGCCAAGCGGTCGAAGCGCCGGGCTTCGACTAGGACTCCCCCCACGCAACATCTCGAGTACGCCGACCGGAGGGAGGTAAGAGAGCTTCGAACATGGTTTGATGACTTCAAGCGGAAGAAGCCAGAGCTGATGGGCCGACTGGAACAGCTTGCCGAGCAGGCGAGGAAGGCCGAGGAGGAGGCCAGGTCCCCTCCGAGCAAGGAGCAGCTGGAGAGGAAGATCAAGGCCCTCCAGGACCAGCTCACTCGGGTGGTCGAGGACCCTGAGGAGGAGGAAGAGGAGGAAGACGCCTATGCTCTGGTCAGAAGGAGCAGGAGGTCGTCTTCCCGATCGGCCTCGGTGCTGGAAGGGGTCGACATGGACAACGTCGACCCGGCGATGGCGCGGGCTAGCGACGCCGCAGAAGGGCGCGTCGTGGACGTTGTTGAGGCCTACGAGGCTGCCGTGGGCAGGACGCCCGCGACCCGAAGCGAGGAAACCGAGGAAGAGGGCGCTGCTCGCCGGGCGGAAGGTAAGCCTTGTTTGGTTCCTTTGTTGAATTTCTTTGTTCTTGTTTCACGATCTTTTTCCGGGCTAACCCCACCCCGCTCGGCGTGGGCGTGATAGCTCGGAAATTGTCCTTGGACTTCCATCAGATGGCTAAGGAAATCCTCGACTCTGCAGTTGACGCCGAGCTCGACCGCGTCTTCGACCAAGTGATGGCCGAGGTCGAGGAGGAGTCGGTGCCGGCCGTGCCCTCAGAGGGACCCAAGCTTCCCCCGGCGGATGCGGAACCGACTCCGGCCGCGGGGGAGCAAGACCCGCAAGGGGCCGAGGACCAAGGAGCCTTGGCCTTGGTCCCTTGCGAAGGGGCAAACGCAAGCGAGGCCCAGACGATGGGCTCCGAGGGTCAGGGGTCGATCGCTCTCGACCAACAGCCCTCGGCCGCGAGTCAAAGAGAGGAGGAGTTGGTCGCCGCCGGCCAGCTGCCTCCAGCCGCGGACCAAGGGGCGGAGGTGGTCGTTGTCGACCAGCTGCCCCTGGCCGAGCATCGAGAAGAGGAGGTGGTCATCGTAGACCAGCTGCCTCCGACCGCGGAGCAGGGAGAGGAGATGGTCGTTGTCGACCAATCGTCCCCGGCCGCGGAGCAAGGAGAGGGGACGGTCACCATCGACCAATCTTCTCCGGCTGCGGAGCAAGGAGAGGAGACGGTCGTTGTCGACCAATCCTCTCCGGCTGCGGAGCAAGGTGCGGGTGCGCTCGTAGCTGGCGTCCAGCCCCCGAGCGCAACGGCCGAGCAAGAGGATGGCTGCCGCGAGCCGCCCGTCGAGGAAAATTAGCCTCAGGGCGACCTGAGGTTGGTCGAGGGGGAAAAGGCCGTTGCCCTCCTAGGGGCACCGGGTGCCCAGGAGGGGCAAGATCTTGACGTGCCAGCTCGGGATCAGGACGATCCCGCGTGGGTCAACCCCTTTTTGCTAGCTGGCGCAACCGACATCCAGCGGCTCCAAGATAAGTTGGTCGGCTGGGCTCTTCTGGTAAGTGCGCCGCTTCTTTCTTTCTCATAAGTCGAACAATCTTCTTGAGGCTCCTTTGACTCTTTTTCTTTACTTTTTCGCCTGAAGTTTGCTGCGAAGGCCATGGAGGACATCGACGCCTCCTCAGTTCCAGTAGAAGAGTACTGGGCGTACCACCGTGAGCAAGACGCCAAGATCACTGATCTCGAGCGTCGGGTCTCCGAGGTACGTGAGGCCGACCTGAAGGAGCTGGAGTCGGCGAAGAGCCTCATTGTCGGGCTTCGAGACCAGCTCTTCCAGAGCGAGACGGCGAAGAGTACTTCAGAGCGGAAGTGCGCCGAGCTTGAGGAGGAGCTGGTGAAGCTACGGCAGGAGGTCCCCGACCTGCACCGTGACCTCCAGCGAGCTCGGGAGCGCGAGGAGACCCAGCTCAAGGAGGCGCAACGTCTCCGGGAAAGCGCGGCCGAAGGTCGCGCAGCCCGGTGGAAGGTCCTGGACCTGGAGGCAGAGGTCGACTCCCTTAAGGAGGAGCTTGCTGCCCTCCAGGCCGAACGTAGGACTTAGCTTTTCTTCTTCTTTTTTCTTAGCTCACGCCAAACCTGTAAACAACAATCTTTCGGTTTAATGAGCAAAATTACAAATGTTTAGGACCTTGCCTGTTTTTCCCGACTTTGCTTTCAATGCGTGCTTGATCGAAATCGGTCCTGTAGAGAAAAGATTAAGTCCCCGCACAGGGCAGACAATATGACCACGAGCAACCAGGTAAAAAGATAGTACGAGCAAAGAAACCCTAGTTAAAAAAAACTCAAAGAAAAGGATGGAACGTCCCTATCGCACGGAGCCCCCGCCATGGATAAAGGTCGTGCCCCTAATGTTGCGAGCACGAGTTTGTTCATGGGAGAGCTGAGGGAATCTTTGAGCGTAACGTGTTTTTGAACGATCTAAAAGGTCGCTTGAGTCGAGGAAGAGATGCGCGCGAGCATTGTTACGCTCGTAGAGCAGGCGGGCTTAGGCCGACAATACGTAGGGTCACCATACCCGAGTAGGTGCTGAACCGGGCTTTAGGGAATGCTCGCGACCGACCACACATACAGCGAAGAGCTACTGTGGAAAGTGATCGGATGGGCGAGCTTCCGGCCGGTGCCCAAGAGGAATGGTGTGTACATATTCGTTGGTTAAGCTCGCCCGCAGTGCCGGTAGTCGACGATGCTCGTTTGATAAAGCAAGGACAAAGTCGGAAGTAGGAAGGAAAATGACTTATCGGGAGAAACGCAAAGGTTGCAAGATAGGGATATGCGTCTAAACGTATAATTTACGTAGTTGGTCGATGTTCCAGGTGCTGGCGAGCTCCCGACCGTCTTCCATCGCGAGGCGAACATCCCCCGGGCGTGCTGTGGACACGACCGTATAGGGTCCCTCCCACCTTGGGGTCAGCTTATTGGCTTTTGACAGGTCTTGAACTCTTCGTAAGACCATGTCACCAACTTGTAGGGCCCTTGGTCGGACTGACTTGGCCGCGTGCCTACGGAGGGCTTGCAGGTAAACCGCAGACCGAAGCAGCGCCCGTTCGCGTGTTGCCTCGACGAGGTATAGGTCGATGAGGTGCTTGACCTCCTGATCGATGGAATCGATCAGTTGCACCCTTGGGGACCCCAGCAAAATTTCGGCAGGTAAAATGGCTTCCACACCATAGACGAGTTGGAAAGGCGTTTCGCCTGTGGCCCGACTTGTCGTGGTGCGTACGGACCAAAGAACGGCGGGAAGCTCGTCCACCCACTGCTGTCTGTGCTGGTTGAGGCTTTCAAAAACCCTCTTTTTTATGCCCTGAACTAACTTCCCATTTGCTCGTTCGGCTGCTCCATTGCTCTGTGGATGTGCCACAAAGGCGAAGCAGACCTTGGTCCCGATCTCCTCGCAGTAACTTTGGAACAATTCACTGGTGAATTGGGTCCCATTGTCTGCGATCAGACGGTTGGGTATCCCGAACCGAGTTACTATGTTGCTGCAGAAGAACCTCTTGGCCGCCTGAGCCGAGATGGTTGAAACGGGCTCGGCCTCTATCCACTTGGTGAAAGTGTCGATGGCCACGAGCAAGTATTTGCAGCCTTTCTGACCCCGGGGGAAAGGTCCAAGGACGTCGAGCCCCTAAGTTGAGAACGGCCACGAGAGCGGTATGGTTTGCAGGGCATAGGCCGGTTGACGGACTTTGCGAGCATGAAACTGGCATGCCCGGCAGGTCGTTATGATCGACCGTGCATCCGTCAAAGCCGTAGGCCAGTAGTATCCTAATCGGAAGGCCTTGCTCACAAGCGTTCGGAACGACGAGTGAGCTCTGCACATTCCTTCATGGATGTCACGAAGAAGGTACTGGCCTTCCTCCTGAGAGACGCACTTGGAAAGGATTCCTAATGCGCCTTTTCGGTATAGGTCGCCTTCGATCAGTTTGTACTGAGAAGATCGCCTTGTTAGCCGGGAACGCTCGGCTTCTTCCTTGGGCAATGTCCCATGCGCAAGGTATTGGACGAATGGCGTCATCCAATTTGCACTTTGCTCGAGGAAGGAGACCCTACCGTCGGCCTCTGATGCCTCCTCTGTAGAGGGAATGGAGGGCTTGTATAGGTGCTCGACGAGCACCCCCGTTGGAGCGGTAGTTTGAGAGGAACCGACCTTAGACATTTGGTCGGCCAGGGAATTGTCCTTCCTGGGGATGTAGATCACTTCGAAATTCCTGAAGTATTTCTCCATCTTCCTTACTTCGTCCAGGTAAAGCACCATTGAGGTATCGGAACACTGATACTCCTTGTTAACCTGGTTCATGACCAACTGTGAATCACCCATCACAGTGAACCGTTGGACTCCTAACGATTTACACACTCGAAGCCCGGCCAAGAGACCTTCGTACTCCGCCGCGTTGTTGGTCGCGGCGAAATGTAGTTGGATGGCGTATTGGATTTGTTCTCCATCCGGGGAGACCAAAACGATGCCAGCCCCCGAGCGCTCATATGCTCGGGATCCGTCGAAATACAAGATACAACAGTTTTCCCTTGATTCGGTGGTCTCGCCGGCTGTTGGTGCTAGAGCCGACCATTCTGCCACGAAATCAGCCAGAACTTGCGATTTGATCGCCGTATGGGCCGGAAATATTATCTCGAATTCAGCGAGCTCCATGGCCCACTTGGCTATGCGACCACTGGCGTCCTGGTTTTTCAGGATTTCTCTGAGCGGGAAGCTGGTCGGTACCACGATCTTGTGCGCTTGAAAGTAGTGGCGCAGCTTCCTGGAGGCCATCAGCAATGAGTACAATAGTTTCTGGACCTCGGGGTAACGCTCCTTCGGTCCGTGAAGTACTTCGCTGACATAATAAATAGGTCGTTGGAAACCATCTCTCTCCACAGCTAACACTGCGCTCACCGCCTGCGGGGTTGCTGCCAGGTATAGCAGCAATTCTTCCCCCGTTGCAGGTGTGACGAGGACGGGTGGTTTGGAAATGTACTGCTTCAGCTCTTTGAACGAGTGATCAGCTTCCTCCGTCCATGTGAAGCCATCGTGTTTGCGGAGGGCTTTAAAGAAAGGTAGTCCTCGCTCCCCCAGCCGGGAAATGAACCGGCTTAAGGCAGCCATTCTCTCGGTTAGAGCTTGCACTTCCTTCACGCATGTGGGTGGCCTCATATTCTCAATGGCTTTGATTTTCTCTGGGTTTGCCCCAACGCCTTGTGGTCCGAACATGTAGCCGAGCACCTTGCCAGCTTTCACACCGAACACGCATTTTTCAGGATTTAGCTTTATTTGATGCTTATTGAGGTTACAAAATGTTTCTTCCAAATCAGCAACGTGACCCGAGGCGCTCTTGCTTTTTACCACTATGTCGTCGACATAGACCTCCAAGTTTCGACCCACTTGGTTTGCGAAGGTTTTCTACATGAGGCGCTGAAAAGTTGCTCCCGCATTCCTTAGACCGAAAGACATGGTCGTGTAGCAGAAAGTACCGAATGGGGTGATGAAGGAGGTCTTTTCTTCGTCTTCACACGACAGGCTGATCTGATGATAGCCCGAATAAGCGTCTAAGAAGCTCATGGTTTGTGATCCCGCCGTTGCGTCGACCAGTTGGTCTATGCGAGGCAGCGGGTAGTTGTCTTTCGGGAATGCCGCGTTTAGGCCCGTATGGTCGACGCACATGCACCACTTGCCCCCTTTCTTTCTGACCAAGACTGGATTGGCCAGCCATTCAGAGTGTTCAACCTCCCTGATGAAGCCAGCCTTTAGGAGTTTGTCGAGCTCCTCCCGGATGATTGCCTGCTTTTCCAGGGAAAAGCGTCTGAGTTTTTGTCGCACTGGTTTTTTGTTAGGCTGAACTGCTAGCCTGTGCTCGATCACCTCCCTAGGGACCCCGGGCATGTCGGATGGTTCCCAGGCGAACGCATCTGAGCTTGCTCGGAGGAAGGTGATGAGCTCGAGTTCCTATTTGGGATCTAAAGAAGATCCCAAATGTACGACCTTGGCGGGTTCCGATTCGTTGAGCGGAACCGCCTTGGTCTCTCCCCCAGGTTGGAGGGCAAGTTTAGGCCGGGAGTGCTTCGGCTCTTGGTCGGGGCCGCGAGTGGGTAACTGCCCGACCATATCCAATGCCCTTTCGTCGCAATTCAGTGCGGACTTGTGGTTCCCCTTCACGGTTATGACCCCATTCGGCCCGGGAATCTTTAGGCACTGATATGCGTGATGCGAAGCGGCCATGAACTTGGCCAAAGCCGGCCTGCCAAGGATGGCGTTGTAGGCTGATTCGAAGTCCACCACCTCGAAGGTGATCAGCTCCGTTCTGAAGTTATTCGGGCCACCGAAGGTCACGGGCAGGACGACCTGGCCCAAAGGCTTGATCGAAGTGCCCAGGACTATCCCGAAGAAGGGTACAGCTATGCTCTTGATCTTGGAGCGAGGAATCTGCATCTCGTCCAAAACCTTAGTTGAGATCAGGTCCAAGGAGCTCCTGGAGTCTATAAGGACCCGACCAACGACAGTGTTGCTGACGGTGGGGCTCACGACCATCGGAAGCTTCTGCGGTTTGGTCATCCCAAGGGGACAGTCATCCTTGGAGAAAGTGAGGGACAACTCAGACCATTTGAGTTGCTGCACTGGAGGTTTACCTTGGGCGACGTGGTGTACTTCCCTCGCAGCGTCTTTTAGATCCCGGCGGGATTTGTAGGCGGAGGAACCCCCGAAGATAACCGCAATGTGGTTCTGCGGTTCTTGATATTCCATGTCTTCTTCGTTTTCTTCGACGAGTTGCTTGCCTTTGCCATTCTCGCCCTGCTCTGGGAGCGATGGCATGGGACCCCTGCCATTGTAAAACTGCTCCAGGCGGTAGGCCCACGTTCGGCAATTCCGTAGGTCATGCCCGTGTTCCTGGTGGAGCGGACAGTAGAGGTCGCCCCGTCGATCCACTTGGTCGCCTCGATCGCGGGGCCTGTGCGGCTGGCCTCTTCCCCGAGCATTAATCCCCCGGCGCTACCGGGTTTTTCAGGGTCGTTGTCGTTCGATCAGCCACCATGCCCTGGGAGCTGTTTTTTCTTCTTCTTCTTGATCTTCTTATCCACGGAGTTCGAGCCCTTTTTGCTAGCGGAGGTTTCTAGCCCGGGCTGAGGTGGTAGCTTCCCCTCGTCTAGCATTTTCTTCCATTGGACAGCCTCATCTGCGTTGGCGTATCGGTCGGCCATTCGGAAGAGCTCGTTTGCCATTAGATCCAGATGGATTTCCAGATCCTGCGTGAAGCGCACATCTCGTACCCCAAACTTGAAAGCCCGGACGACAGCTTCGTCCGATATGTTCGGGATCGAGTTCCGAACTTGGATGAATCTCTGGACGAACTGTCGCAGAGTTTCCTCATCCGTCTGTATTAAGCGCTCAAGGTCGCGCTCCTTTCCCGGGCAAATATAACAGCTCTGGAAATTTGCTCGGAGCGCGGCGCTGAGCTGGCCCCAAGATCGTATGGACCCCTCCTTTTGGTTGAAGAGCCATGTACGAGCAGCTCCGTCTAAGACCATTGGCAGATAATTCGCCATTACCCCTTCATCGCCTCCGGCGGCCATGATGGCGGTGGTATATATCGAGAGGAACTCGTCCGGGTTCTGGGTCCCGTTGAATCTCTCAATGTGGGCGGGCTTGATCCTGTTAGGCCATGCGACACTCCGGAGAGAGCTCGTGAAAGCTTGGCAGCCGAAGCTCGGGGTTTCGCGGCGGGAACCTCGACCATAATGGTCCCCACGTGTGTCTTCCGCCCAACGTCCCGCACGTGGGCCGAGCTGAGAGAAGACTTCGCGCGGAGGTCGTGCTGATGACCGTTCGGTCGTGGAGCGTTCGGAACGCTCGTAGTCCGGACGGTTGTAGGTATGTCGTCCCGAGGTTGCTCGGGAGCTATTCCGAGGCCTCTCCCGGACCAGGTTTGCAGCCTGGGGCGATCTCCGAGCATGGCTCCGAGATTCATCTCTGTGCGAGAGCACGGGGGAGCGTCTGTGATGGTCCCGGGAAACACTCCGGGCATCCCGGTCGTGGGGAGGATCCGAGACTTTCAGCTCGGCAGCAAGCCTCTCCAGATCTTCGGCCATGACCTTGCCCACGGCCTCTAGGTCCACTTGTTCGGGGAAGCTGCGTAGGTCGCGCACGACCCCCGCAAGGCCTGCAACCGTTCTTGGTTCTGGTGAACAGGCGGCGGCGATCTTCGGCGGCGTTCTGGGACGCGATCGGGAGTTCGATACTCGCGAGAGTTTCTTTCTTCGGACACTCGCCTCTCTTTCGCTTGGCGGCGTATGCTCGCAAGGGTCTTTCCCAAAGACGCCTCTAAGTGGAGTCTGGCCGCCTCATAATGGTTGCGTTTAGTGGTGTTCGAGGATCGAACCTCGGGCTCGGCACGGCTCCCGGCCATGTTGACATGACGAGAGTGGGATGAACGTGATGGAGACATCATCGTGTCCCCTTCAGACGCAGTCTCTCGGTCGAACTCCAGATCGTCTGGTATATCCAGGCCATCGTAGAGTCCATCATAGTCATCCTCGTGGTCTCCGAGGGTAATGTCTGGAGAACGGAGGACCTGTCCTCGCATTCTAGGGTCCGGGGAAGAGCTCCCGGACTCAGTGTGATCGATAGGATTGGTCACATTGGCCACGCCGTCGCCGGCGTAGTACATGTCATCGTATTCAACGTCGTCGAAGGCGCAGAGATTACTAGTATCCCCTGAGTTCGGCATCCTCGAGGATCCTGATCCGTACGGGAATCAAACTGTCGTCCCCACGGACGGCGCCAGTTGTCGACGATTGGAGAACGGGCTCCCATCGAGCTTACTTGTTGAATGGGGGATCAACAGAGCCCCGTCGTACGAACCGAGGAAGTCGTTCGAGCGATGCTAGGTCGGGAGAAGAGGGACGCGGGGTTTATCCTGGTTCGGGCCTCTCACTGCAGAGATAATAGCCCTACTCCAGTGTATTGTATTCTATCGGGGGTCTCCTCCCCTGTTACAGATCTTCAGGGGGGTTTAAATACTACACCTAGAGATACATAGAAGGTAACTACCTCCTGGAATTACGCCGCGCAGTAATACTCGCGATCTGTCGCCCTTGATCTGCGCGTTATTTGAATTTCGGGTATGATTTCCCTTGATCTTCGGCTGATTGGTTGCCACCTTCCTTCCTCGTAGCATTGACCGAGTCCACCGACCAAGTATCTGAGTGTGACGTGATCTTTACGAGCATGCTTGCTCGTGGTCGTTTTTGGAATGGTCGTGAGTAAAGGGGCGGATATGTATGCTCGGGGGGTATGATGCTCGTTTCGTACTCCCGAGCATCCTCTGTCGGCATCGTATGGTCGGCGGGCTCATGATCTCCCGGGGGTACCGTGGTCTCTTGCCAGATAGTCAATCCCCGACACTACTCATACACAAGTATGGGATAGTGTGCAGTTACTTGTCATCCCTTGTTTACTCATAAAGAAACAACCTGACAAACTTGCTCTCAAATTTTGAAAAGTCAGATGTGTTTTTTATCACATCAAATGAAAAGCTTGAGATAAACACTAGTGAGTTTGGAGTCTCTCTGTGTTCATGGTAGATTTCTTTTTAGCTTCGGCAAAATACATTTATGACAATCTACTTTTCTGTTCTAAAAGTGCTTGTGTAACAACTATTCATGGACTAGAGCCGCTGTATTATGTCAATATGCTCTTCTTTTGGCTAAATTAGCATAATATGTGAGTTGACTTAACATTCCACATTGCCTTATCTTGATTATACATCTTGAATAATCTTCAAAGCTTACAGGACTGCATTCATTGAGGGGGAGTTGTGTCTTGATGACCATTTTGACAAAAAGGGGGAGAAATAGCCAGATTGGGTAAAAAAAAATAGAGTTTGAAATCTTGGTCAACTTGATTTTGAGCTTGCTTTCTCTTTGTGTTTGGTTCAAGTTTGGTCTTGCAATCTTTATATGATGCTTTGCTTCTGTTATTGCTCAAACTCAAATTGGTGCTTTCATTGTGTTTTATCAATATACTCATCAAGTGGGAGATTGAAGGATCATGATGTGATTCATTCATTTTGTGATGAGTATTTGACATGGCTAATACTTGATTTGAGTTTTGAAGATGGAATGATTTTTGATGTTTGACTCATTTTGGCCATTGATGAAGTTCATTCACTTTTTGACCTAAAAGCATTTTCCTTCTGCGCCGTACCAATGTTTAGTCCGTCGTGAATGTGATATGCACGATTAGGGTTTTCAAGTGTGATTTTTGATTGTGTGCAATGCTCGTGTGAGTAGTTGCATGAACTGACGTTGAGTCGAGTCGTGGACTTGTGCTCGGAGAATTGCGTGTTTGTTCATGTGCAGTTTTTTCTCGAGGGCGAACGTGGTCGGTGACGGGATTGGAACTAGGTTCATGGAGGAACTGAGTTTCAGGACTAGGTTCAGGGAGGAATCGAGGTCCTAATGGTCGAGGATGTCATGCGGGACGTTCGGGCTAGAGAACGGTGCACATGAAGACTAGTCAGTCACGTCAGTATGGTGGGTAGGCCATACGCGTGCAAGAGTTATAGTCGTTTGGGGTAGTTTGCATGTATTGGGCTAGGTTGGGCCAAGTGGACATGCATCCGTACTCCTTGTATTGGTTCCTTTAAATAGGAGGGGTTGTCTCCTATTTAATCATCTGGAATTAGTACATTGCGCTAGGAGAGCTGAGCGCAGTTTTTTTAGGGTTGTACTCTTTTGATGGGAGTACTTTAGACACAAAAGAAATAAAGATCAATTCTTCTAGATCTTTGTGTGCTAAAGTGTTTTCTATTTTTGACACTTGGTTGCATGCTTGATCTGTTTCTAGATTGGATCTTTGTTTGCTTTGATTTCTTAAGTTTCTTCCTGATTCAATCCATTCAAAAGGTTTCTAGGATATCAATTTAGTGTTCCTCAAAGTTCTGTTGGTTAATCTTTTGATGTTCTTGATTAGTCTACAAGTTTTGATTAGATAAATTCTCGTCATATTCTGTTACAAAAAACCTGCGATGTTCATAACTTTTGATTCGTAAGTCCGATCAAGCTGATTCTTTTTTGTTAGATTTGTATTGGAATCTAGTTTCTTGTGTCCAAATTTCAGATCGATCCGACGGCTGGATCTCCGGGAAATCACGTTTTACCGGACACATCTATAAAAAAAGCCGATATTATCAAGTTAGGACTGGTCCGAACTTGATGACCCTGATCGGACTGGTCCGAACTTAGATCGGAGCGGTTCGAACTTGGATTGGAGCAGTCCGAACCTAGATCGGATCGGTCCGAACTTAACGCTCACGATCGGACTGGTCCGAAATAGTCGATTTCGAAACAGTCAACTTGCAAAGCTTATAACTTTTGATCTGAAGATCCGATTGAGCTGATTCTTGTTGGGTTAGTTTCTAAATTCAATCTAGTTTCTGCAGTAATAATTTCACGTCAATTTGACGGTTAGATTTTTAGATATTTGCAATTTACCAAATGCATATACTCTGTTTTTGTTGATCTCAAAGCAATTATTTGAATCTATTTTAGGTTGAATTTTCAGTAGTTCAAAAATTATTTTTAGCTTCTGTACAATTATTCACCCCCCTCTAGTTGCCATACTCGTTCCTACATCCCCCAAACACATGGATCAGAAATTTCCAGACTTGAAGAACGACCCGCAGTATTACAATCTCGATGAGCGTTTCCTATTCGCGATTAGGTATGATGGCAACCACTAAACCTTGTTATGTTTTTGTTTCTATTGTTTTTCGATTGTGCATGATTATATGGATTACTAATCTTTTGCAACGATTGCAACTGAAGGTCACAAGAGACTTAATTAATGATTAGTCATTAAAATATTCTTGAATTTTCTTTTTTTTTGATATAATTTGGTTCTCAACTATATTGTGTTGTATATAGTTTTATGACATTGCCCTTTGTTGTATTTGGTTTTTGTGTGGACGCTGATGCATGAATATGTGTATGACATTTTGTTAATGAAATGAAAATGATGTTTAATCTTTGTTGAATGATTTATTTAAGGAAATGGTAAGATTTACTTTGAAATAACTTCAATTATTGATCCTTAAAATCCAACGTATCGTATATTAATTCTTCATTTACACAATGTTAAATAGGCGGATCCTTTCATTGAGTGGCCATCCAATTCTTCTGTGGTGTGATGTCGGATGTTGGATTCATATCCAACAACCTGCAAAGGTGTGCCGTTGCTACACTACGGTTCCCTTATTCACTAATAGCAATATTACTATAGGAATTGTGCAGCATAGTTTTTTAGGGAGCATAAAAGTACTACATAAATAAGAATGCGTGCAGTAAGTATTTAAAACTTCTATTTCATTGTATTTTAAAAAGTTTTTCTCTAACATATAAAAAGATTAACGGTCAAAGAGGTATCAACGCCAAAAACGACACGTAATGAAAAACAGAGGTAATATATAAAATGTAGTGATACCATCAGGGTTCACAAAATCGCGGAAAATCGCGATTTTCAGTCATATCGGAGGGGTAAGATATTTAAAACCGACCGATAAATCGGTTAAATTCAAAAAAAATTTCAAAAATTCAAAAAAATTTATGAGCCGTAAATATCGCGATAATCAGTGAAAATCGAGAGAAAATCGGTGCAAATCGAGAGAAAATCGCTCAAAGAATCGGCTTCGAGAAACAATCAATTGGCCGGTAAAAATCGGAAGAAAATCGGTCAAAATCGGGAGAAAATCGCTAAAAAAAATCGGCTTCGAGAAACTTTCAACTAAACAGTGAAAATCGGAAGAAAATCGGTGAAAATCGGGAGAAAATCGGAATTTCTTCTTCAAATTTTTGGATTTTAAAACCATGCGATATCTAGCGATTTTCTACTGATTTTTGAGCGATTTTTTCCGATAATCTAAAAACGAAAATCGTCCGAATTTCTTAAAAAAGAAAAGGTGAACCCTGGATACCATCCAGTAATCTTAATTTCAACGACTCCGCGCTAATAAAATGCAGTAATACCATGAGGTGCTTATAAGTACTCTCTTCATTGATAAATATAAGACATATTTTGTCTTTGTATAAGGATTAAGGTTATAATAAAATTGAGAAAGATATGAGAGAAATTGATTTACATACCCATCGTAATTATTTTAGAAGATAAGAGATAATATTTTCTGTAGATGATAATGAATAAATGTATATTGTCGAGAGATGATAAATATGTATATTCTACATATAAATTTTATATTTTTAAATAAGATCATTTAATCTACATGAATTATATTTACGGAGGGAGTAAAATGTATGCATATAAAATGGGAGAAGAAGGATTGAAATTTCGGACCGAAATCCGAAATCTCGGCTGAGATTTCGGATTTCGGACCCCTCCGAGATTCATAATCCCGGAAAATTCAAAAAAAATAATTCAAATTTCGAATTTCTCGGTGAGATCTCGGGAATCTCGGGCGAGATCTTGGGTGTTTTTGCCGGATTTTGATTTTTGTGCACTGTATTTGATTGTATTTAGGGTCAAGATTATCCACAAAAAATTTCTAAAATTTTTGATGTGTTTTTGACCATTTTTTGGTCGGTTCAATTGTTGGATTGCACTGTCCAAAGTTTTAAAATTTCTCAAGATTGATCATTATCTGAAAATTTTATGGGAATATTATGGATGTGTTAGGACCATTCACAAAAAATTTCAAAATTTTCTAAAGTGGTTTGAACTATTTTTCATTTCCAAAGAAAAGATTGAACACACATAAAATTAAGGTGGTAAGCACTAAATCATTTCCAAAGTAAACTTTTTTCTGGAGTGAATATATTTATGGTAGATGTTTGATCATTTGCATCATTGCATGAAAATATAAAATTATGTTTTGTTCTGACTTTTGTCTGTGGATGCATAGATATGATGGTTGGTGAGTCCAGCTATCACTTCTGATTGTGGATGCTAGTATGCTACATATGTTTTGTTGGTGAATCAGTGAATTAGATTTTATGTACAATATTGTGGTATCAATAATAATCACTCTGTAGTTTCTATCTACTAGTCTAGGTAACTAGTTAGATTGACATCCCAATCCCATGAGTTATTTCTTAATGGAATAAATACTTGAGGTATTGTCTATATATCTAGTGTATCAATATGTAATATGTTGCGTTGCCCCAATTCAGTTACATTATGGCTTCTATGTATGGAATAAATATTTCTCTATAATACTTAGGATGATAGGAACATATATAAAACTTTTCAAATGATTTGAAGTTCATTTGTTACATTTGAAAAATCAAAAACTGATTTTACATACAGTTTTTATGACGACTTTACCACTGTTAAATTTTTTTTAAATTACTCATGCTTGATCATCATCTTAAATTTTTATGAAAACATTAGTTATGTGTCAGGACCATCCAAAAAAAATTCAAAATTTTTTGACGTGTTTTGGACATTTTTTGGTCGATTCAACTTGAACCGAGATCTCGTTGATTTCGGCTGAGATCTCGGATTTTCCGGTTGAAAAAAAACCGGATTTGAAATTTGATTTTTGTATTTCGTCCGGATTTTATCCGAAATTTTGAATCTCGCCGAGATTTCAGATTTCGATGACCTCCGGGATTTTACCCATAACAAGATTTGAATCCTTGGGCCTGATTTGAGGTGGCGTGGTGAGAGGTAAGACTCCTCTCTTTACTTTCCGCAGCCATAAATTATCCCCCTTCCCACATTGAGAATTTCGGAAGACCGGGCAGCAGCAGCCAGCAGGACAGCAGCAGAATGGAGGAAACTTTTAAAGCGGCAGCAGGATAGCATAGCATACCTTGGCTTTGCATCGCATCGCACAGCACAGATGCTGCCCTCCCTGCCAACCCATTAATACCAGCCCCATCTCCCCTCCCACTTCACTTCACTCCACTCCGGTCCTCCCTTGCCTCAGTTACCCTTCCCTTCCTTTTGCCCCCCTACTACCTTCCAACTTCCAAGCCATCCAAGAAACCCCCAGCCCAGGCCAGAAAATAAAGGCAAGAAACTCTGAACCTGCCGTAGCGTGGTGCTACTGGTACTGCTAGCTAGCTACACCAAAAGCTGCGTACATACAGACTGGATTGGGTTAACCACCCAAGAAGTGCTGCTCACTAGGCCATGGAGGGGGAGGCTGCCAAGAACGAGAGGAAGGCCGGGGCCGGAGGAGGCGGTGGCGGTGGAGCAGGCAGTGATGTTTGCGGCAGCGGCGGCCGGAATGGGAGGAGGAGGTGGAGGGGTGGCGGCGGCGGCGGCGGCTACAGGCAGCACCCGATCATCCAGGCCTACCCGGCGCTCCTGCCGCTGCCGATAAACGCCGCTCACGCGCATACTAATGCCGCTGTTTCGCTGCCTCTGCCGCCGCCGCCGCCGCTGCTGCCCCTGCTCCCCAAGGCCGCGGCGGCCGCCATGTGCTACGGGAAGCCTATGGCGGGCGCGGCGGCGCAGAGGGGGCCAATGTGGAGGCACAAGCCGCAGAAGAAGCCGCCACCGCCGCCGCACGCCGTCACCGCCGCGCTGCTGCCTCTCCCGCAGGGTAAAGCGCCTTTTCTTGATTACCTCCCGCATCCTTGTGTGACCGATAAAGAGCACACAGCGTGTGTTTGTACTTTCTACTATCAGTTGATATATACTGGGTGCTGTTGTTGCATGGTTGGTTTCTTGATCAATGTGTGCTAGTTTTTGTAGCTTTTCCTTTTCTGATGATGATGTTAGTGACATCAAGTACCAGCGTTTTCTGTATAGTTGCTGAATTAGCGGTACAGATAATAAGGTACAGTATTTTGGGTCAATGCTACAGTGCTGGATGGCAATAGGGAGCTGTTGGGTATTAGAACATTGGTTTCTTAGAGAGCTTGTGATTTTATGAATTCCTACTTAGGATTTATATGTTTTCTTTCTGTCCTTGTTTTTTATCATATATCTGGGTTGATCAGCATTCCTTGAGAGTGGGGGATACAAGAATGCTTGATCTGAGAGACTGAGACTGAGACACAGCCAAAGCTCTATTTGTGGTACTGTGGATGATAACTTTCATATTTGAGTAAAATTCGCAAAACTGCACATATTTTGCTAAAACTATCACAAAACCACACCATTGAGGTTTCATTTCACAAAACTACACATTTTGTGCAATATTTTATCACAAAATCACACTTATGTTATGTCAGCCATTAGTTGACAGGACGGGCCTGCTCGTCAGTGGCACACTCTTCCCTCCTCCGTCGCATGCTGCTGACCGGTCACTCCACGCAAACATGAGTCAGCCTCCACATCATCTCCATATCGGATCCATCACCTCCTCCACTGTATATATGTATATATGAAGGAATGGAGGGGTTTTTTCGGAAAATGGTGGAGAGCCATTGGATGCCCTGAGGAGGCTGGGAACCTCCCATGTGTAATAGAGGGATAATATAACAGATGGGCCCCACAGTAATTAGGTGAGAAGAAGATGAGGTGGCGGTTGAGTAGTGCTTGCGAGGCGTGCCTAGTAAGCAGCATGTAATGGAGGAAGGAGTGTACCACCGACGTGTGGGCCCGCCATGTGAGCTTGGTTGAGACGACGAAAGTGTAGTTTTGTGATAAAATCTGGCATAAAATGTATAGTTTTGCGAAATGAAACCCAAAAAAATTTAGTTTTGTGATAGTTTTGGCGAAATATGTGTAGTTTTGCGAAATTTAATACTCTTCTTTTGACAGTTGGTCCCCTTTTCCCCCTCAAAAGGGGCATGGTTATCTCTTGGGACAATTTGTTTTAACAAATGTACCATATTCTTCCTTTTTCTGGTGGAAAATGATGTACCATTATCTTGGTGTTTGTGTTATCTAATTGCTGCATTATTCCACTTTGTTAGAAAATATTATTTTTTATCACTAACTTTTGATTAAGAAGCTTCTTTTCCTCCAACTTCAATCATTAGTATAGATGTTTAGATTCTTTGGTTCCTTGCATGACTATCAATTTGCTAACAGATGCCAAGGCGTTTCAGCAGAAAAAGTGCTTCATACATGAGAAGAGAACTTCTTACATGGGAATGAATCATGTAAACACCCACCAGAAGTCTTCTACCACTCCACAGGGAACTCCCATTGCACGGAGACCTGACATGGGTGGGGTTGAGGGGGCTGTAATTCCTCTTTCTGCAAACCATTTCCTTGTGCGGTTCGATCCTGGTCAGAAGATTTTCCATTACGATGTTGACATATCCCCACATCCATCGAAGGAAACAGCAAGAATGATCAAGAAGAAGCTAGTTGAAGAAAATTCAAGTGTTCTTTCAGGCACAATGCCAGCCTTTGATGGGCGCAGGAACCTATATAGTCCTATAGAGTTTCAAGAGGATAAGGTTGAGTTCTTTGTTAGTCTTCCAGTTGTATCAGCAAGACGTTCAGTGGAGAATGGCTGCATGCTTGAAAAGCAGAAATTTAAGCTTTTCAAGGTGAACGTTCGACTGGTTTCGAAACTAAGTGGCGAAGACTTGAACAAGTATTTGAACGAAGACAAGGATGGCATCCCTCTTCCTCAAGATTATCTCCATGCATTGGATGTCATCTTGCGAGAAGGTGCTATGGAAAGTTCCATTCCAGTAGGTCGGTCTTTATATGCACGCTCCATGAGAGAAGCAAGGGACATTGGTGGTGGGGCTATTGCATTAAGAGGATTCTTTCAGAGTCTGAGGCCAACCAAGCAAGGTCTTGCCCTTAATGTTGACCTCTCACTCACAGCGTTCCACGAGAGCACAGGCATAATTGCATATTTGCAGAAGCGCTGTGACTTCTTGAAGGACCTTCCACAGAAGAAAACTAGGGCTTTGGCAGAAGAGGAGCGGAGGGAGGTGGAGAAAGCATTGAAAAACATTCGGGTTTTTGTGTGCCACCGTGAGACCGACCAAAGGTACCATGTGCATAGTTTGACTGAGGAAACAACAGAAAACCTCAAGTTTCGAGACCGCAGTGGGAAGGATCTTATGGTGCTGGATTACTTCAAGGAGCACTACAACCATGATATACAATTCAGGAACCTCCCTTGCTTGCAGATTGGTAGGAGTAAGCCATGTTATGTGCCAATGGAGCTTTGTGTAGTTTGTGAGGGCCAGAAGTTTCTTGGCAAACTCTCAGACGAGCAAACATCCAAGATTCTCAAAATGGGGTGCCAAAGACCAAGTGAAAGAAAGGGAATCATAAAGGGTGTTGTCGAAGGAGCATTTGCTGCAAGAAGGTATAGTTCTTCATCCCTGTCATATTATGTTTTGTAGCAGTTGTAAACTATGTAAGTTGTCTTTTTTTCCCAAAACTACTCCTACAATTAGAAGCAGAATTTGTACACAAAATTAGAAGCTATCACCCACCCGATCCTCCCAGAATCCTGAATCTGCATTCCCATAATCTGTCCTAAAGGGGCCTTATGTCATACAAATTTAAGCATAGCTACCTCACTTTTCTTGCAGTAATTCTTATGCTGATCAATTCAATCTCCAAGTGTCGAAGGACATGACACAACTCTCTGGGAGGGTTCTCTTGCCACCAAAACTTAAGCTTGGCAGTGGAGGGCGCATTAAGGATTTAACTCCAGACCGATTTGATCGTCAATGGAACCTGCTGGACAGCCATGTTGCTGAGGGCTCCAAGATCAAGAGCTGGGCCTTGATAAGCTTTGGTGGTACCGCAGAGCAACACTCTTGCATTCCAAAGTTTGTCAACCAGCTATCAAGTCGGTGTGAGCAGCTTGGAATT
This sequence comes from Rhipidocladum racemiflorum, assembly GCA_036346355.1. Classification (NCBI taxonomy): domain Eukaryota; kingdom Viridiplantae; phylum Streptophyta; class Magnoliopsida; order Poales; family Poaceae; genus Rhipidocladum; species Rhipidocladum racemiflorum. The sequence goes on from CM070573.1 coordinate 42,035,059, forward strand.
CTTCTAAACAAGAAAACTGTTATAAGCCCGTTGTTTGAGCGGATTCAGCTCCTCAATAATGTGGGCATTTTGGAGAGCAAGCTGAAGAAAATTCAAGAAGCTGCCTCAGGCAACCTGCAGTTGCTAATCTGTGTCATGGAGCGGAGGCACCGAGGCTATGCTGATCTGAAGCGCATTGCTGAAACATCCATTGGTGTTGTGACACAGTGTTGCCTTTACTCCAACTTAAGCAAGCTGACCTCTCAGTTCTTGGCCAATTTAGCGCTGAAGATGAATGCAAAGCTTGGTGGATGCAATGTTTCCCTCTACAACAGCTTGCCGTGCCAAATTCATAGAATATTTTCACACGAGGAACCGGTGATGTTCATGGGTGCTGATGTTACGCACCCACATCCACTTGACGACTTGAGTCCATCAGTGGTCGCTGTAGTTGCAAGCATGAATTGGCCTTCAGCAAATAAGTACATCTCTAGGATGAGGTCACAGACACACAGGAAAGAAATCATTGAGCAGCTGGATGTTATGGCTGGTGAACTACTCGAGGAGTTCCTGAAAGAAGTCGGCAAGCTCCCAGGTAGAATCATATTCTTCAGAGATGGTGTGAGTGAGACACAATTCTACAAGGTATTAAAGGAGGAGATGCATGCAGTGCGCATGGCATGTTCGAGGTACCCTGGCTACAAGCCCTTGATCACGTTCATCGTGGTTCAGAAGAGGCATCACACTAGGCTCTTCCACAGGGAGAGGAACGGCAGCTCAACGCACTATTCTGATCAGAACATACCACCGGGAACGGTCGTGGACACCGTGATCACGCACCCAAGGGAATTCGATTTCTACCTGTGCAGTCACTGGGGCACAAAGGGCACAACCCGGCCGACTCATTACCACGTCCTGTGGGATGAGAACAACTTCCAGTCCGACGAAGTGCAGCAGCTGATACACAATCTTTGCTACACTTTTGTGCGATGCACCAAGCCAGTCTCTCTTGTTCCGCCGGCGTACTACGCACATCTCGCTGCATATAGAGGCAGGCTGTACCTTGAGAGGTCAGATTCAACGGCCACCAGCCGTACAACTCTGTACAGAGCCACTCCATTGCAGACTGCGCCACTACCTAAGCTCAGAGACAGTGTGAAGAGGCTCATGTTCTACTGCTGATCTCCTTCGAATCTCATGGTCAGAAGTGGTATTTTGCAAGCTGTCTTCTCCGTGTATCGCCTGTCCTCTTCTGTAGTATTATGTATTGTCCGAATTTTGGAAACATGTATAGTGTTCCTGGACAGCAATCCTGTGCATGATAACATGTTACAGTGGTTGGATGTTGGTACTTGGTAGTATTATGCAAAATTCTGATACCAAACTATTGCACACTCCAATAGACGTACTGCTGTTGGTAAGGTGGGGCTTTGCCTTTTGTACTATCTGGACAATGACACCGGTCCTGGAGTTGAAGATACTATTTGCGGTCGTTTTGCAGTTTCGATTCTGATAACTATTGCAGTGGCACTAAAATGTCACGACCGTGCGAATATTTTTTTTAGGGAGTAAACACTTTGTAGACCATGCATGTATAAATATATAATTTCTTGAACCTGGTCTAAACAAATCTAACTTTTTTTAGTCCTGCACAAAATGCACCAATAGATAGTTAATGATCACTTCAACTGATAGTATGTTAATTTTCATCATTGCACATTCCATATTTATTTGTAAATGCATTGGATTTTTTTTTTCGCGAGGATGACTCTGGCGATGTTTGGAACACTATTGTCACATTTCCACGATATTCAATTCCTGGAAGAATTGGGCACATTCCGGCGTTCCAAACGGGGTTACACTTGGTTTTTTTAATCAATCAAAATTAAACAGTTAATAATAGAGTGTGTATTTCTCACAACTATAAGTGGAACAACTAAATAATAATATGAGATGTGTTTCCAGACTTGAAATGAAAAGAAGTCTACTTTAGAGCATAAACTGGCATGGTATATAAAATAGAACCTAAAATTAACACCAGATCAACATTAATTAAAGAGTAAGGATGTGATTGGGAGGGTCAGCATTCTTAATCAGAGAAGTTTTTTTCTCTCTCTTTGGACAGAATAAATACAAAGAACAAGTTGGCATCCTAGGCTGTAGCAGTGTAGCATAATAAGGTTAAACAGATGACACACTGTTTGCCTGGAAAAGATGTGGTTTGACGTGCATGAGTTGTACTTTCTGCACAGCAGTACTGCCCTGTTGGCCGCTGCACTCTTGTAGCCACCAAAAGGGTGGCCCCCTGTGTAATTCACTGTCGGTGAACTTGCTTACCCTTTTGGTTTCTCGTGGTCCCAAAGTACGGTGAATCTGAGCTTGATATCTTCATAAAGAGATTCATTTTATTAAATGTACTTGCTTGATCATAGTAGTTGCAGCAGCAACAAAATATCAGTAGTTTTGCACGTTAAAATTATATATTGTAAAAGTACATTGAAGTTAATTTTCATAAATTTCTATCCACCATTGCATCTATATCCAACATCGATCCCTGCATGCTTGAATCCTAAAATATAACCTCCCTTAACACCACTACCTTAACCAAGCCTCCACCCAACCCGGAGCAACGAGGCCCTCCCCAAATTGTCGCTACCGCCGCCTAGCAAGGTTTCTTGTGCCACCTGCTTCTTCTTCCCTCCGCGCCTCCGCCTGTGCCGTTGCCACCTTCCATCCTTGTCTCCAGTAGTGGTGCCGTCAAATCTATCTACCATCTCACGCCGTCCCTCCTCGCTCGTTCGAGTTCATTGTCAACCCACCCAGTGTTCTATAATTGGGTCTACTAGGATGTATGCTAGCCCATATACAAGGAACGGATGCCCTACCTATTACCGCATAATGGCTGGTTAGGCTGAATAATCAAAACGATTAGGCCGTATAATCGTTATTAGGTGGGTGATCGAACAAATAGCACGTACCTCTTTTTAGAACCTTGTCCCACCCTCTTCCGCGCTCCATCTCGCGGCTGAGACGATGACACCGTTGCCTTGTCTCAGTACTGTCGCCACCGCCACCCACCACCAATATGTTGTCGCCCTTCTCCCTCTATAGTCCGGCGCTAGTGAACCTAAACTTGAAGCCTGTAGCCTAGTGAATCAAGCCCTAAATCCGATACCATTTATAGAGTTGGAGAAGAAAAAGTAGCCGAAGCATAATTATTCGAGTGAATGGAACGGTAACAACTTTGAATCAAATTCCCCAAAAAAATTTGTTGAGTGTCGTATGGCTGCTCCGTATTGATAGAAAGTCTCAAATTCTAATCCACGCTGATCGAAAGCGTCGATGCGGTATTCAACGAGGCCCTATGTCGTGCTGTTCAAACTTTTCAAAATGAAAATATGTAGCCTAATATCATTGCAGGCTACTGGCTTATACTAATACCGCAAGGCCGTGTAAATACCTTGTAACTTTGGGGAACTCCTCTTCTTATAAAAAATGAAACTTCTAAAAAAAAGGGTTTTTGATCATAGTTGCTTCAACTTTTGTTTGACAACGTGAGACTAAGTTCTTGTGAAAGGTCAAGATGGCGATCAGAGGAGAGTGAATGATCCCAATTTTAAAATTGCCACATTTTGGATAAGATTGATGATTTCTCCAACAACGAGTCTTAAAAACTAAGTTAAATAATCAAACTAAGCAATGAACTCTCAAGAATTAAGAGCAATTATTTTAAAGCACACCCCCCTAATAAAATTGCTATGAATAAAAAGTCGTAGCTCATATGGTCATTTGGGATTTTTTCCCCTGGTACTACTGGTTGAGAGTCCACTAAAAAAAAGAATCAATTCAAAATCACTTTTATTAAAAGAGAGATAAATAAGATAAGATTTGTTGCTCCTGAAAATCAAAAGTGAAATTTCAGCACAAAAGAAACTCAGTCAAAAGGTGATTTCTCCAAATTTGTGACTCATTTGAATTTCAAATTTTTTATATGATGAGATAATAGAGTCACAAAGCTACCCACAAAAAATCAGATTCAGATCAAGTATAGTAAAATTATAATGGAAATAACAAGCTCTACCACAAAAAGAACTCAGACAAAATATTTAGGGCTCGGTAAAAACCTCATAGCTCCAAAACTATAATTCATATGAACTTCCCACCTGGAGGGATGATAGGTATGAAATCACACAACTTTTTCAACAAGAATGACCCCAATATCAGGTCATATGTATTTTTTATAAAATAAATATGGACTGCTGCACAAAGATAATGGACTTGAGCATGAAAGAAAGAAAGAAACTTCAAAAACACAACCTTCAAAATTTCTCAAATATTAAACATAGAAGAAGTGAAGCCTACATGATTTATGATCTAAAAAAATTCATCCATCAATCACTCATCCTTGGCTCAAGAAGCACAATCATTTAGAAGGAGAGGAGGCAAATGTGCGGAATTTAAATACTTGAAAGTAAATACTGAATTTAAATTGCATAAAATAAAGAAATAATGTAAATGCAAAATTTAAATTCACAACTAAAGTAAATAAATTCTTTGTATTTCTGAAGGGAAGGTTTACAAAGCCTCACAACAAGTGGGCAAAGCTGAAAAGACACACAAAATTGTTATGTCCATGGGTTATTCTCCACCCTTGGATGAGTTGCTTCTATCCTAAACTACCCTCCAAAGACTAGGATTTGATCCCACACACTTATCCATTGGGCTAATCCGAAACTCAATAACATAATGGGTTTTGCACCCTTCTCAAAGCAAACTAGACTTAATAACTACTCTATCCTTTAGAATCGCGATCCAACAGTTTTCCTTGATCCGAGCATCATCAAGTTAGATTCTCCAAGGTTCCCTTGACTTATTGACTAGCCCCAACTTCATCTCCGACCATCTTCCAGCGATCCCAGGTCATCCAAACCTCCGGCTTCTCTTGCCTAGTCTCGGTCATTCTTCGCCTCTCCATGACCACAAATTGAAGCCCTGTAATCATCAAAGAGAAGGAAACCCATCACATAGCATTGCCTAACAAGTTGTGCACAATAATCAACACACATGCTCAAACAAAAATCTTGTCTCGTTCATATAGTCGATACTACCGCCTCTACAAGGCCGGTAGTGCCGTCTGAAGCTGACACAACTCAAATTACTTACTTTTGAATTCCAATTCAAATCAAACTCAAACCTGAGCACACCTTGCTTAAATAAAATCAAATACTCATCACAAACATGGATGGACCTCCACATGGTCCTTCATCCCCGTAATTAATTATTTGCCCTATCTTTGACGAGTCACTTGATGTCTTTTTAGATATTTGTGCCTTTCTCTTCTTCCCCTTCTTCTCTTTTCTTTTTTCATACTTCAGCCTTGGGCGACTCGACACTCTGACTGCCACTGCCGCACATCTACCACCTCCTCGCGGCTATGCTCTCCATGATGCTCTCTATATACCACCTTTCCCTCCAAACACTTGTCGCTGCCATGGCCAACCCGACGTTCTAGCCACCACCGTCATGGTTGACCCAACGCTTCACCATCACTGCTCCACCTTTGCCACCTCATGACTGCTCTCCTCTCCGCGTACCACCTTTCCTCTGATGCTTGGCATTTCCTTGCTTTTCCTCCTCTACTCCCTCGCTAGATCCAGCTCAAGAAAGGAGCAACAGCCACCAGATCCAGGGGAAGAGGTGGCCGAAGGTGGTGGCAGCCACCAGAGCGAGATGGGAGAGGAGGAGGAATGTGATGCTGGCCAAAGGCGGTGGTGACTATTGGCACAAATGTGAAGATTGCCCTAGGTCTCCCCATGGTGGACAGAGGTGGAGGAGAAAAGGAGGAAAGAAAAGGGAAGATCAAGGACAAAAATGTCTAAAGTGACAAATGATCAAGTGACTCGTGAAATAGGGGGTATTTGAGAAACTAGAGTTTAATTCCGAATAAGCAAAGATGCATGCAAATCGAGGCAAATGATCAATTAAAAAAAATTTGGGGGGGAAATAGGGTGGAAGAAAGAGCTGTAGAAAAACGTGGGGAGAGAGTGTGTCTCCAACGTATGCTCGGGCTTGACAAGGACCTCTCAGTTTGTTGCCATTAGTGAGACCAGGGCGTATAAAACCGTCGAAAATAGGTCGAAAAGGGTGGTTGTCGATCGTATCGAACCGGCTCGATAGTTAAAATTGATCGGTCAATCGATCAAATTTAAAAGAATTCAAAAAATTTACTCGACAAAAAATCGGTTGGTTTTCGATTAAAATTGATCGGTTTTTGGTCAAAATCATTTGGCAGTGCCGTAGGGGTCAGCACCCACCAATTGGCTGGTCGATTTTTAGTCAAAACTGGTCGAATTTGGTGAAAATCGATCGATTTTTTATTTTTTTTTTAATTTTTAAAATTTTGAATTCTTACCCCTTTGATTTCTGATGATTTTCTAGCAATTTTTGATTTTCATATTTTGATTTTTAAACATTTTTTTGGTCTCCATATTGTTAACCTGTGACTCGCCATTTTACCTCCCAACGCACTTCATTTATTATAACTATATTCATTTCTCAGGTCACCTCAAGAACACGCGTGCAAAATTTGTACGTTCTAAACTGGACCTCACTTTGCATCTACAATGGTAGAAAGCAAGTGCTTGGAACGCGAGATTTCTTAGCTTGTTTTTTCACGAATTTTTTTTATAGATAATCGTTTTTTATTCGTGTAATACAAGAATACACTTAAATTTTTTTTTTACAAAACTAACCTAAAATCGCGCCAAGGTGGAGCGAAAAGAGCTAATCGCGCCACGTCAGCGTGAGAACGCGACGCAATCGGCTCTGCCCAACTGGCGAGGGGGGGGGGGCAAATCGCGTCTGCCTGGCATGACCAGGGCTGGCACTCGCGCCACCCTGGCGCGACCAAGACACAGCCAATGGGCAGGGGCAGGCGCCGGGCAGGGCAAGGACAGCCAACGGGCAGGACAAGGACAACCAATATCCAGAATGAAAAAGAAAAGAAAAAAGAAGAAAAGAAAGAAGAAGAAAAGAAAAGAAAGAAAGAAAGAAAGAAAGAAGAAAAGGAAAAAAAAAGAAAGAAGAAGAAGAAAAGAAAAAATATTTGAAATTTTCTTTTCAAAATTTTCGGTTAGTAGTTTTCTTTTCAGAATTTTCGAAAATAAGTAAATTAATCCTGTAACCCGACAGCAACCAAGTGGATTAGGGTTTAAGGGTTTTGTGATTTTTGAAGCTCTGAATCGAACGAAAAAAGTTTCTAATTTTTTAGTAAGCAATTCGTAATATCTCACAAAAAGTATTATGTTGCATGCAAAATTAAATTGTATAAATTAAGTTTACATGAAGACCCTTTTATGAATTCTGAAGAAATTATATAAACCATGGGTCCAAAAATTATGAAATAAATATCACTTGTTCCTAGGGTCTTAGATGTCCCATTTTTGAAAAAATATTTACGAATGAACTGAGTTGAATAAGCCAAATGGCTATAAGAAGCATCTATTTGAATATATTTTTTCGGAAGAATGGGGCATAATTGCTCTTTGATATATGGACCACCATATTCTGAGAAAATATTTTATTTACACCCTGCTTTGCATCTAAAATTTAGTAGCACAATAACCCTAAGTATTATGTCGAGAACAAACGATAACGCTTAAGCCTTTTCGGGAGCCCGTAAGATATCGTGTTTGAAGGTAATTTTTTGTACGAATGGATGAGATTTGCTATTTGATATATGGACTATCATATTATGAAAAAATATTTTATTTACACATTGATTTGCATGTAAATTGTAATAGTGCAATAACCCCAAGTATTATAGTCTGTAACAAACTATAACGCTTAAGCCTTTTCAGCAGGCCGTAAGATATCGTGTTTGAAGGTAATTTTTTGTAAGAATGGATGAGATTTGCTATTTGATATATGGACTAGCATATTATGGAAAAATATTTTATGTACACCTTTCTTTGCATCTAAAATGCAATAGCGCAATAACCCTAAGTATTATAGTCCACAACAACTTTCTTTATTGCAAAACTAGGGTGGGAGAGGGAGATACGAGACAGGAAGATTCACAAATAAGATGTCAGTGCTGAAAAGAAGGTAGGCCACACTCTTGATTATGGCTTAAAAGTGAAAGGAGTACGACGAACAAGGAAAATAGAAGTTACAACTAGACGAAAAGGAGTACCACGAACAATGAAAATAACAGTTACAACTAGATGAAAGGAGGTCCACGGACAAGGAAAATGACAGTTACAACTAGACTAAACGGAGATCCATGAACAAGGAAAATAACAGCTACAACTAGACGTTTACTGAGTGCATCGAGGCCACTTCCCCTTCGCCCATGCCTCCGATGGGGCTTCTCTAGCATGACGTGCCCTCTCTCGCTTCCTCTCTCTCTCGGCCTCCTTCCTACGTGCCTCCTCGCGTGGGCATCAAGATCCTCCTGTAGCCGCCGCCTGAGCTCATCGTCCCGGTTAGCTTGATCTAGGAGCCTTTGGTCCTCGGGATAGATTTCCATATCAAACCACTGCTCAAATTCACATAGTGGCAGAGGCGACTGCATAATACATAAATTAGCAAAGTGTCATGTAGAAATATTACCAAAGATGTATAATTATTACCAACTGGCGATTCTTTAGGCTCTTCTCCGGCGGGTCGAAGGCGTAGTTGCGGCACTTCCATTGCCTCCTCTTCCAAGTTGGAACTTCCCATGAGCGGACAAGTCTGCATGGATATCCGCATAGACACATCGGTGCGACAACCCCAGGAGGTACGAAGAGGTCTTGCAACACTAAATTCCGCGGAAAGCCTGAAGCACCTCCCTCTTCCTTTGTTTTCCCCTTTTCCTTTCCACTTGCACGCCTCGGCATTTTTCCTCCCTTACAACCAAGAACCAACTATTTTTTTGGGGGGAAATAAGATCTAACATAGCGACATTACTTACGTACATACATAAATGATCCATACCTACATTAATACAATTTGCATGAAAGAAAATAATTTAAACTTTATCCTACCACTTGTCTAATTAACACAAACAAACTAATTATTCTACGTCATTTGGATATCATATGATCAAGTTATGCCAGTTTTATTATTTAACGCATTGAAATCAAACCTAATTTGGAAATGGTACAAACTAAATTGAAATTTATATCTCTTTGCATATTCAGAGATTAATCTTGGACTTTGAATCTTTATTCTATTTTAAACCAGAGATCAAACTTTAAATTGTTTTGCATGTTGTGATAATAGATGATTTAACATGAATTTAGAAACTTGTTTCATTCAATTTGGACTTATGGTTCGAAAGTTATCACCATTTGAATATATTCGATTTAAATAATTAACGAGAAAATTGAAAATACGTTTTAGTTGGTACCCTAACAATTTTCTGGTGTGTGCTTCAATATTTAGTTCATACCCTAACAATATTTGCATCATAACTTTGAAATAGCATACTACATTTTATTTTGTCCAATACTTTATTTTGTCCAATACCCTAACAATATTTTGTCCAATAACTTTGAAATAGTATGTTAGTTCATACCCTAATAATATTTTGTCCAATATATGTTTATTTTTCTGCAATATATGTTTTTTGAGTTCATACCATAACAAAATTTGCATAATTTTACATCTCGTTTTCTGCAATTTTTCGGTGTATGCTGCAATATATGTTTATTTTGTCCAAGCAACAACAAATTTTTTGTTCCAATAAATTAATATTACGACTCATATATTTCTGAGGCCAATATTATATTATGGACCAACATTATTTGCGCATTTACAAAATTATCCACACATACTTTTATAAATCATGCGTAAAACACAATTATTTAGGTACTACATTTTTTAGGCTACTCTAATAGTTTGCTGAGATTACCTATATTTTTCCTATGTATATATCAATTATACTGATAAAAAAATAATTATAAAAATTACTAACCGATGAACGAAGAACGAACGACGAACAAACGGCAAACGATGAATGAACGAAGAAAAAAATTCTTTTCTTCTTTCCTTCCCTCCTCTTCTCCTCCTTCTTCTCCTTCTTTTCTTCTCTTCTTTTTCTTTCTTTTCTTCTCTTCTTCTTCTTTCTTTCCTTCTTCTTTATTTTCTTCCCTTTCTCTCGCTCGGCTGGTTCGGCCTCCCTTTTTCTTGGAGTTGCCCCTGCCCGCTCCTGCTTGGCGTCGCTCTACCCGCTCCCTGCCCGGGCTTGCCCGCCCTGCCATCGGTCCAGTCGCGCAAGGCTAGTGCGATCGCGCCTCAGTAGCGCCAGCTTGGCGCGATTCATGTGCGCTCACGTGGAGGTCGGGCCCGCGAGCTGGCGGAGAGCTGACGTGGACCGGTTTCGTGACACGCAAGCGCGATAGCTTCTTTTTCGCTCCACCGTGTCGCGACAAAGAGACAGTTCTGTAAAAAACTAAAAGTATGGTATATTTTTGTAATATACGTACAAAGAGTGATTATTTATAAAAAAATTCATTTTTTCACATACATGCCTTTGTATTTTTGCAAATACAATCTTTTCCACATGAATCAATTTGCAAAACTAGTTTTGACCCTAAGCAAGGAAGCAGTGACTAAAGACATGTGTCACCTGCTGCGCTCCCATACCGTAGCACCTCGCCGATGCCGTAGTAACACACTCTATCACTGCAGGTAAGGCGGGCCCACCATGACACAAGAGTTACCCGTATGCCGAGCTCAATAGCAGGTGCTACGGGTTAGCAGCTTTGCAGGCCCCGCCGAGGAATAGGTGATCGATAGGTGTAACATCCCAATTTTTGCTTTTCATGAATTTAAATGAAATTTCACACTTTTGAGAATTTTTGGAATTTTCTGGGATTTATTTGGATTTATTTCCTTTTGAGATAATTAAATAAGTAAAAGTTATAAATAAAATTTTGTTGAAAATATTTTATTTGAGTCCAAAATGTCTCAAAATATTTTCCAAAATTTTTCTGGAATTTTTTCTGATCATTTTGCTATTTTTCTTGAATTGTTTGAATTTCTAGAAATTAATTTAATTATTTAATCGTTGGAAAACCCTAATGGGTTTCACTGTTCCTCCGACCGAACCCGAGTCAGACTCGAGTCCAAGCCGGACTCGAGCCCGACCGAGCCGTTCGAGCCAGACCCAAGCCAGACCCCAAACCCTAATCCGCGACCGTTGGATCTTGATCCAACGGTTGAGATCTCACCACGTCACCCACGTGGGGTTCGGATCGAATCCGAGCCGTCGATCATGCGCGCGTGGACGCTCGAGATGCTGCCACGTCAGCCCTATTCGCGTCGCTGTCGGACTCCGCCGCTGCAACGGCTTCTCTGCGAAATCCGTGTCGATGTCGACGTTTGGGCCGGTATTTAATGATCGGGTGGGCGCCCGAGGTTCCCCTTTGTCGCTCGCGCTGTTTGCCTCATCTCCAAAAGCTCGAGCCGCCGTGTAGCCGCCGCAATCTCTCGCCGAAGTCACGTTAGGGTTCCGCCGCGGAATTTGCGAGTTTCCGCCGCCGTTGAGCCATCTCGGTCACCGTCGAGCCCGGATCTGGAAGCGCAAGGCCACGCCGTGTCGACCAGTACCACTCACCTCGCCGGAGTGTGCCCGCAACACCGAGGGGAAGGTCATCGTCTTCGTCTCCGGTGAACCCGCTCCACTACGACTCCATCAGCGCCCGTGAAGCTTCTTGACCGTCCGATCTAGATCCAACGGCCACGGTGAGTCCATGTAGCCCTGTCGGTGATTTAACTAGATTAGATCTAAACCGTTAGATTTCGATCCAGCATACGGGATTGAGCCACGTAGCCGTAGACTGCACCGTGCTAGATCCATTCATAGGCCGTTAGATCTAGATCGTATGGTTAGATTCGTTCCGCGTTGTAGCGTTAGATGCGATCTCAACCGTTCGATCGAGATCAAACGGTGTAGAGCGAGCCACGTGTTGCACGCCGGGGCTTGCCACGCCACCCCCATGGTGAGGCGAAAACCCGATCTAATCCCGACTGTTCGATCCCAATCGCACGATCCAGATCGAGCCACGTCATTCCATAGTAGCGAGACTAGATCCAATCTGGACGGTTGGATTTCAAACCAACGGCCTAGATCATGCCAAGCGTCCAGGAGCCAAAGCGCCGCGGTCCACATGGGACAGCCCTGGTCATCGCTGACGTCACGCGCAATGTCAGCATGGGGCCCGCGTGTCAGCGAGTCAGCCAACCGCACCATGACGTCATCCGTGATGTCACGATGACGTCATGGTGGGGCCCATGTAACGCCCGTGTTTGTAATTAAGCTTAATTAGGCTAACTAAGTGTGGTTTAGTGCTCTTTAAAGTTTTCCAGTTTGAATTTGGAGTTAATTGCCCTTGAATTTGGTTTTGTCGTTTCGTTTGATTGTTTTCCCCGATTGGAGTCTCAGAATCCGAAATCGGGTGAAATTTAAAATCGTGAGAGCTAGATCCCAAACCTAAGTTTTAAAACCTTTATTAGGACCCCTCGAACCTATTCCAATAGTCCTCAAGTTAGTTGATTGGAGAACCACCGCAAAAACTATAAAAATCCCGAAGTTTTTCTGTCAGGCGGCGATCTGCACTTTTGCCGGTACTACCGGCCGAGCGGCAAGACGGGCCGCTCCGGCGCAGATCGCCCACGAGCGGCTGTGTTTTGGTCCTGTGCTCGTGTTTATCTCTTTGCCTCGGTATGCGTGCACGTCTCAGCCTCTAAAAGCACCAGGGAGCACCTCCTCTCCCTCTCCTCTCTCATTTCTCCTCCTTCTTCCTCTCTTCTCCTTCCTCTCTCTCCATTGGAGCTTTCTCCTCCTCCTCGCCATCTCCAGCCGGTTGAAGCTCCAGGAGGCTGTGTGGGAGCAGGAGCAAGGGTGGAGAAGCGTCTCTAAGCTGCCAAGGAGCTCCACAAGAGGTAGGGCTTGAAGCTAAACCTAAGCCCTAGGTGCAGATGCAAACCCTAGCTCTTCCTTGGCTTGTAATCGTTCTTTACGTTCTAGTTAAACTCTAGAAACCCTGGTTTTGTGGTGCATAGTCGTTTTCCGAGTAGTTAAACCTAGGTCAAGGGTAGAAGAATCCTTCCGCGTGATCGAGTAGTCTCTGTAACCCTGATCTACGCTTCGTTGGACTCATTCGCTGCAAAGAAGCCATTTCTCGAATTCTCGGAGCCCTTTCCTTTCGAAACCCTAACTCCGGGAAGTCGGGGAAATGACCTGCGGATGTTTTCTTAGAGCCTCGTAAGTCGTTTCTTGTAGGAGGATCGAGTTTGTACTCGATTCGAGACGAGAATCGAATTCAGAGTAGGTTAGGTTTTTCGGTCCTTAGAGGTCTGATTGTCGTGTGCCGAGGGTTGTAGCCAGTTTCTCGATCTTATGGAACCCTAGTGCGTTTTTGGACCTATTGCGCTTGTTGCGAATCTGTCGTTCCGAAGGATTTGCAAAAGATGCACTTTGGGCATTCGGAGCGATTTTGTGTTCTGAAGTTCCAAAGCTCACAAGCCTAGCGCATATAAATCCTTAATGCCGTAGAGAACCTTCTGGGTTGAAATCCGTTTTCGCGTCAATATCGGGAGAGAAAGGATCCGAAAAGTGAGATTTTGAGCAAATGAGCTCGAAACTTGACGAAACCTGCGTGAATAAGTCCCATGGGTCCCCAGGAACCTATCCATGCACTTACGTCGAAGTTCCGGGGGCTAGTGCGCAAAATCTCAATTTTTGGATTTTGGTCTCAGTGGCCAAGCACTACCGCATTGGGTGAGGCGATCTTTGGAGGGTCGGCACTACCGGGTTTAGAACGCCGGTAGTTATTTTCCAGAGAGCAACCCTTTTCGATCCCCGGGCAGCGGCACTACCGGGCAATTCAGCCGATCTTGCCGAGTGACTGCGGCACTACCAAGACTCTGATGGCCGATCGCAGGCCTCTGGGAGAAAGTTTAGAATCTCTTTTTCCGTTTAGGTTCTCGTTTTCTGTTTTTGCTTCTTTTTGGATTTTGATTACTTCTTTGCCTATTTTGATCGATGATTTTGGTCTCGTTGCTTTTCATGTAGACGTAGACACTTCGAACGTCGCCGACGATCCCGACTACGTCCCGGAGACCGATTTCACCGAAGAGCAGACAGGCAAGCACCTCCTTGACCATTTTGAATCCCATATTTGCAAATTCTTATTTTTGATTGCCAAAACTATTATGCATGCTCATAAGTTTATTAAAAGTGATAATTTGTGGGAAGCAGTAGTTAAACCAGAAATTGTTGGATTACCTCAATTTAATCCGAATATGTAATCCTTGATAGACTTAGGAATAATTTAGACACGTTAGTAAGTGTCAGAGGGTATTAAAGAATAATAGTCGCATGTGCTTAGTTCAGTAGTAGAATCGGTTGCAGGAGATCATGACGTTCTTATTCATAAACTCCTGGAACTATTAGGATAGGTGATTGGTGTCAGGTTGGAATCAGTGGATATGGGGTTTTGTTGAAAAAAGGAAATGGTTGCGTGAGTAAAATGGAAAAACTTGGAGAGTTTAGACCGGGCGAGATGTTTGGTGGTTCGGAGTTGGTGGTATTTGGCCGGGTAGTGGTTCCGGTTGGTAGGCTGGTTTAAGGTTCGGATTAGTTGTCAAGCCGTTGGCTGGTTCGGAGTGGTTTGGTCTCAGTTGGTCCCTTGCTATGGGGAGGTTGAAGGCTAGTGTGTGCTCGGTGGGGCCGCTAGTGTCGATCATCTGTGGCCATAGCAAGTGGGTTTGGAAGATCTCGCCTGAGTCACCCTAAGGACCGAACTTGGTGTTATTTACTGGGTGTAATACGTGCAACCACATGTGCCAGTGTGGGATGGCCTCAGCCTAGTACGGGGAAAAGGGATCTGACCCTGCATTATTGGAGGGCAAAGAGGATTGGATGCACTTGTGGTGTCGGTGCATTCTAGGGACTTTCTTGTCGAGGCATCGAAGGAAAGTTTACCCAATACAACGGTAATGCCTACTACAGGGAGGTCGTGGGCTAGTGGGTGCCTATGGGAACCACTGGCGGCCTCTGTGGCTGTAGTTGGGAATGCACGTTACCGGGCCGGTGCAGGATTAGAACTCCAATCTCTCGAAAGGTTACATCCTTTGTCTAGCAAATCGGGTACTTCGGTATCGCGAGGCATGGATGACATGATTGCTAGAACGTGTCATGTGGGTACAGATGTCTGATCTCTGCAGAGATAAATAAACTAATCGATTAGCCGTGCTCACGGTCATGAGCAGCTTGGAAAGTATTATCAAGTATAGATTTTGGGTCTGGGTTGACTTCTGGGAAAATGGGTTTCGAGGCTAGACTGTGTTGGCCGGGTGTGTGTTTGGATCTTGGGTTCGGATAAGGTGCAGGTGGTTGGTTGTTTTGGTGAAAGGAATGGTTGGATGGTTGATTTGGTTAATGGTTTGTCTATTATTAATTGTTTGAAATGTTTTCTTCAGCTTCTTTTGTAAAAATGCGAATGTGAATCTATTATCATATTGCAAGCAAAATCTGCTTTGTGCTCAAAAGACTAGTGTAGTAACCTATTAATCATTGATTTAACCTACATTTTATATGTATACATTCCATACACTAAAGTCTTGCGAGTACATACGTGTACTCACCGTTTGCTCTAACGGACTTTGGTCAGAAGGAGAAGAAGCAGGTAATGATGCAGATGTACCGGACGAGTCGCAGTTCGCTGATGACGCTGACGATTCCGCTGGGGCTTAGCTGGTTTCCTTCCGGTCGATTGCACGAGGGTGGAGGCACACTGCGTGTTCTTCTTTTGGAGTTTCCGCTGGCGTTGGACGATTCTTTTGGACTTGTGCCGGCTGTAGGCCGAGACTTGTAAAGTTAAACTAATGTAATAACGTTACCTTTCATGTGTAATATATTTACTCTTGCATAGTTGAGACCTGTCTTGTATGACAACGCGTGGGTACTTGGGCTCTTGATCCAGGAACCAAGATAATGCACGCGATTGCGGAAGCTTCGAGTTGGGATCAATCGGTTGGCATGTACACTCCTCATGAGTTTTGCCGATTAATTGGCCCCAATCCGAGTCTGAGTTGGTTTAGAGGTCGAGAGGCGTTACGGGTTGCATTAATCTTACGTCCGATGCAACAAGAATGACCGCATTGCTAATCGATTCTCGAGCCCCCACGACCGCCGAGCCATTCGGCTGAGCGGTGATGACGCCAGCGATGATGTCATCCAGTGGGTACCACGTGTTAGTGACACGTGCGCCCATGGACCGGGTCCACGGTGGACCAGACCTGAACCGTGGACCGAGTCCATGGACCGGATGACGCAATGCTGACGTCATAATTCGATTTTCCTTTAGAAAAATAATTCGGTGGAAATTCAAATCCCTCACAGACGTCATAATCGGATTTTTTCAATAGAAAAATAAATGAATTAATTCTGTTTATTCTGTTTATTTGATTTTTCAAACTTCAAACGCTTATAACTTTTGCATTTTAATTCCGATTTGGGTGATTCCAATTTCTAAATTTTTATAAAATTGAGATCTACTTAATAGTAAATTTTATTTAATTTTTGGATATGAGTTTTCCTCTGTTTCTATTTATTTAATTGATTTTTCAAACTTTGAACAGGTATAACTTTTGCGTTCTAACTCCGATTTGGACGATTCAAATTTGGGAAAAATTTATAAAAAATGTGCTCTCTCTGTTTATGACTTTTATTTGAATTTTTGGACACTTTTGTCCACTGTTTGATTATTTATTGCTATTTGCACGCGTTACGAGTAGACGTTCAAGTGCTCGAAGGCTACGAAGGTGAAGTTTTGACCCAAGAGCCAGCTCAAGACAAGGAACAAATACTTTTTGAATGCAAGTTATGCTTTGATCATATTGCTCCTATTTTTGAAAATTAGTTTGATTTAAATTATTGCATGCTAGTTTAATTAGAAATTGTTTTAATTATTTCTGGGAATTAGATAAATGCCAAATTGCAGTATGACACCTTGACTATTTAATTATGTGCCATGAACCCTTGTCACCCTAGTTGGGGATCATATTAGTTGGTCATTATTAAATTGACAACATTGGGTATTTAGACCGTTGTAGTATATTGCTTCGACCTGCTATGTACACATGACATGATTTTGGACAATCAAATGTTAATATTGACTTAATGAGATATTGAACCTTGTTTTTGAGAAGTATCATGTGTTGTGATGTTGATGATGGCACGTGGTGCATGGTAATCAACTGGATTTGATAAATAGATTTAGACCGAGGCGAGTGGCAAGAATGATCGGGTGGGCCATGTGTGACACTACGGAATGGCGACTTTATAGATTGTGAAATTAGAGAATAAAACCTCACAGTATGAGGTTAAATCGCGTTTTCGGGCCGTTTTCGGGAGTTTGGGCCTTGCTGGGCCGATTTGGGCCTTAGGGGAGACCCCACATGGGCCAAAAGTGGAGTTTTCCGGCCCATGTGGGGGAGAGAGGCAGCAATACCCTCTCATGCGCCCACCCTTGTGCCCTAGTGCGCCCCGCTCCCCTCTCATCCCCTAAACCGCCACCCCCCTAGCTGCCCTTCCCCCTTGCGCCACCTTCCCCTCCCTCTCCTCTCCACCTCCCTAGCCGTCCTAGGGGAGATCCTCACCCCTCCACCCCACTGTCCTCTCCATTGGGAAGCTCCGCGACGAGGGGATCCGGCGGATTCAGAGCGAGGAAGGAGATCGGGAGAACCGGGAGAAGTAGATTCGCCGTTCGTCGATTCGTCGTTCGTCGGGCGAAGGTATGGCGATGGGTAATCTCTTGGTGGGGTGGATTAGGTTCTGTGTTAATGGGGATTTTGGTGCTATTAGATCAAAAAATGGTGCTGCAAATTGATAGAATCGATGAAAACTAGAGTTTGCATGGTGTTTTGTTTCGGGTAGATTGGACGTCCGACCTAGGGTTTGAGTTTTCTCAATTTTATAAGCGTTTTCTGGTCGTCCGTATGTTGAGAAAGTTGCATATAATTTCAATACCTTTCAGTGGACACTAAGAACGCGTAATTCCGATGAGCCGTTTGAAAGTTATGGCTGTTTTACCGAATGTGTTCAAAACTATGACGAGATTGGGACAGATTAGGTTGATCTGTAGATTAGACAATTTTGGGGGCCGAATAAGTTTTTCCCAATACTTAGAAAAAGCTAGGAAATTTCCTAAGCTTTGAGAAAATGTACTCGTTTACTTAATTTGGAGTCATAGAACTCAAGTTATGCTACGGTACATGGAACGGCAGTTTGAGGTTCTAGAGTTGACCTCGGTCCAGAGAGCTCGCTTTGTGACCTTCCAGCTGATGGGCCAAGCAGATATCTGGTGGGAGGGGGTTCTTGCTGCTAGGGCCCCTGCTCTTGGACCGATCATCTGGGAGGACTTTGTGGCTCGCTTCCGAGCCAAGTTCTACCCAGAGTATTTCCTTGAGAGGATGGAGCATACTCTGACGACTATTTCCCAGGGAAAGAAGTTAGTGGAAGAGTATGAAGAGGAGTTCAACAATGTGGTGCGCTTCGTACCGGCTGTGACAGCCGATGACAGGGAGAAGGCGAGGAGGTTCCGTAGGTGCCTCAACCAGGAGTTCAGAGTTGTCATGGGGGCGACTGTCCCTCGTGACTTCTGCTCCGTGGTGGAGCAGGCGAAGGGTATGGAGCTCGAGTTGGAGCTCTCTAGGGATAAGAAAAACCCTAGTGGTTCTGGGGTTCCCGCGGTCCCGGGCGGGGGCCAGAAGAGGACCTTCGGTGGAGGAGGTGGGTCTTCTCAGCGACCCACCTTCAAGAAAGTTCAAGGGGGGACATGGCTCCTCCTCAGGGGCTAAGATGAAGCTGCCCCAGTCGACTTCCTCGCGGGTGGCTGTTCATCCTGTGCCTGGGCAGGGCATGATTTGTTTCAAGTGCGGTGGTGAACACCGTGCTGCGCAGTGTGTTTGGTCCGGGGTTTGCAACCACTGTGGCAAACCCGGCCATATGGAACAAGTCTGCCGGATGAATCCCGGTAGCATCATCAAGTGGGAGACGGTGCCTTCTCCTCCCACTCCAGCGGCATCTTCCAGAGGGTCGGTGCACATGATAGCGACCCCTGCTCCCCAGTCGCCCTCTGTTTGGGCACCACCGGCGGCCTACTGGTGCCCGCAGCCGTCGGCTCCTCCTCAGTTACCTCCACCGCCCCCAGCCTTGTTGGGGCATCAGCTGGGTGTCGGGTCTCCCGCTGCTGCGGCGCTGCCGGGAGTGTACGTCTTGCCGACCGCCGAGTCAGCCGGGCATCCAGAGATGCTTTCAGTTGATGCCTTTGTTTTGTTTGATTCCGGAGCATCCTATTCTTTCGTGTCGTCGGAGTTTGCTAGTAGAGCTATGTTGGGAGTTCAGCGGATTTCTGATTCTGTGATAGTCAATTCTCTGGGGGGTCTGATTGATACTTCTTTGGTTTGCCCGGGTTGCACTATTGCCATTGATGATGGGGTTTTCTTTGCCAATCTTATGGTGATTCAGTTGGCTCCTTTTGATGTCATTCTGGGCATGGACTGGTTGCATCAGTACCGTGCCAGGATCTGTTGCTTTTGGAAGACTAACTACCTTGCAGGCCCCGTCAGGGGTGGAGTTGACCTTTCAGGGTGGTATACCTTCCAGTTCCATCTTTACTTTGGCTAGTCTGTATTCTGGTCGCCGTTTGAGGTAGTTGGGTTTTCTCATGGCTATTTCAGAAAAGCCATCTTCTTCAGTAGCAATTGAGAGATTCCTGTGGTGAAGGAGTTTGTTGATATGTTCCCTGATAAGTTGCCTGGTTTGCCTCTAGTAAGGAGTGTGGAGTTTCGAATTGATCTTTTTCCTGGCACTCGACCTATTTCTATCTCCCCATATCGCCTGGCTCGTCCTTTTCAAGACGAGATGAAAAAGCAATTGGAGGATTTGTTGGCCAAGGGTTTTATTCGGCGCAGTGTGTCGCCATGGGGAGCACCTGTCCTCTTCGTTTCAAAGAAGGATGGTAGTTGGCGTATGTGCATTGACTATCATGCTCTCAATCAAGTGACCGTCAAGAACAAGTATCCATTACCTCGCATTGAGGATCTGTTTGACCAACTGAAGGGAGCAAAGGTGTTCTCCAAGATTGATCTTCAGTCTGGTTACAATCAGATTCGTGTGAGGGACCAGGACATTGAGAAGACTGCTTTCTCCACTAGGTATGGGCATTATGAATTTAAAATTATGTATTTTGGACAAACTAATGCTCCTGCTGTCTTTATGGAGGCGATGAACAGTATGCTACACAAGTACCTTGATGAGTTTGTGGTAGTGTTCATCGATGACATTCTGGTTTACTCTAAATCAGAAGAATAACATGAGCAGCATTTGAGGCTTGTGCTGAGTACATTGAGGGAGAATCAGTTCTTTGCTAAGTTGAAAAAGTGCGAGTTCTGGATTTCAGAAGTGGGTTTTCTTGGCCACATCATCAATCCAGAGGGCATATTTGTAGATCCTAGCAAAGTCTCAGCAGTTTTGGACTGGAAGAGGCCTTCCAATGTTAAAGAAGTGCGCAGTTTCCTTGGGTTGGCTGGCTACTATCGGTGTTTTGTGCAGGATTTCTCTATCATTGCTAAGCCCCTTTCTCAGTTGACCCAGAAAGGGATGAAATTCCAGTGGACTACGGAGTGTGATCATGGTTTTTGCACTTTGAAGGAGAAGTTAGTGACTGCTCCTGCTCTTACCCTTCCCGAGCCGGGGAGGCGTTTCACTGTCTATTCTGATGCTTCACGTTTGGGACTTGGTTGTGTGCTCATGCAAGACAGCAAGGTGATTGCTTTTGCATCGAGGCAATTGAAAAAGAATAAGCAGAATTATCCCACTCATGATCTTGAGCTAGCCGCGGTGGTGTTTGTATTGAAAATTTGGAGGCACTATTTGTATAGTGAGTCTTGTGATATCTTCACTGATCACAAGAGCCTTAAGTACATCTTTACTCAGAAAAATTTGAATTTGAGGCAAAGGAGGTGGCTAGAATTGATAAAGGATTATGACCTCATTATCCAGTACCATCCAGGCAAGGCAAATGTGGTGGCTGACGCTCTCAGTCGCAAGACAATGCCCCCTGTCATTGATTGTCTTGTTGCTGATTTTGAGCAGTTGGGAGTCTCTTACTGCTTTGCGGGGACCGTGCAAGCTGAAACTCAATTTATTCTTGAGTTAGTGATCCCCGAGCGTGTGCGGGAAGCACAACAGCATGATCGTTTGCTCCAACAGGTGAGGAAACGCCTTGAGGATGGCAAAACTGGGGACTTTTCCATTGATGATGTGGGAGCTTTGAGGTTTCAGGGTCGCCTTTGTGTACCTCAGAAATCCCAAGTCAAATAGGATATCTTGAAAGAGGCTCATCGGACCCCGTATACGGTCCAACCTCGGGAGACCAAGATGTACAGGGATTTGAAAAAGAAATTCTGGTGGAAGAGGATGAGAGTTGATATTGCCAAGTACGTGGCCTCTTGTGGGATTTGTTAGAAGATTAAGGCTGAACACAAGCGCCCCGCTGGTATTTTGCAGCCATTGGAGATCCCTGTGTGGCCTTGGGATGACATTTATATGGATTTCGTGGTTGGCCTACCTCGTACTTCACAAGGGAAGGATGTTGTTTGGGTTGTGGTGGACCGTCTTAGCAAGTCTACGCATTTCATTCCTATCCGCACTATCAATTCAGCGAGCGAGTGGGCTCCCATCTATGTGCGGGAGATTGTGAGACTGCATGGTGTACCCAAGATGATTGTCTCTGACCGGGATGCGAAATTTGTCTCAAAATTTTGGGAGAGTTTGCAGAGTGCTTTGGGTGCACAGCTTCGCCTTAGCACCGCTTTTCACCCTCAGACTGATGGGCAATTTGAGCGTACCATTTAGACTTTGGAGGACATGCTCAGGGCCTATGTGATGGCGTGGAAAGGTAGCTGAGAAGATAAATTGCCTCTGGTAGAGCTTGCTTACAATAACAGCTATCATTCCAGCATCCGGGCTGCTCCTTATGAAGTGTTGTATGGCCGGAAGTGCAGATCGCCGCTTTGTTGGGATGCAGTGGGAGAGAGAGCGGTCCTTGGACCGGATTGGGTTCAGCAGACTGTTGATCGGGTGGCAGAGGTACGGCAGAACCTTCTTGCATCTCAGAGTAGACAGAAAAGCTACGCTGACGTGAGAAGGCGAGATCTAGAGTTTGTGGTGGGTGATTGTGTGCTCTTGCGAGTATCTCCCACCAAGGGTGTGGTTCGTTTTGGCACTAAAGGGAAGCTCAGTCCGAGGTATGTTGGGCCATTCCCTATCTCAGCTCGAGTTGGTTAGTTGGCCTATCGCTTGGAGCTACCAGAGTCGATGCACGGAGTCCATAATGTATTCCATGTTTTGATGCTGAGGAAGTACTTGCATGACCCATAGTTGGTGGTTTCGTTGGAACCATTAGTGCTTGATCAGGACCTCACCTTTGAGTCCCGCCCTGTGAAAATTCTGGGGTATTCGGAGCGAGTTTTGAAGAGCAGGACGCTCAAGTTTGTTAAAGTCCTGTGGTCGCATCAGACTGAGAGGGAAGTGACTTGGGAGCTGGAGTCTCATATGCGCGAGAAGTACCCCAAGCTTTTCACCTTAGGTATGAAATGTGAAGCTTAGCTATCTTTTGTTTTGCCTAGTTGCGTAGTGGCGTGTCTTGGATTCGAGGGCGAATCCTGTTGAAGGGGGGAGAATGTGACACTATGGAATGGCGTGACTTTATAAATTGTGAAATTAGAGAATAAAACCTTACGGTATGAGGTTAAATCGCGTTTTCGGGCCGTTTTCAGGAGTTTGGGCATTTCCGGGCTGATTTGGGCCTTAGGGGGGACCTCACATGGGCCAAAAGTGGAGTTTTTCGGCCCATATGGGGGGCAGAAATACCCTCCCATGCACCCCCTTGTGCCCTAGTGCGCTCCCCTCCCCTCTCATCCCCCAAGCCGCCGCCCTTCCCCCTTGCGCCACCTTCCCCTCGCTCTCCTCTCCACCTCCCTAGCCATCCTAGGGGAGATCCTCACCCCTCCACCCCGCTATCCTCTCCATTGGTAAGCTCCGCGACGAGGGGATCCGGCGGATTCGGAGTGAGGAAGGAGATCGGGAGAACCGGGAGAAGTAGATTCGCCGTTCGTCGATTCATCGTTCGTCGGGCGAAGGTATGGCGATGGGTAATGTCTAGGGGTGGATTAGGTGCTGTGTTAATGTGGATTTTAGTGCTGTTAGATCAAAAGTTGGTGCTGCAAATTGATAGAATCAATGAAAACTAGAGTTTGCATGGTGTTCTGTTTCGGGCAGATTGGACGTTCGACCTAGGGTTTGAGTTTTCGCACTGTTAGAAGCGTTTTCTGGTCAGCCGTATGTTGAGAAAGTTGTAGATAATTTCAATAGATTTCAGTGGACACCAATAACGCATAATTCTGATTAGCTGTTTGAAAGTTATGGCTGTTTTACCGAACATGTTTAAAACTGTGACGAGATTGGGACAGATTAGGTTGATCTATAGATTAGACAATTTTGGAGGCTGAATCAGTTTTTCCGAATACTTAGAAAAAGCTAGGAAATTTCCTAAGCTTCGAGAAAATGCACTCATTTACTTAATTTGGAGTCCTAGAACTCAAGTTATGCTGCGGTACATGGAGCGGCAGTTTGAGGTTCTGGAGTTGACCTCGGTCCAAAGAGCTCACTTTGTGACCTTCCAGCTGAAGGGCCAAGCGGATATCTGGTGGGAGGGGGTTCTTGCTCCTAGGGCCCCCGATCTTGGACCGGTCACCTGGGAGGACTTTGTGGCTCGCTTTCGAGCCAAGTTCTACCCAGAGTATTTCCTTGAGAGGATGGAGCATACTCTGACGACTCTTTCCCAAGGAAAGAAGTCAGTGGTGCGCTTCGTGCCGGCTGTGGCAGCCGATGATAGGGAGAAGGCGAGGAGGTTCCGTAGGTGCCTCAACCAGGAGTTCAGAGTTGTCATGGGGGCGACTGTCCCTCGTGACTTCTGCTCCGTGGTGGAGCAGGCGAAGGGTATGGAGCTCGAGTTGGAGCTCTCTAGGGATAAGCAAAACCCTGGTGGTTCTAGGGTTCCCACGGTCCTGGGCGGGGGCCAGAAGAGGACCTTCGTTGGAGGAGGTGGATCTTCTCCACCTTCAAGATGTTCAAGGGGGGACAGGGCTCCTCCTCAGGGGCTAAGATGAAGCCGCGGTATCGGACACTGCTCGGGGATTACAGTCAAGGGTTAGACTTTCATGAAAACAACTTGGACTTGAAAAGTTTGGTTGGGTAGTGATAACGTTGATGGAAATGTGAATTAGGAAAGGGAAAGTATTTATTTATGTCCTGGAAAAGTTATTGATATTACATTTGGTTTTACAGCTTTCGAATCTACTTATGCTACTGGTTAAATGCTGTTCCGCTGCAAGTGAACCATGAAACATTCCTTTGTACTAAGACATGCATGTAGAATATTAGTTTGCATTCTGTGCATGACTTGTTGAGTACCAAGTACTCACCACTTGCAACTACAACATCAGTTGAAGAAGAAGCTATACCTACTTTGGGGGAGCTTCATGAAGATTCGGCTAACTAGGGAGCGAGCCCAGTCAGTTGCCTGTGGTATACTGGATGGCGCCACGTTGATGCTTTTATTCCGCTGCAGTTTATTTCCTTTAATAAGTTTTCGCCCTACGTGGCGTATCTTTGTAACTTGACCATAAGGTCGAGCAACCAGTTTGGTTATTTTAAATAAAGTACTTGTGGTTACGTCAAGTATGATTGTGATATTTACCGATGTTGAGACTGTGTGCATTGTCAGGCTAACGCCCAGCCCTTCTCTTCGCTCAAAGGGCCTAGGGACTCTGCTTTGGGTAGGGCTTAGGGGCTCGCCTGGACGGGCGAGGGTCTCACTTTTTCCTTCGTTTCGAAGGCTCTGAGCTCCGCTCCGAGTAGGGCTAAGCGCAATCGACAAAAGACTTGATCGGGCCAAAAAGTCTCACCCACTCTATCGCTCCGAAAACACACCGCTTCGTACTAAGCGGAAATTCGCAAACACCGAATCAGGCTAATGTCTTATACATCTATCTACCCTAAGCATTCGCACATTTCCTAGCAAGAATTCAGTCGAAGATATTTGAAACTTTACCGCTATACTATTTTTTTTGCTCCAAAGCAATAATTTAGGTCTACATTCTACTAAATCCCGCAAAATACATCGAGCGTTTTGGGCAATCCCGAACACAGTCATACAAGCCATCAAATCCTAAGCTAACGTTGCAAACCAGGGCTGCATCGCGTTGCTAAGCACAGCCCTATTATCAAACTGAGAAGGTACGAGTATAAACAAAATTTAAGGAAGCAAGAGAAGGGACAAGCCCTGGTGAGAAAGCCATGACAAATAGCTATATGGCGCCGTTCAACAAAAGTCCCAACGCACATATGATAAAGGATTTAAACGCGATGAGCATGAATCAAAGCCTCGACAAGGGCATCCTTTACCTCCCACAACTTCAGAGCGATCCCAACCAAAATGTTGAGGTTGGCCAGATCACGCACGAGGGCTTCTTCTTCTGCTAGCTCGGCCATAGCAAGATCGAAGTCCGCCCAAAGCCCCGCGATGAAAGCTTTGTGACCACCTGGCACTGGAGCTTTGTCGAGGACTAGGGCATCGTCTCCAAAGTCGAAGACAAGGACAGGAGCCCCCTCCACATCAGGCGCCGGTGGAGCGTTTGTGTCGGGACCCGAATTTGCAAATCCGGACCCTCTGTGTATTCAGCACTAGTCCAGGATCACGCTAGTGCACACAGTCTCAACATCGAAAAAATATCACAATCATACACATCGATAGTAACATAGTACTTTAATTAAGATAACCAAACTGGTTGCTCGACCTTATGGTCAAGTTACAAGAGTACGCCACACAGGGCGAAAACTTATTAAGGAAATAAATTGCAGCGGAATAAAAGCATCAACATGGCGCCATCCAGTATACCACAGGTAACTGACTGGGCTCGCTCCCTAAGTAGACGGCTCCTCCTGAAGTTCTTCCTCCAAAGCTGGCGTCGCTTCTCCTTCAACTGATGTTGTATTGTGGCAAGGGTGAGTACTTGGTACTCAGCAAGTCATGCACAAAATGCAAACTAATATTCTATATGCATGGCTTATTACAAAGGATAAGCTAACAGGTACATTTGCATTAAAACAACAGTAAACAAGTAGCATAAGTAGATTCGAAAGCAGTAAATGTAAAGGGTTATATCAATAACTTTTCCGAGAGTTAAGTAAACACTTTTCCTTTCCTAATCCACATTTCCATCAACATCATCATTTAACCCAACCAAACTTTCCAAGTCCAAGTTGTTTTCATGAAAGTCTAACCCTTGACTGTAATCACCGAGCAATGTCCAGTGCTGTGGACACAGCTATTCGAATAGATTTTACACTCTGCAGAGGTTATGCACTTTACCCACAAGATACAGTCAAACACCACAAAGGCGAGTGATCGTAACAAAGCCTTTCGGAAACTGCTAACCACACAAGTGAACCTTTCCGGTTTTTGTCATACACCATCCCTTCTCTTAACAGGGGCGAAGTATGGGACCGACATACCGTTGGACGGGTACCATGCCATAGCTTTGGTACGCTCCCCTTTCAAGCTACACAAAAGGTGTAGTTGACACCCGAGGTATCACATGCAAGTTATTAGTAACTTACTCAACTAGGACCGTCCCACTCCGGTCATTTGGTTGCACGATTGTCTCAGTTCAAAGGCTTGCAAGGTTAAGTCCTTAGGGTGACCAGGGCAAGACTACCCGAAGAACCAAATCATCCTTTCCGATGCCACACCTGGTCCACCCGATCATTCTTACCACATGCCCCGGTCCAAATCTATTTATCAAACCCCAGTTGATTACCATGCACCACGTGCCATCAACATCATTGTTAAGAACACATGACACTTTTCCAAAACTGGTTCTATATCTCATTAAGCCAATATTAGCATGTAATTGTCCAAAACATTTCACGTGGCAAGGCTAAGCATACTACATCGGTCTAACTACCCATGTTGCCAATTTAATAATGTCTAACTAATAATCTACAACTAGGGTGACAAGGGGTCATGGCACATAATTAATAATCAAGGTGTCATAGTGCAAAGCTGGCATTTAACTAATTTCCCAAAATTAATTAAAGCATTTTCTAAATAAACTAGCATGCAATAATTTAAATCAAAATAATTTCAAAATGGGATCAACATGGTCAAAGCACAACTTGCCTTCAAAATGTATGTGCTCTTGGTCCTGGGCTGGCTCCTGGGTAAACACTTCACCTTCGAAGCCTTCTGGCACTTCAACGTCTAATCGTAACGCGTGCAAATAGCAATAAATAAATAAAAAGTAGGCTAAAAGTATCCAAAAATTCAAATAAAGTTCATAAATAGAGAGAGCACATTTTTATAAATTTTTAGAAATTTGAA
This sequence comes from Rhipidocladum racemiflorum, assembly GCA_036346355.1. Taxonomy (NCBI): domain Eukaryota; kingdom Viridiplantae; phylum Streptophyta; class Magnoliopsida; order Poales; family Poaceae; genus Rhipidocladum; species Rhipidocladum racemiflorum. Next base: position 42,062,544 of record CM070573.1, read on the forward strand.
TCGTCCAAATCGGAGTTAAAATGCAAAAGTTATAATCGTTTAAAGTTTAAAGAAACTATTAATTAAATAAAAACAGAGAAAAATTCATTATCAAAAATTAATTAAAATTCATATTTGAGTAGGTCTCAATTTTATGAAAATTTAGAAATTTGAATCACTCAAATCGGAGTTGAAACGCAAAAGTTATAAGCGTTTTAAGTTTGAAACTATATTTAAAATCAATAAACCGAATTAAATAAATAATTTCTTTTTCGGAAAATGATTTATTGCGTCAGCATGACACGTGGACCAATCATAAGCCACCACGTCGCCTCGGGTCCATGGACCCGGCGCATGGCTCAGCTCGGTCCATTGTGGACCCGGTCCACAGGCACGTGTGCCTCTGACATGTGGGACCCCCCTACTGACGTCAGCACTGGCGTTATCGCGGCTCGGCCGAGGGCGCCTGACATGCGGGCCCCACCGTGACATCAGCATGACTTCATCCGTGACGTCATGGTGCCATTGGGCAGCCGCTGACACGCGGGTCCCACGCTGACGTCACGCGCTTACGCCAGCGGCGACCGGGCGCGGCAGCGCTGACCGCGCCGGTCCAACTTCCAGACACGTGGCTTGATCTGGACCGTTGATTTGAAAATCAACGGTCCAGATTGGATCTGGGCCACGCACGTTGTGGACAATGTGGCTGATCTGGGCCGTTCGATTTGGGTCGGACAGTCCAGATCCGATCGGGTTTCACCGCGTCGGGGGAGGGTGACGCGGCATGTCCCGGTGGCCGACACGTGGCTAAATCTACGCCGTTTGATTTCGATTGAACGGCTGGGATCTACCCGAGCACGGTGCGGTTACGGCTACGTGGCTCAATCTCGTGCGTTGGATCTAAATCCAACGGCTGAGATTGGATCTAAATGCCGCAACGTGGATTTCCTTGCGGTGACGTGGACGAACGTGGGTCGTCGGATCTTGATCTAACGGCTGAGAATAGATCCAAAACCGAAACGTGTAAAATTACCTCCGGCGACATGGACGAATCTGGGCCCTCGGATCTTGATCGGACGGTGGAGCGAGCTCGCGGTTCCAGTGATGTCGCGGCGGAGCTGTGGTGGCCGGAGTTGGGGACGACTACCTAGCCAACAGCGTTTCCGTGCGTCTCCGGCGAAGTGGGTGGTATCTCCAGGTGCGCCTCGTCCTTGCGGTTCCGGATCTGGGTTCGGTGACGACGGAGGACGGCGGACGGTGGCGGAAACAGCGCGAAACCGCGGCGGAACGCACAACCAACTATGGCGAGCTCTAGCGGCGCAACCACGGCGGCTCGAGCTCGGTGAGTTAGGGCTACGGGTGCGCACGGGAGAGAGGAACACGGTGGCGACGGCGGCGCTTTAAATAGGGGCCTCGACTTCCGTGAAAATCGCGGAGAACGAGGCCCACCCGGCTGCGGTGGCGGAATCCAAATCCAATTCGGATTGGGTGACGTGGCGCAACGAGGGCCGTTGGATCGAGATCCAACGGTCATGCGGTTAGGGTTCGGTTGGCTCGGGTTGGACTCGAACGCGGCTCGGGTCGGGTTCGAGTCAGACTCGGGTCAGGCTCGGGTCGGAGGAACAGTACTAGACCCGAGTTGGATTTTCCAGCGATTAAATATTCAAATTAATTTCCAGAAATTCATTTAATTCAAGAAAAATAGCAAAATACTCATAAAAATTCTAGAAAATATTTTAGGGCATTTGGGACTCAAATAAAATATTTCCAACAAAATTTTATTTGAAAAATTAAATTCTTTAATTATTTCAAAAGGAAATAAATTCAAATTAAATCCAAATAAATCCCAGAAAATTCCAAAAATTCTCAAAAATGCCAAATCTCATTTGTATTCATGAAAAGCAAAAATTGGGGTGTTACAGTTTGCCATGGGCAGCTCCTCACCAGGGCCAAGGAAAAGGTTGTCTTCGTCCATGGGATCCGGTGGAACGTTGGCCATCGAAGATATAACTAAGATAGAATCAGAAAGCGAGCACCTGCTTTGAAACCAGCAACATGGATATATGTTCAAAGCAAAGAAGGCGAAAGGCCTAGGTTTAATTCGGGCGTGGGAAGCCAAGGCGTCCTCACGCCCCCCCCCAAGAATCAAACTAAACCATTTATCTCTTGAGTTTTACCACTAACAACCAGGACCCCATGAGGGACACCCAAATATTCCTCAGGCAGAAAGGTGCGCGAAGCGAACAAACATACGTCGGTATTCAACACACTGAAAGGTTTGATTCATGTAGATATGAAAGTCTCTCGTGTAAAAGCAAACAAGCTAAGAAGGGGACAGCTTCTCTTTGCCCTTCGTCGAGTCACGCATTGCGGCACGGGCTCGGCGCACTGACTCCCTTGCAGCCATATCACCGTGCTGTCTCCAAAAATCCGACATGAAGCTCGAGGACAACCGGGACGCAGCGGATGAAGGCTTCTCGGACGGAGGAATATCACCGAACCCAGGCGACAACGAGGCAGCTGAGGAGAAACCAAAATGCTCGCTAACGTGTGTACACCCTTTCGCTTCAAGCAATTTAGCGTTTTAACAGAGCCCAGCCTCGCGCAGTGATCGCCAAAGGTTACCGCCGAGTCTCCAAATATCTTAGTAGACTTCCTAAGGAAATTGGTACCCTCCAAATTAGACGAAGGAACACGGCTTGGGGCTGCCTCGATCCCGAATCGAGGAAGCTGTTGCAGAAAAGCTTCGGTTGCCTCATGAACTCCGGAAGTTATAGATTCCACCTCTTTCCGGATTGCTTCGTAATGTTCCTCCTCTTGTTGAGTATTGCGAAGATGCATTTGAGCTTCGCTCCGTGCCGTCGCAAGCTGTGAAGGGAATTCCTCCACCTGTTTCTTCAGTATTTTATGGCCTTCCTCCGCCACCGCTAAAAGATTTTTTAGCTCTTCAATGCGGTCTTCTTTTTTCTTCTCATTCCGTTCAGCTACCATACGAGCTTGTTCCGCCTCGGTGAGACGGCTCCGCATTAGGGAAACCACTCCTTCGAGTTTGGCATTTTTTGCTGCCAAATCTTGGCTCTGAGACGCTTCGACTTGTACCTTAGCCAACGATTCAAAGGAAACTCGAAGCGTCTCCGCCAAGCGGACCTTTTCTGCCTCCAGCTCCGTCACTTGTTTCTTTGCTGCTTCGCATTCATGAACCCCCTTGTTATACTTGTTCAAGTAAGACGGAAATAGACGGGTCATCTCCGAAGCAACAACGGACCCCTAAAAAAACCCGTGAGATAAGAAAACCACAGACAAAAACACGAGATGAGAAATACCTTCAAATGGTGATCCAAGGATATTTCGCAAAGAGAGAGGTCGTCGACTCCTTCGAATAGTGCCACAGATTTACTGTATGGAGAGAAAGCTGAGCGCATCCTCTTCAAAGCCGGGTCCTCCGCAGTCCCCCTTCCAAAATCCGCAGTCGAAAAATCCGACAAGTCAAACCTGATAAAAGGAGGGCTTTTACCACCCCCGAAGGTTAACAAACCTGAGGGTGAAGCTCCTCCTCCCGAAAAAGGAACATCTTGGGAGTAAGGTCCGGGGACCCTTGCTCCCTCGCCTCCGTAAGAATCAGAGGAGCCAAAGATACCCCTATCTGAACCTGCTCCGATGGCCTCAACGCTTCCGTCGCTCCCACGTCATCACCCCCTGCACCGACCTCGTCAAATCCTGATAGGATGTCACATCCTAACGAGCTGGCAGGAAAAGTGTCAGGGGTAAGACCTTCTACCCCAAGGGGGGTGTCCGGAGTAGAAACGTTTAACCGAAGGCTACAGACCCCCGCGGCCGGCGGGTCTCCCACCTTACCCGCGGGGGCGTGTGTTTCCTCCACCACAGGGCCAACTGCATCTCCGAACGGCCCTTGCATGCCCCTCGGGATGGGGGTATTGCCTTCATCATCATCAACCAAATCAATAACGTCTGCCCCAGGAATCGCCAAAAATGAATATCCCAGAGACTGTTCCCCGCCAGCACATGCATCAACGGAGAGGTCGGAGGCAAGAGCTGTGGAAGCAATACCCGCCGTAACTGAGATGGGTGTTGCCTCGGGCCGGCTCGCCTCCGAGACAGGGTCAAGAACAGGGGGAAGGGCAGCTAGCTCCACCCCGGTCGGAGGACCTGGCTCCTTAGTAGAATCCAACCCTGGCACAGAACCTGAAATAGGAGGCAAACTAGGTGATCCATCTTCTGTAACTAAGGGCAGCGCTTCAGAAGGTCCCGTAGCATGAGCGAGATCGGAGGTGGACAGCGGTGCAAGAGACGTTGCGGCCACGGAACCAGAGGAGTCACCCTCATCACTAGACTCTTCGTCATTCCAGTCTTCCTCCTCATGTCATCCCCTTCTAGGCCTCCACTCCCACCAGAAGAGGCAATAAATTGAGGCGGAGCAGCACGAGACAACCTAGCCCGCTTCGCTGGGCGGGGAGAACCAGTCGTGCATTTAGGGTGAGGAACCGCTCGATGCCCCCAATCAGGGAAGCAAGAGCTTCGCGTGGCCCCAATCGCGCTCATGGCGGCCTCATATTCAGCCGCCTTGCAAGGTCCGAGGAGCCCATGAGCTAGCCTCTCAGCTGCTCCGCGCCCGAGATCCTGTATCCCCTCGGGTCGGACTATGGTCGAACCCCCAGACGATCGCTCCAGAGTAACGGCAGGGCTCCTCGCCAATGGATCAATGCGGCACAAACAATACTCTTCAACCAAATCATGCATGGAACTCTGGCATCGAAGCGCCTTCAAGTAGTCAAGAAGTTTCACCTCTTCCATCATCGTGTCCCAATGTGGAAACCGAATAGTCTGCACAGGACCCAAAGAAGTGCGCAAAGTAGAATCCGGACCATCTAGCCCCTGGTAATACCAACGATGCATCCAGCCAGACTCCCATTTTCCCTTAGCCGCGGTGACCGGAATTTCTTTCGCTAATGATCTCTTCGTCTGAAAGTTCAGTGAGCCAAAGAAGGATCGATGATCCTCATCGCCTACCCGATGATGCTTTGGCTGCCAGAATGCGTCCTCTACAAGAGAAAATAGGCGACCAGTCAATCTGAACCCACCTGAACGAAATGCCCATTCCAGTACCGCCATTCGAACTATGGCGTTTGGCGTGAGCTGTGAAAGTTCCGCCTGAAAAGCTCGTAGCACAGACCCCACCAGAGGAGAAGCAGGAAATCGAAGCCCAGCCTCCAAAAAAGCGGCAAATACCACCGCCTCGGTGGGTTGCGGTTGAGGGATCTCTTCTTCCCCAGGGGAACGCATGGAGGAGCGAACCACCCCAAAATTTCTGGCCAAAAGATCGAGTTCATCGGAAGTCAAGAGCGAACGCCCCAATGTGGGGGATAATGCACTAGCATCCCTCTTGCTCAAAACTGGCTTCACCGGAGGAACACGTCGAGGGCCCATCAATGGAAGGGTTAACAGCGGCAGAGAAAGAGTAGAACCGATGGGGAAAGAAAACTAAGAGGTGTGAGATGAAACAGGTCCAGCAAAGCTCTCCATCCCCATTGGCTATTGCCCTTATAAAGAAGAAGCCTCATAACTCCCCCCCATCTTTCTTTTCTTCTTTTTCTTTTTTCAACCGTAAATCCACACATGTGGCGTCCATCGCACAAATAGAAAAGACGTATGAACACGCTCAGGAAACCGGACAGCATTGGCGTTGGGTTCGAGATACCATAAAGAGCCCCGGTACCAAATCGACAAGATGGCCCATCCCATAAGCCAACCCTGCCGTACCTGACAACACCAGACCCAATGCCAAAGGCATTAAGAAGGATAAATAACCGCAACTTACCCCGCGTAAAGGGAAAAATGCAAGGTAGACCTTCCTTCGCACTCCCAAAGGGATAAGAGATAATCTTGGACCTTCACTATAACATTGCTGAGGGAGGCATAATGCCAACCCGCAGCCATGAGGGGCTACTGTTGTGGGTCTAACAAACCCCCTTCGGCCCAACCAACTCAATCCTTATAGCATGCGAAGCAAGGCCTACACTTCCACCCGAAGCAAAGCGATAGGAATGGAATATTAATCCCCCCTCCTAGTGAGTGAAGCGAAGCAAAAGCACGGGGGGAGTCGCGAAGGAAGACCCCCTCGCGACCCATATAAATGCAGCCAACAGGATGATCAAGCAAGCCTGATGCCCTGTAAAAGCCTGCAAAGGGATGTCAGGCAGAATCAGATCAACACAGAACCCAGAGGCGTTGGGAATTCTATTTAGGCATTCGGAAAGAATATGAAATGGATGAATATAGAGGAAAAAGACAAATAAAAACTCCACGTCATGGAAACCAGGCCATAAAAGAAGGACAAGTGGCAAACAACTAAAAGTATACTAGCGAAATCCTGTCAGCGTCGGTCGAAAAAGAACCGGCTGGATATGCATTCAAAAATAGTTTTACCCTATTCCCTTCATATAAAAGGGGGAGGAGAGCGTCAAAGAAAGCTCCTCCTGGGGGAAAAAGAAAAACCAAAGAGCTCCAAGAAAAACCTTGGTGGTTCACCGCAACCACAATATATACATATCATTGCTGGCTCACACCAAATCCGGCAGTGATATAAATATTTTATATTCAATATTCTGGCAGTTTTAAAATAACACGAAGAGATTCAGGAGGTCACCCATCCTAGTTAGTATTACTCTCACCCAAGCACGCTTAACTAATGAGTTCTATTGTCGATTTTAACACATTTCCCAAGAGGTCACCCATCCTAGTACTACTCTCGCCCGAGCAAGCTTAACTTCAAAGTTCTTACATGATCTAGTATCGTAGTGTCGGTATGATAGCATTTGAAATATAACGCGTCCCACTCCCCTTAACCTAACAAAGCACCCGAACACTGTTTTTAGTATTATCATATTCCGAATTTACCATGACATGGATTCTCCAAATTTCCTAAGTGTTCGATTTTACTATTAATTGGATGCTTCAAATTTTTGCTAAGTGTTCGATTTTACCATGACTTGGATGCTCTATACCATGAATTGGATGCTCTAAATTTGAAACACTTAGGAAAAATTTGACACATCCAAGTCATGATATTTTACCATGACTTGGATGCTCTATACCATGAATTGGATGCTCTAAATTTGAAACACTTAGGAAAAAATTTGACACATCCAAGTCATGGTATTTTACCATGACTTGGATGCTCTATACCATGAATTGGATGCTCTAAATTTGAAACAATTAGGAAAAATTTGACACATCCAAGTCATGGTAAAATTGAACACTTAGCCAAAATTTGGAGCATCCAAGTCATGGCAAACCTTATCACTGCCGGCTCTACGCATAATCGGCAGTGATAATGTCAAATTACAATCAGATGCGCGGGAAAATACATATCACTACCGGTTAAAGAATAAGCTGGTAGTAAAAGTTCCAATATCACTACCGGTTCTATTTAGAACCGGCAGTGATATGTCACTACCGGTTTTGAGTATAAACCGGTAGTGATAGTTTATTATCACTGCCGGTTGGTTATACCAACCGGCAGTGATACGTTTCCTGGGCAGCGGATCTTACGAACCGGCAGTGATATTTTATCACTAACAGCTCTAGCCCAACCGGCAGTGATATGGCGGCAAGGATTGCCTGTTCTGTACTAGTGTTCGATGCTTTTCCTCCCAATATAAGTTGCACAAATCTAGAAGCAAGTGACTGGGTAAGTAATCACTATCTATCCTTCATTCATGCTTTAATATATGTGCAACTTTCAAAAAGAAAAGCACAAAAGCACCTCTCATCTCTTACACTCGGTGCCAGGGTGTTACAGTTGGTATCAAAGCGGGCTTTAGGTACGTGGTGCATGATCTTAGTGAAATACCATAGGGTCAACTAAAATTTTGATTTGGGATAATCTAGAAACATGGTTTAGGTCAGTACTTTAAAATTTTACCATAGGACAATAACCATAAAAAAACTAGATATAGGTGGGTGAATTAATTTAAAATTTGACACACTTAGAGCACAGTAGGATGGGTAATGGTTCATCATTGCATTACACTTTAATGTTTTATTTGAGCTTTGATGAAGAATATTATGTTTTGATGTTGCTTGATGTTATGATGATGCTTATTCCTATGTGGTTTTATCCTGGTTCGGGCCTCTCACTGGGGAGATAATAACCCTACTCCAACACGGTGAGTTTATATTCTGTGTATTGCCTATGTTCCTCTTTAAAGTGGCCTCCCCTCTCGTACATGCATGAGAGGTATTTATAGGTTACAGGGATATTCTCTTAATTGCAGTCCAAGTAACGGATTATTTGACTGTGGCTAACGTTTGTTGTAACCGAACCTTAATTTATGCCACATGCTCATCGTGGGCGTAACAGCTCCACATCGTGGCGCGATTATTGCTACTCGGGCGTAACCGTCGATCACGACCATCCGACCATGCACCTTGCGGACGAGCTGAGACCGAGAAAGTATGCTCGGACCCCGTGCTCGGGTGCTGAAACCGAGCATTAGTCCCATCCCAGCCGGTCGAACCGAACAACGGAACTGGATGACCACGGGCCATCCTCGGGAACGTCCTCCGAGGGTACATATGGTCTGGTCGGGACTGACTGCCGGGGTACTATGGTAATTATGGAAACTATTCAATCCCCGACAGCTAGCCCCCGAGGGTCACTCAGGGAACCACTTGATGGGGCTTTCCCCTTGAGCCTACTAACTCAATAGAGGGATTGGAGTCTTGTAGTGAATCACTACCACAACATCCGAGCAAGCCTCACCGATGGACGGGCAAAACAGCTCGATCCACGACCAAGGGGAGCTCGGATAAGAGAATGCGAGAAGTTGTTGCAATTCCTTCTTGAGGAACCCTGGCAGCGGTAGTGTGGGCCATTTTTTTAGAAACCACTCCATTATGGGATAGCTTTGGAAACCATGCGTCCATGCGTTGGTTCAGATGTGGCGAACTCTTCACCTGCGCTCGTGCCTTTTGGGTTTCTCGAGTGCAACGACGGGAAAACTTTTCGCTTACCCTCGAATTGTGTATTTAAACGACAGCAAGGGTTCACTTTGTTTACCTTCTTCATTCGAAACTCACGAAATTTTTCATCCCTTGCCTTCGTCTTTCCTTCCGATCTTCTCCCTTGCTCCAAAGGTGAAGTTTGGTGTGAGCAAGACCAACCAACAAAGGCTCAAGTTGCTCGTAAAGCTCGGATACCTCGATGAGGGATCATGGAGGGTCGTGGGCGATGAGCAGGAGCCGCAGTCGCAAGATGGAGAGATTGTCTCCTGCGAGCTATTCTCTGTCAACGGGCTTTTAATGCCGAAGAGTGAGTTCCTTGAGTTGGTGCTTACTCACTGCGAATGTGAGGTCACCAATCACAACCCTAACTCCATCCTTTTTCTTTCCATCTTCTCACACCTTTATGAGGGGTTCGTGGGTGTCTTGCGCCCGGCCAGCCTCTTCTTTCATGTTTACTCCTTGTTCCGCACCGGCACGGCTTCTCTAGCTGGTTGCGTCTATTTTCGCCTCCAGTTCAACCGACCATACGAGTTCCAGAGCTTCACGCTCAAGGACTCCGTGGTAGGGTGGGCCGGTTCCTGGTTCTACCTAAAAAAGGCAGAGGGGAGCTCCGTCTGCTATACCGGAGCAAGGGCTCCGAGCGTTGAGATGCCCCGACCTCTGGTGCAAGCCGAGGAGGAACGGGTGCTCATGACGATCAGTGAGCTCACTAACTTGGGGCTCACTGGTCGAGACATCGCCTGGGATTTCCTCCGGAACCGGGTGACGCCCCTCAGGAGGAGGGACCACCCCTTCTCCAAGATCACCGGGTGGCAAGACTTCACCCGAGAATCTAACTTAGGTATGTCTCGAAACTGAGCTTTTTTACTCTACTAACTAGTGTTGCCTGCGCTCACTACTTTCCTTGGTCGAAACTCAGCCCCACCCAAGAGCTGGGTGGACAAGAGGGTTGCCGAGATGTTTGGCATCCCCAAGGGCAAGGAGCTCGAGGTCGGCCGCCAAGTCTCGAGCAATGTGCTCAAGTGAGGCGAAGCGGTAAGTAATCACTTTATCACGCTCGGGGTACTCCATCCCTAGCAGAGCATGCTCGGGGAACATCGTCCCAAGGATACCGTGCCTGGGGAACAACATCCGGGCGTTCTTCTAACTAGTTTGTTTATTCTTGTTTGACAGGAGAAAATCGCCCTCGAGGCCGCAGTGGCTGCGATCAAGCCGCTGTCGGATGATCTCGGGCCCCTACCCTAGGCGTCAGGACCAAGAGGGTAGCGGGCCGCAAGCGACGTGGCCGGTCGCCATCATCGTCCCCTCCTAGGCACCCGAAGAGGCGAGCCAGCTCGAGCAAGACTCCCCCTCGGCGACACTTGGGGTATGCTGACCGGAGGGAGGTAAGTGAGCTAAAGCTGTGGATGGCCAAGCATACTAGAAAAAACCTGGAGCTGATGGATCATTTGCACTAGCTCGCTGAGAGGGCGAAGAAGGAGGCAATGGCCATGGCGAAGGGACCCGCACGGAAGGAGGAAGTGGAAGGCAAGATCGCTGCCCTCCAGGCCGAGCTTGCGCGGGTGGCCTCAAGCTCAGCGCTTGAACCCGAGGAGGAAGAGGAAGACTTGGTGCCCCTGACCACGAGGCGCCAAATGTCGTTGGGCGCGCCACAGGGGTGCCTGGCGGCAACCCTGACGGAGGTCGACCTGGAGGAGGCCAACCCCAGGGTGGTAAAGGCCAGCCAGGCAGCCGAAGAAATGGCCAAGCTCCTGGCTATAGCCCGAGCTGTTGTGGCGAAGTCCAAGGACCCCGCGGACGAGAAGCTCGAGCAAGGTAAACTTCCGCTCTTTACCTCTTGATCTCTTTTTAGATGCTGTGCTAATCCAACATTGTTATTGCGAGCACAATAGCTAGTAGGGAAATGTAGGATTTTGAGGCCACGGTTGATGACATACTCAATTCTGTAATAAAGAAAGAGCTTGCTCAGGCCGCCGAAGTCGTGGCGTCCGAGGAGACCATGTCCGAGCATGGCGCGGCTAAGGATGCCCACACAATTGAAGCAGAGATCCCCCACATCGTGATCGAGGTCAACTCGGTCGAGGATGTCACGGCCGAAGAGGCCAATCCCGAGGATTTCGAGGAGGTCGAGGCCGATACATCATCACCGAGACCCGAGCTCGGCTGGAGACAAGGTCCAATCCCTGAGCAAGGACGTATCTCTGGTGTTGGGACCTGATGCCCCGGGGGAAGAGCATCCCCAGGATGACATTGCTCCGGTGGAAGTGCATCCATCGGAGCAGATCCTCACGCTGTCGGGCATCGAGGAAACCCGGGGCCAAGAGGAGGAGAAGGAGCCCCCGAGAGAAATGCCTGCTCGGGGGTAAGACGCGAAGCCCGATCCTCACCTGGAGGATCCTGCTAAGCTCTTCCAGAAAGGCCTGCAGGTTCGCCTTCGCTGGGTAAGATAGAAATGTTGTTTAGCTTTTCCTCATGAATCGAGCAAGGATCTAATGCATTTCTTCATGCAGGTGTTCGAGGTGACCATGACAGACTTCAGGGCTACGACTGTCCCCCCCGAGGTCTTGGCCAGGCACAACGCCGAGCAAGATGCCAAGATCGCGGAGCTCGAGCAAAGGTTGGCCGCGCTGAGGTCGTCGGATGAGGAGATTCGGCGCAAGATCAAGGAAGTTGTCTTGGTCTACGAGGATCTCCTTGCGCAGAGTGAGCGAGCAAGGATTGCCCTGGAGGAGACGGTGAATCGGCTGAGCAGCATAAGGAGGAGGCGAAGCGACTTCGCCAGACGGCGAGCGAAGGGCACGAAGCTCAGAGACGGGTCCTCATGTGATGCCTTAGAGCGTCAGAGCGATTCTAGGGTTCCTTTTTCCTGGTTTGTTTCGGGAGGAATGAGGGAAATTTTTGGGGAATTAAATAATTGAAGTTTATGCGGCGTATTAATATTAAATTTGGAGTATTCGGGCTAGAAACAGTGGGCCGAGGAAAACTTGGGCCTGGGCCGGGAATTCTTTTCCCACCTCCACCTCCCCACCCCCCCTAGTGGGCCGGCCCACTTGGGTGCGCCCCCCCCCCCACCATGTGGCCGGCCACCCCCCAACCCTAGGGCGCCTCCCCCATTCCCCCTAGCAGCCGCCACCCCCTGTTCTTCCTCCCTTGCATGGTGGCTCAAGATCCACCACGAAAACGCGAAGGAGAGAGAGCGAGAAGGGGATCCGTGGAGGCGAGGAGTTCGATCAGATTTCCGTTTCGGGGATCGTCGCGTGTTCTTCGTGGGATCTCAAGGGAGAACTCAAGGTAAAATTCCCAATCTTTTACCCCTGTTCTACCTAGGGATTAGGAGTGTATTAGATCTGGTGGTGAGTGGTTTGGATGGATCTTGATGGGGGAGAAGGGTAGATGTTCACGTGGTGCTGTTTTTGGAAGGGGAGATTGTGCAGCGCGGATTGTTTCGCGTTTTACGTGGCATAGAAGATTTTTCCAGCAAAAACCTATAACTAGAAAGTTGTAGATAACGTCGAGATATAGCTTCTGTAATTTTTTCAGAATTTTTGGGGAAGTTTTCTGAGAGTTATCGCTGTTGCAAACCGACGAACAGAATCTTGGAACAGATTTCATCCACTGTGTTGGATGACTGTTTAGGCATATTTAACAGAGGAATTAGAATTTATGATCTTCTGGAAAGTTGTATATCTCGTCAATATCTAGCTCCTGTAATTTTTTTATATTTTTATGTTCTGTGGAAAAAAAGATACGAAAAAGAGAATGGGGATTGCTGCTGTTCGATCCGAACAGATCGGGGTTTCGGTGTTGGAAAAGGGGAACGGGTTGTAGGAATTGCGTGTTTGAGTTGTGTGATCAATTGTGGTGTTATTGCATACTGAAAATATGCTTGTACAGGTGGTGCCCCTTCTGGACGCAACTAGATCCGTCGTCTACGTCGGTAAAGGCAAGTGGAAGTAGTGTTATGGTTGAGCTATACATCGTTGTTTGCATTGCCTTCGTTATATTTCCCGATGACATTAATCATACATGGTTTGATCATTTGCTGGGAAGATTGCAATAATTAGATTAGCAATGTGATAATGTGCTTTGGCTTTGAACCATGAGTAAAGAGAAGAATGATGTTGCCTATTGGTTGAATTGTCTAAATAGTTCATCTCAATGTTATTTGTTTTCTATCCATGTTATATGATGGCATGCAAATATGTGGACTCAATGTGGAAAATTATGAATGAATTTATGCATGAAGCATTAACTGCACAATCATGCATTGGAAGTTTGTCGACGCCAGCGTCTTGCGATCAAGAGTCAGTACAACACCGTGTGTTCCTGAGAAAGGGCACGGTGAGGAGGATCATGGCATAAGCATGTGCACAATCATATGCATTTTACTGAGGTTGTGTGGACTCCGTAATGTGGTATTGGATATGAGGAATGTGGACTCTTTGTTGTGGTATTGTATATGAGGAATGTGGACTCTTTGATGTGGTATTGTATATGAGGAATTTGGTATGCTAGTTTTACTGTGGCTGTGTTATTTGTTAGAAGTTGTTCCGCTTCTTTGAGATTACCCAATCTCACCCCTTGTTATTTTGTTGTTTTCAGGTAGTTCTCGCGAGTCGTAAGCTTGAAGGGTGGGCTTAGTAGCACATTCAACCCTCCGGGGTCATCACGAATCACATGGACTAGTGCATTTAATAATTCATTAGTTTGCTGAAATTTTATTAATCATAGACCTGTTGATGTCCTCTTTGGAGCTGTTTTACGTTTATGTTTGTTTTCTGGTTGATTTAGACTTGTTATCTCTAGTATTGATGCTTTTATGTTATTCCTGTTTATAATGGTTATTATGAATCTTGTTGTCGCTTCTGTTTTGTCCTAATTTTAGGAGAGATGCTGTCGAAATTTTCTTGTACGACAGTTTAGATTTGTAGGGTGTTACACCTCAACCTCGAGTCTGAGCTTGACACCGTGAAAGAGGAGTTCGCCGTACTCCAGGACTCCAAGCGCGCCGGGAAGTTTTGATTTATACAGCTCATTTTATGTAGACCGGAAGCTCTTGCAATGCAGGAAAGACTTTGCTTGTATTTCTTCAAGGTGTTTTGCTTCCTTTTTCACTTTGGTCATCTTATGCCCATGTCGATAATTGTCCTAGAAAAATGAACAAAGCAACAACGAGCAGACCGAGCAAATAATACCTAAGCAGTTAAGGATGATGAAAGCATGAGCGCGCATTTTTAGAAAAAGCATGGTAGTTTGTCATCCCTACTAAGCCCCCGTTGTTAACGAAGGTCTTGCACCTAAGTTGCGAACACAAGCTCGTTGACAGGAGAGTTAGAAAAATTGTGTGGCCTTCGCTTAATGACCCACAACCTTCTCCGATTTGCGAGCATGGGTTAGGTCGCTAAAAGAATAGTACGCGCGGCCTTATCCCCCTGAGCGTCATGACCCATACTCCTGAGTTGCGAGCATGATTTTGATGAAGGTAGGGAAGTCATGTGGTTGCTCGATGCGATGCGCAACGATCGAGCACGAGCAGATCGACTAAGTCCCGGGACCGTCTAAGAGGGTGTCTGTGTGCGATTATTACTTACAACGGAGTACTACTCTAGAAGATAATTGGCTTATGTAGACCGAAACCTCTAGAGGCGAGCTTAGTGATCTGGCACTGGTCGTTGCGTTTTTCGGTCGCTCGTGCGCATGCTAGCCGATCCTTAGAAAAGAATGTAATTGGAGCGAATGTTCTTGCCCTTTTTGCGCTCATCCTATCATCAAGATTGTGAGGAGAAAAGTATGCCCTTGAGCGAGACTGAGTCGGCTTACCAGAGGGCAGGGACTTTGTAGTCATTCACAAGATCTTGGGAAGAATGGAAGTCACAGGACGGGCGAAAGAACCGAATTTCATTAAAAGGAAATCGTTGAAAGCTACGAAAGAAAAACATGCAATAAAAGAAACTAGACAAAGAACTTACGTAGTTGGTCGATGTTCCAGGTGCTGGTGAGCTCTCGACCATCTTTCATCGCGAGGCGAATAGCCCTCGGGCGTGTTGCTGAAACGACCGTGTAAGGCCCCTCCCACCTAGGGCTTAGCTTGTTGGCCTTCGACAAATCTTGGACTCGACGTAGGACAAGATCGCCAACTTGCAGGGTCCTTCGTCGAACTGATTTAGCCGCATGACTGCGAAGGGCATGCAGGTAAACTGCGGATCAGAGCAAAGCCCGTTCGCGTCTTACCTCTACGAGGTCGAGGTCGAGGTCTAGGAGGCGTTCGTCGTCCTAGTCGACATCGTCGACCAGGTGCACCCTCGGGGAACCCAGCACAATCTCAGCGGGAAAGATGGCCTCTGCGCCGTAGACGAGCTGGAAAGAAGTTTCTCCCGTAGCTCGACTAGTCGTGGTGCGAACCGACCACAGACGGAAGGAAGCTCATCCACCCAGGCTTGCCCGCGCTGGTTGAGGTTTTCAAAAACCCTCTTCTTGATTCCTTGTATGATTTGTCTGTTTGCTCTCGGCTGCTCCGCTACTCTGTGCGTGAGCCACAGACGCGAAGCATACCTTGGTCCCAATGTGTTCGCAATAGGCCTGAAACAGTTCGCTGGTGAACTTGGTGCCGTTATCCGTGATGAGACAGTTCGGAATACCAAATCGCATCACCACGTTATTGCAAAAAAAAACCACTTGGCTGTCTGGGCGAGATGGTCAACACGGGCTCCGCCTCGATCCACTTGGTGAAGTGTCGATGGCCACGAGCAAGTACTTGCAACCTGTGAAATCATGTGATGAAAAATTGGTTTGATCATGTATTGAATTTGGTTTAGAATTGAATTTGCCAAAGTGTGCCTGTGCAAGGGCATGACTAGTTTTAAATGACTTTTGCTTTGCTTGTGCGCCGGATCATTCCTTTGCATTAGCGCTGGACCACTTTCTTGGTCCACCATGAACGCTTTTTGAAGGCCTGTTTTTACATGCACGCCGGACCAAAGTTTTTGGTCCATCGTAAAAAGGATTTTGAGGCTCGTGTTTGTATAGGCACTAAACTAAAAACAGTAAGTTTTCTATTTACGCCGGACCAAATTTCTTGTGGTCCGCCGTGAATGTGTTTTCAAACGTTTTTGTGCCAGACACGATTTTCCAAAACCAGTAAGTTTCACGTGTACGCCGGACCGAGTTTTTAGTCCGGCGTGAATGGATTTTCTAGGGTTTCACATGGCGTTTGCGCCGGACTGAATTTTTGGTCCGGCGTGAATGGGTTCTGCTCGATTAGGGTTTTGAGCAATTTTGGAATTGAATTTTGGTTTAAATTTGAGATTATGAAATTTGTGAGAATTTCATGATGCTTGTTTTGAAGTGGACTTTATGCAATGCTCTTGTGAGTATTTGCATGGACTAATGTTGAGTCAAGTCGCGTACTTGTGCTCGGAATCTTTTTGTGGTTTGTTCATGTGCAGGTGTTGCTCGAGGGCGAACATGGTCGATGACAGGACCGGAACTAGGTTCATGGAGGAACTGAGGTTCGGGACTAGGTTCTTGAGGAACCGAGGTCTTGGTGGTCAAGGATGTCATGCGGGACGTTCGGGCTAGAGAATGGTGCACATGAAGAATGGTTAGTCAAAGTGTTAGTCACGTGAGTATGGTAGGGTTACCATACGCGTGCAAGAGTTGTACTCGGCCAGGTTGGGCCAAGTGGAGTTGTGTTGAATAGATACTCTTTCTAGGATTAGGAGTGGGACTCCTTCTAGGATTAGGAATTGTATTCAGGACTCCTTGTGTTTTGCTTCTTTAAATAGGAGGGGTTGTCTCTTGTTGAATGGCATCAAACAGTGCTGAGCGCATTGAGAGCTTTGAGCTCAGTCTTAGGGTTTGTACTCTTTTGATGGGAGTACTTTAGACAAAAGAAATAAAGATCAATTCTTCCAGATCCTTGCGTGCTATAGTAACCACGTTGCTATAGTGTTTCCTGTTTTGGTTCTTGTTTACATGCTTGTTCTGGTTCTAGATTGGTTTTTGTTCCTTGAGTTTCATCTTGATGTGATCCATCAAAAACCTTTCTAGGGTATTGATCTAATGTTCCTCAAAGTTTTGTTGATTAATCTTTTGTTCTTCTTGATTTTTCTACAAGTTTTGATTAGATTGATTTTCGTCAAGTTCTAGAACAGCAACCTTGCGAAGCTCATAACTTTTGATCCGTAAGTTCGATAGAGCTGATTCATTTTGGGTTCGATTTGTATTGGAATCTAGTTTCTTGTGTCCAAATTTCAAATCTATATAATGGTTAGATCTCCTATAATTTGCATTTTACCAAACATCTGTCATTATGTTTTTGTCGAATACGAGGCATTTATTTGGTTCTGTTTTGGGGTGAACTTTTAGTAGATTGAAAATTTGGTTTTTTCGCTTCCGTACAATCATTCACCCCCCCTCTTGTTGCTATATTCGTATATGTCGGGACCCGAATCTGCAAATTCGGACCCTCTGTGTATTCTGCACTAGTCCAGGATCACGCTAGTGCACACAGTAATAACAGGGATGAAGTACCACAATCATACACCGTGGAAATAATTAATAAAGTACTTCAAACATTAAATAAACTGGTTACAAGACCTTAAGGTCACCTTACAAATAGTCTGCCACGCAGGGCTTACAATAAAAAAAAAAAATAAATAGCAGGGAATGAAGAACGTTGGTGACTCCCATCAATATGCCACAAGCAACTGACAAGGTTCAACTCCTAGATAACTGCCCCCTCGTGGAACTTCTCCTTCTTCGAAGTTGTAGTCTTCTCCTCAACTGATGATTGTGTTAAAAGCAAGGGTGAGTATACAACATACTCAGCAAGTCATGCACAGAGGTGCAGTTCTATTACTATATGCATGGCTTCTTCCAAAGGAATGGCTTAAGTGGTTATTTTGCATCAGGCAGCATTTTGCTTTTACCAAATAATCTTAATAGATTCAAAAGCGGTAAAACCATATTATATAATAAGTTACCAATCTCTTTTCAACAGTTTGGCACAAAGCCCTAAATCACTTTAGCAATTATCTCTGGCATACAGCCACCCATTCCACATTTTAGTTTAAAAGATCTAACCCTTGACTGTAATCCCCGAGCTTTGTCCAGTACCGTGGACTCGGCTATTCGAATAGTTTTGACACACTCTGCAGAGGTTGTACACTTTACCCACACGATACAGTCGCACACCACAAAGGCGATTGACCGTAACGAAGTTTTTCAGAAACTTCCATCTACACCTATGACCCTCGTCGGTATTGCCTTCACTATCACTTCCCCCACGAAGGATCGAAGTGTAGGACCGACAATCACCGTTGGATAGGGTACCAAGCCGTAGCACAGGTACGCTCCCCCACACAGTTACCCCGATGTAATCACACCCTGAGGTATCAAAGGTAAGACTTATCCTACTAAACTAAGACCGTCCCACTCCAGCCATGTGGTTGTACGTAAGGCCCAGTTCAAAGGCTTGCAAGGTAAAGTCCTTAACTGTCCAGGGCAAGACATCCTTCTCACAAACCCTGACCCAAATCTTCTCACATCACTCATCCCATTGCCGCAAAGGCTGTTATCTCAAAATCTGTGCCATAAAGGCCCACCTGGCATAAAGCCTCATACCACTTGCCCCAGACTAAATCTTTTCCCACCCCTGTTCCATTATTGTGCAACACATGCCAACAATAATATCAGTTACCATGTAGAACCACAAAGGTACCTACACTTCACATAATCACGTGACAAGATCACACTTAACTTCCAAAATCATTCCATTTGTCATTAGTCAATATTATTTTGCTATTTGAAATATATTTCGCGCAAGCATAACTAAGCAACTAGTCACGGTCTAGCCTCCCGTGTTGGCACAATCATATCATCCAACAAATTAAATTCCATCTTAAGGTTACAATGGATATATGGCATACAATTGTTACTAACAAGGATGAAATTAACAATTGAGGTGATTAACTAATTACCCAAATTAAATTATTCATTTTAATCAACATATCATGCATAATTTAAATCAAAATATATTTCAGAAGCTAGGAACAATATGGTCAAAGCATGACTTGCCTTCAAAAAGCTGATGATCTTGATCTAAGGCTTGAGCTTGGTCTTCAGCTTCCGCACTCTCGCACAGTTCAACGTCTACACGTACCCGATAACCCAATAAACATACATTCGGAAAATACTGCAAATCAAACTAATGCGTAATTTGACAAAAACTTCCAAATAATTAGTTTAGGATATTCTAAGATTTATAAAATTTATTTCGATGTTTTTGGACATGTAGTTTAAGAGAAACAAAATTCGCAAGTTTGTACTTTCCGCGAATAATTTAACAATACAAATTTATTCATAAAATTTCATAAAAAATACTGTAGAAAGGTATTAATTTCTACTAATTAACAAAATTTGCTGCATACCATTCGGACTTAGAACGAATTTATAGCGAAAAAGACAAATCTCACAATTTTCGTTCAAAATCATGTACAAAGTTAGCTAATGCATGGCACTGTTCACTGTGTTGGCTATTCTTCACGCATCAAATTGGTTCGGCTGGACACAGTACACGAATATATTTATATACACACATACATGTATACTACCTAATATATTTTTGTAAACATGCCTAGCAACCAAACATATCCACGTGTGACTTAACCAAATATATCTACCTGTGTACGCATATATATGTACATGCTACGGTTATTACTGAGTACATGCAGGCGCCTAGTGTATATGTACACATACTACCGTATACAAGTAAACACGCTCACATTCTAACACATATATCTATATATGTACGTACATGCATTGGGTCTAATATTTATCTACACGCATATAGAAGATTATACACCCTACGTACTAACAAATATACATGTATACATGACTAACGTATATATAGATGCGCAAATACAGATGACAAGATTAACTGTTTAACAGAGACAGAGCGCGCGCGAGAGCAAAGAGGGAGTACCGGTTGACGGTAGCAGTAGTGCAGACCGTCGGCGCAGGCGGTGGTGTGGCCAGAAAGCGCGCCGGTGTGGACGTAACGGCGGCGGCGACGCAGGGGAAGGCGAGGCTGAGGGATGTACTGGCGGCGACGTCCATGGCGGCAGCGACGTAGACAACGACGACGATGGGGACGTACACAGTAGCGACAGTGTTAACGGCGGTACATGGCGACGACGAGACGGCAGCGGCGGCGACGAGACGGTAGCGGCAGTACACGACGGCCACAACAGCGATGGAAATGGTGTGTATAACTTAGTAAGGCTTGGAGAGAAATGGAGTACTAGAAATGGTTGGAGAAGATGTACAGGAAAATGATGGAGAACAGGAGAAGTCATGTAGCGCATAGAGCTCTTCACGGCAAGGCCATGAGCCAGGTACTAGTTCTCACATCATGCCTATGGGTAGTGATTCAGTTACCCCAAAGCGTGCTGGAGTGAAATGGAACGGCTGGCATAAAACAGCTAGTAACGGCATGGAGTGATTGGTTCGTGCGCCTGGAGAGAAACCGATTGGCATACCAAGCTATACACAACAACCTAATTTGGCTTGGTTGGTTAGAGTGCACGAAGGCATGCTACGTGAAACGGTTGGAAATGAAGTGAATGTCCAAGAATTCATTTACGCAGGGAAATAGCTACGACGTTTCAAGGCCTCATGCCGTGCATACCTCTCCAAAGGCTATGACGTGCATGCATACATCCCACATGTCCGGGGTTACCTAATAGATCTCGAGTGGAGAATAGACAGGGAGAAAGAGAGACACAATATGAGGAGGAACCGGGTCTGCTTTATTATTCTGTATGCTTGTGTACAATGGGGTGACCCCCTGCCTCCTATATATAGCGGTTCTGCTTAGAGATAAGGAAGAGTCCATATCGGATACGAATCCGGTTTCCTAACACTCCCCCTTGGACTCTTCACTGCGAGATGCATATGCCTCATTAAAACTCCATAAAAACCCAGTGGGAAAAATAATTGGAGAAAGAGTACATAGCACACGCTTGCTGTGTTGCACGGATTGCCTCATCAAAAACCTTATGTAAGAAAACTTCAATGAAAAACTTACTTAAGGAAAAGAGTACAATCCACCCAAACTTCAATGTTAATCTTCAAGATTTACGTTGGGTACTCAAACTTCATGTTTGAGATTTATGTAGGAGTATGTGAAAAATCTCCCCTGAAATCTGCACTTCTCTAAGCCTCATCATCCCGATTCCTCTAATACATCTTTCAAAGGAAGATGCCGGAGTGACTTAGTGAATAAATCTGAGATTTTCACACGACTTAGTATGCGAGATCTTTATCTCGTTCATCTTATGCATTTCATGAGCATAAAAGAACTTGGGGTTGATATTCTTTGTATGTTTACTCTTCAAATATATAATTTGTAATTTTGCAACATTTGCTGCATTATCTTCATAGATAATAGTGGGGTTTGTTCCATGTTCGGACCACATGACTTACGGATGTGGTGAACCATTCTTCGAAGCCATGCACATTCCCGAGAGGCTTCATACAATGCAATGATTTCTGAGTGGTTAGTCGACGTCGAGACAAGAGTCTGCTTAGACGACTTCCAAGAAATTGCCGTTCCACCGCAAAGGAAAACATACCCGCTTTGTGACTTGCTCGTATGCGGTCCGATAGGTACCCGGATCGGCGTAGCCAACTAAATTCAATTCATTGTTTCTTCAGAAACAAGCCGAGGTCTTTGCTTCCTTGAAGGTAACGGAAGATGTCCTTCACCCCTTTCCAATGCCTTTTGGTGGGTTCTGCACTGTACCGTGCTAGCAAATTCACGGCGAATGCAATGTCCGGCCTAGTGCTATTCGCAAGGTACATGAGCGCTCCAATTGCACTCAAGTATGGGAATTCCGCTCCCAGGACTTCCTCCCCCTCTTCTTTAGGCCTGTACGGGTCTAGGTCTGCTTGGAGTGACCTTCCGACCATTGGGGTCTTTGCGGGGTATGCCTTTTCAAAGCCAAATCTCTCCAACACTTTCTGCGTGTAGGATGCTTGGTGTACCAAGATTCCGCCTTGGACATGTTCAAGCTGCAAGCCTAAACAGAACTTGGTTTTACCCAAGTCTTTCATTTCAAACTCAGATTTCAAGTATGTGCATGCTTCTTCAATTTCCTCATCCGTCCCAATGATGTTCAAGTCATCTACATAGACGGAGATTATACAAAATCCATTCGTGGATCGTTGTATAAATACACATGGACAATCTTCGCTGTTCGTGTAGCCTTTCTTGCAGAGAAAGTCACTCAAACGATTGTACCACATTCTTCCTGACTGTTTTAGCCCATACAGTGATTTCTCCAATTTCACACTGTATAGGTTTCTGTTTGCTCTGTCTTGGTTCGGGATAGGGATACCTTCCGGTACTTTCATATAAATCTCCGAATCCAAGTTTCCATACAAATATGCTGTGACAACATCCATTAGCTTCATTTTCAACTTCAAGTTGACCGCCATTGAGATCAAGTATCTAAAGGTAATTCCACCCATGACCGGAGAATAGGTTTCTTCATAATCAACCCCAGGACGTTGAGTGAAACCTTGAGCGACAAGCCTTGCCTTGTACCTTATAACTTCATTTTTTTCATTCCTCTTCCGAACAAAAACCCATTTGTGCCCCACGGGGTTTATATGGGGAGGCGTGGCACACGTGCCCAAACACCTCTCTTTTGTTTAGAGAAACTAACTCTGCGATGATTGCCTTCTTCCAATCTTCCCAATCGAGCCTTTTCTTGCACTCTGCGAAGATGCGGGCTCGGGATCATGATTAATGATCGTGGCAATCTTCTTTGCAAAGTATGCATCGACATTGGTCGTTGCTCTATTCATCGATTCTCCCGTTATTACAAAGTTTATGGCCATTTCATCATGGGGTGCTTCGTGCACTTCTACTTGCTCTTCATTGCTATTTCCCATTCCAAGAGCAAGTTCCTTTAGTTTTTCTCCGCCAATGTGTGCGCACACATTATTTCCGGCTTCTTCCAATGGAAGGTTCAGATCTGGAATTGCCTTTTCCACAGGCTTCTTTCCAAAGGCTGTGTCTCAACTGGCTCCCCTTCTTGCTTTGGGGCACTTTTGTGATTGGTGTGGTAAGTCCTCTCGCCCGCTTTTCCCAGACGTCTCCGGTACTTTGGGTTTGAGAAGCCGGATCTCCTGTTCTTTTCTTTGAGGCCTCTGAGCAGGATGAGGGATACCTTCTGCTTTCTTTGGTATTTCCACCCTCTCTCGGTGCATTTCTTGCTGGTACATGCGACTTAACCACGCTCTTGAGATCACAAAAATGATCGAGCGATTCATTTGCTAAATTCTGCCAAATCAATTATCTTCTGGACTTCTTGATTTGCTTCATTAGTGCGAGGGTCATGCGCGGATCCCAGTGGAATGCCATACTATTTCCGGCATTTTTCATCCAATGGTTGATTCTCTCCCCCTAATGACGGGAAATGGTCCTCGTCAAAGATGCAATCAGCGAATCGGGCTGTGTGTAAGTCTCCAGTCATGGGTTCCAAATACCTGATTATGGATGCACTCTCATAACCAACGTATATCCCAGACTTACGGAGAGGGCCCATTGCAGTCCGCTGTGGGGGTGGTATAGGTACATATACCATACAACCAAATTTTCTAAGATGGGAAATCTTCGGGATGACCCCTTGCACTAGTTGCATAGGTGAATGGATGTTGTAGGCCGATGGTCTATAATTGATGAGTCTTTGCTGCGTGCGAGGCTGCGTGTCCCCAACAAGTGTTGGGCAAGTTACAACTCTGCAAGAGCTGATGCGGCAATGAACTTAATCCTTTTATTAGTGCTTCACTAGCCCATTTTGCGTATGGACGTGCGGTACAGAGTGCTCAACAGCTTATTCCCGTTCTTTGTACAATAATCATCAAATGCCTTGAAGTAAATTCGCGGCATTGTCCAATCGAATGGACTTCACGCGATGATCAGGAAAAGCATTCTTAATTCTGATGATCTGCGAGATCAACTTTGCGAATGCATGATTCCTTGTTGACAGCCAACATGTATGCGACCATTTCGAGGAAGCATCAATGAGCACCATAAAGTATCGAAACGGCCCTGACAAGGGCTGAATCGGACCGCAAATATCCCCTTGAATGCGTTCCAGGAATGCAGGGATTTCATGTTGCACTTTCATAACAGAGGGTCTAGTTATTAATTTCCCGGTGGCACATGCATGGCACACAAAATCTTCGTGATTCGAGAAATTCTTAACATTAATGCCATGACCTTGTGAGTTGTTAACTATATTTCTCATCAATCTAAGACCAGGATGACCTAATCTACAATGCCATAAAGCAAATAATTCAGAGCTTCTAAAGATAGTCTTCAAAGAAGTATACACTGCGTGTGCATTGATTTTCGTGTAGTACAACACAGATTCATATGAGGGACATTTTTCTAGTACCATCTTTCCATATTCCGCGTGCTTCACAATGCACAAGTGTTCTTTGCCATTTTCTTCATTGGTTTCTACGTGAAACCCATTGGCGCGGATATCCTTGAAACTTAAGAGAGTGCGAGTTGATTCAGGGTACAAGAGGGCTTCTTCAATTACCAAAGTTGTACCCATTGGCAATATAATTGTGGCTCTTCCTGAGCCTATTATATGCGTATCGCTTCCTGCGATTGTCGTAATCCTTCCAGCGTTCTTCGTAATCGTCTGGAAGTATTTCGACTCTCTTAAGATGGTATTTGTTGTGCCACTATCAACAATGCATATTTCCTCCATTGGGTGCTACACGATTTCTAGATGAAAAGAAATATAATTCTAATCATAAAGTGGCTAAGTAATTCAAAAAAAAATTGCTTGTAAAGAAAGAATACTGGAATAAAGAATAAATTGTAATTCTATTCATGAGAAAAAGTATGCTCTTCGAGAGCTTACTATTCATTATGCAATCTGATGTCTATGTGAGATAATTCTGACAATTCATGTCAGTTCTTCAAAAACTCACGTTAGATAATGCCACACCTTTGCACATTCATAAGGTTCTTCCATTAGATTACTACGTGTAATCTAATAGGAAATGGCTGCTAGATTCAATAAAATGCATAATTGAATTCTCATGAGTTTCCAGCAAACTAAAAGAAAGCAATAATATCAAGATTCATATATTCAAAGATGAATGCAAAATTCATAAGTACAAGATTCATAAGTACGGAAAAAAAAATCCCACATAAATTAAATGCGGTGTAATGCTAATTACAACTTATGTAACTCTCGTTGGTTGGGAGCGAAAACAGGTAACGAATATCTCCGTCAATTCGACTCTTGGCCAGGTCAACCTGCCCCTAGGGCTCACATGAGGGAGGGAGCACTTCCCGTTTCCGGGTGCCAATTAAAGAACCAAGCCTCATGTGTGTTTTCCTAGACACCAATTGTCTCATGTCTGTTTATTCATTACCTAAATCAAATCCCAACCACTCAGTTTCACATAAAATGCCGTATGAAATATTCTGGAATTTTCCTAGCATTTTTCATAATTTCTGCTAATTTCCAAGCAATTTTCAGAATTACTGTACAACAGAAAATTTTAATTTCAGCAAATATCAACATGACTAATTCATAAATTCAGAATAAACAATAATTGCACAATTCATAAATTCATAAATGCGAAAATAAATTCTTATGAATTTTCGGTATTCTAAACAGGCAATTATTGCAAAAATTCATGCAATAATTCATAAATGCAGAAAATAAGGCTAAGATACATAAAAACAGAGCCAAGCAATATTCTGCAATTTTCTAGGAATTTGCATATTTTTCTGTTAATTTTCAAAATTTTCTAGAATTTTCTAATCAATTTTCAGATATTTTCTGCTTCTTTTTCTATTCAATTTTTCTGAATTTCTTATTCAGTATTCAGAAAGAATAGAATAAATAATTTAAGGGGGCAAAAGGGTTTTTTTTTTCTCTTCTCCCGTGCGCTCCCACCAGATTCAATCTGGTTTTACCTTTTGATTCGGGTCCGCATGGGACTTTATGTCCATCACTTCCTTCTGGACTTTATTTCATGTCTTTTTTTCTCTGCCTTCTTCTGGACTTCATGTCCTGGTTTGGAAGCAAGGGAACCAATCGGTCCTAGATGGCGCAAAAAGGGGGGCAACAGGCGTGGGCGGGCCTGGCCGACGGCAGCCGGAGGCGGAGCTGCTAGCGCCCAGGCGCGTGATGGGCAACGGAGCAAGCGGGGCCTCGGTGGCGGCGAGCCCATGCGCGCAAGGTATCGCGACAGAGCCAACGGCGGAGGCGCGGGCCGTGTTCAGACGCTGAAGCGCGTGCTCGGCAGCGATGCAGGCAGCGGCAGTGGAGCCACGCATGGCGGTCTTTGGCGCAGGGCGTCGCGGCGCGGCATGTGGGCCCGGTGGCGCGGCGCATGCGCGATGGCGCTCCGGCTGGACGCGAGCCGGTGCGGGCGAGTTCCGGGCCACAGGCGACGGAGCACTCGGCGGCCGGGCACGGCATCGGGGGCTGTCGCGGGCGCCGTACACCGGCGGGGCGGCTGCCAATGCTGGACGGTCTTCGGCCGATCCAATAATATGCACCGTAGCTTCATGCTACGTCTTCTGTTCGTGTGGCTTTACGCGCTCCACAGGGCCAGGGACCCGATCAGATATTCCACTCACGCTGCATCCCGTTGCTGCCTTTCCGCTCGGTGGCCATGTGGACTTGTAAATTATCCTTTCTTATCCACATGACTCTGGCCTTTATACGTGAGCTGTGATTATGGCTCAAAACCCAATTGGATGAAGTCCAGAACCGGACGTCCAAAGCAGGACTTCAAGTCCAAAATGTGTTGGCCTTTTCCAGTTCATATGGACTTCGAGTCCATACCGAAAGCGGACGGCGGCCTGGCGCACGTGCTTCACCGTGCGGGCGCGGGTTAGTGCTTCGAGCGCACGCTTCAGGCCAGTGTCGCGGTGGACTCCAGAAAGCCAAACAACGCGGCGGCTTCTGGAGCGCGCACGACAGTGGTGGCTCGGTGGCCTCGCCGGCTTTAAGCGTGGCGGCGACTTGGCACTGCATGACCGGTGGGCGACTGCGGTTTCAACGCGCGTGGCCGGACTCCGCGATCAGAGAAGAGACGATGCGCCTCATGGCGGCTACGAGCCGTGGCTTCGCGGTGGCGGGAAGCGCGCCAGGCGCGCAGAAAAACGGGCGACAGGGCGGCGACTTCGCTCGAGCTGAAGCGTTACGGCGGGGCGCAAGATGCCTTCAAGCTGAGGAGACCGGCCGGCGGCCGGTTGGGCAGCATCCGGACAGGAGATGCTACAGTAGATAGCTTCATGCCATATACTGAGAATTGTTGTGTATTGTATCTTCTTGACACGAATTGCAAAACATTGATATGTACTGTGTCTTCATGCCATAATCTAGATGCATACTCGCAGCTTCGTGCCTTGATTAGATGCATGCTAGAAAAACATACGAGATTAGATTAATCCCGCGATTCTCACCTTTTTCACTTTTTCAATCTGCTTTCCGGTAGACTATCGCGTAGGATAGAGTCGCGTAGGACTTTTATTTCGGCAATCCGAGTGGATGCCGGCTTGATGGCGAGTTGATTGCAGATCGGATCGGGCGATCAATCGCCGGTAGTAGACGTTCGTCGTCGTCGATGATCCTTCGCTTCTTGTCTTTTCTCACCTTTCAATCTTTCTCCGGTAGAGCTTCGTGCTGATAACGTGTTAGGCAACCTCGCTATCGAATAGTCCGGGGTTGCCTAATAGATCTCGAGTGGAGAATAGACAGGGAGAAAGAGAGACACAATATGAGGAGGAACCGGGTCTGCTTTATTATTCTGTATGCTTGTGTACAATGGGGTGACCCCCTGCCTCCTATATATAGCGGTTCTGCTTAGAGATAAGGAAGAGTCCATATCGGATACGAATCCGGTTTCCTAACATACACAACAACCTAATTTGGCTTGGTTGGTTAGAGTGCACGAAGGCATGCTACGTGAAACGGTTGGAAATGAAGTGAATGTCCAAGAATTCATTTACGCAGGGAAATAGCTACGACGTTTCAAGGCCTCATGCCGTGCATACCTCTCCAAAGGCTATGACGTGCATGCATACATCCCACATGTCTGAGGTAGAGAGTTACTAGTTTTTATTGTTTTGAGTCATGGCTTATAGGCTGCTCATTTCCATGTAGTTAGTGGCCAGTTACTAGCTTTTCAATGTTCCACCACGTCATGAAGCCAGCATGGCCGGTTACTACATGTTGCCTTTTGGTATATACGGGTATACATTCCAAAGAAAACGTGTTGAGAAAAAAGAAATAACAAAGAGGTTCTAAAAATTGGAAAAATTCCTCTAAAATACTAGGAACTATTTGGGACTTAACAAAGTTGGTTTCGCGATTTTTCAACGTATAGATTTTTCGCGAAAATTCTTTTCGTAGATCAGACACCTATACCGATTTTTATAAAATCAACGACTTACGTTATATAACATATTTTTCAAGAATATTTGAAGCGAACACTCTCGTCTACTAATTACCTTTATTTTAAACAAAATTTTAGATTTTATGCTTATGCAAAAATGCGTGATATTTATTTAATGCGATTAGTTCAATAAACTTGAGTCCAAATAAATTAAAAAAAATCTAAATAATCCCAGAAACACACTAAGTATATTTGAGGCAAATTTTGGGATGTTACAGTATACTTCGATCCTCAAGTGGTATTAGAGCAATGTTTTTCTAATCTATCTTAACCGGTGATTAGATTAATGGATCGTTATTCGACAAAACCGTGTGTGTTCGATGGTGTTGATTTTCAATTTTGGAAGGCCAAGATGGAGGCGTTCATCCAAGCACAGGGCTTCATAATTTGGGAGAAAGTCTACAAGCCATATGAAGTCCCTACAAACGACAACGTCAACGATGCCAATCGCGCACATGTTGAAGCAAACAGCAAGGCGCGGAACTTGATCATCCAAGGTTTGGGACGCAGCGACTTTGACCGTGTGATCCATCTCAAATCCGTTGTGATTACCATGAGGGTTCTAACACTATCAAAGAGGTTCGTCAAGATCTTTACAAAAAAGGAATACATGCGATTTGAGATGAAGCCTGGTGAGTCACTAGATGATTTCTTTGCACGCTTTAATAAAATTCTTAGCAATTTGCGTGCTGTTGGAGTTAGCTTTGATGATGCTGCTTGTCGGTGTATTCCACACCAGGGTGCCCACTACACTTTAGTAAAAGCAGCTGCCGCCGGACACGTGGCATCCAGGCCATGCCCCCGGCGGTCAGCCGAGTGGTCGTCGGGGGGAGGGTGGCGACCAAGCCACGTCCCCGGCGGTCAGCCGAGTGGTCGTCGGGGGGAGGGTGGCGACCAGGCCACGTCCCCGGCGGTCAGCTGAGTGATCGCCAGCGGGAGAGTGGCGACCAGGCCACGCCCCTGGCGGTCAGCTGAGTGATCGCCAGCGGGAGGGTGGCGACCAGGCCACGCCCCTGGCGGTCAGCTGAGTGATCACCAGCGGGAGGGTGGCGACCAGGCCACGCCGCTGGCAGCCAGTTCCCGAGGGCATTTAATGGCCCGCGCGGCCATTCGAGAGGTCAAAAACATTTAATGCATATCGTGCGCATTAAATAGGGCTAGTGAAGGCCACAGTATGGTGGCGCGTGTTCCCAATGTGTGCCATAATGGCGAGTGATGTCAGGGTGCATTTCCCCACCCCGGTGGAGCGGGCGAGGCTGGTAGGCGCGACGCTCAAGGGCAAGGGGAGGGGATGTCTGCACCAGGGCATTTAATGTGTTGCAGGGGCATTTATTGCTAAAGGGTAGAGTAATGAGATGGATTGTGGTGTAAGCCTCCCATGCGCCCCTGCCAGCCCGAGTATAAAAGGGAGTCGGGGTGCATGGGGGGAGGGGTTCGATCATTTTTTCTCAGGCTAGACTCTCCATTACGGGTGAGCTGATCTGGGTTGCTCTGGGTAGCTGTTCATCTTCCAGCTCCCCCTGGGCACACCATAATACAAGAACACAGGAGTAGGGTTATTACTCTAAAGAGGGCCCGAACCTGACAAAATACCTGTCTCCCCTTGCATGCTTCGCCTCTGATTCTTCCTTTCTTGAGCGGTCACCACGAAAGCCCCGGTTAGAACTTAGTATACCCCTCACCGGAAGGGGTCTGTTGGCTAACACGCTGACACTGCTATTGCTAGACAATTGCTTGGTGCTTTAGACATGTCAATTTGGGAGATAAAAGTAACATCCATTAGAGAATCTACCGTCATGAGTACACTTACCTTAGATATGCTTTATTATAAATTGAAGACTCATGAGTTAGATGTTCTTTCCAGGAAGGGTAATTTTAAATCGATTGCTTTAATCTCTAACCCTAACATGTCGAATGCAAATTCTTCTTCTAGTTTTGCTTTGTCCTCTTTGTCGTCTTTAACAGATGAGCAAATTGAAAATTTTCCTGAAGAAGATTTGGCACTACTCTCTTCTCGTTTTAATAAAGCCTTGCAGAATGTGAGAATGAGGAAGAGAGGTGGTGGTGGCCCTCCAAGATGCTATTGTGGTGGACCGACCAGGCTCATCCCTCCCCCCTCGGCTAGCTAAACGAAGCCCCCATATCTAATGGCCCACGTGAACGGGTCTATAATCGTTAACCTCTTCCTTCGATAAAGCAATGAGTCCATACCCTAGGAGATCATCCCCCGGTAAAAAGGGGTGATGGATAAAGATCGCCCCTTCCCCCCCCTCCGCAACGAGGGGAAGTCCCCTTCCGTGGCGAGGGAGGAAACCGGAGGAAATCACTCCCAGCCATGTCTCCCTCTGACGTGAACCTAGTGCCAATCTCCAAGGTCTGACACCCCCCAACAACTCCTCCCGAGTACGCAATGACGTGTCTGGGCAATCTGAGACCCCAACACAAGTGAAATTCCCGTCGAACCCCTATAAAAGGTGTACGAACAGAGGGCAAAAAACCCAACGCATGAGAGACGTGACTCAATAAAAAATTCAGGTTAGCCCTTGGTAAGAAATAATAAAGAAAAAGAAGGCCAATCAATACGGGCATGTTCCCAGGCCTGCCCTATAAAGGGGGGAAGAAGACAGTGGAGAAGGAGGTTCCCCGAAAAACAAGAAACAGTCCAACAAAGAAGAAGAGAGAAAGAGACCCGGTGGTTCCACGCCACCACAGCTATCAATGTGGTGACCTCAACCATATTCGCACAAATTGTCCTAAGCTTGCAGGAAAAGCATCAAAGGAGGAGAAGAACAACGACAGAAGAAAGGAGAAGAAAAGGTTCTCTTCAAATGACACGAAGAAGAGCTTCATCAACCGCAAGGTGGTTCACCGAGTTCTTTCCGCTCTTGAACAAGTCAATTTGAGCGATGTGGACTCGGAGAGCAGCAAGGATGATGCAACTCCAAGTAAGCATGATTTGATGGGGTTGTGTCTTATGGCAAGCAGCAAGGATAGCTTCACCGAGGAAAACCACGACAGCGACTTCAATGAGGTAGATCCTTCTTATGATGAATTAGCTATCGCTGTTGCTCGTCTTGGAAAATTGCTTGACAAACGTGACAAGAAAATTAAGAAACATGATTTCATTGTTGAATCATTGAATGCTGAAATTGCTAGACTTAAAACTTTGATTCCCGATGATGATACTTGCAAATCATGTGACTTAGTCTACAATGAGCTCACTTTGCTTAGGAAAGAATATGCTTCCCTGTTACATCAACTTGAGAAAAATGAGAAACATGCTAAACATGCTAGTTGTTTCACTGATGATTTGTATGATTCAATTTCTTGTTCTAAATGCTCAACTTTTGAATTGAAATTGAAAGATGCAAATGCTAGGGTTTCTCAATTGACTGATGATCTACTTACCCATGAAGTTCTTTCATTCTCAACTTGTCACAAGCAAAAAGGAAAAGTGGATGTTCCCTGCAATAATTGTTTAATTCTTGCTAATAAAGTTGATTACTTGCAAAACTCTTTGGAACGATTCACTAATGGCAAGAAAAAGTTGAACATGATTTTGGATCAATCTAAGGTTAGCTCAAACAAGAAAGGTTTAGGTTTTGATCTTCATGCTTCATATGAAACTAAACCTCGCTCTGTTGTTTATGCTCCTTGCAATGACAAACTTGAGATTTCAAATGAGCCTAAGAAAATTGTCTTCAAATCTGCTGGTCTTTTATCTTCTACTATGATGAATGCAAATGTTGCTTCTACTTCCAAAGCTAAACATACTGTTAAGTACACTTGCACTCATTGTGGTAGAGATGGACATTTAGTAGATTTTTGCTTCAGACTAGCCAAACAGCAAAGGAAAGAAAAGACTAAGACTAGGTCTAACTTCAGAAAGGCACATCTTTCTTCTCACTATGTGCCTAGGGTGAAGCAAACACCTTTTGTTGCTAGAGACACGAGAAAGGGCAAATCTGATTTTATGCATAAGAATACTCGTGTTGTGCCTACTTTGTTACGTCGTGTGTCTCTGTACTGGATTCCCAAAAATCTGATTTCTAACCCCAGTACTGAGACCTCAACATGTTTTGCTATGTAGGCTTCTCGCGCGAGGAAGGAGAACATATGGCTAGTGGATTCCGGATGCTCACGCCACATGTCCGGTGATAAGAATTGGTTCTCCTCCCTCACTCGTGCATCTCATGCTGAAAGTGTTACTTTTGGAGATGCTTCTTCCTCTTCTGTTGTGGCAAAAGGTACAGTGAAGGTAAGTGACAAGTTCATGTTCAAGGATGTGGCTCTTGTTGAAAACTTGAAATATAACTTGCTCTTTGTTTTACAAATGATTGATGAAGATCTTGAAATAAGCTTTAAGAAAAATGAATGCGAAGTGCTAGATGCTTCAGGTGATCTTGTTTTCAGGATTTCACGCTTTGGAAGAGTATTTAAAGCTGATTTTGATGCATCACCTTCCTCTAAGCATAGGTGTCTAGTTGTCAATGTTTGTAAAGATTTATTCTTTTGGCATCGTAGACTTGGTCATGTTGGTTTTGATCATCTTACTCGTGTAAGTGGTTTAGATCTCATACGTGGCTTGCCTAAGCTTAAGGGTGATAGCAATCTAGTATGCTCTTCTTGTAGACATGGTAAGATGATTGCTGGTTCACATCCACCTCTTACCATGGTGATGACAAATGCTCCAGGACAGCTACTACATCTTGATACGGTTGAACCATCTCGAGTTCAATCTTTTGGAGGCAAATGGTATGTGCTTGTGATTGTTGATGACTTTTCTAGATACTCTTGGGTATACTTTATGGCATCTAAGGATGAGGCTTTTAGTCATTTTAGAAGTCTTATTCTTAGGCTTTCTGTTGATCATCCAGGAGCTCTTAGAGCGATTAGAAGTGATAATGGAACTGAGTTTAAAAATTCTTCTTTTGATCACTTTGTGATGAAAAAGGGAATTGATCATCAATTTTCATCACCTAGAGTGCCTCAACAGAATGGTGTAGTTGAAAGGAAAAACAGAACGTTGGTTGAGATGGCTAGAACCATGTTAGATGAACATCACACTCCTAGAAACTTTTGGGCTGAAGCGATTTCAACTGCATGTTATGTTTCAAACCGTGTATTTTTTAGATCAAAATTGGGTAAGACTCCATATGAGCTTCGGTTTGGGCATAGGCCTACTGTTTCTCACTTTAGGGTTTTTGGATACAAATGCTTTGTCTTGAAATCTGGAAATCTTGATAAATTTGAAGCTAGATCGATGGATGGCATTTCTTTTGGATATCCTGCTCATACTCGTGGCTATCGTGTGCTTGTTTTGGAGACTAACAAAATTGTGGAAACTTGTGAAGTTATTTTTGATGAGGCTAGTCCAGGCACTAGTTCAAGTGATGCAGGTACAGGCGCATATGTTCTGGGGGAGAAAATATTTGAAGACAATGATGATGTTGGTGTTGAAGATGAGGTCTTGACTCTTCCTAATGCACAACAAGCTGTAGCACCGTCGGCACATACTTCTACAACACCTACAGCTAACCATCCTCAAGCTATAACATCATCTGTACATGCTGAAAATGAAGAAGGAGAAGAAGAAGTTTCAAAAGCCAAAGCTCCCTTGCATATTCAGAAAATGCATCCATCTGAACAAATGATTGGAGACCTAAATGAGAGAATCACCCGATCCAGGTTTATTCATTCTGATACTCATGCTCATTCTGCTTTAGTTGCTTCCTTTGAACCCAAAGATATATCTCATGCATTATCTGACGAATCTTGGATCAATGCCATGCATGAAGAATTAGAGAATTTTGAACGAAATAAAGTTTGGAAACTAGTCTCACCACCTCCTGATTTTAATGTTATTGGAACTAGATGAGTTTTCAAAAATAAACAAAGTGAGGATGGTGTTATTGTTAGAAACAAGGCTAGATTGGTTGCTCAAGGTTTTACTCAAGTTGAGGGCTTAGATTTTGATGAAACCTTTGCTCCTGTTGCTAGAATTGAAGCCATTAGAATCCTTTTAGCATTTGCTGCATCCAAAGGTTTTAAATTGTATCAAATGGATGTGAAAAGTGCTTTTCTTAATAGCTACATAAATGAGGATGTTTATGTCAAGCAACCACCTGGTTTTGAAAATCCAAAGTTTCCAAATCATGTGTTCAAACTGTCAAAAGCTTTATATGGTTTGAAACAAGCCCCTAGAGCATGGTATGATAGGATAAAAACCTTTTTACTTGAAAAAAGGTTTTCAATGGGAAAGGTTGACAAAACACTCTTTTTACTCAAGCAAGGCAATGATCAACTATTTGCTCAGATTTATGTTGATGATATTATCTTTGGTGGTTCCTCTCATGTTTTAGTGTCTAAGTTTTCAGAAACCATGAGGGACGAATTTGAGATGAGTATGATGGGTGAGTTGACATACTTTTTGGGACTACAAATCAAGCAAACAAAGGATGGTACTTTTGTGCATCAAAGCAAATTCACAAAAGACTTGTTGCATCGATTTGGGATGGAAAACAGTAAGCCGATCATGACTCCCATGGAAAGCAGTTGCACACTTGATCCGGATGAAGATGGTGAGCTGATTGATCAAAAGGACTATAGAAGCATGATAGGTTCACTTTTGTACCTCACTGCATTAAGACCGGATATACAATTTGCTGTGTGCTTGTGTGCTCGCTTTCAAGCTTCCCCACGTACTTCACATCGACAAGCTGTCAAGCGAATTTTCAGGTATCTCCATGGTACTCAAGATTTTGGCATTTGGCTCTCTGCTTCCTCATGCGTTAGTTTAAGAGCTTTCTCTGATGCTGATTTTGGGGGATGTAGAATTGATAGAAAAAGTACATCTGGTTCATGCCATTTCTTGGGTAACTCTCTCATTGCATGGTCATCTAGAAAGCAATCCTCTGTTGCACAATCAACTGCTGAATCTGAATATGTGGCTGCTGCTAGTTGTTGCTCTCAAATTCTTTGGATAGTAGCTACACTTAAATATTATGGGGTTAATTTGGATAGTGTTCCGCTTTTGTGTGATAACACTAGTGCAATTTGCATTGCTAAGAACCCTGTGCAACATTCAAGGACAAAACATATTGACATTAGATTTCACTTTCTTAGAGATCATGTTGAAAAAGGAAATATTGTGCTTCACCATGTGGATACTGAACATCAATTGGCAGATATTTTCACAAAGCCTTTGTCTTCTTCTCGTTTTGTTTTTATTTGGGGAGAACTTGGGATTGTTCATCCAATGGGTTTGTTTTGAGGGGGAGTTTCTTTGCCAAGGTCTTTCACTTGATGAGCTTACTTCATCATATTTCTTTATATATTATGTAATTGTGCTAATATATGATAATCTAAATTGTTCCACTTGAACTAAAAATGACATTACGGAATTCGTTTGTCTGATTGCCTATAGCTAAATACTCTGTAATATCTTACTCTTCTAGGCTTGATATTGAATCTTCTTGACAAATTTGGGCTATGAAGCAAGTGTGTTTTCAGCTTTACTCTTTCATAAGACCTTTTAATCACTTTTACATGTTTACAATCAAAGACAAAGGAAAGAAAAGGGAATCAACTCTAGCCTCAAGTTATGTGCTTCAGGCATGCTTTCCCTAAAAAGATAAGATGTATGCTTCAAGCATGCCATTCCCTCAAAGACAAGATGTATGCTTCAAGCATGCCACTCTAAGGAAATAAAAGAAGTATGCTTCAAGCATACCACATGCAGTTTACTGTTTAAAGATTAAATTGGTTTACTAGATTGAAGTTGAAACTACTTGCTCGCCCATAGTTGTTAGTTGCTTCAATTTTGAGCCTTTGTTTTTCTACTAAAGGTCTTGCTCAGTACTTGGCTATAGTTGACTGAATTAAGGTTGAGATGCATGTCATTCCCTAACTTGTTAAAATCACACTAAGATCATGTATTTTGCATATTATGTGATATATAAGGTTATATGATCGAATGAGCTCATCTTTTCCTATCTTGGCACTCCCTTGTTTCTCCTTGTGAAATCATTGCTTCAGAAAAATTTCGAACATGTTCTCTATTTTGTACTCTTGATGAATCCATTGTCAAAGGGGGAGAAGTTTGGGAATCTTTGAGATCTTCAAAGAAAAAGGGGGAGAAGTTTTAGGGGGAGAAGTTTTTGAAAATTTGAGAATTTTGCGAGAAGTTTGGAGAATTTTGGAATTTTTGGGTACATTGCACATTCACACACATTTTCCTTCTTAGGGGGAGATTTTTCGTATTTTTACCCAGGAAAGTTTGTTACTCTGAATTTTGGTCAAAAGGGGAGTTTCTGTGTGTAACGCCCCAAAATTTGCTTTAAAATGTCTTTATGGTATTTTTGGACATATTTGGAATTTTATGGAATTTTTGGAGTTAATTGGAATTTCAACTTTATTAAATTAACTGTATAAAATTTAAATCATGCGTTTTGCCAGATCTTAAAATCTAAAATTTTGTTGATAATTAAGATAGTTGGTAGACAAGAGTGTTCGCTTCAAATATTTTCGAAAAACCTGTTATATAGCTTAAGTCGTTGATTTTATAAAAATCGGTACAGGTGTCTAATTCACGAAAAGAATTTTTGTGAGAAATCTGTACGTCGAAAAATCACGAAACCAACTTTGTTAAGTTCCAAATATTCCCTAGTTATTTTAAAGAATTTTTTTTTCAAGATTTTTGAAACTATTCTACTATTTTATCCTAACCGTGGTTGGTTTGAACACTATTCATTGCTGAAACATTCACGATTTGAATGGCAGAACGTTACTACTTCTTTCCATTGTGCGCTTAAACACATGTGGTAATTGATCATTACTTCCTCGAAGTAACAGCTTGTCGGGACCCGAATTTGTAAATCCGGACCCTCTGTGTATTCAGCACTAGTCCAGGAACGCGCTAGTGCACACAGTCTTAACATCGGCAAATATCACAATCATACCACTCGATACTAATAAAGTACTTCAATTAAATAATCAAACTGGTTGCTCGACCTTATGGTCAAGTTACAAATATACGCCTCGCAGGGCGAAACTTATTAAAAGAGAAATAATAGCAGCGGAAAATAAGATAATTTCGTGGCGCCATCCAGTATACCACAGGCAACTGACTGGGCTCGCTCCTTAGGTAGACGGTTACTCTTGGAGCTCCTCCTCCAAAGCTGGTGTAGTCTCCTCTTCAAATGGTGTTGTATTGCGGCAAGGGTGAGTACTTGGTACTCAGCAAGTCATGCACGGAATGCAAGCTAATATACTATATGCATGGCTTGATACAAAGGAATAACTCAAGGTATATTTGCAGTAAAGAGCATTTAACAAATAATATAAGTAGATTCGAAAGCAGTTGAAACAAGTATATCTTTAATAACTTTTCCAGGAGTTTAAATAAACATCTTTCCCACTCCTAATCCATATTTCCATCAACATCATTATTAATCCAACCCAACCTTTCAAGTCCAAGTTATTTTTGAGAAAGTCTAACCCTTGACTGTAATTCCCGAGCGATGTCCAATGCCGCAGACACGGCTATTCGAATAGATTTTACACTCTGCAGAGGTTATGCACTTTACCCACAAGATACAGTCAAACGCCACAAAGGCGAGTGTCCGTAACAAAGTCTTTCGGAAACTTCTAACAGCACAAGTGGGCCTCCCCGGTTATTGCACACTAACACTTCCCTTAGCGAAGGCGAAGTTTAGGCCAATCAACCGTTAGATGGGTACCTGGCCGCAGCCCCGGTACGCTCCCCCGTACAACTACACAAAAGGTATAGTTGACACCCGGAGGTCCCACAGGTACGTTATTAGCAACTTATTCAACTAGGTCCGTCCCATTACAGACATGTGGTTGCACGCTTGACTCAGTTCAAAGGCTTGCAAGGTTAAGTCCTTAGGGTGACCAGGGCAAGATTACCCGAAGAACCAAACCAACATTCCCAGTGCCACAACTGGCCCACCCGATCATTCTTGCCACATGCCCCGGTCCAAATCTATTTATCAAAACCCCCAGTTGATTACCATGCACCACGTGCCATCAACATCACAACACATGATACCTTTTCAAAAGCAGGTTCAATATATCATTAAGTCAATATTAACATTTGTTTGACCAAAATCATGTCATGAGCACGTAGCAGGTCTAAGCAATATGCTACAACGATCTAAATTCCCAGGTTGGCAATTTTAATAATGTCCAACTAGTAATCCACAACTAGGGTGACAAGGGATCATGGCACATATTTAATTAACCAAGGTGTCATACAGCAATTTGGCATTTATCTAATTTCCCATACTTTAAACAAAGTATTTTCTAATTAAACTAGCATGCAATAAATTGAATCAAAATAGGTTTCAAAATGGGATCAACATGGTCAAAGCACAACTTGCCTTCAAAAAGTACTTGCTCTTGGTCCTGAGCTGGCTCCTGGGTCAATACTTCTCCTTCGAATCCTTCTGGCACTTCAACGTCTACTCATAAAGCGTGCAAATAGCAATAAATACACAAACAGTAGACAAAAAGTGTCCAAACATCCAAATAAAGTTCATAAACAGAGAGAGCATAATTTTATGAATTTTTAGAAACTGGAATCGTCAATTCGGAGTTTAAATGCAAAAGTTATAACCGTTTAAAGTTTAAAGAAAGCATTAATTAATTATAAACAGAGAAATATTTATCATCAAAAATTAATTAAAATTCATATTTGAGTAGGTCTCGTTTTTATGAAAATTTAGAAATTTGTATCACTCAAATCGGAGTTGAAACGCAAAAGTTATAAGCGTTTGAAGTTTGAATCAAATTCTGAAATCAATAATTCGAATTAATAAATCATTTTCCTTTTTGGAAATTCAATTATTGCGTCAGCAAGGACACGTGGACCAATCGGGTGACGACACGTGGCCTCGGGTCCACGGACCAGGCGCACGGCCTTGGCTCGGTCCACGTGGGCTCGGCCACGGCTTCCATGATCGACAGGCGGGCCCAGCGTGTCGATGGCTCGCGCACTCACGCGCGTGCGCCGCGGTCGAGCGCCGCGTGGCAAGATCACGGCCGTTGATTTGAAAATCAACAGCCCAGATCGGATCTGGGTGACGCACGTTTGGGGGAACGAGCCAATCCGGACCGTTGGATCTTGATCCAACGGTTGAAAACGAATCTAACCCGTAACGCTATCCACGGTACGGGCGACGTGGCCGATCGTGGGCCGTTGGATCTTGATCCAACGGTCCAGATCTAATCTGGGTTCTAGGGTTTGGGGAAAAACGTGGGCTCATGTGGGCCGTTGGATCTTGATCCAACGGTCCACAGGTTAGGGTTCGGACGCGGTTGGGTCAAGTCAAGTGGCGCAACTGGCTCGGGTCGGACTCGAGTCCGACTTCGGACCGAGGAAACGATATCGACCAGTCGGTCCTTTTCCAGCGAATTAATATTTAAAATAATTTCTAGTAATTCATTTAATTCAAGAAAAATAGCAAAAGACTCAGAAAAATTCTGGAAAATATTTTAGGGCATTTGGGACTCAAATAAAATATTTCCAACAAAAATTTATTTGAAAATTTAATTTCTTTAATTATTTCAAAATAGAATAAATTCAAATAAATTCCAAATAAATCCAAATAAATTCCAAAAATTCACCAAAGTGCCAAATCACACATGAATTTAAGAAAAGCAAATTTTTGAGGTGTTACACAGCTCCTCCTTAATGCGTACGTTCCCTCATTTCCTGGAGGCATGAATTAGCTAGTGGTCCTTTAATTCCTGGTTGTTTCATCTGCAAGCCGTTGCTTCCATTTCCTTTCATGCATGAACAGTAACGCCAATGCATGAAGCACGTCGTTATCAAGCTGGTGGGCACGCTAATTAAGCATGGACATCGGTTTCATTTCTCTACTCCACGCCATTTCCTTTACTCTTCATTCCCCTAGCCATTTCAATTTTTTACTCATGCACTTTTCACCTTCTAGCTATTCCATTTTCCATGCATGAGCCATTACTAGCAACATCTCTCACATTCTAAGCAACGCATGCATGTTCCTGCCTTTTCATTTCCTACGCATGAACTTCCTACTTCCAGCCATTTCTAGTCCCCACGTATGAAGCCTCCTCACTTCTAGCCATCTCTATTCCAAGCAATGTATGAGCCTTCCATCCTCTAGCCACACCATTTCCGTTGTCTCGTCGCCGTTGACGTCGCCACCACCGTCGTCGTCGCCACCGCCGTCGTCACCGCCACCACTGCCGTCTCGTCGTCGTCAGTTACGTCGCCGCCGCTGTCTTCGCCGTCGCTTCCACCGTCGTCTACGTCGTCGCCACCGTCGTCGCCGCCGCCGTTGATGTCTACGTCGTTCGTCGCCACCACCGCCGTCTCGTCGCCGTCGCCGTCGTCGCCGCTGCTACCGTCGTGTGTTGCTGTCGCCGTGTACCGCCGTTGACGCCACCGTCTACGTCGCCGCCGCCGCCGGTTACCTCGCCGTCGACGCACTCTCCGATCTTGCATCCCCTGCGCCGGCCGGTATACCTGTTTTTCTTTTCCTTCGTATGCGCTCTATCTCTACCGATCGGTTGGTCTCGTTGCACGTATATGTTGTACGTACGCATGTATATGTATATATATATTAGGCTGCGCGTGCATACGTATATATATATGTCTTAGACTGAATCTCGAACCCAGATATATATAGGGACGTATTTGTGCATGCACAAGCGCGTCGTTGCCGTAGCCGCCTGCGTGCCATATTCGCCGTCGCCGTCGACTGATTCCGGCTGACCGCGTTCGCCGCCGCCATCGCTGTCTCTGGCCGACTGCACTCGTTGTCCCGCTCTGGTCGTCTGGCCGGTCTCTGTTTTTTTTATCACGTAGCAAATGCCCAAACCAAACTCATATGCAACCAAGGAGTATACACATATACAAGGGGGAATAGTGCCATGCAAAAATGTTACGTAATTCCTTTTTCTCCAAATTGCGAATTTTGTCTTTTTCGCTAGAAATTCGTTCTAAGTCCGAATCGCCTACAACAAATTTTGTTAATTCGTAGAAATTAATACCTTTCTACAGTAATTTTTATGAAATTTTATAATTAAATATATACTGTTAAATTATTTGCGAAAAGTCCAAACTTACGAATTTTGTAGCTCTTAAACTGCACGTCCAAAAATTCTGAAATAAATTTTATAAAACTTAGAAAATGCTAGACTAATTATCTGGAAATTTTCATGAGATTACGTGCTAGTTTGCTTTGTAGTATTGTCCGGGTGTGTGTTTATTTGGTTGTTTGCTACGCGTAGACGTTGAACTGTGCGAGAGTGCGGAAGTTGAAGACCAAGCTCAAGCCCAAGATCAAGATCATCAGCTTTTTGAAGGCAAGTCGTGCTTTGACCATATTGTTCCTAGCTTTTTAAATATATTTCGATTTAAATTATGCATGTTATGTTGAGTAAAATGAATTGTTTAATTTGGGATAATTAGTTAATCAACCTAATTGTTAACTTCACCCTTGTAATATTACTTGTATGCCATATGTTCCATTGTCACCTTAAGTTGGGATTAAATTGTTGGATGATATGATTGTGCCAACACGGGAGGCTAGACCGTGAATAGTTGCTTAGCCATGCTTACGTGAAATGGGTTTCAAATGGCAAAATAATATTGACTAATGATATACGGAATGAATTTTGGAAATGGTGTAATCTTGCCACGTGATGACGTGAAGTGTAGGTACCTTTGTGGTTCTACATGGTAACTGATATTATTGTTGGCATGTGTTGCACAATAATCAAACTGGGTGGGAAAATATTTAGTCTGGGGCAAGTGGCAAGGTTGATCTGGTGGGCCATGATTGGTACCGGGAAAGTCGTTTTGGTTCTTTGGGTAGTCTTGCCCTGGTCACCCTAAGGACAACCTTACAAGCCTTTGAACTGAGTCAATCGTGCAACCACATGACTGAAGTGGGACGGTCCTAGTTGAGTAAGTTACTAATAACTTACATGTGGTACCTCGGGGTGTCAACTACACCCTTTGTGTAGTTGTACGGGGGAGCGTACCGAGGCTACGGCTAGGTACCCATCCAACGGTATGTCGGTCCTATACTTCGTCTCTGCTGAGAGAAGGGATAGTGTATGGCAACCGGAAAGGTCCACTTGTTAAGGTAGAAGTTTTCGAAAGGCTTTGTTACAGTCATTCGCCTTTGTGGTGCTTGACTGTATCTTGTGGGTAAAGTGCATAACCTCTGCAGAGTGTGTCAAAACTATTCGAATAGCCGAGTCCACGGTACTGGACAAAGCTCAGGGATTACAGTCAAGGGTTAGATTTTCTGAAATAAAAATGTGGGAATAAGTTGGCTGTAGGCCAGAGATAACTGCTAAAGTGATTTAGGGCTTGGTACCAAACTGTTTGGAAAAGATATTGATAACTTATTGTATAATATGGTTTTACCGCTTTTGAATCTATTAAGATTATTTAATCAAAGCAAAATGCTGTTTGATGCAAAACAACCACTTAAGCCATTCCTTTGGAGGAAGCCATGCATATAGTAATAGGATTGCACCCCTGTGCATGACTTGCTGAGTATGTTGTATACTCACCCTTGCTTCCAACACAATCATCAGTTGAGGAGAAGACTACAACTTTAAAGGAGAAGTTCCTCGAGGAGGCAATTATCTAGGAGTTGAACCTTGTCAGTTGCCGGTGGCATATTGATGGGAGTCACCGACGTTCTTCATTCCGCTGCTGATTATTTACTTTTGGTTATTGTAAGCCCTGCGTGGCACACTATTTGTAAGTTGGCCTTAAGGTCTTGTAACCAGTTTATTTAATGTTTGAAGTACTTTTTTTAATAATTCCGCTATGTATGATTGTGGTACTTCATCCCTGTTATGACTGTGTGTACTAGCGTGATCCTGGACTAGTACAGAATACACAGAGGGTCCGGATTTGCATATTCGGGTCCCGACACTATGCCTTCTCATTTTGGTTTTGGTGTTAATCCTTTGGATCTCAAAATCTTTTGTAAAAGAGAATGCCAATGTTCAATTCTAAAGTGGCGTTGCCAATGTTTTCATCAAGGGGGAGATTGTGAAATCATGTGATGAAAAATTGGTTTGATCATGTATTGAATTTGGTTTAGAATTGAATTTGCCAAAGTGTGCCTGTGCATGGGCATGACTAGTTTTAAATGACTTTTGCTTTGCTTGTGCGCCGGATCATTCCTTTGCATTAGCACCGGACCACTTTCCTGGTCCACCATGAACGCTTTTTGAAGGCCTGTTTTTACATGAACGCCGGACCAAAGTTTTTGGTCCGTCGTGAACAGGATTTTGAGGCTCGTGTTTGTATAGGCACTGAACTAAAAACAGTAAGTTTTCTATTTACGTTGGACCAAATTTCTTGTGGTCCGCCGTGAAAGTGTTTTCAAACGTTTTTGTGCCGGACACGATTTTCCAAAAGCAGTAAGTTTCACATGTACGTCGGACCGAGTTTTTAGTCCGGCGTGAATGGATTTTCTAGGGTTTCACATGGCGTTTGCGCCGGACCGAATTTTTGGTCCGGCGTGAATGGGTTCTGCTCGATTAGGGTTTTGAGCAATTTTGGAATTGAATTTTGGTTTAAATTTGAGATTATGAAATTTGTAAGAATTTCAT
Source organism: Rhipidocladum racemiflorum (assembly GCA_036346355.1). Lineage (NCBI taxonomy): Eukaryota > Viridiplantae > Streptophyta > Magnoliopsida > Poales > Poaceae > Rhipidocladum > Rhipidocladum racemiflorum. Next base: position 42,106,710 of record CM070573.1, read on the forward strand.
GATGCTTGTTTTGAAGTGGACTTTATGCAATGCTCGTGTGAGTATTTGCATAGACTAATGTTGAGTCAAGTCGCGGACTTGTGCTCGGAATCGTTTTGTGGTTTGTTCATGTGCAGGTGTTGCTCGAGGGCGAACGTGGTTGATGACAAGACTGGAACTAGGTTCATGGAGGAACTGAGGTTCGGGACTAGGTCCTGGAGGAACCGAGATCTTGGTGGTCAAGGATGTCATGCGGGATGTTCGGGCTAGAGAATGGTGCACATTAAGAATGGTTAGTCACGTGAGAATGGTAGGTGACCATGTGCGTGCAAAGTGTTAGTCACGTGAGTATGGTAGGGTTACCATACGCGTGCAAGAGTTTTACTCTGCCAGGTTGGGCCAAGTAGAGTTGTGTTGAATACATACTCTTTCAAGGATTAGGAGTGTGACTCCTTCTAGGATTAGGAATTGTATTCAGGACTCCTTGTGTTTTGCTCCTTTAAATAGGAGGGGTTGTCTCCTATTGAAGGGCATCAAACAGAGCTGAGCGCATTGACAACTTTGAGCTCAGTCTTAGGGTTTGTACTCTTTTGATGGGAGTACTTTAGATAAAAGAAATAAATATCAATTCTTCCAGATCCTTGCGTGGTACAGTAACCACGTTGCTACAGTGTTTCCTGTTTTGGTTCTTGTTTGCATGCTTGTTCTGGTTCTAGATTGGTTTTTGTTCCTTGAGTTTCATGTTGATGTGATCCATCAAAAACCTTTCTAGGGTATTGATCTAGTGTTCCTCAAAGTTTTGTTGATTAATCTTTTGTTGTTCTTGATTTATCTACAAGTTTTGATTAGATTGATTTTCGTCAAGTTCTGGAACAGCAAGCTTGCAAAGCTCATAACTTTTGATCCGTAAGTCTGATCGATTTGATTCTTTTTGGGTTCGATTTGTATTGGAATATAGTTTCTTGTGTCCAAATTTCAGAACGATCTAATGGTTGTATCTCTGGGAATTCGTGTTTTACCATACCTTTGTCATTCTATTTTTGTCGAATACGAGGCAATTATTTGGTTCTGTTTTGGGGTGAACTTTTAGTAGATCAAGAATTTGGTTTTAGCTTCCGCACAATCATTCATCCCCCCTCTGATTGCTATATTCGTATACTTCGATGCTACACAACCCTTCTGGCCTTAGGGTAAGGGTCCGAGTATATCGACGCCCCAGACCGAGAATGTCCACGATAATGGAATGGTCTGGAGCGCGTATGCTGGCTACTGAACCTTACGGGCATGGAACTGGCATGCTCGGTAAGAGGTTACTATCGAGCGAGCATCGGCTAAGGCCGTTGGCCAATAATAACCCAATCGGAATGCTTTGCTCACCAACGTCCTAAAGGACGAATGAGCTCCACAAATTCCTTCGTGGATGTCCCTGAGAAGGTATTGTCCTTCTTCCTGGGAGATGCACTTGGAGAGGACTCCTAGTGCTCGCTTACGGTACAAGACGCCATCGATCAGTTTGTACGGAGAGGATCGTCTTATGAGCCGGGAACGCTCGGCTTCTTACTTGGGCAGTGTCCCTGTGCAAGATATTGGACGAATGACGTCATCCAATTCGCACCGTGCTTGAGGAGAGAGATGTTACCGCACGTCTCAGGTGCCTCCTCTACAGAGGGAATGGAGGGCTTTTATAAGTGCTCGACGAGCACTCCTGCTGGGGCAGGGGTTTGAGAGGAACCGATTTTTGAGAGATGGTCGACCAGGGAATTCTCCTTCTTGGGGACGTAGAGTACATCGAAATTCTTGAAGTACTTCTCCATCTTCCTAACTTCAACCAGATAAAGTGCCATTGAGTCATCGGAACACTGATACTCCATGTTAACCTGGTTGACGATAACTATGAATCGCCCTTCACGGTAAGCCGTTGGACTCCGGGCGCCTTGCATGCTCGTAGCCCGGCCAAAAGGTCTTCATACTTTGCCGTGTTGTTTGTTGCGGCAAAATGCAACTGGAGGGCATACCGGAGTTGTTCTCCTTGTGGAGAGATTAAGAAGACTCTAGCCCCCGAGCGTTCGTAAGCTCGGGACCCGTTGAAGTACATGATCCAGCGACCTTACCTAGGTCGGTCGAGCTCAGTGTCAGGTAGCGCGGGATTCATCCACTCTGCCAGGAAATCCACCAAGACTTGGGATTTGATCGCTATGCGAGCCGAGAATTCAATCTCAAACTCGGTGAGCTCCATAGCCTATTTCGCTATTCGGCCACTGGCATCTTGATTCCTTAGGATTTCCCTATGTGGAAAGTTGGTCGGAACCTCAATTCTATGGGCCTGAAAATAGTGTCTTAACTTCTTGGAAGCTACGAGCAATGAATACAAGAGTTTTTGAACTTCTGGGTAGCGCTCCTTTGGTTCATGCAAGACCTTGCTAACGTCGTAGATTGGTCGCTGCACTCCGTCCCTTTCCACCGTCAAAACGATGCTTACTGCCTGCAGCATCGCAGCAAAATACAGCAATAGGACTTCTCCTGATTTTGGTGTGTTTAGGATCAGTGGCTTGGATAGATACTGCTTCAGTTCTTCGAAAGACTCGTTTGCTTCTTCTGTCTAGATGAATCCATCGTGCTTGCGAAGTGCCTTGAAGAAAGGTAATCCTCGCTCGCCAAGCCGAGAAATGAAATGGCTAAAGTAGTAGTAATATCCGATCTCATCCTTGTTCACGCGGTTGAACATGAGTGCCGCCAAAGACGCGAAGATCCCTGGGATTCCGCGACCCAAAAACCGCATCAGTCCCAACCAACCCAACCACAAGCGGCCAAGCCCCAAAGCAAAAGCCATAAAGAGGGAGCGTTTACCAGGGAGGGCATGGAGGTTGGGGTATGAGTCGTGGGAGATCCGCACGCACGCGGCCGAGAATGGTAGCAACGCCTTCGCTGCCTCCTCCGGCGCCACCGGGGGGCGGGCTCCGCCAACGGGTCTTCGATTTCGTGGTGAGCCAACGAAGGGGGAGACTTTGAGAGGCGATGGGGGAGGCCGGGAGCAGGAGAAGCCGGGAGGGGCGACGGCGCGGGAGTGCTGCGGCCGTTGCGCCAAGCCGATGGGGAATCGGATGGGGAAGGGAGAGAGAATCCCGCGATTTCGGTAACCTCTCTCCAATCCTCAAAAATAGAGAGCCATATAGGAATTCTGTTGGAGGTTCTACAGTGCTGCTGATTCCTTAGAATTTGAGATAGGGAATGATACAAGGAAACTCTTGGAGATTGCCTAAGTAGGTATTTGATTCATATTTTTATTTGTCCATTAAAAGGAGGACGTATATGCACATATATCACCACACAAGTACATTACACACACAAATACGCCCCTAATCAAACAAAGGCCGAGAAAAAAAAATCACAATATTACAGAGATTCTTTTGAGGCGCATTCGTGTATGTATAAAGGTCATCGATTGAACCCTACTGGATGTAGTTATACATTCGTAATTCCACCACGCATCAAGAGTTACCCTATTCGATTCGTATTTTTAGAGAGTGAGACAGACGTACATACTTAACACCCATCACACTCATACTATCCACGCGCGCACACATGCGTATAGATCTACACACGCTAGGAAATAATAAGAGGCCCCATGGTATTCACTGCAAATAGGGTTGTAAAACAAATTCAAGACTCGTGAGTTGTTCGAGCGCGGCTCGCTCTAGGATCAATTTAAACTCCAAACAAGCCGAACTTGATCTTGCTCCTCAGCTCATGAGCTTCACCGAGTCGATATCAAATAGCTCATGAACCTGATGAATTTACGAATCACTTGTTAAATATTACAATATATTAACTCTTATCGAGTTTACCCGAGTCGAGCTCGAGCGTAAGTATTTTTTATTATTGAAAAATAATACATATTGAATTATTTATTATTACCGAGCTTACTCGAGTCGAGCTCGAGCCTACTCGAGCGAGTCCAAGATCAGACCCCGCAAACTCCTCATTTACAAGCCTAACTACAACAACATTTCATTTTTGTACTCTAACATAATATCGGATTTACATTCATATTCGAGCGTATTTAAATTCATATTCGTATTTGTTTAGAAACATGGGTACAAACATGTTTGACCACTGGTTCATTCGTATTTGATTTAGTTTTTTCCTTGAGCTAGACTAGTCATGTGCGTAGAAATGGTACTAAGAATTTGTTTAGTTCGAAGCCAAAGTTCGCAATAGTTTGCGATGATTTCCTTGAGCTTGATTAAGTTAGGTTAATGTGATTAAGTTAGGGTAATATTTGGTTACTGGCCATAGCTTATGCACACCAAAACTTTTCTTTAGGTAGATCAGGCGTGTTATATTTATAGGGAGTTATGGCAAGATTTCTTTTGGCATGCTTAATTGTTTTGAGCACTACTCCAGCGCAAGTTTGATTAGTTAGCCAGGAATATTTGATAAACGTAAGTGTCCTTAAGGGCACATATCTTCAAAAATTCTCAAAATATTATCATATTTAGGGACGTGAGTTTCTACAATTCTATTAAATTTGAAGATCAAAATCAATTACATTTGAAAGACATAAAATTAACAATCAGCGAGATAAATAATACCAAACAGTGAAAATTCGCTATTCAAGTTGAATTTATCTTTTTACAGGGGCGGAGCTTGCCCAGGCACAAGCCCCGGGCTAGACCAGCTGATCTTAGATTAAATATCTGTTTTCAATAATTTTTTAATAATTTTTTGTAGAAATTTAGTAGGCTTTCGGTACCAGGCCCCGGGCTACAGCCTACTCTGCCTAGGGCCTGGATCCGCCCCTGTCTTTTTATATATCTTTTAAATATAATTGATTTTGATCTTCACATTTTAAAGGATGGTAGAAACTCATATATTCTATATATACTATTTTTTTGAAAATTTATATATAATTTTTATGATGTTTACGTGATAAGAGTGATATGTGTGACTTGTGAAAAAAAAAACAGAGGTGCCCGCGCACGCAACGTTACAGCTTTGCTTAAGACAGTAGAAAATAGCTTGTACAGAATATGTGCATGCGGATGAAGGTTCACATCGCCAGATCAACACTCAACTACGACCGGTACTAGTCGATCCTGTCCTGCATTGCAGGTCTACGTCGACAGCAAGGAACTACAACTTGCACGGATCAATACATGAGTTATGTCAGATCATTACTAATTTTTTTTTAAAAATCTAACTGTGATAATGATGCTTTCTTCATCTTCTCGACCTTCACACAAATCTTCTTAAATCCCTTCTCCGCCCTTACATAATATCTAACAAAAATAAAAAAATCATTTCATAACAAACAAATTAACCACTAAAAAATTCAATATTTATCCAACAAACCCACTTCTCTCCTTTTATAGTATGCAGTGGATGAACAAAACTCAATCAGACATTACAACAAAACTGAGAGTATAATATAAGCTAAGCCCGGTAACTAATGTCCGAGCTTCCTCTTGCTTACAAGCTACCCCCTTTACTCTTCACTTTTCATGAACCTTAAAATTAATTTTTCACTATTAATTTCATATTAATACATTTGTAAAATGTTATGAGAGTGTAATGTTATATAGGGCTGTAAATGGACTGAGCTCGAGCGAGCTTGACCTCCTCAAGCTCGAGTTCGGTAAAGCTCAAGTTGAGGTCCAAGTCTTGATCCAGGCTCGAGCTCGGTTCGATCCAACCTCGAGTAAGCTCAGTAAACGTGATAAGCTCAAACAAGCTCGGTAAGCTCGATATGTCTGGTAAGCTCGGTAACAAGCTCGAGTAAGCTCGGTCCAAGCTCAAGTAAGCTCGCGAGCTATTCGAGCTCGGCTCGGTGAAGCTCACGAGTCCGAGATCAAACTTGAGTTCGATTTGTTTGAAGTTCGCACCAAGCTCCAATCAAGCCTGAATCGAGTCAACCTCGAGCTTTTTTTATAGCTCTAATGTTATATAAATATTTTCTATAGCAAATATAATAATATTATTTTAATACAACCAAAATAAATGTGTAAAAAATATTAGTAGGTTAAAGATTATAAGGCCTTGTTTGGTACGGTTCCAGATTCTAGTAGAAACGGAAATGGTTTCAGATTTTTGGTAGAAACGTTTCAGGTTGGATTCTGTGAATCGGGTGGAACTGGGTTGAGACCGAGCTACAAAGTGGAAAAAGAAAAAACGATGCGAGGAGAATCGTTCCGAGTTTTAGTTCGTTTGGTTAGGTTTCTTCTAGAATTTAATAGAAACGGTCCGGTTTCAAGTTGCCAAACGGGATCTAAAATTTAAGTGATCAAAATTAACAGCACCAAGTAATGAGTGAGCAGGTATATACGGCTATATACGGCACACCATTGAAAAGCTATTGTTGTGGCTGTTCGTCATGCAGCTAAGCTACTAGAGTAGTTTATAGCCACACCATAGAAGAGAACAAAATCTTCATGTCGCTCGGAAAAAAAAACTTCATGCACGCAGGTTCAGATCTCTCACCCTCCGCGGCTCCGCCCATGAATGTACTGTGATGTGTAAGGCTATCATGACAAACACGACAGGAGGGTACAGCATCACTTTTATGAAAGATCGAGAAAGCTTTTCCGAGTTGCAGCCATGTTGAAAATCTTACGAAATATTGGATTCCAAGATCCAAATCCCGATCAAATTTTAGGAATCTCGCCTGAGATTGGATCTTTCGACATCTTAAATCTCAGTCGGATAAAAAATTTTAAAAAAATTAAAATTGCTACAGTAACAATGCAAATATCGACGAGATATCGATGATTTCGATAGAAATCTTGAGATTTTTTGCCAGATTTTTATTTTTGTGCATTGTATTTGATTGGATTTAGGGTTAAGATCATCCACAAAAAATTTCAAAAAGCCTTGATGTGTTTTTGACCATTTTTTGATCGATTCAATTCGTCAGACTGTCTTGAGTAGCACTGTCTGAGATTTTCAAAATTCCACAAGATTGATCATCATTTGAATATTTTATGGGAATATCATGGATGTGTTAAGATCATTCACAAAAATTTTCAAAATTGTCTAATATGGTTTGAACTATTTTTCATTCAGGTGAAATTTATTGATCCATCTTCAGAAGAACTTTTTGAATTTTTAAAAATTCTTCAAGATTAATCATCATCTGAAAATTTTATGAGAATATTATGGATGTGTTAGGATCATCCACAAAATTTTTCGAAAGTTTCTAATATAGTTTGCACCATTTTTAATTCGGTTGAAATTTGCTGGTCAACCTTTTATTAAGATAATAGCACTGTTAGATTTTTTAAATTCCTCATGCTTAATAATCTTATAAAATTTTTATGAGAACATTAATGATTTGTCAGGACTATAAAAAAAAATTCAAAAAAAAATTGTCGTCGTTTAAACCATTTTTTGTTCAGTTGAATTTTACCGAGATTTCGGAAATTTCGGGCGAAATTTTGGATTTCCCAGTTAAAAAAAATCCAGATTTGAATTTTGGTTTTTTGAATTTCGTCCGAAATTTTTGAATCACACCGAAATTTTGGATTTCAGTCCTTTTCGAGATATAGTCCGAAAACAAAATTTGAAACCTTAATTCCAGCTAGAAACTGGATTGAAAATCCCGACCGAATGCTCTAAGACTATTATACATAATACTATAATATGAAAATGTTAGGTAAAGAGTTCGTGTCGCCTGTGTGAGGTTGGGGAATCGAATCGCCGCCTCTTCAAAAAAAAATTTGAACTGAATGAACGCATTCAAGTACTCAACTAGATTTCATGTTTTTTGAATCCGTCGCTCTCCTCTCCCAATGCCAAGCGTCATTGGGGCCTCGCCTGTGCCGCTAGCCCTCTTCCTCCACACACCGCCGCCCCTCTCTACGGCCGTGACGCCATCCCTCTTCCTCCACACACTCTCGCCTGTGCCGCTACCCCTCTTCCTCCACGCGCCTATTCCCAGCCTCGCGACGCCCATCCGAGCCCGTCCTCAGCCGCCCGTCTGAGTCCACACTGCCCGTCTGAGTTCCTGCCACACCGCCCGATGGGAGAGCAAAAGGGCTGAATTTTCAACTCGCTGAAATTTCGGTCATTTAGGCCGAAATTTTGTTTTTCGATTTGAAATTTATCGGATTTCAAATTTACTTTTTGAATTTTGTAAGGAATTTGGTAAAAATTCTGAAAACTCCTGAAATTTCAGATTTTGATCCCCTTAGGATATAATCTGAAAATAAAATTTAAAAACTTGGTTGCAAGCATAAGAAGAGCAAGCGTGCATTGAAAGCCCAAGCAGTTGCAACTTGCAATTCCTCGCTGTAAACACGAACACGGGGCTAATTACTGCTAGTACAGAGTACAGACACTTGCCAGGAGCCCGGAACTTTGCTACCCTGGTGGGCTCCGCGGATGCTAGCAATTTTTTTTCCTGACATTCTTTTTTTTAACAAATCTGGTTTCGGTAGCATTTACAAAAACTAGTTCTATTTTTAACCGTGAAAATAGTGGCAGGTAACATATGTCACGAATTTTTTTAAAAAATAATACTTTTTTTTAAAATGAATTGTTGTTTTAATACTCAGAAAATAAAAATTGTAAAATTAATACGTAATCGCCATACCGTACGGCGAATACCCTATTTTCGCCATACCCTATGGCGAAAATACCCTAAGTACCCAATTAAAACCAGTTAACCGCCAGCTATCTGGTTTAGGGAATTATCGCCATACAGTATGGCGAAAATAACATTATCGCCATGCCATACGGCGAAAATATGTCGTCGCCGAACCATACGGCGAAAATGTATTGTCGTCGAGCCATATGGCGAAAATGTCCCAATTGTGTCTCCAAAAATCATAAAATAATTATCACTTATTCGTAGGGTGTTGGATGTCTCTTTTTGCAAAAAATATGTAGGAATCAATTGAGTTAATGTAATTTCGCTGAAATGAATAAGAAATTTGTGATGCATTAATGCTTAAGCCTTTTCGGTAGCCCGTAAAATACCACGGTGAAATGTAATTTTTTGCAAGAATACTGCAGATTTGCTCTTTGATATACGGGCTACCATATTCCGAAAAATAATTTTATTTACACCTTTGTTTCCTACCAGAATATACGGTCGCAATAACCCTAAGTATTATTGTCGATGATAACTTTGAAGCCTTTTCGGCAGCCCGTAAAATACCACGTTTAAACGTAATTTTTTGCAAGAATACTGCAGATTTGCTCTTTGATATATGAGCTAGATATTCCGGAAAATAATTTTATTTACACCTTTGTTTGCTACAAGAATATATTGTCGCAATAACCCTAAGTATTATTGTCGACGATAACTTTTAAGCCTTTTCGGCAGCCCGTAAAATACCACGTTTAACTGTAATTTTTTGAAAGAATACTGCAGGATTTGCTCTTTGATATATGGGCTACGATATTCCGGAAAATAATTTTATTTACACCTTTGTTTTCTACAAGAATATACGGTCGCAATAACCCTAAGTATTATTATCGACGATAACTTTTAAGCCTTTTTGGTAGCTCGTAAAATACCACGTTTAACTGTATTTTTTTGCAAGAATACTGCAGATTTGCTCTTTGATATATGGGCTACCATATTCTGGAAAATAATTTCATTTACACCTTTGTTTACTACAAGAATATACTATCGCAATAACCCTAAGTATTATTGTCGACGATAACTTTTAAGCCTTTTCGGCAGCCCGTAAAATACCACGTTTAACTGTAATTTTTTGCAAGAATACTGCAGATTTGCTCTTTGATATATGGGTTACCATATTCCGGAAAATAATTTTATTTACATCTTTGTTTGCTACAAGAATATACTATCACAATAACCCTAGTCGACAACAATTCATGATATGAATAGTTTATCCCCAGAAAACAGATGCCAAAGTGTTTATGTGACACCACGGAGTGTCGTAACCTTATATAATGTGAGTGTTGAGGTAAAAAACATTATGAAATATGGAATTTGAGGTTGAAACCTTACGCTATGATGTTTACTTGCGTTTCCGGGCTGATTCCGGGAGTTTGGGCCTTCCCGGGGGAGTTTGGGCCGAAAGGAAAGGGTCGTGGGCTTTGGTGGGATGGAGTTTGAGTCCAAATAGGAGTAGGAGACCTGGTTGGTGTGCCTCCCCCAGCCTTCTTGCGCCCCACCCCCTGCCCATATGCGCCCCCCATGCCCTAGCCGCCCCTCACCTCCCCCACCTCCCCTTTATGGCGCCTCCACCTCCCCAAGCCGCCCCCTTGCGCCCCTCTCGTCCCCATACCTCTCCACCACCCCTTGCTGCCCTAGGGAAGCCTCTCCACCTCACCACCCTGAAGATCCATCCATTGGAGCGCTCCGCGACTAGGAGATCCGGTGGATTCGGAGCGAGGAAGGAGATCGCGCGAACCGGGAGGAGATCCGGTGGGTTTTCGATCGTCGGACGAAGGTATGACCACGGGGATCCTTGGGGTTGGTCTAGGTTCTATTGTAAGGGTTAATATCATGTTTTTAGATCAATTGGTGGTGCTGTAATTGGGTAGATTAGATGGAATCTAGAGTTTGCCACGTTCTCTGTTTCGGGCAGCATGAGTAGTCGACCTAGGGTTTGGGTTTTCGCCAATTTAGAGCCGGAATTTGGTCGGCCGCCTGTTGAAGAAGTTGTAGGTAATTTCAATAACTTTCAGTGGGTATAAATAACGTCCAATTCTGCCCAGCCGTTTCAAAGTTATGCTCGTTTTACCGAACGTATTAAAAACTGTGACGTGATTGGAACAGATCACGGTATTCTGTAGATTAAACCACTTTAGAGTCCGAATCAGTCTTTCCATATACTTAGAAAAAGTTAGGAAATTTCCTAAGCTACGCGAGGATGTACTCGTTTAATTGATTCGGAGTTTTAGAACCCGATTTATGCCTTTTGGAAGGCTGCTGTCCCGAAGGGACAGAACCTCTGTTTTTGGGTTTTGCGAGTAGTTACGATGTCGGGGTAGAAGAGTGTTTGCGTACTGTTTTGTGGACATGATTGTGAGTGTGTGGTACCTATGTGCAGGTGGTGTGACCCTGGGAGTGCCTTCTACTTCTCGCCAATCCGTCGCCCGTGGTTGAGGCAAGTGTATTGGAATGGGAAGCGGGTTGTAGTTTGCTAGATTGGTTGAGATTGAGATTGAATATATGATATGTTCACATGCCATGCTTTAATGATTTCCATTGATATGATGAATATGCTTATTATGTTATGATGCCATCTGTTAATGTACAAGTTATTTATGATGTTGGCATGATTGCATACATGACATGATACATGGACCGGGCGGTGAGAAAGTCATAACTAGTCCGGGGAAGGTCGGTGAGAAAGTTATGACTATTCCGGAGAGCCAATGAGTAAGTCCTACATCGTGATTCCATCCACCGCGGTGTATGAAAGCGAGGAGTAGGCACCCTCCATCTTCGGGATGGAAGGGGGGAGAGGGTGCACACTGACGGGTGTGTACTCAACCATACCGGTATGAGTTTCCAGGAGATATGTGCATCGCATTGCATTGCATTATATGAGGATGTTATATGATGATGATATATGATGATGTCAATGATATGCTTACGCTATGAATATGAGATGTGTATGATGTCGTATGTGAAAAGTGGTGATGAAGGTATTAGAATGTATTTTCTTGTTTCATTGCAATATACTTGCTGAGTGATGAACTCACGCTTGTGTTTATATTGTTTTTCTTAGGTACCATGAAACCGGCATGCGGGGAAGGGGGCTAGTCACACGTCATCACTTAGCATGACACATATAAACAATGACATGTTCCTTCCTTTAAATTGTGATGGTTAATTTGTGTGCTTGGTTTCCTCATTTACTTCGTTTGGCTCATGAGATGGTTGGAATTTTATTCTAGTCTTATACTGCTGCTAGAACCTTTATTATTGATGATTTAGATGTCATTCTTTATACTATATCCTGTGATCATATTGTTGTTGCTTTAATTCATGGAAAAACAAAGGAGATGCTGCCGAAATTTTCGGTTATAGCATTTACTCATTTGCTGTAATTTATCTTAATTTATGGTATTTAGATGTTGTTTAGTCTATGTTTGGTAGCATTCGGGCATATTAAATGCCGGGGTGTTACAGTTTAAATCATTACGAGCAATTTGAGAAGCATGTGGATGCAGCCAGTAACCTTAGTAAGAAAACTCAACCGTAGTAGGGCAGATACAACGAAAGTTCAGATGATATTACAAGGGTATTATAACAGTGACGACATTGCTAGAAGAAGTGCGGATAACACTGATTGTAATGGTGGAACAAGTGATCGTTTCGCCTATGTTCGTAGAGTGGGAATGATGTGCCACATTTTCTGCATATTATGTCGCCTGTGAATCTTTTGCGATTTGTTCTCAGACACCGCTCAATCTCTCTTATGAACGAGTTCCATGGGGGTGCGCAGTGCTCCCAGCTGTCACCGAATGGATAGCCTATGCCGAACGTCTCGGGGGTATAAAACATAATTTTTTTGTCCTTTTTATGTGGATCTCTTCCCTCCCAAGTCCCCGCGCCCCCTATGTTACAACCACCCGGGTTCCCGGATGGTCTCTGTAATCCGTCAAGGATTTGTTGTGTAGTGCGGACCTCAGCCGGCTGCTTCCCTTTATCCCTTTCTCTTCGAGAGGACGAACCCTCCTGCACTTCCGGAGACTTGCCGAGACGCCTCCTCTGTTACGGCTCGCTCCACTATATGGTGCAGGAGGTGTGTGTTGGGCTTATCGCTGTACAACCGGAGCCGTGCCCTGCAGTCAATGCAGTATGCCTGCTTTGGCCGTTGAATAATACCGTATGCATACTCCGGGTCTGGCTTTTCTGGGAGGTAGTAACACCACGGCGAGGGTTGCTGCCCCCAGTTATCCCAGACAGGGAGTTTGAGATGTGGGTGGTACGTCTCCGGGTTGACCCAGTTGAAGTAGCAGCACCATTCATCCTCGGGCAAAGGGCACCGGTAGAATCTTCGGTCCACTAGATCCTCGTGGCAGGTATCGACCACTGCCTACAGGCCGTGTTAGCACAGTTCGGGGTTTTCGGGTGGCCCTTGAGGAGGAGGTTCCTCCCTTGACGAGGTGCTTTTTCCATGTTTCTTTTCAAAGTCCTGTATGCGATGAACTGGTTTAGAATGACCACTTTGTGACTGAAACAGGAGCATGTCGCATAAAACTCACCGATTGCTTGGTCCCTTGCCCACCGTCCCTTAACTCCGGTCGATCTAGATAGGGGATATATCCCGGCGGCCTCTCCCACCAGGTGAAGTTCTCGGGTGAAGTGGGGTAGGCGCCGTGGCAATTGTAGATAAATTCGTAGTCACGTCGTTCCGGCCCGTCGATCCATTGGAAGAAGCAACAACGGTCCTCGTGCTAAAATAACAAAGAACAATGCATGAAATGGTAGTGTTACCCTGGTTTGTATAGACACCAATTGGTTTACCTCGTAGGCACGGGCACAACAGTAGTGAGTGCGGGCGGCCGTATCTTCGTGCGTAGACTGCATCATCTTCGCCAGAAGGTTGCAGTCGCATTTCGGGCGTGGCAGCTCCGGCAGAACTGGGGCATCAACGCTACTCGCATCCGGGTATTCAGGGGGGGTTAACTTTCGCTTGCTGAAGAGGCGATGGTAGAACGACATCATGCCCTTCTGCAAAGTTGGGTGAAGTTTATTGCTCGTTTGGCAGTGGGTGCCTATCCCTCCCTCGATCGGTTTTTATAGTGCTGGTGAGTCTCCACATAACTACAATGCTTGTCTATTTATGATAATTGCATGGCCTGTCACCCATCATGAAAGCTGCATGGACTGTCACACTCTACGAAAGCTGCATGGCCTATCACAGTTTATGAAAGCTGCATGCTCTGCCACGCTTTATGAAAGCTGCATGGCCTGTTGGCCTGTCACACTTTGTGAAAGCTGCATGGTCTACCACACTTTATAAAAGGTGCATGGCCTGTCACATTTTATGAAAGCTGCATGGCTTGTGATCCATCATGAAAGCTGCATGGCCTGCCACGCTTTATGAAAGCTGTATGGCCTACCACGCTTTATGAAAGCTGCATGGCCTATCACACTTTATGAAAAGCTGCTTGGTCTGTCATGGCTTTGGAAAAGCTTCACGACCAGTGACGATTTATGAAAAACTGCACGACCTATGACGATTTATGAAAAGCTGCACGACCTGTAACGATTTATGAAAAGCTGCATGACATGTATTAATCGAGTGCATATCTGGTGTTGTGTTGTCACGTTGTGTGAGAAAGTAAAAGCGATGATAACACAATTAAAGGTGTTGGATAATAAAACCACATAATATGAGAAAGTACACAAAATAGATAGTAAAACATAATACGAGAAAGTACCCAAAATAACACAAAAATTATGTCACGGACAGCCTAATCATGATCACCCCCCAGTGGTGGATCCTGACCCCTACCCCTACCCTACCCCTACCTCTCCTCTGCCGACGTGCTGAAGGGGGTGCATCATCGAGAGCTCGTGGGTGAAGCGCCCGCGACGGTCCCGCCTAGCCATAGTCTGAAGGGTTGTACCGATGCACCAGGCGACACACGCCCCCAGGTAACGGGTCCTGCGTAGCTGGAGGAGGCTGTGTGTACTGCGTAGCTGGGGGAGGCTGCGTGTACTGCGTACCTGGAGGAGGCTGCGCCAACTGAGCGCCTGCGAAGAACTGATCCACTCAGTAGTCAGCAACGCCGTGCCCTGACGGAGTGTCCGAAGTAGAGGCCTGTCCTAGGACACCTATAGTTCAAACAATATCATTTAATTATAGTGAGGTGATTAGATTTGAAACGTGATCAATTGAATATTGCTCGACTTACCGGGTGTGGGGACCATTGTAGGACCACGTGGTGGTGCCTGCCAGTTGGATCCTCTAGCCATGCCTAGAGCCAGAGGCATGGGGGTGTGGAAGCTGGAGCCCTAGTGGTGTGGTGGTCGAGGAGCTGAGCCCGGGTGGCTGTCTGGACGAGGTGCCAGCCGAAACAGTCAGGGCTGGGACGTGGAAAGCAGCACCAAGCTCCACGATCCGTCGAGACTGTGCCTCCACACGCCTCATGGCCTCTAACATCTCGTCGGGTGTGAAAGTGGCCCCTCGGTTGTAGCCTAGCAAGAAAGTCAGTGGCATGCTGATGCAAGTCCCTAGCCTCGTCCACCTATCACGTACAAACAAATGATAAGCATAACGATATAGGATAACGAATAGATGATGTAATATATTAAATAAATAAGACTTACCATCGCATGCAGTGCCACTCCCGCCTGGCTAGAGTACAAGTCTGCGATGCTAGGGGTATACATCTGGCCCGGTTGCTCCTCTGCAAGTAGGAAACGAGTACTAGTCCGGGGCACGTACTAGGACAAGTAATCCTGGTAGGAGGAGGGGTCGTAGGGCGCGTCCTCCTCGAGAACATCCTCCAGCGCCCCATCCCACTACGCAAGCCACGGCGCCATCCTCTGAAGCAATGTCGCCATGGTCTTCTAGGGTCCCTGGGTGGAGTACCTGCATAAAAATCCACATGATTACAAATATAACATAAGCACTTACCATACTTGTAGTGGCGAGTAACTCACGAGTGCACTTTCGTTGGCACGCGTTCCCTCAAGGAAACAGAGACCAGCTGGCGAAGTCCGAAATGCTTGAGGACTCGGTGCGGCGCGTAGTCCTCTACGAAGACATCGAAGATGAGCTTCCTCATCGTCAGCCAGTACGCATGGTCCCTGTAGCACAGCACCGAGACCCCCCCCCGCGGTTCTCTCCGCTACACGCTGGTTGCTGTAAGGGTCCCAAACGACCTGCTCTGCCCTTAGGTGGTCGAAGGCCTCCGTGAAGGAGAGTTACGCCGAACGTACCTGGAGACCTGCCCATTGTGGCTGCAATAGAGGAGAAATAACTGTAAGCACATACGATTCAAATTACAAATGCATTAATGAGTAAAAACATGTACCCGTTGCCTGGTCCAAAGCGAACCCATCGTCGGTCGGTCCAGCGCATCTCCGCCATACATGTCGGCGGTGTAGTACCGAGGGTCGACATAGGGTCGACCCACGGAGAAGCGCTCGAATGACCACAGCTGAAGAAGAAGAGGCATCCCGGTAAGATTGGGGTTCTTGCCTTTCTTCACACACGCGTCGCAAAGGGCGTGGTACGTGGCAGCATGAACAGCCGAACCCCAGGATACCTGCGGTACGTCGTTAGGCTCCGCATCGGCAATAGCCCGTGCATGGGCTATCGAACGCGCGTGTGACACTAAGGTATGGTGTGACATTATAAAATATGAAATTAGAGAATAAAACCTTATGGCATGAGGTTTACTCGCGTTTTTGGGCTTCCGGGGGAGTTTGGGCCTAGCGGGAGGTATTTGGGCCTTAGGGGGATGAAGTGGGCCGAAGGTGGGGGAAGTTTTGGGCCGTTTGGTGGAACTTTTGGGCAGCAAGGGCTGCTGCCCACACCCCATGCGCCAGCCCTCCCCCACTTTGGCGCCCCACCCCCTCCCCTTCAAACCCTAGCCGCCACCCCCCACTCCCCATGCGCCTCCTCCTCCACCTCCCAACCCTAGCCGCCACCTTCCCTTCCCCTTGGGTGCCCCTTCTCCCTTGGTGCAGCCTCCTCACCTCACCACCCTGCTGTTCCGTCCATCGAGAAGCCCTGCGACGGGGAGATCCGGCGATTCCGGCGCGTGGAAGTCGATCGGGGAAATCGGGAGGAGAGGAGACTCATCGTTCGTGTTCGTCGGTGAAGGTATGGTCTTGGGAAATACCTGGGGTTGGTCTAGATGTTGTGTTAGAGGGTGTTTCAATGCTTTTAGATCGAGTGATGGTGCTGCGATTGGGTAGATTTGATGAAATCTAGAGTTTGCCATGTTCTCTGTTTCGGGCAGATTGTGCACTCGACCTAGGGTTTGAGTTTTCGCGATATTAGATTTAGATTTTGGTCGGCCACCTGTTGAGAAAGTTGTAGATAACTTCAATACCTTTAATTGTAAACAAAGAACGTCCAATTCCGCCCATCCATTTGAAAGTTATGGTCGTTTTACCGAACGTGTTCAAATCTGTGACGTAATTGGGACAGAACGTAGTGTTTTGTAGATTAGACAATTTTAGATTCCGAATCAGCTTTTCCCAATACCTAGAAAAGGTTAGAAAATTTCCTAAGCTTCGCGATGATGTACTCGTTTAATTGATTTGGAGACCTAGAGATTAAGTTATGATAATTTGAAGTCTGCTGCCCGGGCGGGACAGATTCTCTGTTTTTCAGTTTTGGAAGTAGTTTGTGAAGTCGGGGTAGACGGGCTTTTGCGTACTGTTTTGGGGGCACATTTTGAGTGTGTGATATGTTTGTGCAGGTGGTGTGACCCCGGGGGTGCCCTCAACCTCTCGCCAATCCGTCGCCCAAGGTTAAGGCAAGTGTATTGTAATGGGTAGCGTATTGTATGTTGCTAATTGTGACTAGGTGCAAATTGCTTACATGATGTGCTATCTTGCCGTGATTACATGTTGTGATATCTTGCCATGATTAGTGCTTTCCCATGTTATGATGAAAATGGATTATTATGATGCTATGCCATGTTTATTTCAGTTTGGCACAAGTTGTTTATGTTTATGGCATAATCGCATACATGGCATGTGATCTGGTCCGGTCGGTGAGAAAGTCATAACTAGTCCAGCAAGGTCGGTGAGAAAGTTATGACTAATCCGGAGAGCCAATGAGTAAGTCCTACCTCGTGATTCCATCCACCGTGGTGAATGGAAGCGAGGAATAGGCACCCTCCATCTACGGGATGGAAGGGGGAAGAGGGTGCACGCCGACAGGTGTGCACTCAGCAATACCGGTATGTGCTTCCAGGAGACATGTGCATTACATTGCATTGCATACATGATGATGATAATGAATTTTGTACAATGTGCTTTGTCATGGATATGAGGTTGTATATGAGATTATGATTTGATCATGATGTTAAAGTATGGTATGTATTGATGTTGGCATTGATTTATTCTTTGTGATCCATTGCAATATACTTGCTGAGTGATGAACTCACGCTTGTGTTTTATGTTGTTTTTAGGTACCATGAAACCGACATGCGGGAAAGAGGCTTAGTGGCACAGCTTCACAAAGTTTCACTCATTAAGATATATACAATTTTGCCATTCGTAGTTGTGATTATAAGTTAATGCGTTGAGAACTTGGAGTATGACTTATTTGTGTGCTTGGTCATATTATTTACTTCGTTTTAGATCATGGAGTGGTTAAATTCATTATGCTAGACTTAAATAGTTGCTATGTCACCTATTATTGCTACTTTAGATGCTTCCCATTATGATATAACTTGTGATATTATTGTTGATGCTCCGTACCATGGAAAAACAAAGGAGATGCTGCTGAAATTTTCGGTTTTTGCATGTACTCCTTTGCTGTAATTTACCTTTAGATGTGGTATTTAGATGTTGTTTAGTCTATGTTTGGTGACATCCAGGGCATACTAGATGCCGGGGTGTTATAGCGCGTCCACACTGTCGCCGTGGGTCGACGTGAACATCACCCAGCCGAACAACCAAAGCAGATCGACCTCAAGGTGCCTAGCAACCTGGTAGTCGGTTGGCTGAGCCACCATCCACTACACCTACGATAATTAAAAGAGTGTGATATCACGTTAATGTTATGCAAAACTGGAGTAACATAGTAACATGTACAACCATTAACCTCAAACTGCGCCAACCACCTCCTCGATGGCCCGTGCCTCTTGCCCATCGGTATCTGTGGGTCGACATTCGCCACCCCGGTGAACCACGCCTCCAAGTCCACCACCCACCCAGCAGGGGTCACCGAGGGCCCGATCGGTGTCCCGACGATCGGCAAGCCTGTGAGCATGGCAACGTCCTGTAGCGTCACCGTCACCTCCCCGAAGGGAAGGTGAAAAGTGTGCATCTCCGGCCTCCAACGGTCGACCAAACACGCTATCAGTGAGCTGTCGAAAGGAAAACGCTGTGACCGCTGTGGACCGTCGTCACCCTCAGCCTAGTCATCGGGCTCACCTGCGTCGGCAGCTGAACCCTCCACCATGCGGACTAGCGGAATGTGAGGAGCCGCCCAGATCATCCTCGAGTTGTTGGATGAACAGTCACTCCCCTCGGATTTGGATCCTAGCAACGAATCACTGAAGGTGATCTCAGTGCTAACACCCAAGCCCAATCGAGACAACTCCAAGAAACATCCCAACAATTCGACAACCATCCCGGTATTCCCCCGGTATGCGTCCCGGACTCGCCCAGGATCCTCACATACCGGTTTCCAATGCCGTTATCAATTCAATTTGCACAAAAGGGGCAACGAACTCGAACAGCCACGACCAAACGCACAAGCGGAAACACCACGCACAAAGACAAACCAAGACGACCACCGACCCAACCGAAAACAACCAACAAGGACCCACGACTAGCCAAAAACCCGAAAAACAACCAAGCCATCAAAAACTAGAAAATTTCGGCATGACCTTCCTAGAATATACGGACATCCACTCAGCAGACAAGAAAACACAGTTGCAGAAAATATATATCCAAAAGTAATGCAACAACCACAACAGCAGTACGATCACAAGTAGAGAAAACAACCCACGGGACGACGACAGAGACTTGAACAACGACGAAACACAAATTAGAAGACTAACTATACAACAAAAGTGAATCAGATCGCAACACATAGCAAAATAAAACTACTCCGGAAGTGTCCTGCCCCTGAACACTTCCGGGCGTGTGCGATGTCGCGCTAAGCCTCTACTCGGTGCCCCGCCCGGTCACCGAGAGGCAGTAAGGGCAGAACTCGCATCCGCCCACATGATCCTCACCTGAAAATCACAAAGCAGAAGCATGAGTACAAAGGTACTCGCAAGACTTACCCGGGATCCATATATGACCGACTCCAAAGGAGATGCATTTGGCGGTAGCAAGGTAAACAGGCTTAGGTTAAAAGTGCGGAAATGCTTAACTTTGTTTCAATTTTTATCATCTACTCAAGTTTTTCTCAATATAGTTAGCAGTTGTAACAGCACCTACTTCTAGCAGGATATTGTAATTAACAGAATGTAAAGCAAGTCATCTCATATCAAAATTTAACTCAAGCCCAACGGCGAACCACAAGTTCAAGTTGTTTACTACGCAGAAGAAGTTCGGATCAAGCTTGCTCATATCCGAGAGCGCGGCAATTCGAATCGCTTAATTAACCCTACAGGGAAGCATTGATCGCACGACACTTACCACAAGGGCCTAGTGTCAACCCCCTCCCAATCATACCCAATCGCCGAAGCGTCCTCCTGCGGTCCGAAAACCTAGCACCCCCTCGAGCCGCCCCAAGCCCGGCTTGGCGCTCGAGAGTCGGCCTAAGCCTCGCCCTCAACCACGTCCAACCACAGGAAGTTACGGTCCATCGATTCCATATGAGAGAAAGAGTGGCTTACCGTACCATAATCGGGCATACGACCAACCGGGGTGTGCTCAATCTTATTCCACTTACGGATCGGTCCTTAACTGACACAGACGGGGCTACACATTTGAGTCTCCATACCCAAAAGAACCAACTCCCCGCCCGGTCCACACTTCATTTCTTTCCAAAACCTTTCCCAATTCCAAGTCCGACATAATGTAGTATGTGTGTAATGATAACTGAAGGGAATATGCCCGAGAGGCAATAATAAATTGTTTATTATCATATTCCATATTTATAATAGATGTTTATTTCCCATGCTAAAATTGTATTAATCGGAAACGTTGATACATGTGTGTTTAATAAACAAAAAGGGTTCCTAGTAAAGCCTCTTTTTTTAAACTAGCTCGTTGATTAACTGATGATCAAGGTTTCCTGATCATGAACATTGGATGTTATTAATAACGGGGTCATGTCATTAGAAGAATGATGTGATGAACATACACCCAAGTTGGTATAGCAAATACGATCAAGTCATTTAGTTTGTTGCTGTACCAAACACATAAGAAATAGCTCTTTTCCTTAGACCATGAGATCATGTCAATCACTAACTCCGGAAGAGTACTTTGATGACATCAAACGTCACTTCGTAACAAGGTGACTATAAAGATGGATTTAGGTACTATGAAAGTATTAGTTGAGGCTCATGCATCAAGAGTGGGATTTGTCCATCCAAATGACGGAGAGATATACTCTGGGCCCTCTCGGTGATATTACATAGACATCGCTTGCAAGCATGTGACTAGGTCACAAGAATGTCATATCACGGAACGTGTAAAGAGCACTTGTCGGTAACGGGATCGAACTAGGTATAGTTGATACCGATGATCGGATCCCGGACAAGTAAAATATCGTGAGACAAAAGGAATTGGTTATGTTGTTTCTGGTTCACGCGATCACTAATTCTTCGTTGAGTGAATGGGAGTCATTATGGATCTCCAGATCCCGCTGATGATTATTGATCTGAGAGGTGTCTCAATCATGTCCATTTTATTCACGAACCGTAGGGTGACACACTTAAGGTTCATCGATGCATTTGAGTGGATACGAAACACCGGAGAAAAGTATGGACAGTACAGGGACTGTTTCGAGTATCGCCGGAATAGTTTCGGGATATCGGAATAGTTAAAGGGGGTATGCGTTAATGTTTGTTAATTAAAAGAATTAACAAATATTAAAATATCTGAAATAAAAATGTTTTATTTATTTATGGGAGAAAACCCTTTCATTTCTTAAGTGGGTTTTTAAATGGAAACCAAAGTGGGTTGATTTAAGTGAGTGGAGAGATCACTCACATGAAGAGAGGGAGGGCAAGGGGCAACCCCATGCGCCGGCCACCCCCCTCCTCCTCCTATAAAAGGGAGGGAGGAGCTCCTCTCTTGGGGGTTCATCCCTTTGACCCTTTGGTTGGTCCATTTTCCCTCCTCCTGTTGATCCATTTTTCGAGCTGTGGCTTATGCGAAGCGCTGCTGAAATTATTTCTCCACCACCACCACCACTAAGCTGTAGTGTTGTTGGAGTTTCCCGGGGATCCTCTACTTCCGCTGCCCCGCTGGAACGAGGGATTGGAGGTCATCGTTGATCCGTACGTGTGACCAAGTACGGAGGCGCTGCCGTTTGTAGCGTTCATCTTCGCGACTTCGAAGTCGGGAGTGTACCTCTACATCAACCACGTTTATTTGCGGGAACGTTATTCCCGCTTTCGGTCTACGAGGGTGAGTCCTTCTGAAACCGTTTACTTGCATCTCCTAGATATGATCTTGGTGTTTGGTTGCAATCGTAGGAAAATTTTTGTTTTCCTTGCTTCGAAACCCTTCAGTGGTATCAGAGCCAGGTCTATGCGTAGATGTTTTGTACGGTTTAAAAACACATGTGGATGTGGGCGTTGATGATCATGTTATTGCATACTTTCGTGTATTTTGGATCATGGTGGCATAGTGGGATTTGAAGCGGCCCGGACTAACCTTACATGTCCTCGCACATGAGACTTGTTCCACGCTCGACATGCAACTAGTATTGCATAAGTGGCTTTGCGGGTGTCTGTTTCTCCTACTATAGTCATGATCTAATTTACAACGGTTTGCTAATAATGTTTTATCACCGTTGTGGTTCTTGTTCGTAGGTAAGAACAGTTTTTCCTAGAAAGCCCAAAACCACGTAAAATTTGCAAAATAAATTAGAGGCGTCTAACTTGTTTTTGCAGGGCTTGTGATGTGATATGGTCATTGATACAAAGATTGTTGTATGAAATGAAATTTATTGTAAATTTAAACAACCGGCAGGAGCCATTTGGTTGTTTTTAGTTCTTTTATGGCCTGCGTGCTAAATATATGTCCATGTGATATATTGTAATGGAGGAAGACAATCAAGATGGCAGCATCATGGACCTTGGTGCCATGCCGGTGGAATGATGGAGATCATACCATGTTGCACAAGATGGAGATCAAGTGCTGAAAGGACCATATCATATCACTTTATTCATGCATGTGATGTTAATCCTTTTATGCATCTTATTTTGCTTGGATATGATCACGTCGATAGCACTATAAGATGATCCCTCCAAATTAATATCAAGATAATAATGTGTTCTTCCATAGTATGCACCGTTAAGAAAGTTAAATGCGTTTGAAGCACCTCGTGATGATCGGGTGTAATAGACTCTACGTTCGCATACAACGGGTGTAAGCCAGATTTACACACGCAAATACTTTGGTTCTACTTGGCGAGCCTAGCATGTACAGACATGGCCTCGGAACACGAACTGAAAGGCAAAGCGTGAGTCATATGGATGATATGATGAACATATTGATGTTCGCCTTTGAAACTATGCCGTCTCTCGTGATGATCGGTTTCGGTATAGTGAATTTGGTTCATGTAATCACTAACGACAACTAGAGGGATGTTGTTTTTAAGTGGGAGTTCTCATAGTAATTTTGAATTAACATTGAACTTAATCTATTATGAACTTAGTCTAAATAACTTTGCAAATACGTTGTAGATGGCACCCCCTATTTTCAATTTCAATCTGTTCATGGAGAAAGAGAAACTAGCCACCAATGGTAGCAACTTTACCAACTGGGCCCTTAACCTTAGGATTCTCCTCAGCGCTGCTCAAAAGAGCTATGTGCTAGAAGCGCCGCTTGGTGCCCCGCCCGCTGATGATGCCCCCGAGGAGGAGAAAAATGTTTTCTTGACTCGCAAGGAGGACCACAGTTTAGTTCACTGCGGCATTTTGTATGGCCTTGAGCCTGAGCTGCGAAAACGTTTCGAGAACAGCAATGCTTTTGATACAATGGGAGAGTTAAAAATAATTTTTGATACCCATGCCGCAGTAGAGAGTTATGAAGCTTCAGAAAAGTTCTTTAGCTGCATGATGGAGGAAACCAGCTCCGTTAGTGAGCATGTACTCAAAATGTCTGGGTATGCCGATAAACTCATAGCTTTGGGAATAACGATCCCCAATGAGCTAGGAATTCATCGTGTTCTCCAGTCTCTGCCACCAAGTTATAAGAGCTTTGTGATGAACTACAACATGCAGGGCATGAAGAAGTCTCTCCCCGAGCTTCTGTCAATGCTGAAAACTGCTGAAGTGGAGATCAAGAAGGAACATCAAGTGTTGATGGTCCAAAAGACTATCAGTTTCAAGAAGAATGGCAAGAAAGGCAAGGCAAAAGGTAACTTCAAGAAGAAAGGCAAGATCAAGTGTTTAGTCCGAGAAGAAAACCAAAGGTGGCCCTAAGTCGATCTTGAATGTTTCTCTTGCAAGGGCACAGGGCACTGGAAGCGTAATTGCCCAAAATATCTGGCTGATAAGAAGGACGGGAAAGTGAGCAAAGGTATATATGATATACATGTTATTGATGTGTATCTTACTAGTACTCACAGTAGTGCCTGGGTATTTGATACTGGTTCGGTTGCTAACATATGTAACTCGAAACAGGAGCTAAGGAATAAGCGACAACTAGCAAGGGATGAGGTAATAATGCGCGTCGGCAATGGATCAAAAGTTGATGTGATCGCCGTCGGGACGCTACCTATCCAATTACCATCAGGATTAGTTATAAACCTAAATAATTGTTATTTAGTGCCTGCGTTGAGCATGAACATCATATCTGGATCTTGTTTAATGCGAGACGGTTATTCCTTTCAAGTCTGAGAACAATGGTTGTTCAATTTATATGAATAATATCTTTTATGGTCATGCACCTGAAAAGAATGGTTTATTTATTTTGAATCTTGATAATAATAGTACACATGTTCATAATGTGAATGCCAAAAGAATTAAGTTGAATGATGATATTGCTGCGTACATGTGGCATTGCCGCTTATGTCATATTGGTGTTAAACGCATGAAGGAACTTCATTCTGATGGACTACTAGAATCACTTGATTATGAATCATTTGAGACATGTGAACCATGCCTCATGGGCAAGATGACTAGAACTCCATTTTCCGGTACAATGGATCGGGCGACCAACTTATTGGAAATCATACATACTGATGTGTGTGGTCCAATGAGTGCGTCAGCATGTGGTGGATATCGTTACTTCGTTACTTTCACGGATGATTTGAGTAGATATGGATATATTTACTTAATGAAATACAAGTCTGAAACATTTGAAAAGTTCAAAGAATTTCAGAGTGAAGTAGAAAATCATCGTAACAGAAAGATCAAATTTCTACGATCCGATCGTGGAGGAGAATTTCTTAGTTACGAGTTTGGCACACACATGAGACAATGTGGAATAGTTTCACAACTCACTCCTGCTGGAACACCACAGCGTAATGGTGTATCCGAGCGTCGTAATCGTACTTTATTGGATATGGTTCGATCTATGATGTCCCTTACAGATTTGCCACTTTCATTTTGGGGTCATGCACTAGAAACAACTGCATTCACTTTAAATAGGGCACCATCTAAATCCGTTGAAACGACACCGTATGAATTATGGTTTGGCAACAAACCTAAGCTGTCATTTCTAAAAGTTTGGGGATGCGATGTTTATGTGAAGAAACTTCAACCTGATAAACTCGAACCCAAAGCGGAAAAATGCGTCTTCATAGGATACCCTAAAGAAACAATTGGGTACACCTTCTATCACAGATCCGAGGGCAAGGTTTTCGTTGCCAAGAATGGATCCTTTTTGGAGAAAGAGTTTCTCTCAAAAGGTGTGAGTAGTAGGAAGGTAGAACTCGATGAGGTTGTTGAACCTTCTCTTCATGGAATGGAAAGTGCAGCAGCGCCGGAAGTTGTTTCGGAGTTGACTTCACCAAATGAAGAGGGAACTAATGATAAGGATCATGAAACTCCGAAGAGAACACTACCGCACCTCGCAGTCAACAAGAGCGCATATCGCTCCGACTTTTATGTTCCTACTATGAATGTCATGGTAGTTGAGAATGATGACCCTGCGACGTATGATGAAGCGATGATGAGCCCAGATTCCGACAAATGGCTAGAAGCCATGAAATCCGAAATGGGATCCATGTATGAAAACCAAGTATGGACTTTGGTGGACCTACCCAATGACCGTAAGGCCGTTGAGAACAAATGGATTTTCAAAAGGAAAATAGACGCTGATGGTAATGTGACCGTCTATAAAGCTCGACTTGTCGCAAAGGGTTTTCGACAAATTCAAGGAGTTGACTACGATGAGACTTTCTCACCCGTAGCGATGCTAAAGTCTGTAAGGATAATGTTAGCAATTGCTGCATTTTTCGATTATGAAATCTGGCAGATGGATGTCAAAACTGCGTTCCTTAATGGAAACATTGAGGAAGAGTTGTATATGATACAACCCAAAGGTTTTGTTGATCCTAAGGATGTTGATAAGGTATGCAAACTTCAGGGATCCATTTATGGACTGAAGCAAGCATCACGAAGTTGGAATCTCCGTTTTGATGAGGTAATCAAAGGTTTTGGATTTGTCCAAACCTACGGAGAATCTTGTGTTTACAAGAAAGTGAGTGGGAGCTCTATAGCATTTCTGATATTATATGTGGATGACATATTGTTGATTGGAAATGATATAGAACTTTTGAAAAGCGTAAAAGACTACTTAAACAGTAAGTTTTCAATGAAGGACCTTGGTGAAGCGGCATATATTTTAGGCATCAAAATCTATAGAGATAGATCGAGACGCTTGATTGGGCTATCACAAAGTACATATCTTGACAAGATTCTAAAGAAGTTTAGAATGGACGAAAGTAAGAAAGGGTTCTTACCTATAATGCAAGGCAAGACGTTGAGTAAGACTCAGAGTCCAGCTACAGCAGAAGATAGAGAAATAATGAATAAGATTCCCTATGCTTCAGCCATAGGCTCTATCATGTATGCTATGTTGTGTACAAGACCGGATGTGGCACATGCTATTAGTTTGACTAGCGGTACCCGGTCTGATCCAGGTTTTGAACACTGAACGGCGATCAAGAATATCTTTAAGTACTTAAGAAGAACTAAGGATATGTTTCTCATATATGGTGGTGAAGAAGAGCTCGTCGCAAAATGTTACGTCGACGCTTAGCTTTTACAATCGATCCGGATGACTCTAAGTCTCAATCCGGTACATTTTTGAAATGAATGGAGTAGCGATGAGTGGAGAAGTTCCAAGCAACTGTGGTGGCGGGATCTTCAACAGAGGCGGAATATATTGCTGCTTGAGCGGTAGCGAGGAAGCGGTTTGGATGAAGATGTTCATATCCGAACTAGGTGTGGTTCCGAGTGCGTTGGACCCGATGGTTATCTATTGTGACAACAATGGTGCCATAGCCAATGCTAAAGAACCAAGGTCACACAAGAATTCCAAGCATATTAAGCACCGGTTTCACTCCATCCGTGAACATGTCAAGGATGGCGATATAAAGATTTGCAAAGTACACACGGATCTAAATGTGGCAGACTCGTTGACTAAAGCTCTCCCAAGGGCCAAACATGATCAGCACCAGAACTCAATGGGTGTTAGAATCATCACAATGTAATCTAGATTATTGACTCTAGTGCAAGTGAGAGACTGAAGGGAATATGCCCAAGAGGCAATAATAAATTGTTTATTATCATATTCCATGTTTATAATAGATGTTTATTTCCCATGCTAAAATTGTATTAATCGGAAACGTTGATACATGTGTGTTTAATAAACAAAAAGGGTTCCTAGTAAAGCCTCTTTTTTTTTTAAACTAGCTCGTTGATTAACTGATGATCAAGGTTTCCTGATCATGAACATTGGATGTTATTAATAACGGGGTCATGTCATTAGAAGAATAATGTGATGAACATACACCCAAGTTGGTATAGCAAATACGATCAAGTCATTTAGTTTGTTGCTGTACCAAACACATAAGAAATAGCTCTTTTCCTTAGACCATGAGATCATGTCAATCACTAACTCCGGAAGAGTACTTTGATGACATCAAACGTCACTTCGTAACAAGGTGACTATAAAGATGGATTTAGGTACTATGAAAGTATTAGTTGAGGCTCATGCATCAAGAGTGGGATTTGTCCATCCAAATGACGGAGAGATATACTCTGGGCCCTCTCGGTGATATTACATAGACATCGCTTGCAAGCATGTGACTAGGTCACAAGAATGTCATATCACACGGGCGTGTAAAGAGCACTTGTCGATAACGGATCGAACTAGGTATAGTTGATACCGATGATCGGATCCGGACAAGTAAAATATCGTGAGACAAAAGGAATTGGTTATGTTGTTTACGGTTCACGCGATCACTAATTCTTCGTTGAGTGAATGGGAGTCATTATGGATCTCCGTGATCCGCCGATGATTATTGATCTCGAGAGGTGTCTCAATCATGTCCATTTTATTCACGAACCGTAGGGTGACACACTTAAGGTTCATCGATGCATTTGAGTGGATACGAAACAGGAGAAAAGTATGGACAAGATAGGACTGTTTCGAGTATCGCCGGAATAGTTTCGGGATATCGGAATAGTTAAAGGGGGTATGCGTTAATGTTTGTTAATTAAAAGAATTAACAAATATTAAAATATATGAAATAAAAATGTTTTATTTATTTATGGGAGAAAACCCTTTCATTTCTTAAGTGGGTTTTTAAATGGAAACCAAAGTGGGTTGATTTAAGTGAGTGGAGAGATCACTCACATGAAGAGAGGGAGGGCAAGGGGCAACCCCATGCGCCGGCCACCCCCCTCCTCCTCCTCCTATAAAAGGGAGGGAGGAGCTCCTCTCTTGGGGGTTCATCCCTTTGACCCTTTGGTTGGTCCATTTTCCCTCCTCCTGTTGATCCATTTTTCGAGCTGTGGCTTATGCGAAGCGCTGCTGAAATTATTTTTCCACCACCACCACCACTAAGCTGTAGTGTTGTTGGAGTTTCCCAGGGATCCTCTACTTCCGCTGCCCCGCTGGAACGAGGGATTGGAGGTCATCGTTGATCCGTATGTGTGACCAAGTACGGAGGTGCTGCCGTTTGTAGCGTTCATCTTCGCGACTTCGAAGTCGGGAGTGTACCTCTACAGCAACCACGTTTATTTGCGGGAACGTTATTCCCGCTTTCGGTCTACAAGGGTGAGTCCTTCTGAAACCGTTTACTTGCATCTCCTAGATATGATCTTGGTGTTTGGTTGCAATCGTAGGAAAATTTTTGTTTTCCTTGCTTTGAAACCCTTCAATAACAACCGCAAGTGACAGAACCCTCCGTCACTTGGCCCAAACCCCGACCTCTAAGCAAGACTAAGCACGAACTCATTAATACCCATAGTCTAGCTCAAAAGGAGATATTCAACGAATACAAGGGGTGTACGTGCAGCAAATAGGATCTATTCCTATCCCACATGGCAATTCCTAATGCAATACTTAACATTTAAATTAATCACATCATTCTCAAAAATAATGATACATAAGGATAAACATGCTTAGGTGCTTGCCTTATTCTTCTGCTTGTGGGTCGGCAGTAACTGGCTCTCCGGTCGCACCCTCGGTCACCGCGGCGTCAAGTCCCGCGGGATCGCTCTCTACACGAGTACAATGCATAATGAGATGCATGCCATGCAAATGAAACGAACACAAAAGGTAAAATCCCGATGAAACAACGCGACCGGAAGGTTAACGAATCCGGACAGACTAGCCTAACCCGGACAGTCCGGTTATTTGATCCGGACAGTCCGGATAACCCGGACACTCCGGACTGGGTGTCCGGACACTCCGGACCTGGAGCATCTGGCCCAACGCGACTTGAGGAGGGGAGCCCTACCACTTTCTACGGCTTCACATCGACCCGATCCACGACTTTTCTACAACTTGCAAGCCGGGAGAAACCCCGAGCTAGCTCAAACCGCCTAGAAACGACGACATTCTACTAGCCCAACCAAGACTAGCTCCAAGCCAAGCAATGGCTTTGCTACTACCCGATCTCTAACCTAGGCAACCTACATTCCCAAAACCCAACCCCAAAACCAACCCAAGAACCACCACTCCCCAAAACCCTAGAACTCCAAAGTTCTTCCCCAAACTCTCAAACCCAACCTAAGTCCCAAACCCACCATGGATGGCCTTAGGACCCAAGAAACCCACGAATCAACCCCTTATAGAAAGACCTACCTCCAAAGGAAGATGGAGGAGAACAACGCCGGGTAGAGGAAGGAGAACACCGGCTTGAGATCGAGCTAGGGGACGCCGGGGAGGAGCCACGGTGGGTCAACGGCCGGTGGGAGCTCACCGGAGAGGAGCTAGGGTGGAGGAGTGAGCTCACACGGGTGGGGAACCAAAATGGGGAGAAGAAATGAGGTGGGGAGGCCAAGAAACGGGACTTTTATTTCAACCCACGCACAATCCGGACTCTCCGGATGCTCAACCCGGAGACTCCGGGTTGGGGTCTTCGGTAGAATCAACCCGGACACTTCGGACATCTAGTCCGGACACTCCGGGTTGGGGTGTTCGGTCAGCCCAATCCGGATACTCCGGACACTTATCCGGACATTCCGGGTTGGATCCGGACACTCCGGATGCTGATCCGGATACTCCGGATGTCCCAGGACTTTTGGAACTTGGGGCCTTAACAAATCCTCCCCCCTTAAGGGAATCTCGCCCCGAGATTCAGAACAAACGCATACACGGGTTAGGACCCTAACGGACATGCTCTAAACCTTGGGAATTGTACGCTCGCACTTACATGGCATCGAAGAATTCAGGGTACTCGGTCTTTAGACGATCTTCGGGCTCCCAAGTAGCCTCATCCTCAGTATGATTACTCCACTGAATTTTATAGAACTTGAGAGTTCTCCGTCGAGTCTTGCGTTCCGCTTCTTCCAAAACCCGAATTGGATGCTCTGGATAGGACAGATCCGGTTCAGCCGAACCTCGAGTTCATCCACCGCAATCTGCTCGAAGGAGTACGAACACACTTCTTGGTGGGAGACGTGAAACACGTCGTGAACCATTCGAGCGAAGGAGGAAGCTCTAGCTGATATGCTACTTGGCGGCGCTTTCAAGGATCTTGAACGGCCCTACGTGGCGAGGTGCCGGCTTTCCTTTAACTCCGAATCGACGGGTGCCACGGAGAGGAGAAACCTTCAGGTAGACGAAGTCGCCAATGTCGAAGGAGAGGAGTCTCCTACGGCGATCAGCATAACTCTTCTGTCGCGACCGTGCTATCATCAGATTTTCCTGGATAGTCCTGACCTTTTCTTCCGCCTCCACAACTAACTCAGGCCCAATCAAGGAGCGTTCCCCACTTTCTGACCAGTTCAGCGGCGCTCGACAACTGCGACCATAAAGCGCCTCGAACGGAGACATCTGGATACTGGTTTGGTAGCTGTTGTTGTCAGCTTGAACTTCGGCGTACGGGAGACACTCTTCCCACTTCTTCCCGTAGGACAAAATACAAGCCCTCAACATGTCCTCGAGGATCTGATTGACCCTCTCGGTCTGACCGTCAGTCTGAGGGTGGTATGCTGAACTGTGGAGCAACTTCGTGCCCAAAGCTTCATGCAGGCTTCTCCAGAACCGAGAGACAAACTGAGAGCCTCGGTCTGACACTATCCGTTTCGGCACTCCATGGAGACACACGATCCGAGAGATATATAGCTCTGCATATCTCTTGGTCGAATAAGTGGTCCGGACAGCCAGAAAGTGCGCGGACTTCGTCAGTCGGTCGACGATCACCCAAATTGAGTCATGGCCTGAGAAAGTGGTCGGCAGGCCAGTAATGAAATCCATGGTAACATCCTCCCACTTCCACACTGGAATTGGAAGAGGCTGAAGAGTACCGGCTGGCTTGAGGTGTTCGTCCTTCACTCGCTTGCAGATGTCGCACTCTGACACATAGCGAGCGACTTCGCGCTTCATGCGAGCCCACCAAAACTGCCGTCTCAAGTCTTGATACATCTTGTTGCTGCCCGGGTGAATGGTAAGCAAGGAGTTATGCGCCTCATCGAGAATCCTTCGCTTCAACTCCTGGTCACCAGGGGCAACTATGCGGTCGCCGAACCACAAGGTTCCCTGATCATCTAGGCGAAACTTAGCGGCTTGCCCCAAATCTAATTTATCCTGGATCTGGGCAACTTCTTCATTCTTCGTCTGTGCCTCTCGAATCTGATCGAGCAATGTAGATCTCAACTCGATATTAGCTATGAATCCCTGCTCACCCATCTCCAAACCGAGTTTCTGGAATTCGGCACAGAGGGAAGCACTCCGGGGCTGTAAAACAAGACAACTGCATTGAGCCTTGCGACTCAACGCGTCGGCTACCACATTCGCTTTCCCCGGGTGGTAATGCACCTCCAGACTGTAATCTTTGATCAGCTCAAGCCATCTTCGCTGCCTCATGTTCAGATCGGCTTGGGTGAAGATGTACTTGAGACTTTTATGATTGGTATAAATATTGCACTTGTTCCCCAAGAGATAGTGGCGCCAGATCTTCAAGGCATGCACCACTGCTGCAAGCTCCAAATCGTGGGTGGGGTAGTGCTCCTCATGATGCTTCAACTGCCGAGATGCGTAGGCAACGACTCGGCCTTCTTGCATAAGCACACAGCCAAGCCCAATGCCTGACGCATCGCAATACACATCAAAAGGCCTGTGGATATCTGGCTGGGTGAGGACAGGAGCCGTAGTCAGACGTTGCTTCAGTGTCTGAAAGGCGCTCGCATTCACGACCATCTGAACTCAACTCCCTTCTTGAGCAGCTCGGTCGCCGGCCAAATCTTTGAGAAGTCCTGGATGAAACGGCGATAATACCCGGCCAATCCAAGAAAATCATGCGGATGTCGATGTGATCTTGGGCTGCTCCCACTTGAGTACCTCCTGTACCTTGCTCGGGTCAACTGCCACGCCTCGCTCAGAAAGGACGTGTCCCAAGAATGACACTTCCCTCAGCCAGAACTCACACTTACTGAATTTCGCATACAGGCGGTGCTCCCCGAGTTGCCCGAGAACAATGCGAAGGTGTCTGGCATGCTCTTCTTCACTGGCTGAATATATCAAAATGTCGTCGATGAAGATGACGACAAAAGAATCCAGTTCTTCCATAAATATGGAGTTCATCAGGTACATAAAGTACGCTGGCGCGTTCGTGAGGCCGAACGACATCACGGTATACTCGTAGAGCCCGTATCTAGTGGAGAAAGCAGTCTTCGGGATGTCCTCGGCTCGGATCTTAATCTGATGGTAGCCGAGCCTCAGATCAATCTTGGAAAATACTCGTGCACCAGTCAGCTGATCAAACAGGAGATCGATCCGGGGCAATGGGTACTTGTTCTTGACGGTGACTGCATTCAGGGGACGGTAATCAACGCAGAGGCACAGAGAACCATCCTTCTTGGTCACAAACAGAGCCGAACAGCCCCAAGGCGAGGAGCTCGGTCGGATGAACCCCTTGTCCATCAATCCTTTCAGCTGGGTCTTCAGCTCAGCCAATTCATTTGGCGGCATCCGGTACGACCGCTTGATATCTGGAGCGATCCTGGCCGAGCTCAACGACGAACTCAATGTCCCGATCAGTGGCATTCCGGTAATTCCGGGAACACATCGGAAACTCGGACACCACGGAATCGAGTCCAGCTCTTCAACTTCTGTCCGTTTAGTGAACACAAGGTGGCCTTGTTCTCGTTAAGAAGTAGAGTGAGTCGGCCGCCTTCTGATTCGGAGTGACAGTGGTACGACTACAAAGAATCCAAAAGCGACTTTGTCGTGTCAGCCAACTCATCCCCAGGATGACATCTATTCCCCGAAGGTCTAGAAGCAGCAAGCTGACAGTGAACGGAATCCCCTGAATCTGAACTACTGCCTTCTGAACCATCTGCCTAACCGTGATCTTCGACCCCGGTGCCTCAATCAGAAAAGAGGTGACACTGCTACTGACCCTCATCTGACTCTGCTCCGCAAACCCCGTGCGAATAAAAGAATGGGAGGCCCCCGAATCAAATAATACCCTAGCCTCATGCCCCTCAACAAGGAACGTACCAGCTAGTACGGCGGAGCCCTCAGGAACCGCCTCGGCGTCGACGAAGGTGACGCTGCCTCGGCTCGACGTAGGCAACGGCGGTGGTGCCGTCGCGCCCGAAGGTCGTGGAGCGCCGGTGCTGGTGCCGCGCCGTGGGAACGGACAGTCCCGGATGAAATGACCTGCGCGCCCACAATTGTAGCACGGGCCAGGTCCGGAACCCGCTGCTGCTCTGGCTGCCGGTGGCGGTAGCGGTAGTCGTGGCCGGGTAGCGGCAACCGACGGCTGGGCTGCCGCGACCGACTGAGACGGCGCTGGAGCAGACGGCCTCGACGCCTGATACGAGACCGCCCGCTGAGTACGGCGTCGCCCGCTTCCTCTTCTTCTCCTCCTGATGAGCCCGCATCTTGAGCTCAACAGTGATCGCGCGGCTCACCAGGTCATTGTAGTCGGCGAAGTCGCAGACGGACAGCTTATCCTGCATCTTGTTGTCGGCCCACTCACAAACCGACCACCGCTTCTTACGGTCGGTGTCGACCTCCTCCGGGCGTCGCGCCAGTAGTTGAACTCTTGCGAGTAGTCAACCACCGACTTGCCGAACTGGCTTCGAGAGCGAAATCGCCGCTTCTTCATGTCCATGAGGCCCTTCGGGATGTGGTACGCCCAAACGCCTCACGTAACTCGATCCAAGTAAATGGTGCCCGGCAGTCGCATCACCCGCAAATTGGCCCACCAAGCACCAGGCTGGAGCTCTCGCGCCGCTGGCGAAGTGGGCCTTCTGGAGCTCCCCACAGTCGATAAGAGCAAACTTCTGCTCTATCGTGCGCAGCCAATCGTCGGCCTCCAACGGATCGGTGGCCCGTGAGAAGACCGGTGGCTGCGTGTGCAGGAAGTCGAGATAGCTGGTGGGCCGACCTCGCCCATCACCGCGGCCACCGTGCTGGACCCGATCCTGGACTAGCATCTCCAGGATACGATTCGTCGCCTCCTGGTGCTGCTCGGTCCGCTGCAGAATGTCCAACACGTTGGGAGGAGGCGGCGGATCGGCACCCTCTGGCCGCTGTCGCTCGGCACCTCCATCACCCCCAGAGGTGGAAGCCCCGCGGGTCCGCATTCTTGTTCTTCAACAAGACAGACGACACAGGTTAAACCCCACACAAAAGCACAAAGTACGATGCACAATGACATGGTAAACATATGCATGCATGACATGACATGAACCTCATATGCATAGTATGGATGCACGATTTCAACGTAATCGTTTCTCCCACGCTCACCATTTAACGTAACTCTCCTAAATATATACCTAGGGCGGGTAATCAGTACTAAGCTCTACCTAATGCATCATGCAAGTCCTAATCAATCACCTAAGTGGTCGTCAAGTTTAAGTTCATCTTTATGCACCTTGCTCTGATACCAACTTTGTGAGGAGCCGCCCAGATCGTCCTCGAGTTGTTGGATGAACAGTCACTCCCCTCGGATTTGGATCCAAGCAACGAATCACCGAAGGTGATCTCAGTGCTAACACCCAAGCCCAATCGAGACAACTCCAAGAAACATCCCAACAATTCGACAACCATCCCGGTATTCCCCCGGTATGCGCCCCGGACTCGCCCAGGATCCTCACATACCGGTTTCCAATGCCGTTATCAATTCAATTTGCACAAAGGGGGCAACGAACTCGAACAGCCACGACCAAACGCACAAGCGGAAACACCACGCACAAAGACAAACCAAGACGACCACCGACCCAACCGAAAACAACCAACAAGGACCCACGACTAGCCAAAAACCCGAAAAACAACCAAGCCATCAAAAACTAGAAAATTTCGGCATGACCTTCCTAGAATATACGGACATCCACTCAGCAGACAAGAAAACACAGTTGCAGAATATATATATCCAAAAGTAATGCAACAACCACAACAGTAGTACGATCACAAGTAGAGAAAACAACCCACGGGATGACGATAGAGACTTGAACAACGACGAAACACAAATTAGAAGACTAACTATACAACAAAAGTGAATCAGATCGCAACACATAGCAAAATAAAACTACTTCGGAAGTGTCCTGCCCCTGAACACTTCCGGGCGTGTGCGATGTCGCGCTAAGCCTCTACTCGGTGCCCCGCCCGGTCACCGAGAGGCAGTAAGGGCAGAACTCGCATCCGCCCACATGATCCTCACCTGAAAACCACAAAGCAGAAGCATGAGTACAAAGGTACTCGCAAGACTTACCCGGGGTCCATATATGACCGACTCCAAAGGAGATGCATTTGGCGGTAGCAAGGTAAACAGGCTTAGGTTAAAAGTGCGGAAATGCTTAACTTTGTTTCAATTTTTGTCATCTACTCAAGTTTTTCTTAATATAGTTAGCAGTTGTAACAGCACCTACTTCTAGCAGGATATTGTAATTAACAGAATGTAAAGCAAGTCATCTCATATCAAAATTTAGCTCAAGCCCAACGGCGAACCACAAGTTCAAGTTGTTTACTACGCAGAAGAAGTTCGGATCAAGCTTGCTCATATCCGAGAGCGCGGCAATTCGAATCGCTTAATTAACCCTGCAGGGAAGCATTGATCGCACGACACTTACCACAAGGGCCTAGTGTCAACCCCCTCCCAATCATACCCAATCCGAAAACCTAGCACCCCCTCGAGCCGCCCCAAGCCCGGCTTGGCGCTCGAGAGTCGGCCTAAGCCTCGCCCTCAACCACGTCCAACCACAGGAAGTTACGGTCCATCGATTCCATATGAGAGAAAGAGTGGCTTACCGTACCATAATCGGGCATGCGACCAACCGGGGTGTGCTCAATCTTATTCCACTTACGGATCGGTCCTTAATTGACACAGACGGGGCTACACATTTGAGTCTCCATACCCAAAAGAACCAACTCCCCGCCCGGTCCACACTTCATTTCTTTCCAAAACCTTTCCCAATTCCAAGTCCGACATAATGTAGTATGTGTGTAATGATAACAACCGCAAGTGACAGAACCCTCCGTCACTTGGCCCAAACCCCGACCTCTAATCAAGACTAAGCACGGACTCATTAATACCCATAGTCTAGCTCAAAAGGAGATATTCGACGAATACAAGGGGTGTACATGCAGCAAATAGGATCTATTCCTATCCCACATGGCAATTCCTAATGCAATACTTAACATTTCAATTAATCACATCATTCTAAAAAATAATGATACATAAGGATAAACATGCTTAGGTGCTTGCCTTGTTCTTCTGCTTGTGGGTCGGCAGTAACTGGCTCTCCGGTCGCACCCTCGGTCACCGCGGCGTCAAGTCCCGCGGGATCGCTCTCTACACGAGTACAATGCATAATGAGATGCATGCCATGCAAATGAAACGAACACAAAAGGAAAAATCCCGACGAAACAACGCGACCGGCAGGTTAACGAATCCGGACAGACTAGCCTAACCCGGACAGTCCGGTTATTTGATCCGGACAGTCCGGATAACCCGGACACTCCGGACCTGGAGCATCTGGCCCAACGCGACTTGAGGAGGGGAGCCCTACCACTTTCTACGGCTTCACATCGACCCGATCCATGACTTTTCTACAACTTGCAAGCCGGGAGAAACCCCGAGCTAGCTCAAACCGCCTAGAAACGACGACATTCTACTAGCCCAACCAAGACTAGCTCCAAGCCAAGCAATGGCTTTGCTACTACCCGATCTCTAACCTAGGCAACCTACATTCCCAAAACCCAACCCCAAAACCAACCCAAGAACCACCACTCCCCAAAACCCTAGAACTCCAAAGTTCTTCCCCAAACTCTCAAACCCAACCTAAGTCCCAAACCCACCATGGATGGCCTTAGGACCCAAGAAACCCACGAATCAACCCCTTATAGAAAGACCTACCTCCAAAGGAAGATGGAGGAGAACAACGCCGGGTAGAGGAAGGAGAACACCGGCTTGAGATCGAGCTAGGGGACGCCGGGGAGGAGCCACGGTGGGTCAACGGCCGGTGGGAGCTCACCGGAGAGGAGCTAGGGTGGAGGAGTGAGCTCACACGGGTGGGGAACCAAAATGGGGAGAAGAAATGAGGTGGGGAGGCCAAGAAACGGGACTTTTATTTCAACCCACGCACAATCCGGACTCTCCGGATGCTCAACCCGGAGACTCCGGGTTGGGGTCTTCGGTAGAATCAACCCGGACACTCCGGACATCTAGTCCGGACACTCCGGGTTGGGGTGTTCGGTCAGCCCAATCCGGATACTCCGGACACTTATCCGGACATTCCGGGTTGGATCCGGACACTCCGGATGCTGATCCGGATACTCCGGATGTCCCAGGACTTTTGGAACTTGGGGCCTTAACACGGAAGCAGCCCCGCACGTGCCAGCCTAACGAGGAAGAAAAGAGTTGCATCAGTTGAATGTTATGGACACTAATTGTACGAACAATGTAACATGTAAATGTACTGCAACTAACCTGGTGTGGAAGCGAGGGTCAACGCACCATGCCTTCTTAGGCACACGAATCCGCAGTAAGGGCAGAACATTGCCCTGTGTCGTGTGGATGCGCGCACTTCACGTGCGCACGGTGCCGCGCATCCAACACAGGGTCCAGAAGTGAGTCGACTTGCTCCATCCCTACATGTAAACAAGTGGAAACATTTATTGCACATATAAATCAGAAAACATAAATAATACTACACAACATACGGGAAACACGGGATATGCTAATTAAAAGACATAAGGGCTGAACGTAAATAATAGTACACAACATATGAGAAACACAACATATATAAATCAAAAGCCATGAGCGTCAATATTACATTACATCCAATTAATGTGACAACGTGCATATAATTACATAATTCGATACATATTAACAGTACACATATCGCACAAACCCATGACACAGCCACCACCACGTTCAGAACCTACAGGCTACGTGCATTGGTTTGCCTTGTGGCCATACTCACCGCATTCAGCACACCTCCTAAGAGGGCCACCCACTTCAGATTCATCCATGTCGTTGCGAATGCGCCTGGTCTGTGGACGACCAGACTGCCGTTCCGCACACCTCCACAAGGTTGGATCCGGCAAACAGATGCGCTCATCTCTGTTAATCGCAGTGAAATCACCGTGTGTACGAAAACCACAGAACTCACCGGACCAGGTATGGACAACATGATCCTTCAAGTAGAAAGGAGACATGTATTGCGAGGTGTTCATCCCAATTTGCCCACAAGCAGCCATCACATGTGAGCAAGGAATATGGAGAAGTCTTGGCTTATTGCAGGTGCATTCACACCATCCAGTTGCCCCTTGGCCTAGATTAACCTCGTGCGTAATGACCGCTGTGTCGGTTCCCAATCCCCTTTTGCACCGAGGAGTCACCTCGAAGCGGTACTCAGTGATTCTGAAGCTACGCACCATATGCTGCTGAGCTTTCATGGTTCGTTCCTCCATGTAGGTCATCATCCGCGAACAATACGGCTTTTGCAATGTCGAGGCATGAAGTACCGCCTCTGCATGCCTTTTCTGGAAGTAGGCAACGATGCCGTGCAACATGCCTTCAAGGATGGCCATAAGCGGTAGCGGACGGAGGCCTCTGATGACCCAATTGTAAACCTCGGCTATATTAGTTGTCATGACACCAAACCTATTCAACGCATAATAGTTTAGAACAACAGCTCCATTTGTTCAGCGGTAATAAATATCTTAATGTACTATACTAACCTGGCGTCTCCGGTGTCATAGAGCAATGCCCACT
Source organism: Rhipidocladum racemiflorum (assembly GCA_036346355.1). Classification (NCBI taxonomy): domain Eukaryota; kingdom Viridiplantae; phylum Streptophyta; class Magnoliopsida; order Poales; family Poaceae; genus Rhipidocladum; species Rhipidocladum racemiflorum. The sequence continues at coordinate 42,146,363 of CM070573.1, forward strand.
TCTCTAGAGGCACCGCCTCTATCCAGTGCGAGAAACACTTTATGTTCCTTGACGTTCGTCTCCTCATATTAGGAGGATCGAGCTCCCTAAGGGGTGTTAGCCTTTTGGGTGGGCATTCGTTCGACGTAGGTGGTTGCTTCTTCATCTCTTCGATATGTACACTTGTGTGCTTGTCCAACTCGGCCAATAGCGCGTTGAAGTTACGTGCCTGATTTTGCTTGCATAACCTCTTAAATAGGTTCATCAGTTTCTTGCTCTTAAATTGCTTGAAGAAATTGGTTCCCAAGTGTCTCATGCACCACCTGTTCTGCAAGTCAGGCTATGAAAATGGTTCATTTGGGTCCTCCTGTAGAGTCTTAATTGTCTAAAGGATACCATTGTGACGATCATGAATGATGCACATGTTGGGCCGATCACCAACTACCCCCACCTTCAGATGTCTAAAAAACCACAGCCAGCTATCCCAGTTCTCACCCTCAACAAATGCAAAGGCCAATGGAAGTATGTGATTGTTCGCATCAACTGCAATGGCTGTTAGAATCTGCCCCTTGTATTTTCCAGTCAAAAATGTACCATCGACACAAAGCAATGGACGACAGTACCTGAATGACGCAATGCAAGGGCCCAATAAAAAAGCATGACGAAATGTACAGATCCCATTTCCATCTGCTTCACTTTCTTTGAAAGCGGTGTATGTGCCAGGATTGGTTTGCTTCAAGACAAGCACATGAGGTAGGTTGCAATACGAAGCCTCGTATGTGCCAAACCTCTTCTCTAATGCTTTCGGCTTCGCACGCCAGGCCATCAAGTATATTATCTGATACTTAAATGTTCGTAAGATAGCTTTCTGAATATACGAACACTCAATATCCCGCTTCTCAATGATTTCATTGAACATCACGCTAGCTATTAGAGCCGCATTCAAGTTACGGTGTTTGATAAGAACATTTTCTAGTCTGCATGTGTGTTCCTCCGCTCTTGATGAAATCCAATACGTCTCACACTTCGGCTTGTATGCATGAACTCGAAATTCACAACCGTCGATTACGCACTTCACTGTGTACTAATCTGGGCTAGACAGGACAACCCGAAACTCTCTTTGCAACGACAGTGCCCACAGTCTCACTGCCAACTTCAATTCTGAATTGTTCGAGAACATTTGATTCAACCGAATGGCACCAGTACCATACTCACAATGCGAATCATGGCCACACAAATCTTCCATACCAGCTTTGTTCTGCCTGTTCCATTCATCGGGGATGGGTATCTCCGCTGATCCAGTACTACCATGCATTTTATCATCTTCCTCCCTTCGTCATCTTGGCCGCTGGTATCATCAGGCTCCAACATTTCAGCTTCCTCTTCTGTCACCATACAGTCCACCCAATCCAAATGATCCGCAAGTTGATCGATCTCCTCCCCTTCATTAGCCTGACCTTCTGTGATTGCTGCATCACTGTGATCATCCCCCACTGCTGCCTCAACCGACACCACTGACTGAACTTGTTCAGCTGTAGCGGATATGTTGCTCTCGCTCACACCAGTAGTACCCACCTCTTCCCTAGGGCAAGCTTGCACCAGCATCACATATTCGAGGCTAGATCCCTTGCACCACCTTAACCATTTCTGCCACAACTGTGTTCGGTCTACTTTCTTCAACTCCCACACAGCCGGGTCACCCTTGCTACGCGTGAATACGATTTGGATGGTAACAGAATAAACACTTGGATTCAGGGAAAAATATTGGGTCAACCAAAGTTTTATATCACGAATGCTAACAGTATCGGGGGGCAAGTGCTCGGCCACGGTGACCGCAAAGCTACCTAAATCCACTCCATTCTGCCTATTTTTTACTTCACCATCGTCATAACATACCCTAAATTTCACTGGTTCCGACATCACTGTGACGACATAGACAAAATAAATTTTTCCATCACTACTCAGATGTAAAATCAGTACCGTAAATTGAACAACGTTGATTAACTATCCCGCTGTCGATACTCTAATATTATATTATTATACAGCACATGTAACATCGCTATTTGCTACTAACATGTAGTCTTCAAAAAATCGGCCGATTGGTCGATTAACTGGCCGATTAGGTTCTGATCGGAGTCCTAAAGATTCGATTTTACAGTTTTCGGTGAAAAAACTTGGCAGACCGATTAATCGGGCCTAATCTCGATTTTTTTTTTGTATTTTAGTAATTGCCCTTGCTGACCAACCGATTAATGGTTGACCGATTAGTCCAGTTAATCCTCCGATTGATCGATTAATCTCTAATCTTAGACCCGATCAGCTACCGATTAATGATTTCTTGAACATTGCTAGTATGTAAAACCATTGCTGCAAATTGAACAACGTTATAATATTCAAACTAAAATCCCTACCCTAAACTAAAGAACTAGAATCGCTACGCTAAAGTACAGAACTAGAATCGCTACTCTAAATTACACACCTAAATCGCTACTCTAAATTACACAACTAAATCGCTACTCTAAATTGAAGAACGTGAAATTAAGCAAAGTTGCGATGTTACCTCCTCCTCCTTCTCCTCTTCTTCTTCTCCTCCTCCTCCTCCTCCTCCTCCTCCTTCTTCCTCTTCTTCTTCTTCCTCTTCTTCTTCCTCTCTCTCTCCCTCTCCTTCCCTCTCCTTCCTCTCTCTCTCTCTCCCCCTCTCCTTCCCTCTTCTCTTCCTCCAACCGGCGGCGCCCCCTCCCTTTTTTTTCCTTCGGCCGCTCGCTGCAAAGATTGATCTTGATCGATCTGGCTTCGGCCATTTGTTTTACCGAGCTATTTTCGCCGTACGGTGTGGCGACAACCTATTTTCGCCAAACCGTACAGCGAAAATAGGGTCTTCGCCAAATCGTGCGGCAAAAATATCATTGATTCCCGTGTAGCAGATTAACTACGGATTTAGGGTATTTTCGCCACACGGTTCGGCGAAAATATGGGTATTCGCCGTAGGGTATAGCGAAAATAGGGTATTCGCCGTACGGTATGGCGATTACGTATTAATTTTGCAATTTTGATTTTTCGAGTATTAAAACCGCAATTCATTTTAAAAGAAAGTATTATTTAAAAAAAAATCCATATGTCACGCTTCTGTATCACAAAAAAATGCTAGCAGTACGACAATAACCTCTATCTTGGTAAGTTGTTCGACTAGTATGATAGGGTGGAGCCTACTGCCCTACCGCACCGTCGAACTACAATAGATTCCTGCCAAGCTCTTCTTCTTCATGGCAAGTTGCCAACCAACTTAATTAATTAGTTACTTAATTAACTAATTATTAATCACTATTTGTGCATCCAGACCTAGCTCACGGCACCTGCTGTTGAGCTCAGCATACGCACCTATTGCCGTGATGGACTGTGTTACTATAGCGTTAGCGAATTGTCATGGTACAGGAGCATGATAAGTGATATATATAGTTTATCGATGTTTTTTGATCAAAGATGGAACTAATTTTACAAATTCAAGCAACCTAAATATAACCCGTACGTCGCGCAGGGGCCTGATTTGCAAATAAAATGTATCGACGATAAAAAAAAACGAACAGGTAAAGATAGAACGACCTGACCCGTATAGAATGCATGGATTTCGCAGCACAACACAAGATACAATTAGTCTCTCAAGAGATGAAATGATACGAAATTCCTACGGGTTCCTGTGAATTGAAGGACGTTTCAAAAGCTCACTGATAAATTGAAGAAGGTGCATATCTATACCCAGCTGGACATACCTAGTAGGTATTTGAGTGTTGCACTTCCAGCCGCCCCGGACCGTTCCTTGCACGATGCGCATCGGCGCCCATGTGATTTTATGTGATCCCGTGTTCCTCAATCAGAGCTCGTGAGCAAAGCTTGACATGCCTGCTGCTTGTGCTTGGGCCCCATGGCTTTCCAGGCTTACCGTGGTGAATTGTGTGTCATCAAGACTGACTGGGTCCATCTCTCATCTTGTGCTGAAGTTTCCCTTCACCACTCATGTTTCTTTCCTTTGCTTGATCTGATCATTATTCCCCCTCCATCCATCTACAGCAGTGCAGCGCGCGAACAAACTCCCTCTCTCTCTCTCTCTCTCTCTCTCTCTCTCTCTCTCTCTCTCTCTCTCTCTCTCTCTCTCTGCATTCTTCCTGGCCTGCCTTCCAAAAGGAGGCCTGCAAAAGTGAATTTAATTTTTCCTGCATGGGCAAGGGCAAACACATTGCTTGGTGCAGTGCTGCAGGGTCGAGAGAGACAAGGGGCCTTGGTTGCTTGGAGGCAGGCGGGAAACGGACAGAGACAGATAGGAGTTGGGGTGAGGATGGCAGGGAGCCAGGGAGTGACTCGCCGTGGGGCTCTGTAGCATGCTTCGAGTTGTCAGTTGTCACTGCTGGGTGTGGGAGGACGGTCTGAAACTCTGGATCTTCCATGGCATTGTTGTTCACCCAAATGACCATGTGAACATAATTTTTTTTTTTTTGCTGCAAATCTATTCCTCGTATAACAAAAATTGCAAAAGTAGTCATCTCATTAAGCAAGAAAGAATCGACAGGAGACACTTGTCCCTGCCGTGCTATGGCAGCACGGTAGCAGAGCTCCTGCCACAATAAGGAACCTTGGCGCGCCCCTGCTGCGATAGGCAATAGTGGCAGAAAAGCCTGCCGCGATAGGAATTGCTTCCCGTGCTTATCGTCATTTCTTATTACCAGACCACGGCAGGGATCTATTTTTGTAAAACTCTTCGTTTAGGGTTAGTTTAGAAAAAAAAAATATAAGAGATCTACTAAGTAAAAAAAAACTTGGCTCCTGTTGATTTTCTCAAGCTGTCAGGGTTCATTTCGAAGACAAGAATTTCACGTAAACAGAACAAATTCTCAAGATTCATTTGTCACTCCTATGGATTAAAGATTATCTAAATCAGGGAATTAATGCTTCAGATTAACTATGAAAAAAATGTGCTGGACATTGTTCCAGCCTTTCAGGTATGAGACGAAGGGACACAGTTCTTATGCAGTTTTTAAAGGACTGTAACTTAAGCTGTTATATGCGAGCCGTTGGATCGAAAAGAGACGGTTTAGATTGATCTAAGAGTACTGTATCAAATGATACTGTAGCAGTAACTGTGGTAAATGGATTTAAACAATCTGATCGGTTCGCTTGCTCGATCGGACGGTCTATGTCTGTGGGAACTGGTTAAGTTACATTTCTCATAGGATTATATTTGATCTCTGTCCAAGATGGAGACATGGAGTGAATGGTGTGCAGATAGCACTTGACTAGTTGTCCAGTTGCATGTACTTTTTCCGCTGGCAAGTGGCAACGCTTGACGTTTTCCAGTACAAACAGGCGGTCATAACTTGAAGTGGGGTGCTTGCCTGTCGGAGGGAGAAAATGACATTGTTTGTACCGGCGATCCAGCGGTGCGAAGGGGAAAACTTGTGGATGCTTGTTCCATTTTGCAACACTGCTGGTTCTCCTTGGTTACTCATTTGCCTTAGGTGAGCAAACATACTACTAGCTTGCAAACTACAAAAATTTGTCAGTCATTTTTGACACTGGTATTAGGAAACACTACTACAGAACCGGCTACTACAAGCGGGTCGTAACCCCTTTCAGAAGCGGTTTTATAACCGCTTCTAAGCAACCGTGTGTGATACCCGCCCGGTATCACAAGCGGTTGCACAAACCGCTTGTGTTGTGGCAGCAGAAGCGGTTGGGAAGGTGTCCAGGAAGGCCAGTGGAGCCGCCACATGGGGGCCTCCACAAGCGGTTCGTGTTACGAACCGCTTGTGAACAGCACACTCCCGAAGCGGTTGGAGTTACCAACCGCTTGTGGAGAGCAAGCACTCCAGAAGCGGTTGGAGTCACCAACCGCTTGTGGAGAGATTTTTCAATTATATGTATTATAGAATATGTTCTTTCAGTGTTTTTGTATATCGTTTTTGACCATAAAATGAAATATGAGTGTAGGAGTTTTACATGCAATTAAATATATATTACATATGCTCACTCATACACATGTTCACAAGCTAGCTCAAGAAAAAACCGCTATCGACGTTTACAAGTTTGAATGATTAAAAAATGATTATCGAACTCAGTTCTTCTTGCATCGTCGGATCAAGTTCTTGGTCGACGTCGATGTAAATCATCGATTCAAATTGTGTTCAACGATGGACCAAGCCTTACGTGGAACTCGCCATTTGGAGATAGAACCTCGTCGACAATGAAGCCGATGAGTTGTTCTTGCAGGCGCCGCACTCGGTGAGGCGGAGCACGCTAACATGCTCATCGATGTTGGTGACAATTGATTAAGCGGGAAGTATATAAATATCCGATCACATACGATTACTTAAAATGTAAGTGGTAGCTAACAAATTGACATGCATATCTGAACCTCGGCATAATGTTCAGTAAGATCGGCATGAATAAAACTTTGAATATAGTGGAACACGTAGTAGCCACATAAGTTGTTTCCAGTAGTTTGGCGTTTAACCTTGACAGGAGAAATTTCATAATATCGGATGAAGAAGCGATATGGTGCATTTATATTAATAATTGTTTTTGTAGTGCGTGCACGAGTGCTCACTATGACTTCGAATTCTTTCTTGAAATCTCCTTTATGCTTCTTCTGGAACTTTCCAAATGTTTTGTTGAGGATGTCAATGAACCATTGGTATTTGCTGATTGGATTCCTTCTTGAGTCATGAACTATAATCCTGCTGTTGTCAAGCTCGATGACTAGAAGGATCCAGTGAAACCTATTCGTATATTCAAAGAAGCGCGTAAGAGCTAGTCGTATTATCAATGGCTTAAGAAATACAAGAACAAGAGGTTTGTGAGAACACGTACATGAAGTTGAAGGGCAGAAGTATGTATGCGGTTTGTAGTCTTTGTTTCAATAATGCACGCCAAAATGTATGCCTCAACTTCCGGTCTTTCTTCTTGTGAATGACCAGATTTTCTCGTTGACAACCTGCTGGTCGATGAAACCAACGTTACGTATGCCCACTGTTCTACATCGTTGTATCTCCATTCTACATAAGAAGGGATAACTAAGTTAATTAGATTTTCGATTTTGTGAGTACGAGAGGAAGCAAACGGTAAACTTAGAAGATCAATACTTACAGACACCAGCAGCACATGAAGGACACGTCGATGGCGACTGTTTGGTACACATGGTACAAGTCCTCGAATTGCAGCCATATTTTTGTCTGTCTCCCGCGGAAGAAATGCGTATCTTGAGCAATGAGGTGGAACATTTTCTCTCCTTTAGATGCCCTTTCCATATAACATTCATGCATTTGACGCATCTTGGTTGGGAGATCTTTTATATCTTTTGGATCAATTAGCGGTTTGCCCAACTCATACTTCCATCGATTGGTGCGGTGGAAGATCCTGGTCTATTGATTCGATCCTGCCTCCTTCAAGAAATCCTGGATCCTCAATTGCTCGGCCTCTGCTCATCTTCCACTTTCTTCTTCTTCTTTGTCGCCACGAAGCCCGTGTATTTTTCGTTGTAGCCTTTCTTATTGTCCTTTCGTAGTCGGTCGTCACAGCGGTGGCGCCGTTCCGCATGACTGAAAGTGCTTCACAATTTTTATCTATTTTAACGTTGGCGGCCAGCCGTTGGCGCCAAGCTGCTGGCCACATCCGTCTTCACGGTAATTGATAGCTCCTCATGATCGAGATCATATGGCCTCTTTGGCGGTTCCTTCAATATTCTCTGTCAGTCGGATGCCGACTTCGTGGGAGGAGGTGCCGTTGCGAGATCCCTCCTTCGAAGGGAGCTTCTTCCTCGGCGGAGATGCTGGAGCGCGGGAGGTCTTTGGAGCATCGATCTTTGGAGGCGGGAGGTGGAGGAGGCGTGTCTGGACCACCGGAGAAGCTTTGCGTCTGCAGCGACATTGGAGGAGTCGTGGGTTGTCGATGTGGAGGCGTGCTTGATGCTGCAATCGGCTCAAGCTGCGGGGCCTCTCTTTGTTGATGTGACCTCCACACCATCTGGAAATATGATGTACTTTTTGCGCCAGAGGATGAATGTGCCGTGGAGGGTCTGTCCAAGCTTGGTCATGTCGTCGCCCCCGGCAATCTCGAGCAAGAGATCTTGAAGCCCCCACCACCTCTTCCACCGTGACCTTAGAGTATCCGGAGGTATCGATTGAAGTGGAACGTCTGGCCCGCCTCCACCGGATAAGCCATGCCATAAGCCACCTTGTAGGACAGGTTACGCATATCAATGTGTAGCTCGCACTGGCGGCGAACCTTGATACTGTCCACGGGATAACGGACCTGCGGGTCATCTGCTTCAGGGGCCACGGCGGACGCCAAGAATCGCTCTTTTGCGCTCGGATCGATCACGGTGTCGGCGCCCCTTGAACACTACCTCCCTGAAGGCGATATTGGGTTAATGCTTCAGACACTTGTTGCGCGATCAAATCAGGGATGGAAGCCTTTGTAGCTCTAAGCTCGTCCTCCAAACGGCTCACTCTACCCTGATCTCTCCTCTTGCTTCTGTCCCGGCTCCTGTAACTGCTTGCGTCTTTGGCAAATCCGTGCCTCCACGGTATCTTTCCGAATCCTCGTGTCCGTCCCGGGTGCTCAGGGTTTTGAAGGGCATATGTTAGCTCGTCATTCTCCATGTCCGTCATGAAGGACCCTGACCGAGATTGATCGATGGCTTATACAATCCTTTGACCAACTTCTTGGGTATCGGTGCCATCACCAAGCTACCGTCATCTGCAAGTTGGCCCCGTGACCCAAGAACCCGATTCTTGCAGCGGGCTCCCAATCCTCGATTTGAGTACAATCTCCTGCCGCCGAAGTTCCTCTTCCCGCTTGTCCCATTTCTTCGCGACCTTAATGTAACCACCGGTGCCGAGATGGTGGTGGTATTTCTTCTTCTGGGCATTCACCTTGTTTTTCTCTCTCGCGGCCTGTCCTGCATCGGATAGCTTGAATTCCTCGAAAGCCTCCCAATGATCTGCCAGCTTAGGAAATTGATTGAAGTCTGGCCTTTCTCCTCTGTCGATGTACTTGCGGGTGAGGGACGACTTCCACTGCTGAAAGGAAGTTGCCATCTTCTTCAAAGCCCATCCCTTGGCCTTCTGTTCGTACCCATCTGGAAAAGTGAAAGTTTCCTTCATATCATTCCAGAGCAATTCCTTGGTAGCTGCAGGGACTTCGGTCCATTTCTGGATGCTGATTGGGACGTGATCCCTCACGTGGTAGCCGCAAGCATTGTTGAAAGGGCCAATTGCTGACAGTGGGGCTACCAGACTCCCGTCGTTGCCGACCTCGGTTATCACATACTTGGTCGAAGGCTTCTTGTTAGGTCCTCGGTTAATTCCGGACTGGGTGGCCGATGATGTACCGGGCTGGATACACAAACACATGTTACAATAATTAACATGTTTACGGTGATTTCATAATGGTTAAGAGTATACCTCGCTGTTGCCGGCAGTATCCTCGCCAAGATGCAGTGTTAACAGCCTCATTGGCGGCACCGTGTTAACGACCTCATCGGCAATGGCACCGGTGTTAACGACCTCATCCAGGCCTAAGATGGTACCCAGCGCAATTGTCTCAAACATCAAATTTTCCTCATTGTCGAAATCCGGGTCACCACGCCTTGGTGTCGCCATCTAAAGTGGGCATGTAATCATATATAAAATACTTATATATTCTCAAACATATATACAACATAAATGTGGGATGAAATCATATATAGAATACTTATATATTGTCAAACACACATACAACATAAATGTGGGATGAAATCATATATAGAATACTTATATATTGTCAAACACACATACAACATAAATATGGGATGAAATCATATATAGAATACTTATATATTGTCAAACACACATACAACATAAATGTGGGATGAAATCATATATAGAATACTTATATATTGTCAAACACACATACAACATAAATATGGGATGAAATCATATATAGAATACTTATATATTGTCAAACACACATACAACATAAATGTGGGATGAAATCATATATAGAATACTTATATATTGTCAAACAAACATACAACATAAATAAGTTTCATGATATTCCATGTATAAGTTTCATTAGGTTTCATAGATAAGTTTCATTAGGTTTCATAGATAAGTTTCATTAGGTTTCATAGATAAGTTTCATTAGGTTTCGCAGATAAATTTCATTAGGTTTAATGGATAAGTTTCATGATATTTCACATATAAGTTTCATTATGCCTCACGGATAAGTTCCGTGATATTATCCGTGAATATCATCAAAGGTGAATGGATGGTGACACAACCTATATGACATTATTTTAGACAAGAACGGCATATCGTTCTTTAGTTTTTTCCTACAATATATATACAATAGTTACAACAGAGAGAGCATGAAAACTCCAACATACAACATAAATGTGGCCATGAAAACTTATATACAATATATATACAACAAAAATGTACTCCAACATCAACAGATCAACAAAATTTCTTGTGAGCATTTCACCGAACACCTTGCGGGCATGAATACAGACAGAGCGAGGAGGGGCATTTCGCCAGCTACCTAGGTCCTCCGGGTGGATGGCACTGGGGCGCTGTGGTGGAGGCGTCGGCGGTGGGTGGGGCCGTCGGCGTGGTGGCGGTCGACGGAGCTCGGCTCTGGCGCGGACTTAGAAAATTTGAAGGTGCGGAGCCTTCGGGACTTCAAAATTTAAAGGTTACCCCACTTCTACAAGCGGTTCGTAACACCAACCGCTTGTAGAATACTTCTACAAGCGGTTCGTAACACCAACCGCTTGTAGAGGGACTTCTACAAGCGGTTCGTAATACCAACCGCTTGTCGAGGACCCCGACTGCAAGTAGCCTACCAGCTCACCCATTTCTCCAAGCGGGTGGTCTTGCGAACCGCTTGTAGGGGTACGTGTACAAGCGGTTCGTAATACCAACCGCTTGTAGAGTACCCCGACTACAAGCGGTTTGTTCCACGAACCGCTTGTAAAAGTATCGAGACGTAACACTTAAAAGAATGCGGTGCCTTATGTGGTTAACAAGAAATCTCTTCTCCCCCTTGGCTAGCGCGGCGCTTGAGTGCGGGCTTGTGCCCAGTGCCCAGAGGTTGGGTGTTCGAGCCCCACTCGCGCCCGCTGGCCTTTCTTTTTTTTAAACCCCACTACAAGCGGTTGGTACTAAGAACCGCTTGTAGTAGTACCCCACTACAAGCGGTTGGTACTAAGAACCGCTTGTAGTGGGGTTTAAAAAAGAAAGGCCGGCGCAGTGGGGCTCGAACACGCAACCTTTGGGCACAAGCCCGCACTCAAGCGCCCGCGCTAGCCAAGGGGAGATGAGATTTCTTGTTAACCTTAGAAGGCACTTGCATTGTTTTAAGTATACAATAATTTTTAAAAGTGCTTGTATTTCTTTTTCCTTTCTTTTTTAAGTGTTTGTATTTCTTTTTTAAAAGTGTTTGTATTCGATGGTTTTATTTTTTTAAGTGTTTGTATGCGATTTTTATGTTTTTTTGAAGTGTTTCTATTTTATTGTTTCATTTTTTAAAACATCATATGTACAAGCAATGTTAAACATCAACACATCAACATGATCATATGGAATAATGTACAAGGAATGTTTCTCCGACCATAATGTATACAAGTAGTACATCTTAAGTCTTCGTCTTTACAATTGTTCCTTCTTTATGATCGTGACGTATGTAAGGAGCATCGACATCAGCATCCACGCAGACGTTTATTTCAACATCAATCGTAAAAGGAGGGAGCTTGTCGAATCGACCATACTCTTCCTCATCGGCGACGTCCTCAACTCCTACAATCCGTCGTTTGCCTTGGAGAACTACATGTCGCTTTGGCATTACCTTTTGCTTGTCCTTTCGATTTTTAGGTTTGCTTGACATGTCCATTACATAGAAGACCTGAGCCACATCGTTCGCGAGAACAAGCGGTTCGCGCCTATAGCCGACTCTGTGAGATCCACGGTTGTCATGCCGTATTTGTCGACCTTCACACCGTTTGTCCTCGGCTTGACCCATTGGCACTTAAATAGAGGACCTTGAGAGGTCCATAGTCGAGCTCCCATATTTCTTCTATGAAACCGTAATATGTGTCGAACACCTTGCCTTTGTTGTCTTCGGCGTCTATCACGGGCCTTGCTCATTACGGTTGGTGCTCTGTTATCCTGGGATCTGGTGTAGAATGTGTAACCATTGATCTCATACCCCTTGAATGTCCCGATTTCTTGTGATGGTCCCGGGCCAAGCGTTGCAATAGTTCATCGTTTGACCCTTCCTCAAGGATGTACTTCAGAGCCAGTGCCGAAAGAATCCATGTGCTTCAGGGTTATCCAACTCTCTATCTTACACCTGTGAACTCGCGGCGTAGGACACTCTTGTGCTGAATGACATAGGGGCGACTATGGTGGATTGCTTGAGCAGTGAAATGTGCTTGCTTGAATGCAACAAGATCGTTGCATGCAACCGCTTGCCTTCCTATTGTCCCTTTGCCCGTAGCCTCCCTCGTGTCGTGATATGGGGACGCCGATAGGATTTACATCATTCATGTAATCAACACAAAACTCTATCACCTCCTCCGCCACGTAGCCCTCGGCAATGCACCCTTCGGACGCGAGCGATTCTGACGTATTTCTTGAGGACACTCATGTACCTCTCGAAAGGGAACATGTTGTGCGAGATACACTGGTCCGAGGATACCTATCTCCTTGACAAGGTGAGCGGTGAGATGAACCATGATATCAAAGAATGCAGGAGGAAAAATCATCTCGAGGCTAACCAAACTTTGTACCACATCAGCCTCCAACTTAGGCATTTTAGCTGGTTCGACGACTTTCTGCGAAATGGCGTTGAAGAATGAACATAGCCGTGATTGTCCCCGCACCCACTCAGGCAAGATACCTCTGATAGCTACCGGGAGCAATCAGTGTCATCAACACAAGGCGATCATGGGATTTTAGGCCTTGGAGTTTGTTCTCTTTCGTGTTTATGAGTCTCTTTACATTTGAGGAATATCCGTAAGGGACCTTCACACTGTTCAAACACTCAATCATGCTTTTTTTCTCTTCTTTGCTTGGAGTGTAGCTTGTAGGATGTAGATAAAGTTGTTTTGTCCCTTCTTTGTTTTTCGGATGTAGGTCACTCCTCACCTCCATGTCTTCAAGGTCCTTCCGAGCTTGCAGTGTATCTTTCGATTTGCCGTACATATCTATGTAGCCTAGCAGGTTCAAACAAACATTCTTCGTGATGTGCATGAAGTCCAGCGAGTGACGAACCTCCAAAACCTCCCAATACGGCAGGTCCCAAAATATTGATTTCTTCTTCCATGCAGGTGCATGACCATCCTCGTTCGGCACAGGTATGCTTCCACGACCCTTCCCAAATACTACTTTCAGATCTTTTACCATAGCAAACACAAGTCGCCCATTACGATGCTGAGGCTTACCACGAATTTCTGTTACCCCGTTAAATTTACTTCCTTTCCACCTCAAAGCATGACTGCTAGGAAGAAACCTGCGGTGGCCCATGTACACACACTTCCGAGAGTTTTTGAGGTACATGCAGTCCGTTTCATTTATGCACTGGGTGCAGGCTTTAAACCCTTTCACAGTTTGGCCGGAGAGGTTACCGAGCGCAGGCCAATCGTTGATTGTTACAAACAACAATGCACACAGTTGAAATACTCTCTTTTGTACTCATCCCAAACCCGTACACCATCCTCCCACAACTTCACAAGGTCTTCAACCAATGGTTTCAGGTAGACATCTATGTCGTTTCCAGGTTGCTTCGGGCCTTCGATCAATAATGGCATCATGATGTACTTCCGCTTCATGCACAGCCATGGAGGAATGTTATAGATGCAAAGTGTCACGAGCTAGGTGCTATGGATGCTTTTGGCTCAACTGACCGAAAGGATTCATCCGTCGGTGCTCAACCCAAACCTTATGTTTCGACCTCATTTGCAAAGTTCGGGTAAGCCCGATCGACTTTCCGCCATCGTGAGCCATCTGCGGGGTGTCTAAGCATCCCGCCTTCCTTACGCTCTTCCTCATGCCAACGCATCATCTTGGCATGACCTTCGTTAGCAAACAGACGCTTCAACCGGGTATCACAGGAAATACCACAATACTTTTGCTTGGAGTTCTCTTCTTCGTGACGATTCCCATCTAATTCACCTGAATCGCCACGCTGCACCTTATACCGGATTCTTCGCTACCGATGAGACCACCAAATCGGCATACTCATTGCGATACAGGGTACAATCGTTAGGACATGCATGTATCTTCCGCACTTGCAATCCTAAAGGGCGTAGGACTCGCCGCTTCATACGTAGATTCCGTAGAGTGTTTCCTTCCGGAAGCAACCTCTTTACGAGTGATAACAAACCATTGAATCCCTTGTTTGACACACCGTGTGTGGCCTTCCATTGCATGAGTTCGATGTAGTACGCAGCTTTTTGTGGCCTTGTGCACAGTTTGGGTACAAAGCGATTCGGTGGTCCTCTACCATGCTCTGAAACTTCTTGTATTGTCTTTCCTCTGTGAACTCTCCCTCTCGTCACGGAGCATCTATTCTAGCTCATCATCGCCAAACTCATCGAGTGTATCTTCCACGGACCCGTATTGAGTGGTGTCCGCATACCGCTGGCTCTATCTTCCTCTTCTTCGTCTTCTTCATCGCCTTCCTGTCGAATCGCCTTTGTTTCGCCATGGTGGGTCCAGCAGGTATAGTTTGCCATGAAACCTCTCGTGATCACATGCCTCATAACCATCCATCGCTCGAATGCTCCTTCTCATTCTTGCAGTCTACGCATACGGACAACGTATGAAGCTTCCTCGAGGCAAGAATGCAACGGCGCGTCAGAAACTCCTTCATGCCATCTCGGAACTCTCTTGACCGACGGTCCGCATTGTACATCCATTGCCGATTCATCTACACAAATAAAAATAATAACAACATCTATCACAATATTCTATTAAAGCTAACTATGACTAATAGTTTTGTATTTTATAATCATTCTCGTGTTCTTTTCACTAAAGCCAACTAATTATTTCTAATCCTCCTACTTTTTTAAAATAAAACTAACTAATTGTTACATTTTCATACAAATCTTTTCTCTTCCACACGTTTGTAATTTTTCATCGTTTCACATTTATTGAATTTCATTTCATACACCAAATCGTATATATCACCTTAAGAACAAAAATATAAGCGAACAAAACATAATTTCTCAACATCCAATGCACAAAAACATCAATATCTAGGTGAGAAGGATGTCAAGAACATATTACTCACCTTAGAACAATTAATTCGGATCTAATAGCCTCAATTCAAAATTTTGGCAGCACCTCGCCATGAACAGCTCTCGGCCCACCACTGTGATGTCCTGTGCGAGCTCGGGGAGGAAGACAGAGTTTAAATGCACTGGGCGGGAGGGGGGGCTCTACAAGCGGTTCTACACACAAACCGCTTCTGGAGCCCCCATTAGACCTCTAGAAGCGGTTCCAAACACGAACCGCTTCTAGAGAGGACGCTCCAGAAGGGGTTTGTGTTAAGAACCGCTTCTAGAGACCCCCTCCCGTCCGTTGCCCACGAACCGCTTGTGGCACGGGACTCCACAAGCGGGGCGCACGTAACCGCTTGTGATAGGCCGGTTGTGAAGGCCGGTTCTGTAGTAGTGAAATTTAATTAGGATGGTTTTGATGAACTACTCCACCGATCATGATTTAAGGTACAATTAATGTCAGCTCTAGAGAATTGTACTGGTGGTTTCAAGTTTGAAAATTACTACTTTGACTCCAAAAGTATTTGAGAATTATAAGTCATGAATCAAAACAGTCATGATGATCAAAGCAAATTCGCTTTGGTTGATCGCATCAATGGTCTTGCAAATAATTGCAAAAAAAAAAACTCTATAAACTTGTGTACAAATACAAAAGAATAATACACAAATATAATTGAAATGTTACAAACAAGAGGTAGCAATGTTTATTTGCCTTCAATCCTTAACTTTATAGTTCTTATAGCCAATCTGCTAGTCAAACGTTTTTACGAGATTCAAACGTTTTTATGAGATAGTTCTAGATTCTTAAAGAAGTGGATTTTTAAAGAAGCTGGAGCTATACTAATCCTGATCAAAGCGAATTGGCTCTGGTTGATCGCTTGTATAGTGGCCAAGAGCAACTGGTTACCGAGAAGAACATTCATCGTGGTTTCTACTTTGATCTTTCTTCTTTCGTTTTTTGATTTTTTTTTCTTCTTGTTCTTCAGGATCCCTTTTGTTGTGTTGGACGGCAGATTCTTCGGAATTTTTCATGGCAAAAGAAGAGACATATTACAACAGGGGAAATGGTATTGTTTTTTCTCTCCTTTTTCTTTCTTTTTTTTCCTTAATCTTTATCTTAATATGTTTATTTCTATGTTTCAAGATTCTTCTTATCTTTTGGATTCAAATATTTTCTCAATTTATCTTAATAACATCCTGTGATTATAAATTATCATCATAGTTAGGGTACAAGAATTGAGGACCGAATGTTTTTCATTTTTTAGAGAATTTATAGCTTATTTATCTTTTTTCTTAGCGACCGTAAAAAGCATGTCATCAAATTTTTATTATATAAGATATAGACAATGAATTTAAAAACAAGTAGGCAAATTTGAAAGTATTTATGGTAAAATACCATATTATAGAATAGAATGATATTTGAAAAAAAAAATACTTTCTGACTGTAGTATAGTATTTATAAATATTATAGTATAGTATTTATGGTAAAATACCATATCATTGCAGAAAAATTAAAGTTCTTTGGAAAGGAAAATAAATTAAATTAATTATGGATAATCTATGTAAATTTAATAAGCAAAATATTTCTATTGTAGCTCTAAATATCCTCAATTATTTAATATATTAGATAACTCGCTAAACGAGCATCTAAACCTATATAGAGCAATTACTACCTTTGTTTCCTAATATAAATATCGTTTCAGACATTGTCACCTCCCAGTACACGATTTTTTTTACACTCATTTTATAGCTATAGATTAGTACAAATTCTAAGAATAAAAAGTATGGAACGACTTTGAATGTTAGAGCCAATAATACAATTTTTGTGTTGCGGTTCGGATAACTTTTTATGAGACAGTTCTTAAAACTTTTGTGTATACAAGCGGTTAAAAAGTTCTGAAAGTATTATTGCCAAGTGAGATGTACTTAGTACTAAATTGTGTGTGAGTTGGAAGAACTCAATAAGAACCCTTTTTTATGAGAGGAAAACATTTTTCCTATCCAAATGGAAACGGGCCTTCTAGCCGAACAAAGGATACTTTTGGGTTTAGGCCTAGTGTTTAAAACAGTTATGGGCCTCATCGCCTTAGATTCCTCATCAATCGGCTCATCCAAAAACAGGCCATCATGTCTGAAAAAAGGGGCATTAACTATCCTCTAACACAAGGAGAGAGAACTTACCCTAGAGAAGGCAAAAAAGCTATCATTGGGGAGGAGGCGATAGCCCATCGAGATAAAGGGCCTGTTTGGGGGGTTGTGGATGGGCTAAAAAGCTGATTTTGACTTGCTAAGATGTAAAACAGTTGTACCTGGTGGCTGTGGCTTTTCTTGATATATCGTTTGGCAAACTGACTGCTGCTGCTATAGCTTTTGGGGGGCAACCAAGTGGACTCGAGTGACGAGGGAATTGCGGAGGCGGCGCCCGAACCGGACAGGCGGGGAGACGAGATGGCGAGGAGGGAGGCGGAGTGAGTGGGGAGGCGATTGAGCGAAGCTACAGCTGAAAAACACCTCCCTACCAACTGTGGTTTTTAGGGGTGCTTCAGCTGTGGCTTAGCTTTGCAGCTGGGTTGTTTAGGTGAAGGATCGAGATGGCGATCAGAGAGGGGTGAATGATCCAAAATAAAAATTTTCTCCACTCAAAATACTCCAAACAATCCGGCAATGAAAATCTGAAACACCCAAAGATTTTTCTTCAAAGTGGTGCTCCTCAGATTCGCAAACCCACAAAAACCGGAACGACTAGACAACTATGTGTACCCCTAGCTTGCATGGATAAGAGCCATAAAACATGTGAGGGATTTTTCAATCACAATCCTGGTTGTCAAGTGTCCAAACAAAAAGGAATGAATTCAAATACTTCTTTTCTAAAAGAGATCAAACCAAATCACAAAAGTCTCTTTTTAAAAAAGCAAAAGCAGATTTTTCAAGAATTGTCCTCACTTGGAGCAGGTGGTTGGTGGACTTCTGTTGCTCTACAATTTTTGAGAATTTTTCACCCTGTGAGAAAATGAGTCATGAAATACTCTACGCAAAACCACCTCAAAAAGCTGTAACACCCCGGCATCTAGTATGCCCGAATGCTACCAAACATAGACTAAACAACATCTAAATACCACAAGTAAAGATAAATTACAGCAAAGGCACAAATGCTAAAAACCAAAATTTCGGTAACATCTCATTTGTTTTAACATGAATTGAAGCAATAGCAATAACATGGCAAGTTATATCATAACATAAGACATCTAAAGCAGCAATAAAAATGGATATAGCATCAACATATACCAATAATACCATATCCAACCACTCCATAAACTATAGCGAAGCAAATTGGAGATTCCTGTATGGCCTTGGGATGACGTCTCCATGGATTTCGTGGTTGGCCTACCTCGTACTCCACAAGGGAAGGATGCTGTTTGGGTTGTGGTGGATCGTCTTAGCAAGTCCGCGCACTTCATTCCTATCTGCACTACCAATTTAACGAGTGAGTTGGCTCCCATCTATGTGCGGGAGATTGTGAGACTGCATGGTGTACCCAAGACAATTGTCTCTGACCGGGATGCGAAATTTGTCTCAAAAATTTGGAAGAGCTTGCAGAGTGCTTTGGGTACACAGCTTCGCCTTAGTACCGCTTTTCACCCTCAGACCGATGGGCAGTCTGAGCGTACCATTCAGACTTTGGAGGACATGCTCAGGGCATGTGTGATGGCTTGGAAAGGTAGCTGGGAGGATCATTTGCCTTTGGCAGAGTTCGCTTACAATAACAGCTATCATTCCAGCATCCGAGCTGCTCCTTATGAGGTGTTGTATGGCCGAAAGTGCAGATCGCCGCTTTGTTGGGATGCAATGGGAGAGAGAGCGGTCCTTGGACCGGATTGGGTTCAGCAGACTGTTGATCGCGTGGTAGAGGTACGGCAGAACCTTCTTGCAACGCAGAGTAGACAGAAAAGCTATGCTAATGTGAGGAGGTGAGATTTGGAGTTTGAGGTGGGTGATAGGGTGCTCTTGCGAGTATTTCCCACCAAGGGTGTGGTGCGTTTTGGCACAAAAGGGAAGCTCAGTCCGAGGTTTGTTGGGCCATTTCCTATCTCAGCTCGAGTTGGAAAGTTGGCCTATCGCTTGGAGCTACTGAAGTCAATGCAGGGAGTCCATATGTATTCCATGTCTTGATGTTGAGGAAGTACTTGCATGACCCAGAGTTGGTGGTTCCATTGGAACCACTGGTGCTTGAGCAGGACCTCACCTTCGAGTCCCGTCCTATGAAAATTTTGGAGAATTCAGAGCGGGTGATGAAGAACAGGACTCTCAAGTTTGTCAAAGTCCTGTGGTCGCATCAGACTGAGAGGGAAGCGACTTGGGAGTTGGAGTCTCGCATGCGCGAGAGGTACCCCGAGCTTTTCACCTCAGGTATGAGATGTGAAACCTAGTTATCTGTTGTTTTGTTGGGTTGCGTATCGGTGTGTCTCGGATTCGAGGTCGAATCCTGTTGAAGGGGGAGAATGTGACACTGCGGAATATCGTAATCTTATAAAATGTGAAATTTGTGGTTAAAACTATACGGTATGAGGTTTAATCGCGTTTTCGGGCCGATTTCGGGAGTTTGGGCACAAGGGGATGAGTCGTGGGCTTTAGTGGGAAGGAGTTTGGGCCCATGAGGGAGAAGGGGACCAGGTATTTCAGCTTGGGGTGCCTCCACCCCTGCCCTTGTGCGCCCCACCCCTTGCCCTAGCCGCCCCCTCCCCCTCCCCTCCCACCTAGCCGCCGCCCACCCCTTGCCCTTGCCGTGCGCCACCTCCTCCCCTCTCCACCATCCTTGCTGCCCTAGGGGAGCCCCTCACCTCACCATCCCGCTGTTTTCACCATTGGAGCGCTCCGCGACGAGGAGATCCGGTGGATTCGGAGCGAGGAAAGAGATCGGGAGAACCGGGAGGAGATTCGTCGGTTCATCGTTCGTCAGGCGAAGGTATGGCTAGGGGTAGTTCTTGGGGGTTGGTCTAGGTGCTGCTAGAGGGTATTTCATTGCTTTTAGACCAAGAGGTGGTGCTGTGATTGTGTAGATTGGATGAAAACTAGAGTTTGCCACGTTCTCTGCTTCGGGCAGATTGTGCAGTCGACCTAGGGTTTGAGTTTTCGCGACTTTAGAGTCGGAATTTGGTCGGCCGCCTGTTAATGAAGTTGTAGGTAACTTCAATAAATTTAATTGGACATATAGAACGTCTAATTCCGCCCAGTCGTTTGAATATTATGCTCAATTTACCGAACGTGTTCAAATCTGTGATGTAGTTGGGACAGAACGTAGTGTTTTGTAGATTAGACAACTTTAGAGGCCGAATCAGTTTTTCCCTATACTTAGAAAAAGTTAGGAAATTTCCTAAGCTACGCGATGATGTACTCGTTTAATCGATTCGGAGTCCTAGAACTAAAGTTATGCTAGATTGAAGCCTGCTGTCCCGACGGGACAGATTCTCTGTTTTTCGGTTTTGGGTGTAGTTTGTGAAGTCGGGGTAGACGAGCTTTTGCGTACTATTTTGGGGGCACGTTTTGAGTGTGAGGTATGTTTGTGCAGGTGGTGTGACCCCGGGAGTGCCGTCAACCTCTCGTCAATCCGTCACCCGAGGTTAAGGCAAGTGTATTGGAATGGGTATCGTTTTGAATGATGCTAGACTTGATTAGATGCAAATTGCTTTATGATATGATGCTAAGATTGATGTTTGCCTATGACATAGCAATGTCCAATAACTCAAACAAATATCTTATCTCGATCGTCTGCATGAAGCTGACACAACTCAAATTGCATCCTTTTGAATTTCAGTTCAAATCAAACTCAAACATGAGCACACCTTACTCAAATAAAGTCAAATACTCATCACAAACATGGATAGACCTCCACATGGTCCTTCATTAGGAGAGCTTTAGGCCCAAAGCTGAAGCACAGCCCCCCAAACAGGGCCAAGGACCACGATGTCTGCTAACTTGGAGACATTGAAAAATCTAAAGCCTCATACGTAAAAAGGTTAGTGGGTAGCATATACGTATTTTGTAGAAGTACTCGATTGAAGAATGATATATTGTTACAACTGTAACACCCCGGCATCTAATATGCCCGAATGCTACCAAACATAAGCTAAACAACAACTAAATACCATATTTAACATAAAATTCCAGCAAAGGTGCATAGGCTAAAAACCGAGATTTCAAAGACTTCCTTTGTTTTATCATGAATTTAAGGAGCAGCAACAATATAGCATTATGCGGCAATAAGAGAAACATCTAAAACAGCAATAAATAGAGTCTTAACGACAATAAAAGACTAACATCAAGCTCTTAAAGTTCCAAGTGTCAAACAAACAATAGAACTCTCATTAACCAAGCTAAGACTTAATTTTAAAGGCCATCACACGCAATTTATTATCCAACTAAATGAATTGACTTGGGGAAACATTAAGGTGAAGCAACGTGAGCCGTGTGACTATTCCCCTTTCCCCGCATGCCGTTCTCATGGTACCTAAAACAACAAGAAAACACAAGGGTGAGTTCGAAACTCAAAGAAGCATACCGCAATGGACAACAAGCATAACAACAAGTCAATAACATCTTTCATCATGTATAACATCTCATTCATGAATATTTAACAATATCATCATCAATTTGTATGCGATGTAATGCATTGCTCGACCCTCCGAACCTCATACCAGGTATGGGAAGTACACACCACGCTGTGCACCCTTTCCCCCTTCCATCCCGAAGATGGAGGGTGCCTACTGCCTCCAAACACCACGTGGATGGAATCACGACATAGGACTTACTCAATGGCGTTCGACTAGTCATAACTTTCACCGACCTTGCCTGACTAGCTATGACTTTCTCACCGCCTCGCCTCTATCTCATGACATGCATGCAACCATGCCAAATATCATATTCAATTCACATATTAACACATGGAATCATAATATGTTAAACATGCTCATCATATCATATCAATCATTAAAACATGGCAAGTGGACATATATCATGTAGGCAATTCCATCTAATTTCAATATGCAACCTACAACTTGCTATCCATCACAACACACTTGCCTCAACCACGCAACGGATTGGCGGGAAGAAGAGGGCACTTCCGTGGTCACACCACCTGCACATAGGCATCACACACTCACAATCATAGCCTCCAAACAGTACACAAACCCCCATCTAACCCGACATTGCCAACTACTCGCAAAACCTAAAAACAGAGGTTCTGTCCCGCGGGACAGCAGCCTTGCAAAAGGCATAACTTGAGTTCTGGGACTCCGAATGAATTAAACGAGTACACCGCGTAGCCTAGGAAATTTCCCAACTTTCTCTAGGTATAAGGAAAGTCTGATTCGGCCTCTAAAGTTGTTTAATCTACAGATTACCGAGATCTGTTCCAATTACGTCACAGATTTTTAGGCGCTCGGTAAAACAGCCATAACTTTCAAACGGCTGATCGGAAATTAACGTGCTTTACGTCCACGGAAAGATAATTAAATTATCTACAACTTCCTAGAAGTCCGTACGGTCTGATTCGGATTCTAAATCGACGGAAACTCAAACCCTAGTTCGACTGCTCAATCTGCCCGAAAACAGAAACGTGGACAAGTTTAGATCTAACCCAAATTACTTCAAACCAGCGCCTCCAATTGATCTAAAAACTTGGTAAACACCCTAATAACAGTACCTAGATCATCCCCAAGGATCCCCAAGATCATACCTTGGCCCGATGCACAAAACCTCCAATGAATCTCTCGCGAATCGCTTCCTCGCTCCACGTTACTCGCCTCGCTCCTCGCTTCCTCGCTCCTCGCCCACGGGATGACTCCACAAGGTGCAGGGTGGGGAGGCCACCCTAGGGCAGCAAGGGGTGGAGGGAGGTGGTGTGGAGGTGGAGGAAAGGGAGGGGGTGCGACTGCCGGTTTTGGGGGGCTAGGCTTAGGGAGGAGAGGAGAGAGGGCGCAAGAGGGAGGTGGGGCGCACATGGGGAGGTGGGGCGCACAAAGGCTGGGGGAAGCCCCTTTATCAGCCCTCAACCCAATCCTAGTCCGTTACGGAGTCCTAATCCATCCCACCAAAGCCCACCAAGGCCCAAAACTCCTCCGAAGGCCTAAAACCCCAAACGGCCCTAAACGGCCCTAAACGTTATTAACTCCCGATCCTTATGATTTTAACCTTATTTCCACATCTCATAATCGTATTTAACCTTATCATGTTCAAAATTAAGGATACGACACTCCGAGGTGTCACATTCTTCCTTCAACTAGATTCACTCGAATCTAAACGCACCAATCACTAAACCCAAAGAAACTTAAAGATGTTTTATTTTCACATCACATACCCGAGGTGAAAAGTCTGGGATACTTCTCACAAGATCACGTAGATTCCAGCCCCAAGTCGCTTTCTCGTCTGATGTGACCACAAGACCTTGACAAACTTAAGCGCCCCTGCTTTTCATCACTCGCTCAAGTCCCTGCACTTGCCACGGACTCGACTCGGTGAGGTCTCGCTGAAGCACTAATGGTTCCAACGGAACCACCATCTCCTGATCATGCATGTATTTCTTCGACATCGAGACATGGAACACATTATGCACACCTTACATGGATTCCGGTAGCTCTAGGCTTATAGGCCAACTCGCCAACTCTGCGAGGATAGGAAAAGGCCCAACATACCTTGGACTGAAGCTTTCCTTTGGTGCCAAACGCACCACACCCTTGGTGGGAGATACTGCAAGAGTACGCTATCACCCACCTCAAACTCCAAGTCTCGCCGCCACATCAAAGATAGCTCTTCTGTCTGCTTCAGGTCAGGGGCGAGAAGGTTCTACCGAACCTCCGACACGATCAACAATGGCCTGAACCCAATCCGGCCCAAGAATAGCTCTCTTCGCCCACAAGATCCCAACAAAGTGGCGACCTGCACTTCCGACCATACAAGACTTTCATAAGGAGCACCGATGTCGAAATGATAGCTGTTATTGTAAGCAAACTCTGCAAGGGGCAAATGGTCTTCCCAACTACTCCTTCCAAGCCATCACACAGCCCCGAGCATGTCCTCCAAAGTTTGATGGTACGCTCAGATCGCCCATCCGTCTGAGGTGAAAAGCGGTACTAAGGCTTAAGCCGCGACTCCAAAGCACTCTGCAAACTCTCCCAACTTGGAGACGAACTCGATCCCGACGAGATAATGGTCTTGGGTACACCATGCAATCTCACGATCTCCCGCACATAGATGGGAGCCAGCAACTCGCCAATAATGGTCGTGGATGGGAATGAAAATGCGCAGACTCTTGCCGAGACGGCCCACCACAACCCAAACAGATCCTTCCCTCGAGGGGCAGGTAAGCCGACCACAAAATCCATAGAGATGTCATCCCATGGCCACACAGAATCTCCAAAGGTCGCAATAAGCCACGACGCTTATGCTCACTTTTGATCTTCCGATATCCCACAAGACGCCACATACTTGGCAATATCCACTCTCATCCTTTCACTTAAATTCTTCTTCAAGTCCTCAGACATCTTGGTCTCTCCAGGATGGACCGTGGTACGGGTGCGATGAGCTTTCAATGTCTTCTTTCACTTGAGATTTCGGAGCACGCCATGCACGCCCCTGAAACCTCAAAACTCCCGCATCATCAACGGTAAAGTCTCCCGACTTGCCATCCTCAAGCGCTTCACCCGGGCTGAGCAACGATCATGCTTCATTGTGCCTCCCGCACACGCTCGGGAATCGACCAAGAATCAATTGAGTTTCACTTGCACGGTCCGCAGCGTGAGGGAGACTCCCAAACGCTCAAAATCAGCAACAAGACAATCAACAACAGGGGCATTGTCTTGCATCGAGAGCGCTCTGGCCAACACATTTGCCTTCCTGATGATACCGGATAGTGAGGTCATAATCCTTTATCAACTCTAGCCACCTCCTCCGCCTCAAGTTCAAATCTTCTGAGTAAAGATGTACTTTGAGGCTCTTGTGATCATGAAAATATCACAAGACTGCATGTAATGCATCCAAATCTTCAATGCAAACACCACTGCGGCTAGCACAAGATCATGCGTGATAGTTACTGCTCCATGCTTTTTCAGCCTCGAAGCATAAGCAATCACCTTGCCATTTTGCATGAGCACACAACCAGAAGTCCCAACCGAGAAGCATCGTAATATGGTGAAGCGCTTCCTTCTACGTGAAGGGTAAGAACGAGAGCGCCACTAACTTCTCATTCAAAGTGCGTAGCCGTGCTCACACTCGATCCACCTGAACTTCATCCCTTTCGAGTCACTATGAAAGTGGCTTGGCAATGATAGAGAAATCCCGCACAAACGCCGATAGTAGCCACCAACCCAAGGAAACTACGCACCTCTTTGACATTGGAAGGCCTCTTCCAATCCAAAATCGAGACTTTGCTAGGATCTACTGAGATATGCCCTTCCGATTGATGATGTGGCCAAGAAAACCCATACGAAATCCAGACTCAGACTTTTCAGTTTAGCAAAGAATTGATTCCCCCTCAGTACTCAAGACAAGCCTCAAGTGTCGCTCATGCTCCTCTTCACGATTTAGAGTAAATCGACGTCATCGTCGAACACTACCACAAACTCATCAAGGTACTTGTGTAGCATACTGCTCATCGCTTCCATAAAGACAAATAGGAGCATTAGTTAGTCCAAAAGACATAACTTTAAATTCATAATGCCCATACCTAGTGGAGAAAGCAGCTTCTCAATGTCCTCGCCTCACACGGATCTCGATTATACTCCGATCAAGATCAATTTTGGAGAACACCTTTGCTCTCCTTCGGTTGGTCAAAGATCCTCGATGCAGGCAAAGGATACTTGTTTTTGACTCGTCACTTGGTTAAGAGCACGATAATCAATGCACATACGCCAATCTTCCATCCTTCTTCGAGACGAAGAGGGGCAGGTGCTCTCCCATGGCGATACGCTCTACGCCGAATGAAGCCTTTGGCCAACAGATCCTCCAATCGCTTCTTCAACTCGTCTTGAAAAGGTCGAGCTAAGCTGTGTATGGAGAGATAGAAATAGGTCGAGTGCCCGGAGCAAGATCAATACGAACTCCACATTCCTCACAGAGGTAGACCAGGCAACTCGTCGTCGGGAACACATCAACGAACTCCTTCACTACTGAAATCTCCTCAATGGGAATCGAGGAAGATGGTTTCTCGTGACAAAGTCATGAGGAAACCCAACAGCCTCAAACGCCCGACTCCGTAAAACAAACTAGTCAAAGCAAAGACTTTAACCGGAGGGTATACCACCCTCGAAGGTCAACTCTTCACGGGACGGGGCCTGCAAGGCAACCTGCCTTCCGTAAACAACAGATCTTAGCACCAGATCGATGCAGCCGATCCATGCCCAAAATGACATAAAAGGAGAGCCAATCGATCACCATGAGATTGGCAAAGAAAACCTCATCATCAATGGCAATGGTGCAACCAAGGGCAAACCAAAGAACTAGCAATCAAACCCCAGGAGAATCGACTAACACGGACTTTCGTAATCCTGAACTCCCAACTTAGCTCTACTAGCAAACTCCGACGACACAAAAGAATAGGATGCTCGAATCAAACAGAACAAAGGCATCAACGGAATCCCACGTGAGTACAAACCACCTCTCGATGCCCGGTGACTCGGGCGGTCGGCAGCGCACACTCCCGGTGGCGCTTGGACGTATGAGCCCGACTCAGTCGATGCCCCATCAAGGCTGGGGCGGAGGAGGCAATCGAGGAGGAAGCAGACTGCGGCACCAAGACGCACCGGGTGGCGCCCGCAAAGGGTGGATGAGAAACAGAGCAGCCATCATGTGCACCGATCCTCTAGAAGACGCTACCGAGTGGGAGGAGAAGGCACCTGCTCCCACTTGATGATGCTACTGGGTTCATCCTACAGACTCGCCCCATATGGCCGGGCTTGCCACAAAGGGTTGCAACTCCCGGCCCAACCACACTCACAGCAAGTGCTCACCACCGCACTCAATCCATCCGCTAAAAATCCAATACAAAACACTTTTTCTTGTGGTTCGGCCAACTAAAGCCAAGAAAAATAAATAAACCGACCGGCCGTAACGGCAGAGAACATCCGAAGGAACCACCATCAACTCTTCTATTTGACTCCCAACTACCCGATCAAGGACGTAGGATAAGCACTCTTCTCCTACAGGGGTTAATAGTTCTTCGGTGATGGCGCTAACTGGCCACACCACAAACCTCACCGTTACTATGAACTGAAAAAGAGGTGACCGAACCCTTCTACACCACAACCCCACTTTTTATCACCACAACAGAACAATCCAATCATTTATACGCATGCATTCGCAGCTCTCCTGGGAGCCTCGCTGCCTCCACTGGCCACTGGCCCACGGCCTCTACCCCCGGCATGGCTGCTTAGCAGACAACCATCCAAACACACGTAAACACACAATCAAGATCATAGATCAAACCTCATCATAAAGCATATTCCTTATCACATAATCAAGCGCGATGCAATGACGAACCAAACCCATCCTACTGCATCCAAGTGTGTCGATTTTAGATTAGTTATACCACTTTTACAAGTTTTAACGTTGCTATCCTATAACAAGGTTTTAGTTAGAACTCTAAGCCATGTTTCTAAGTTATTCCACATCATATTTTAGTTGCAACTTAAGGTATGACACTAAAAATACATATTCCAAGGACCTACAAATTTCGCTCGATACTAATCAGAATACCCTAAGCATCTAATATGCCCGAATGCTACCAAACATAAGCTAAACAACAACTAAATACCATATTTAACATAAAATTCCAGCAAAGGTGCATAGGCTAAAACCCGAGATTTCGGCAAAGACTTCCTTTGTTTTATCATGAATTTAAGGAGCAGCAACAATATAGCATTATGCTGCAATAAGAGAAACATCTAAAACAGCAATAAATAGAGTCTTAACGACAATAAAAGACTAACATCAAGCTCTTAAAGTTCCAAGTGTCAAACAAACAATAGAACTCTCATTAACCAAGCTAAGACTTAATTTTAAAGGCCATCACACGCAATTTATTATCCAACTAAAATGAATTGACTTGAGGAAACATTAAGGTGAAGCAACGTGTGAGCGTGTGACTATTCCTCTTCCCGCATGCCGCTCTCATGGTACCTAAAACAACAAGAAAACACAAGGGTGAGTTCGAAAACTCAAAGAAGCATACCGCAATGGACAACAAGCATAACAACAAGTCAATAACATCTTTCATCATGTATAACATCTCATTCATGAATATTTAACAATATCATCATCAATTTGTATGCGATGTAATGCATTGCTCCTCGACCCTCTGAACCTCATACCGTATGGGAAGTACACACCCGTCGGTGCACCCTTTCCCCTTCCATCCCGAAGATGGAGGGTGCCTACTGCCTTCCAAACACCACGTGGATGGAATCACGACATAGGACTTACTCAATGGCTGCCCGGACTAGTCATAACTTTCACCGACCTTGCCGGACTAGCTATGACTTTCTCACCGCCCTCGCCTATCTCATGACATGCATGCAACCATGACAAATATCATATTCAATTCACATATGAACACATGGAATCATAATATGTTAAACATGCTCATCATATCATATCAATCATTAAAACATGGCAAGTGGACATATAGCATGTAGGCAATTCCATCTCATTTCAAGATGCAACCTACAACTTGCTATCCATCACAACACACTTGCACCTCAACCACGCAACGGATTGGCGGGAAGAAGAGGGCACTTCCGTGGTCACACCACCTGCACATAGGCATCACACACTCACAATCATAGCCTCCAAACAGTACACAAACCCCATCTAACCCGACATTGCCAACTACTCAGCAAAACCTAAAAACAGAGGTTCTGTCGGGCGGGACAGCAGCCTTGCAAAAGGCATAACTTGAGTTCTGGGACTCGAATGAATTAAACGAGTACACCTGCGTAGCCTAGGAAATTTCCCAACTTTCTCTAGGTATAAGGAAAGTCTGATTCGGCCTCTAAAGTTGTTTAATCTACAGATTACCGAGATCTGTTCCAATTACGTCACAGATTTTTAGGCGCTCGGTAAAACAGCCATAACTTTCAAACGGCTGATCGGAAATTAACGTATTTTACGTCCACGGAAAGATAATTAAATTATCTACAACTTCCTAGAAGTCCGTACGGTCTGATTCGGATTCTAAATCGACGGAAACTCAAACCCTAGTTCGACTGCTCAATCTGCCCGAAAACAGAAACGTGGACAAGTTTAGATCTAACCCAAATTACTTCAAACCAGCGCCTCCAATTGATCTAAAAACTTGGTAAACACCCTAATAACAGTACTCTAGATCATCCCTAAGGATCCTCAAGATCATACCTTGGCCCGATGCACAAAACTCCAATGAATCTCCTCATGAATCGCCTCGCTCCCACGTTACTGGCTCCTCGCTCCTCGCTTCCTCGCTCCTCGCTCCTCGCTCCACGGGATGACTCCACAAGGTGCAGGGTGGGGAGGCCACCCTAGGGCAGCAAGGGGTGGAGGGAGGTGGTGTGGAGGTGGAGGAAAGGGAGGGGGTGCGCGGTTTTTGGGGGGCTAGGAGCTTAGTGAGGGAGGGAGGAGAGGCGCAAGAGGAGGTGGGGCGCAATATGGGGAGGTGGGGCGCAGGGGCTGGGGAAGCCTCTTTATCAGCCCTCAACCCAATCCTAGTCCGTTACGAGTCCTAATCCATCCCACCAAAGCCCACCAAGGCCCAAAACTCCTCCTGAAGGCCCAAAACTCGAAACGGCCCTAAACGCCCGAAACGTTATTAACCCCCGATCCTTATGATTTTAACCTTATTTCCACATCTCATACTGTATTTAACCTTATCATGTTCAAAAATTAAGGATACGACACTCCGAGGTGTCACAACAACGATATAGTAATAGATTTTAAAATTTTCTATTAAAATATTTGAAGCTTTAGTATGTTTGAAGTGTTTCTAGAAGTTACTAAAATATTTCGAGAAAGTTTCAAGACTAAGTTTTAAAAAACTTCAAATTTTCGAACACTAGTTTCGATAAGTTTCAGTAAACTTCAATATATTTCTTTAAGTTCAACCCAGAAGTTTTAAAAAAATTTAGCAAGTTTCAACAGATTTCATAAAGTTTAATCCAGAAGTTTGAGCAAGTTCCAACCTAAAAGTTTCAAAAAGTTTTGACAAATTTGAAACAAAAGTGTGAAGAAGTACCAACAAGTTTCGGCGAGTTTTGATGAGCTTACCATGGCCACGACAGCGACAGTGCTTGTGCCTGCCTTGGGTAGTGCTGCATGGGTGCGAGACATGAAGAAGAGGGTGTTCGAGGTGGTTAAAGTGTTGAAGGCGTGCGATGACCCATCGTTGTTGCTGACATGTAGGTGGCCCACATCATCGCTCCTCTCTGATCATAGCCCTCTTTAGCCATGTTGTGAAATGTAGTCGTTCACCCGTACTAATCGACAGCATGCCCACAACTAACATACGTGTGACACTACGGAATGGTGTGACATTATAAATGTGAAATTAGAGAATAAAACTATACGGTATGAGGTTTAATCGCGTTTTCGGGAGTTTGGGCCTCTCCGGGAGAGTTTGAGCCCAATGGATTGAGTCGTGGGCTTTAGTGGGAGGGATTTGGGCCCGTGTGGGAGGGGGGACCTGAATTTCTGCCCTTGGGGTGCCCTCCCCCTGCCCTTGTGCGCCCCCACCTAACCCTAGCCGCCCCTCCCCCTCTCCACCTCCTTGTGCGCCCCCTATCTCCTTCCTCCTTGCACCACCACCTCTCCCATCCCCTCTCCACCCCCCTTGATGCCCTAGAGGAGATCCCCACCTCGCCATCCCGTTGATCTCTCCATCGGGAAGCCCCGCGACGAGGAGATCCGGCGGTTCCGGCGCGAGGAAGACAATCGGGGAAATCGGGAGGAGAGGATTCGGCGTTCGTCGTTCGTCGGGCAAAGGTATGGTATGGGTGACCCTTGGGGTTGGTCTAGGTGCTGATCTAGAGGTTGATTTGATGCTTTTAGATCAAGAGGAGGTGTTGTCATTGGGTAGATTGGATGAAAACTAGAGATTGCATAGCTCTCTGTTTCGGGCAGATTGGGCACACGACCTAGGGTTCGAGTTTTCGCAATTTTAGAGTCGGAATTTGATCATCTGCCTGTTGAAGAAGTTGTAGATAACTTCAATACCTTTAATTGGACACCAAGAACGTCCAATTCCACCCATCTGTTTGAAAGTTATGATCATTTTACCGAACGTATTCAAATCTGTGACGTAATTGGGACAGAACGTAATGTTTTGTAGATTAAACAATTTTAGAAGCCGAATCAGCTTTTCCCAATACTTAAAGAAAGATAGGAAATTTCCTAATCTTTGCAATTATGTACTCGTTTACTCGA
Source organism: Rhipidocladum racemiflorum (assembly GCA_036346355.1). Lineage (NCBI taxonomy): Eukaryota > Viridiplantae > Streptophyta > Magnoliopsida > Poales > Poaceae > Rhipidocladum > Rhipidocladum racemiflorum. The sequence goes on from CM070573.1 coordinate 42,178,092, forward strand.
TTTGGAGAACTAGAACTCAAGTTATGCTAGATTGAAGTCTGCTGTCCCGGGGATAGATTCTCTGTTTTTCGTTTTCGGGAGTAGTTTGCGTAATCGGGGTAGATGAGCGAGTTTGTACTGTTTTGTGGGCACATTTTGAGTATGTGGTACTTATGTGCAGGTGGTGTGACCCCGGGAGTGCCCTCATCCTCTCGCCAATCCGTCGCCCGCGGTTAAGGCAAGTGTATTGGAATGGGTATCGTGTTGAATGTTATTAGACTTGACTAGATGCAAATTGTTTTCATGATATGCTACCTTGCCATGGTTAGTGCTTGCCTATGTTATGGTGAAAATGGTCTTTTATGGTGCTATGCAATGGTTAATTGTTTATGTTTATGGCATATGTTGCATACATGGCATGAAAACTGGCCCGGTCGGTGAGAATGTCATAACTAGTCCGGTAAGGTCGGTGAGAAAGTTATGACTAATCCAGAGCGCCATGAATGTAAGACCCACCTCGTGATTTCACCCACGTGGTGAGTGGAAGCGAGGAGTAGGCACCCTCCATCTACGGGATGGAAGGGGAAAGAGGGTGCACGCCGACGGGTGTGCACACGGCAATACCGGTATTTGCTTCGAGGAGACATGTGCATTGCATTGCATACATGACGGTGATAATGAAATGTGTACAATGAGATTGAGACATGGTCATGATGTTGTATATGAAATTATGATTCGATCATGATGATAAGTATGGTTTGTATTGATATTGGCATTGATTTGTTCTTTATGATCCATTGCAATATACTTGCTGAGTGATGAACTCACACTTGTGTTTTATGTTGTTTTTAGGTACCATGAGACCGGCATGCGGGAAAGGGCATTAGCTACACATCTACACATAGCTCCACACTTATAGACAATTTATTCGTTTGGGTCATGATAATAAGAATAGTGCCATGAAACTTGGTGCATGGTTAAATTGTGTGCTTGGTTTCCTCATTTACTTCATTTGGCTCATGAGATGGTTGAATTCATTATTCTAGACTTATACTGTTGCTAGAACTCTCGTTATTGATGATTTTGATGTCATTCTTTATGCTTTATCCTGTGATCATTTTGTTGTTGCTTCAATTCATGGAAAAATAAAGGAGATGCTGCCGAAATTTTCGGTTTTAGTATTTACTCCTTTGCTGTAATTTATCTTTATTTGTGGTATTTAGATGTGGTTTAGTTTATGTTTGGTAACATTCAGGCATACCAGATGCCGGGGTGTTACAATACGAATAAAAGTAGAAGCACAAGTAGAAGTACACACAGATGTATAGGGGCAAAGCTCTCTCTTTATTTTATTCATCTTTTTCTGTATAAGGGGATGGCCAATATATAGAAAGACAAGCAGGAGATAGATTCGGATTCGCCCACCAACGGATAAAGTCCATCCAACTTGAACTAGGAGTTTATTTGTTTTACAACACTCCCTCTTGGGCGAATACTGCGTAATGCATATGTCTCGTTAAAAACTCCTCCCAAAAACCTAATGGGAAAAAGGGATGGAGAAAAGAATACATTGCACTCGTACTCCGTGTTACACTAGTTGCCTCATTAAAAAGCTTTTATGTGTGAAACTTCAGGAAAACTCACTAAGGGAAAAGAGTACAACTTATAATCTTCAGGATCTAAAATATAATCTTCAGGATCATGCAAAAGGGGTCATAGTTCAGGGATTCACTCCCCTTGAACCCTACAAATCTCTAAGTCGCCCCATTCCAATATCGTTAATTCATCTTTAAAAAGTAGACTATGGAAAATTTTTGAGTAAATCTGCTAGATTTTCATATGAATTAGTTTGTATTATTTTGTAGGATCGATATATACGAAAATAACAATCAGAGGGGGGGTGAATGATTGCATGGAAGCTAAAACCAAATTTTTGATCTACTAAAAATTCACCCCAATTTGAAGTCAAAAGATTGCTTTGGTTCTCAGCAAAAACAGATTTACAAACGTTCAGTACAACGTGAATTCTGAGAGAACCAACCATAGGATTGATCTGAAATTTGAAAACAAGACACTAGACTCCAATACTAATCTAACAGAAAAAGAATCATCTCGATCCGACTTACGGATCAAAAGTTATGAACCTCGCAAGCTTACTGTGACAGAATATGACGAGAATTAATCTAACATCAATTTTGTGATTAAGAAAAATCTTCAAAAGATTAACCAACAAAACTTTGAGGAACTCTAAATCAAAGCCCTAGAAAGGTTTTGGATGGATCAAATCAAGACGAAACTCAAAGAATCAAAGTAGACAAAGAATCAATCTATAACTAGAAGAGATGAGCAAACGAACACTCAAAAACAAAGAATATTGTAGCAACGCGTTCACTGTAGCTTCGAGATTACTGTAGCACGCAGAGGATATTGAAGAAATTGATCTTTATTTCTCTTTGTCTAAAATACTCCCATCAAAAGAGTACAAACCCTAATCCTTGATGTTGTGCTCTCTAACACGCATAAACAAGTGACACCTCCCCCTATTTATAATGAGCAACCCAAACAGAGTACGTATGCATGTCCACTTGGTCCAACATGGCCCAATACATGCAAGTTACCCCAAACGATTACAACTCGGCACGCGTATGGCTCGCCTGCCATACTCACGTGACTAACAACTATGCACGCGTATGGCCCACCTGTCGTACTCATGTGGCTGACTAGTCTTCATGTGCACCGTTCTCTAGCCCGAACGTCCCGCATGACATTCTCGACCACTAGGACCTCGATTCCTCCCTGAACCTAGTCCTGAACCTCAGTGCCTCCTTGAACCTAGTTCCGGTCCCGTTATCGACCACGTTCGCCCTCGAGCAACACCTGCACATGAACAATCCATAAAATAATATTCCGAGCACAAGTTCTTCCCAACTTGGCTCAATTAGTCCATGCAACTACTCACACGAGCATTGCATAAAATCAAAACATGCATTATAAAATCCATATGAATTTCATAATCATCAATCAGAACCAAAAACGAATTAATCCAACTCACAATAGTTAAACCCTAGAAAGAGCCATTCACGTCGGACAAAAACACCTGGTCCAGCACACACATGAAATTAACCCTAGAAAATCACATTCACGCTGGACCGAAACCTTGGTCCAGCGCAATCCACGACGGACTGAAAATTTGGTCCGGCATACACGTCAAACTCTCGGTTAAATGAAAAATTTGATCCGGCGAAAAAATCTCAAACTCATGTTCACGGCGGACCAAAAAGTTGGTCCGGCGTACATGTGAAATCACACCTCAAAAACGCCGTTCACGACTGTCCAAAAAATTTGGTCCGGCGTACATGTGAAACTTTATGTTTTTCAGGAAACTTGGTCCTGCGCAATTCCCTCAAAAACACATTCACGGCGTACCAAAGAAAAATGGTCCGGCACAAACATCAATGTCTCTGTTATTTGAAAATTTTGTCCGGCGCAAAGACACTCAAAGTCACGTTCATGATGGGCTGAAAATTTGGTCAGGCGCAAATGCGAAAAACCTCTGTTACTTCAACATCCGGTCAGGCGCAAGACACTCAAAACCACGTTCACGCTGGACTAACAAATTAGTCTGGCGCAGATGCGAAAAAAATCATATTCACGGCGGACCAAAATATTTGGTCCGACGCAAACAGAAAAATCTCTGTTTTTTCGAAACACTTAACTAAAGCATATCACAAGCATGTCAATTGATCAAATGAAACAACACATGCACATGCACCACACAAGCCATGACCACAACCACTTTGCACTATCAAATTCATCATTAAGCCAATTTTTCACCACATGATTTCACAATCTCCCTCTTGATGAAAACATTAGCAACACCACTTAGAATTGAACATTGGCATTCACTTCACAAGAACAGTTTTTGAAATCAAAAAGTTTAAAATCAAAAGCCAAAGTGAAAAACACAAAATCTCCCCCTAGGTGAAAATAAGAAAAATCTCCCCCTAAGAAGAAAAATGTGTGTGTGAATGTGCAATGTGCCCAAAATTCTCCCCCTTTGACAATGAAGAATACAAAAGAGATAACAAAATCTTTTTGTTTGTTTTGAATTTGTCATTTATTTATGTATTATAAGTCAACCACATATGTAATTCATCTCCAAGCTTGCTATCAAAAATACTTGCATCCTCAAATCTACACAAAGACAATGTAGAGTAAGCACAACTAGAAATCAAGTTCTATTGATGAATTTTTGCATGGCATGATCTCTCTTCCGTAACTATCTCAAAACCTAAAAATATTGAATTTTTGTGCACTTCTTTGGCGCTTGAAAAACTGATTTATTAATTCTTTTGCAACAAACTATAAAAATACAAGGAATTATATGCACCATCAGCCTTACTTTTCAACTATGCCAAGCAATGAGCTTAAGGTTTCATGGTTTCGATCATACACAGCTTCTTCCAAGTTCATATCAAAGTGCAATGATAAGCAATCTCGTAAAGAAGAAGTGCGACAGTGCATAACCTTGATCTTGCATCTATCAAATATCACTTTTTGAGCTTTTAGCTCTTAAACTTTGATACATATAGTATTTAGCACTTTTTGAGCAGGATCAAGATAGCTAAGAAAGTTCGACCATGATAAGATTTAATTCAAGTTTTCATTCCATTTAAATAGTCATGTCATAATCTAAACCATATATGCATAAACATGAAGTTGCAAAGACCTTGTAGCATAAACATGGCTTCAAATAACATATGTGTATCAAATACAATGCTCAATACTTTTTCAATATTATTTTTTTGTTTTTCATTTAAGAAACACAAGGAAAAAAGTGTAAACAAAAGATCACAAAGTTTTCACAAACTCCCCCTCAAAATCAAGCCTATTGGATGAACAACCCTAAGTTCTCCCCGAATAAAAGCAAAACGAGAAGAAGACAAAGATTTTGTGAAAATGTCTGCCATTTGATGTTCAGTATCCACATGGTGAAGCACAATTTTAGATGATCTCTGAGAAAGTGAAATCTGATCTCAATATTCTCAAGAAAGAGAATTACCGAAGAAGTGGCATGAACCAGATGTACTTTTTCTATCAATTCTATATCCTCCAAAGTGAGCATCAGAAAAAGTTCTTAAACTAATGCATGAGGAAGCAGAAAGACAAAAGCCATAATCTTGAGTACCATGGAGATACCTGAAAATTTGCTTGACAGCTTGTCGATGTGAAGCATGTGGGGAAGCTTGAAAATGAGCACTCAAGCACACAACACACTGTATATCCGCCCTTGATGCAGTAATGTACAAAAAGTGAACCTTCCTTCATATGTTTGATTTGAAGTCCTAGACCGGGTCTCTCATTTAAACCTTCAATTACCTCATCCTCAACAGCATCATCATCATCTTCATGAACAAGGATACTCTCTCCCTGAACATATGCACCTATACCAATTCTTATCTCCGGACATGTGGCGTGAGCATCCGGAATCCACTAGCCATATGTTCTCCTTCCTCGCGTGAGAAGCCTACATAGAAGCAGAAAGTGTCAAGGTCTCGGTACTGGGGTTAGAAATAAGATGTTTATGAATCCAGTACTGAGACACACGACGCACAACAGTTGAGCATGAAAGAACCTCATTAGCCATCTGAGAAATTCTAGCATTTGCATCTTTCAATTTCAATTCAAGTATGGAGCATTTAGAACATGGAGTTGAATCATGCAAATCAATAGTAGAGCAACTAACATGTTTAACAAGTTTCTCATTTTTCTCATTTCAGCATTAATTTGCTCTAATAAGGTAACATGTTCTTTCCTTAGCAAGGTAAGCTCATTGTAAATTAATTCACATGATTTACAAGCATCATCATCAGGAATCAATGTCTTAAGTCTAGTAATTTCAGCATTCAATGATTCCAGAAGAATATCATGTTTCTTAATTTTTCTATCACGTTTGTCAAGCAATTTTTCAAGACGAGCAACATCATAGCTAATTCATCATATGAAGGATCTACCTCATTAAAGTCGTTGTCGTGACCGTCCTCGATGAAATTGTCGCTGCTTTTGGCCATGAGACACAACCCCGTCAAGTCATGGTTGCTTGGAGTTGCATTTTCCTTGCTGCTCTCCGAATCCACATCGCTCAAATTGACTTGTTCAAGAGCGGAAAGAACTCGGTGGTCCACTTTGCGGTTGATGAAGCTCTTCTTCTTTCTATCACTTGAAGGGAACTTCTTCTTCTCTTTTCTATTGTCCTTCTCCTCCCATGATGCTTTACCTACAAGTTTAGGACAATTTGAGCGAATATGGTTGATGTCACCACACTCATAGCATCTTGGAGGGCCACCACCACCTCTCTTTCTCATTCTCACATTTTGCAAAGCTTTGTTAAAGCGAGAAGAAAGTAGTGACAAGTCTTCTTCTGGGAACTGCTCAATCTGAAGGGAATATGCCCGAGAGGCAATAATAAATTGTTTATTATCTTATTCCATGTTTATAATAGATGTTTATTTCTCATGCTAAAATTGTATTAACCGGAAACGTTGATACATGTGTGTTTAATAAACAAAAAGGTTCCTAGTAAAGCCTCTCTTTTAAACTAGCTCGTTGATTAACTGATGATCAAGGTTTCCTGATCATGAACATTGGATGTTGTTAATAACGGGGTCACATTATTAGAAGAATGATGTGATGAACACACACCCAAGTTGGTATAGCAAATTCGATCAAGTCATTAAAGTTTGTTGCTGTACTGAACATATACAAAATAGCTCTTTTCCTTAGACCATGAGATGATGTCAATCACTAACTCCGGAAGAGTACTTTGATGACATCAAACGTCACTCCGTAACACGGTGACTATAAAGATGGATTTGGGTACTATGAAAGTATTAGTTGAGGCTCATGCATCAAGAGTGGGATTTGTCCATCCAGATGACGGAGAGATATACTCTGGGCCCTCTCGGTGATATCACATTGACATCGCTTGCAAGCACGTGACTAGGTCACAAGAATGTCATATCACGGAACGAGTAAAGAGTACTTGTCGGTAACGGGATTGAACTAGGTATAGCTGATACCGATGATCGGATCCCGGATAAGTAATATATCGCGAGACAAAAGGAATTGGTTTTAGTTTGTTTTTGGTTCACACGATCACTAGTTCATCGTTGAGTAAGTGGGAGTCATTATGGATCTTTAGATCCCGCTGATGATTATTGATCAGAGAGGTGTCTTGATCATGTCCATTTTATTCACGAACCGTAGGGTGACACACTTAAGGTTGCTTTTGAGTGGATACGGAACACCGGAGAAAAGTTTGGACAGCACCGGAATAGTTTCGGGATATCGGAATAGTTCAAGGGGGTATGTGTTAATTTTTGTTAATTAAAAGAATTAACAAATATTAAAATAACAGAAATAAAATTGTTTATGGAGAGACCATTCACATGAAGAGAATGGAGAGTCCATTCACATGAAGAGAATGGAGAGACTATTCACATGAAGAGAATAGAGAGTCCATTCACATGAAGAATGGAGAGTCCATCCACATGAAGGGAATGGAGAGTCCATTCACATGGAGAGAGTGGAGAGTCCACTCACTCCTATAAAAGGGAGGGTGGAGCTCCTCTCTCATGGACTAATGACCATAACCCTTTGGTTGATCCTTTCTCCCTCCTCCTGCTGTTCCACCTTTCAAGCAAAGAGCTTGCTTAAGCGCCATGAAACAGTTTCTCCACAACCACCACTAAGTCGTAGTGTTGTTGGAGTTTCCCGTGGATCCTCTACTTCCGCTGCCCCGCTGGATCGAGGGATTGGAGGTCGTCGTTGTTCCGTAGGTGTGACCAAGTACGGAGGCACTGCCGTTTGTGGCGCTCATCTTCGCGATTTTTGAAGGACCATGTGGAGGTCCATCCATGTTTGTGATGAGTATTTGACTTTATTTGAGCAAGGTGTGCTCAGGCTTGAGTTTGATTTGACTCGGTATTGCATGTTTCAATTAATGATAATTGTGGACTAACATGCAGGAAGAAAAGGTATGTGCATTGTGGTATGTGCAAAATGGTTTGTTCCTTGTGGTACAGGTTCTTGAGGCAGCTATGGTCGTTGGTGAGTACCGGGACTAGGTTGGGAGAACCGAGGTCCAGAGCGGTCGAGGATGCCGACGAGATGGTTGGGCTCAAACCAGGTTCACTTGGACGTCATGGAAATGGACTTGAGGTGGCTCAAGGTTTCCGGTTCGGGTTGGAGGCTCGAAGAGGAGGAAACTGAGCGGTCAAGTCCGGCGGATGAAGGCCCGTTGCATCGGGTTGACCGGGTTTTGTGTAAAACCCATGTATGGCCAATGTGGCCCATGTAAAGCCCATGTGTGGGTTGAAATGAGAGGGTTAATCCTAGCCCTTGGTGGAGTGCCCTAGGGTTTGGGACTCATCCAAGGGTGGTAGGTGGCCCTAGAGTAGTATAAATAGAGGAGGGGTGTCCTCCCTCACTTGACGGTTGGACGTGCTCCTGTGAGCTCTGCCCCCCTGAAGCGAGGCTTTGTCAACCTTCCAACCAGAAAATACAAAGATTTTCTTTACTTTTTGTGAATTTAAATTCGCATTTACATTATGTCTTTACTTTACGCAATTTAAATTCAGCATTTACTTTCCCGCATGTAAATTCTCTAATTTACTGTCTCACAATTTGGATTTGCTCCTCTCCTTCTAAATGCTGTTGATCAAGGAGGTCTTGAGGGTGCTCATTTGGTTTTACATCTTTCTTGCACCCTAGGATAGACTAGAGATCAAGTTTCTATCAAGATTGCAAATCTGTCCTGAACTTGTTCTTCAAGCAGCAGTCAGTCTTTGATTTTTAGAAAAATATAGAAAAATCTTTCTTGATTGATTCTTGTTGGAGAAGGTGCTTGACTCATATACCAATCTGTGGAAAAATTTTGGAGTCCACTGGATGCACCATTTGGGAGCTGTGAGGTGAAAACCGAGCCCCAAATTTCCTGATTGAAAATCCTGACTGTTCGTAGTTCTTGATTTTTCCTGTTTTTTGTAGAAGGTGTTTGGTGGTGATTTTTGGTGGAGTGCTTCACGACTCAACAGCTCACAGGCTGAAAAATTCCCAAATTTTTTGGAGCAACAGAAGTCCACCATCCACCTGCTCTAATTGAGGACAATTCCTGAAAATCTGCTTTTGCTTTTCTAAAAAGAGGCTTTTGTGTTTTGGCTTGATCTCTTTTAGAAAAGAAGTATTTGAAAATCTGCTTTTGCGGGATTGTTTGGAGTACGTTGAGTAGGGGATATTTTTATTTGGGATCATTCACCCCCCCCTCTGATCGCCATCTCGGTCTTTCAATTGGTATCAGAGCCGGTTTTGCTCTTTCATAGATCTTGACCGGTCTCAAGAGCCATGGCGACGGACAAGTACTCAACTAAGCCTCCAATTTTTGCTGGAGTTGATTATCCATTCTGGAAGGTTCGGATGGAGACATACATCACTGCCCAGGGTTTTTCTTTATGGCAGAAGGTGAAGCACCCGTATGAGGTTCCGGCCGATGAGAACGTCAACGCCGCAAACATGGCTGACGTTGAGGCAAACGCTAAGGCCAAGAACCTCCTCATACAGGGACTTAGCCGCAGTGAGTATGATCGCGTCTCTCACCTACGATCAGCTCACGAGATCTGGGTGACCCTCAATGCTTACCATGAGGGCACCACTCAGATCAAGTCCGTGAGACAGATCAATTTAAGCGTGACTACAACAAGTTTGAGCAGACGCCGGTGAGAGCCTTGATGAGTGCTTTGCTCGCTTGCAAAGATTCTCAGCAATCTTCTACGATGGGTTGTTCATACACTGATTCGGAGAATGCGAGGCATTTTCTTCGAGCACTCGATCCGAGGATTTGGGAGATGAAGGTAACCACCATCACGACCATACGGACTTGTCGACCTTGACTCTTGACGGGTTGTATTCCCGCCTCAAGACTCATGAGCTCGACATCGCCGCCGCAGACGAAGTCCCAAACGATGGCATTGGTTACCGATCCCACCGGGTCTTCCTCTTCTCGACCCCCTCTTGACTTCTCTTCTGGTTTTTCTCTCCCGCTCTTTGTGACGTAGCGACGGCGTTCTGGAACAATTTCTAGAAGACGAGCGTGCTCTTGTCGCTCGAAAATTTTCGAACATTTACAAGAGGGTGAGAGATAGGAAGAGGAGTGGCAAGTTCACTTGCTTTGAGTGTGGTGGCCCCAACCACACTCGGGCAAACTGCCCCAAGCCGAGAAGGGCAATAATGAACAAGGCGGTGCGGGCAAGAACGACTACATCAACAAGAACCGCAACAAGAAGCCTCCACTCGCGAGCCGGCGCAAGAGAAGAAACACCGCAAGTTCGCCAAGGGCAAGAAGCTCTTTCACGCGTCCTTGCTGCGTTCGACGACCTTGACCTCTCCGACACGGAAACATGGAGCGACGAGGACGAGGATGAACCGCAAGAGAAGGTGAAGGGCGGCGATGACTTCTCCTAAGATGTGCTTCATGGCCTCCAATGCCATGGAAGTACCCGACACCGAGTCAGACAAATGACACGGAGGAGGTACCTTCTTATGACCAGCTCCATGATGCTTTTATCAAACTAGGAAAATTTCATTCCAAGTCTAGAGCTAAGTGTTTGGATCTAGAGAAGGAAGTAGGTACCTTATCTCGGGAGTTAGCTTCACTTAGATCTTGTTCCTCCCGAGACTCTGATAGCTGTACTTTGTGTGATGCTTTGCTTGTGGAGTTGGAGAACCTAAGGACTCTACATGATAGTGTGCTTTCTGATCTTGAGTCACTTAGGTCGAAGGATGCTAGCACATGTCCAGTAGATTCTATTCCTGTTGATGCTAGTTTTCTTCACACTCACACAAATGCTTCATGTGCTAATTGCCCTAAGCTTCTCGCTGAAATTGATGCCATGAGTTGTCACCTTAGGAAGCTATCTGCTAGAAATGATGAACTTGAAAAGCATGCTTCTAAGGACCCAATCAGCTCATGTGAGGGCTGTATGCAACTAAAAAATGCTTATGATGACTTGGTTCTTGAAAACTCAAAATATGCTAAGGATCTACTAGCTAAGTCACAAAATGGTTGCATGCTGTGTGTTGGGGTAGCAGAGGACATGAATCAAATTCATGTAGAGCTTAGGAAGAAGCTCAAAGCCCAGGTGGGTAGGATTAGAGACTCTCCATGTGTTTCTTAAGTAGTCCTCAAGATTGAGGCTGCTCTTTATAGGGAGAGATTTGATCGTTTAGTTCGCTCTTCTCCATCTGGCTCTTCCCCTGCTACTCCTTCCCCTTGCTCTTCTTGTGCCTCACTTTTTCGAGAGTGTCAGTACCTTATGAGCACTCTCGAGAAGTTTGTTGGAGGTAAGAAGAAGCTCAATCTTATCCTAGATCAGTCCAAGATTAGCAGATTCAATCAAGGTCTAGGGTTTGATGCCTTGGAGCATACACGGGCGCATCCGCCCACTGTTGTGCGTGCCTCCAAGAGCGGAGAGATAGTGGTGGCTCCACAGGTGAGCACCACTGTGTTTAGATCAGCAAGGATTGTCCACGGGACGTCTGACGAGAAGGGTGCTTCTCATGCTACTTCACCCCCAAGGCGAAGTATACATGCACCTTCTGTCAGAAGGATGGACATATAGCTGATTTCTGCTTCAGACGCGCCAAGATTTCTTGGCGTGAGCGTGTCCATGCTCTTAGGGGTATTCAGGGTCATCCCCAGACTCTGAGTGTGCCTAAGGCACACACGGCTTCTAGACAGGATAGACAAGCTAGAGAGTCTCCTGTTTTTGGACAGCACATGGGGCTTGGTTTCCAGGCTTCTACTTTTGGTTTTCGCCCCAGAGCTGTCCTGAGTCAGTCTTTCCGCCGTCCTCTTGATATTCCTCGTTTTTCCCATCGAGGTAGATATCAGCGGCGTGAGTTTGCTTTCTCCCGGAGGTCTGGCAGCAGATCGGGATGGTCCGGCCTTTGCACCTCGGCGGACCAACACTGCAGCTGCTCCAAGACATCCTACTGGAGCGGAGTCTGAGTTTGTGAGAGACGAGTCACGGAGAGGTGACAGATTGCATTCTTCTACTCCGTTGGATCAAGCTTTGCTTCATCGCATATTGACTCAAGATTGGGTTCCTAGATCTGCACTGATCTATCCTGGTATTGAGACATCTGCTTTTCACTCTCTTTGATTCAGGTCCGTAGGACAGGGAAGGGGGAGGTTTGGATCGTAGACTCCGGCTGTTCTCGCCACATGACCGGAGACTCCCGTTGGTTTTCTTCCCTGAACCGATATCCCGGTGATGAGGTAATCACCTTTGGGGATGCTGCGTCGGGTAGAGTCATTGCTAAAGGTACCGTCTGCATTAACGATCATTTCATTCTTAAGGACGTTGCCTTAGTCAGTAAGCTGCATTTCAACTTGCTTTCAGTCTCTCAGCTTCTTGATGACGATTTCGAGGTCAATTTTAAGAGGAGCTCTTGTAGGATCCTCGATTCTTCTGGGAGTTTGTTTATGGATTTCTCGTTTTGGGAGAGTCTTTCGTGCTGATTTTTCTTCTTCCTCTAGAGACTCTCTCCATTGCCTTATTGCTTCTGAGTCCCGTGATCTCTCCTTTTGGCATAGGAGACTTGGTCACATTGGCTTTGATCATTTGACTCGAGTTAGCGGCCATGATCTCATTCGTGGCCTGCCTAAACTCAAGATGGTCAAAGATGTTGTATGTTCTCCTTGCCGACATGGCAAGATGGTTGCTGCCTCCCATCCTCCAAATACCCGAAAGTGATGATCGATGCACCAGACAGCTGCTACACATGGACACCGTTGGTCGGCTCGAGTGCAATCGGCCGGTGGGAAGTGGTATATTCTTGTCATTGTCGATGATTTTTCGAGGTACTCTTGGGTGTTTTTCATGGCCTCGAAGGATGAGTGTTTTTCACACTTCAGGGTTTGGTCCGTAGGTTGTCTGCTGAGCTCCTGTGTGCCTTACGAGCGATCCGCGATGACAATGGCACGGAGTTCAAGAACTCCTACTTTAGCAAATTCTCGTGAGGAGTTAGGCTTAGAGCATCAGTTCTCCTCTCCATACGTCCCTCAAAGAAATGGCGTAGTGGAAAGGAAGAACAGGACCCTGGTTGAGATGGCCAGACGATGCTAGATGAGTACAATACTCCTAGGAAGTTTTGGGCTGAGGTCAGAGCTACGGCATGCCATGTTGCCAACAGAGTTTTTCTTAGGGCACACTTGCATTGCACTTCTTATGAGTTGAGATATGGGCGAAAGCCTAGTGTATCTCATTTTCGTGTTTTTGGTTGCAAGTGCTTCTTCTTGAAGTCCGGGAACCTAGATAAGTTCGAGTCACGCTCACTGATGGGATCTTTCGGGTTACTCGACTTCGCCTCGTAGCTATAGGATTTGGGTCAGCAGATTTGGGTAGGATCATAGAGACCGCGAGGTGACTTTTGATGAGGCTAGCCCGGTGCTAGACCAGACATTTCAGGCTCTTCTCCTCTTTCCCGCCTATCTTCTCGAGAGGAAGTTGATGACGGAGATGAAGGCGCCTTGCCTGATCCAAATACCATTCCTCGCCTCCCGAGGTGCCTCCCATTTCCATATCTCGCACCTCGTGAGATCAGCCCTTACCCTCGCACTCTTCGGCCAGCCTAGTGGCTCTGTTCCTACTTCTCCCACGCGAGGAGTAGAGGTCACTTCGCTCGACCTCCCCGCCACATTCAAGAAGGCTCATCCACCGACTGCATCATTGAGATCTGTTTGAGCGAGTCACTCGCTCTAAGTCAGTTTGTCCACTTTCTGCCTTCACTCTGCTTTTGTTGCCTCTTTTGAGCCGAAGGATGTTTCTCATGCATTATCGATGAATCTTGGATTAATGCTATGCATGAGGAACTTGAAAACTTCGAGAGGAACAAAGTTTGGAAGCTTGTCGAGCCCCTTCCGTCACAATATCATTGGGACCAAATGGGTGTTCAAAAACAAGCAGAGTGAGGATGGGGTTGTAGTTCAAACAAGGCTAGGTTAGTCGCTCAGGGTTTCTCTCAGTCGAGGGTCTCGACTTCGAGGAGACTTTTGCCCTGTAGCTAGACTCGAGGCCATCCGATCCTGCCGCATTCATGCATCCAAGGGCTTCAAGCTTTTTCAAATGGATGTCAAGAGTGCATTCCTCAATGGCTTCATTGAAGAAGAGGTGTATGTCGACAACCTCCAGGATTTGAGAACCCCAAGTACCCAAACCATGTCTTCAAGCTTTCCAAAGCTTTGTATGGACTTAAGCAAGCTCCACGAGCTTGGTATGAGAGGCTTAAGTCCTACCTCTTGAGTCATGATTTTCATATGGGTCAAGTGGACAAGACTTTGTTCGTCAGACATTCTGATTCGGATTTTCTCCTAGTCCAAATCTATGTCGACGACATCATTTTCGGTGGTTCCTCGCATTCGCTGCTACTCGCCTCGGATGTGATGAGTACCGAGTTCGAGATGAGCATGATGGGCGAGTTGAGCTACTTCCTTAGCTTCCAGATTAAGCGGACTCGGGAGGGTACATTCTTGCATCAAGGCAAGTACACTCGAGACCTCCTCAAGCGCTTTGACATGTCCGATGGAAAGCCGCTTATGACTCCTATGGCCACCACCGCTGTCCTCGAGCCTCGACGAGGATGGTGAGCCAGCCGATCGTAAGGAGTTCCGAGCATGATCGGCTCCCTCTTGTATCTCATCGCCTGAGACCTGACATACATTTCTCTGTATGTCTTTGTGCTCGGTTTCAGGCTTCTCTCGCCTCTCACCGTCAGGCGGTGAAGCGCATCTTCAGGTACCTTCGAGCTACCATTGACTATGGTATCTGGTACTCTTCTTCCTCCGGTCTATCTCTGAGAGCCTTCTCCGATGCAGACTTCGCCGGTGTAGGATAGATAGGAAGAGCACTTCGGCACTTGCAAATTCATTGGCACTTCTCTTGTCTCTTGGTCGTCTAGGAAGCAGTCCGGTGGTGCACAGTCCACTGCGGAGGCCGAGTATGTTGCTGCAGCCAGTTGCTGTAGCCAGGTTCTCTGGATGAGATCGACCTTGCGGGACTTTGGGTTAGTAGCATATTGTGTTCCACTTTTCGTGATAATACGCCTGCCATTCACATTGCTAAGAACCCGGTGCAACACTCTCGGACCAAGCACATTGACATTCGCTATCACTTCCTTAGAGACCATGTGGAGAAGGGTGACATAGTGCTCCAGCTTTGTGGAGAGTGACCACCGCTTGGTCGACATTTTCACCAAGCCTTTGGATAGCTCCGTGTTTGTTTCCTGAGAGGAGAGCTTGGGATTATGAGCCCATATGGCATATCTTGAGGGGGAGCTGGCTTGTATTATATGTTCGTTTGTATATTCAGCCTTCCTTTCTCTTTCTGGGTATCTTTGGGATGGTTTTTATTTGGTTGAGTCCACTTCACCTAGACTTCTGGCATGCCTCGGCATGGACCTCTCACCTTATGCTTTAGGGTGCTATTCCGCTCTTCTTCTCAGTTGAGCTCACTCACGCCTTTTAGGTCTAGCAGTGTTGGGCCCCCTGGGTAGACAGGGTCTGTGTTTGCTCCTGGGTTGGAGTTGGAGTTGTAGCTTTCCTATATAAGTCATATGGGGAAGGTGAGAGCGAGTCTGAGTGTTAGTGTTTCTCTTCATGTTATCTATGCTCCTAGACTACCCATTTGTCGCTTTCTTGATTCCTTCTCATCATTTCTGTCTTTCTGGTTTCAGTTGAGTTCAATTCATCCTTTTGAATCTAAAATTGCTAATAACTCAACTTCAATCAGCTTTGTGCTTAATCAACTCACTTGTTGAGGGGAGCTTGGAATTGATTCTTTTGCATTGCATATAGACTTGTTTTTCATTTACGAGCTTTGTCTATTATGCAATTGATAAAATTGAGATATGTTGCACCTAGCTACTTTTCTCAAGATATTTGCTAATCTAGGTCATATCCAATTTGGTATATCATGTGAAACTAGCCAACATTTTAAACTTGAGCTTTCTGAAAAGTTGATGAAACATGGCTTTTACTTGCTATACTTCTTCACTAGATGCTTATGCCATGCTTATTGAAATAGTGGGTTTCTACTAGAGTCCCTAGAGCAACTTGGGTTAGCTACATTGTTTCATTCTAGAATCCTCAATAATGCTCATGAATCTAAGTGCTGAAAATATAATTTGACTCTTTTGTGCTAAAATTGAACTCAACACTATTCATTCACGAGACTGCTTCCCATTGCACTTGGGATGAACTTGGAATGAAGTGTGTATGACCAAAACCACTCTTTTAAGCTTCTTGCTTGAGATGGTTGCTAATGGCTTGAGTCAATACATCGAAAAATGCAAAAATAACTAGAGAAAGAGAGTGATGCCTAGGAGACCTATGTCGATGGCTCCTAGTCGAGGTTGTGTTTCTCTAGGATAAACTCTCTAAACCCTGAAAGGTTTGTGGAGGAGAGTGAAGCTTAGGAGGCCTTTGTCGATGGCTCCTAGTCGAGGATGTGCTTCACTAAACCTAACTCTCTCATACCGCTTTATGAGCTTTAATCTAAAAATTTGCATTTAAAGAGATGATTGAGCATGAGGCTTCTCTTATGAACTTGTAGTTTCCCAAAGTGTTGACTAGGTTGAACTCTAGTATATCCATTTGCTCGCGTGATTGGCTTTGCTTCTAGTATTGAAGTTATGCTAAGTGTTGCTATTGTTGAAATCATACCAAAGTATTATAACTTCTTTTGAGCTAGTTAGCAAAAATTGAAATATGCCATTGGATATGACTTAGGATGACATAATCTGAACTTGAGTAGCTTGGTGTCATACTTTGTCTAAGTGGTCACTTGCATAATCCTCAAAGCTCTTCTAGGTTGCATTTCATGCAAAAAAAAAAAAATTGTTCTCTTGATGCCTATATTGCCAAAAGGGGGAGAAAACGTAGAAAAGACATCTTAGAGAATTAAAAAAAAATGCTTTCTCATGATCATGTTGAACAATTGTCCTTGCATTTGGATCATGAGTAATATTGAGCTTTTTGAGAGATTTCTTGGTTTTTGGAGCTCTTGTTGAAAAATTGTCCTTTCAAGTGTTGAGCTCTAAAATCTTCTCATCTATTTGGTCATGAGCTTTCTTTCTCTTTTATTGGACCAAATATGATTTTTGCAATCAAATTGCTTTTCTTCCTTTGTTTACAAACTCAAATTTATGCCTTTTGTGTGGTTTGTCAATATACTCATCAAGGGGGAGATTGAAGGACCATGTGGAGGTCCATCCATGTTTGTGATGAGTATTTGACTTTATTTGAGCAAGGTGTGCTCAGGCTTGAGTTTGATTTGACTCGGTATTGCATGTTTCAATTAATGATAATTGTGGACTAACATGCAGGAAGAAAAGGTATGTGCATTGTGGTATGTGCAAAATGGTTTGTTCCTTGTGGTACAGGTTCTTGAGGCAGCTATGGTCGTTTGTGAGTACCGACTAGGTTGGGAGAACCGAGGTCCAGAGCGGTCGAGGATGCCGACGAGATGGTTGGGCTCAAACCAGGTTCACTTGGACGTCATGGAAATGGACTTGAGGTGGCTCAAGGTTTCCGGTTCGGGTTGGAGGCTCGAAGAGGAGGAAACTGAGCGGTCAAGTCCGGCGGATGAAGGCCCGTTGCATCGGGTTGACCGGGTTTTGTGTAAAACCCATGTATGGCCAATGTGGCCCATGTAAAGCCCATGTGTGGGTTGAAATGAGAGGGTTAATCCTAGCCCTTGGTGGAGTGCCCTAGGGTTTGGGACTCATCCAAGGGTGGTAGGTGGCCCTAGAGTAGTATAAATAGAGGGGGAGGGGTGTCCTCCCTCACTTGAAGGTTTGAGTTGCTCCTTTGAGCTTTGCCCACATGAAGTGAGGCTTTGTAAACCTTCCAACCAGAAAATACAAAGATTTTCTTTACTTTTTTGTGAATTTAAATTCGCATTTACATTATGTCTTTACTTTACGCAATTTAAATTCAGCATTTACTTTCCCGCATGTAAATTCTCGCAATTTACTTTCTCACAATTTGGATTTGCTCCTCTCCTTCTAAATGCTGTTGATCAAGGAGGTCTTGAGGGTGCTCATTTGGTTTTACATCTTTCTTGCACCCTAGGATAGACTAGAGATCAAGTTTCTATCAAGATTGCAAATCTGTCCTGAACTTGTTCTTCGCGCAGCAGTCAGTCTTTGATTTTTAGAAAAATATAGAAAAATCTTTCTTGATTGATTCTTGTTGGAGAAGGTGCTTGACTCATATACCAATCTGTGGAAAAATTTTGGAGTCCACTGGATGCACCATTTGGGAGCTGTGAGGTGAAAACCGAGCCCCAAATTTCCTGATTGAAAATCCTGACTGTTCGTAGTTCTTGATTTTTCCTGTTTTTTGTAGAAGGTGTTTGGTGGTGATTTTTGGTGGAGTGCTTCACGACTCAACAGCTCATAGGCTGAAAAATTCCCAAATTTTTTGGAGCAACAGAAGTCCACCATCCACCTGCTCTAATTGAGGACAATTCCTGAAAATCTGCTTTTGCTTTTCTAAAAAGAGGCTTTTGTGTTTTGGCTTGATCTCTTTTAGAAAAGAAGTATTTGAAAATCTGCTTTTGCGGGATTGTTTGGAGTACGTTGAGTAGGGGATATTTTTATTTGGGATCATTCACCCCCCCCTCTGATCGCCATCTCGGTCTTTCAATTTTGAAGTCGGGCGTGTACCTCTACTTCAACCACGTTTGTTTGCGGGAACGTTATTCCCGCTTTCGGTCTACGAGGGTGAGTCCTTCTGAAACCGTTTACTTGCATCTCCTAGATATGATCTTGGTGTTTGGTTGCAATCGTAGGAAAATTTTTGTATTCCTTGCTTCGAAACCCATCAGTGGTATCAGAGCCGTGTCTATGCGTAGATGTTATGTACGGTTAAAACACATATGGATGTGGGCGATGATGATCATGTTATTGCATACTTTCGTGTTTTTTGGATCATGGTGGCATAGTGGGATTTGAAGCGGTCCGGACTAACCTTACATGTCCTCGCACATGAGACTTGTTCCACGCTCGACATGCAACTAGTATTGCATAAGTGGCTTTGCGGGTGTCTGTTTCTCCTACTATAGTCATGATCTAATTTACAACGGTTTGCTAATAATGTTTTTATCACCGTTGTGGTTCTTGTTCGTAGGTAAGAACAGTTTTTCCTAGAAAGCCCAAAACCACGTAACATATGCAAAAATAAATTAGAGGTGTCTAACTTGTTTTTGCAGGGCTTGTGATGTGATATGGTCATTGATACAAAGATTGTTGTATGAAATGAAATTTATTGTAAATTTAAACAACCGGCAGGAGCCATTTGGTTGTTTTTTTTTCTTTTATGGCCTGCGTGCTAAGCATATGTCCATGTGATATATTGTAATGGAGGAAGACAATCAAGATGGCAGCATCATGGACCTTGGTGCCATGCCGGTGGAATGATGGAGATCATACCATGTCGCACAAGATGGAGATCAAGTGCTGAAAGGACCATATCATATCACTTTATTCATGCATGTGATGTTAATCCTTTTATGCATCTTATTTTTGCTTGGATATGATCACGTCGATAGCACTATAAGATGATCCCTCCAAATTAATATCAAGATAATAATGTGTTCTTCCATAGTATGCACCGTTAAGAAAGTTCGCTGCTTCAAGCACCACGTGATGATCGGGTGTGATAGACTACGTCAGATACAATGTGTAAGCCAGATTTACACAAGCAAATACTTTGGTTCTACTTGGCGAGCCTAGCATGTACAGACATGGCCTCGGAACATGAACCGAAAGGTAAAGCATGAGTCATATGGATGATATGATGAACATATTGATGTTCGCCTTTGAAACTATGCCGTCTCACGTGATGATCGGTTTCGGTATAGTGAATTTGGTTCGTGTAATCACTAAGATGACTAGAGGGATGTTGTTTTTGAGTGGGAGTTCTCGTAGTAATTTTGAATTAAACTTGAACTTAATCTATTATGAACTTAGTCTAATTAACTTTGCAAATACGTTGTAGATGGTACCACCTACTTTCAATTTCAATCTGTTCATGGAGAAAGAGAAACTAGCCACCAACGGTAGCAACTTTACCAACTGGGCCCTTAACCTGAGGATTCTCCTCGGCCACGCTCAAAGGATCTATGTGCTTGATGCGCCGCTGGGTGCCCCGCTCACGATGATGGCCCCGAGGAGGAGAAAATGTTTTCTTGACTCGCAAGGAGGACCACAGTTTAGTTCATCACGGCATTTTGTATGGCCTTGAGCCCGAGCCGCTAAAACGCTTTCGAGCACAAAGAATGCTTTTGATACAATGGGAGAGTTGAAAATGATTTTCGACACCCATGCCGCAGAGAGAGTTATGAAGCTTCAAAAGTTCTTTAGCTGCATGATGGAGGAAAACAAACCGTTAGTGAGCACGTACTCAAAATGTCTGGGTACGCCGATAAACTCATAGCTTTGGGAATAACGATCCCCATTGAGCTAGGAATTCATCGTGTTCTCCAGTCTCTGCCACCAAGCTACAAGAGCTTTGTGATGAACTACAACATGCAGGGCATGAAGAAGTCTCTCCCCGAGCTTCTGTCAATGCTGAAAACTGCTGAAGTAGAGATCAAGAAAGGCAAGGCTAAGGGTAACTTCAAGAAGAAGGGCAAGTCTGTTGCCACATCTGAGAAGAAGACCAAGGCTGGCCCTAAGTCAGATACTGAATGTTTTTACTGCAAGGGCACTGGGCACTGGAAGCGCAACTGCCCAAAATATCTAGCTGATAAGAAGGACGGGAATGTGAACAAAGGTATATATGATATACATGTTATTGATGTGTACCTTACTAGTACTCGCAGTAGCGCCTGGGTATTTGATACCAGTTCGGTTGCTAACATATGTAACTCGAAACAGGAGCTAAGGAACAGGCGACAACTAGCAAGGGATGAGGTGATGATGCGCGTCGGCAATGGATCAAAGGTTGATGTGATCGCCGTCGGGACGCTACCTATCCAATTACCATCAGGATTAGTTATGAACCTAAATAATTGTTATTTGGTGCCTGCGTTGAGCATGAACATCATATCTGGATCTTGTTTAATGCGAGACGGTTATTCATTCAAGTCTGAGAACAATGGTTGTTCAATTTATATGAATAATATCTTTTATGGTCATGCACCTGAGAAGAATGGTTTATTTATTTTGAATCTTGATAATAATAGTACACATGTTCATAATGTGAATGCCAAAAGAATTAAGTTGAATGATGATATTGCTGCATATATGTGGCATTGCCGCTTATGTCATATTGGTGTTAAACGCATGAAGAAGCTCCATTCTGATGGACTACTAGAATCACTTGATTATGAATCATTTGAGACATGTGAACCATGCCTCATGGGCAAGATGACTAGAACCCCGCTTTTCCCAGACAATGGAGCGGGCAACCGACTTATTGGAAATCATACATACCGATGTGTGTGGTCCTATGAGTGTGTCAGCGCGTGGTGGATATCGTTACTTCGTTACTTTCACGGATGATTTGAGTAGATATGGATATATTTACTTAATGAAACACAAGTCTGAAACATTTGAAAAGTTCAAAGAATTTCAGAGTGAAGTAGAAAATCATCGTAATAGAAAGATCAAATTTCTACGATCCGATCGTGGAGGAGAGTATCTTAGTTACGAGTTTGGCACACACATGAGACAATGTGGAATAGTTTCACAACTCACTCTGCTGGAACACCACAACAGAATGGTGTATCCGAGCGTCAATCGCATTTTATTGGATATGGTTCGATCTATGATGTCCCTTACAGATTTGCCACTATCATTTTGGGGTCATGCACTAGAAACAGCTGCATTCACTTTAAATAGGGCACCATCTAAATCTGTTGAAACGACACCGTATGAATTATGGTTTGGCAACAAACCTAAGCTATCATTTCTAAAAGTTTGGGGATGCGATGTTTATGTGAAGAAACTTCAACCTGATAAACTCGAACCCAAAGCGGAAAAATGCGTCTTCATAGGATACCCTAAAGAAACAATTGGGTACACCTTCTATCGCAGATCCGAGGGCAAGGTTTTCGTTGCCAAGAATGGATCCTTTTTGGAGAAAGAGTTTCTCTCGAAAGGTGTGAGTAGTAGGAAGGTAGAACTCAACGAGGTTTTTGAACCTTCTCTTCATAGAATGGCAAGCGCAGTAGCGCCGGAAGTTGTTTCGGAGTTGACTTCACCAGATGAAGAGGGAACTAATGATGAGGATCATGAAACTCCGAAAGAGAACACTACCACACCTCGCAGGTCAACAAGAGCGCGTAATGCTCCTGATTTTTATGTTTCTACTATGAATGTCATGGTAATTGAGAATGATGACCCTGCGACGTATGATGAAGCGATGATGAGCCCAGATTCTGACAAATGGCTAGAAGCCATGAAATCCGAAATGGGATCCATGTATGAAAACCAAGTATGGACTTTGGTGGACCTACCCAATGACCGTAAGGCCGTTGAGAACAAATGGATTTTCAAAAAGAAAATAGACGCTGATGGTAATGTGACCGTCTATAAAGCTCGACTTGTCGCAAAGGGTTTTCGACAAATTCAAGGAGTTGACTACGATGAGACTTTCTCACCCGTAGCGATGCTAAAGTCTGTTAGGATTATGTTAGCAATTGCGCATTTTTCGATTATGAAATCGCGGATGGATGTAAAAACCGCGTTCCTTAATGGAAACATTGAGGAAGAGTTGTATATGATACAACCCAAAGGTTTTGTTGATCCTAAGGATGCTGATAAGGTATGCAAACTTCAGCGATCCATTTATGGACTGAAGCAAGCATCACGAAGTTGGAATCTACGTTTTGATGAGGTAATCAAAGGTTTTGGATTTGTCCAAACTTACGGAGAAGCTTGTATTTACAAGAAAGTGAGTGGGAGCTCTATAACATTTCTGATATTATATGTGGATGACATATTGTTGATTGGAAATGATATAGAACTTTTGAAAAGCGTAAAAGATTACTTAAACAGTAAGTTTTCAATGAAGGACCTTGGTGAAGCGGCGTATATTTTAGGCATCAAAATCTATAGAGATAGATCGAGACGCTTGATTGGGTTATCGCAAAGTACATACCTTGACAAGATTCTAAAGAAGTTTAGGATGGACGAAAGTAAGAAAGGTTTCTTACCTATGTTGCAAGGCAAGACGTTGAGTAAGACTCAGAGTCCAGCTATAGTAGAAGATAGAGAAGTGTGATGCCCTAGAATTTGAGAGCGATCCTAGGGTTTTCTTTCTTGGTTGTTCCGGAAAGAAAGAGGGTTTTGTCGGGGAATGAAATAATTGAAGATTATACGGCAATTTAATATTAAAAATAAATTGGAGTTTTGGGCTAGTCATTCCGCTGGCCGAGGCAACCTGGCCCTGGGCCGGAATTCCTTTTCCCTCTCTCCCCATGCCTTGAGGGCCGGCCCACCTCCCTTTAAGTGGCGCCCCTCCCAAACCCTAAGGCACCTCCCTTCCTCCCTAGCAGCCGCATTCTCCTCTTCTCCTCGCATGGTGGCTCAAGATCCACCGTGAAACGCGAAGGAGAAAACGAGAAGAGGATCCGTGGAGGCGAGGAGGACTAATGATTTGCTACTGGGATCGTCAAGGCTGCTTCTTCGTGGGGTTCGCAAGGGGCAACTTTAAGGTGGTGCCACTGCCGGGCGAATTCTATGTTCATCGCCCACGCCGCTAAAGGCAAGTGGAAGTAGTTGTATTGTTAAGCTATACATTGTTGTTTGCTTCGCTTCATTATAAACTCCAATTACAAAGAATCATACATGGTTTAATCACTTGCTTTGAGGTAAGGTGAAGAAGGATGTTGTTTACCTGGATGAATTGTCTAAACATTTCATCTCTATGATATTTGTTTTCTATCCATGCTATATGATGATATGCAAACATGTGGACTCAAAGGGGAGGAGTTATGAATGAATTCATGCATGAAGCATTAATCGCATAATCATGCATTGGAAGTTTGTCGACGCGCCAAGGCGCGATCAAGAGCGGCACAACACCGTGTGTTCCTCGAGAAAGGGCACTGGAGGAGGAACATGGCATAAGCATGTGCATCAATCATATGCATTTTACCAAGTGGTGTGGACTTTGATGTGGTATTGTATATGATGAATGTGGACTTTGATGTGGTATTGTATATGAGGAATGTGGAATGATAGATATATGGTGGATGTTTTATTTGTATTAGTTGTTCCGCTTGCCGAGATTACCTAATCTCACTACTTGTCGCTTTGATGTTTTCGTGCAGCGACGTGAGTCGTATGGCATGAAGGGGTGGGCTAGCAACACAATAAATTTTCCTGTCATCACGACTCATGATCTAGTGTTTTAAATAATTCATTAGTTGGATGCAATTTTATTTCATTTAGACCTATTGTTGTCCCCTTTAAACTTGTTCTCGCTTATGGTTGTCCCTTTATAGATGTGTTTTATTTATGGTTAATACCTGGTTGAATTAGGCTCGTTGTTCTAGTTTTGATGTCGTGATATTATTCCTATTCGAATTGCTTCCGCATTTCATCCTCGCTTTAGGGGAAATGCTGTCGATCTGCTTTCTATACAACAGCTTTAGATTTATGGGGTGTTACAGCTTGGTATCGTGAGCCGGTCAGAGGTCCTTGAATGTGTATTTTTAGTGTCATACTATAGGATACAATTAAAATGTGATGTGGAATAACTTAGAAACATGGCCTAGGTTTTAACTAAAATTTTGTCATAGGATAGCAACATTAAAACTTGTGTAAGTGGAATCACTAATTTAAAATCTGACACACATGGATGCACAAGAGGAAAGGGCATGGGTACCGCTGCTTTCCGCTTAAATATTGTATCTAAGCTTTGATGTTGAATGCTACTTTTGATGTTGTATAATGCTATATTTATGATGGATTTGATTGAGTTGTTTCATTTGTGAGGAAGTGGGGTTGTGTTGTCAAGTGTTTCAATACCTCTTTTGTTCATAGTAAGGGTGTGGTTTGGTGGTGTGGCTAACGCCATCACCAAAGAATTATTAACCCTCGTAGAGGAGTGCTTACCCTTTCTCGTCGTGGATCTGGTAGTTGATCGGAGTCAAATAGAAGAGATTGGTGGTAGATTCTCTTGATGTTCTTTATCGCTCAAGGTCGGTCTTGGTTGGTTTTCTTGGTTTTAGTTGATTGAAATCGTAAGAAAAGTGTTTGGAATTTGATTTTCAAGGAGTGTGCTTTCTCGTGTTTCTGGTTTTGTCTTCTTTGGGTAAAGACAAAGAAGGGGAGTTTTTGTGTTGTGCGTTTTGGTCGCTTTTTTGACTTTGACACTGCTTAGTTGGTTGCCTCGCAAAGAAAGGTATAGCTTTTGGTTCTTGTGTGTATTGCTCGAGTTTAAAGAAGTTATTGAAGCGTGTGTAAAAAGTTAAGTTGTGTCGATTTATGTTTTGTGCCTTTGTTCAGAAGGTTTACTTGATCGCTTGGTTCTCCTGGGAGTCTTAAGATTGAAATGTGTTTTGGAGTCATGTCCTATTGAAAATTTGAGAGTCAAGCTTTTGTGAGTTTTGCTGAGTATTAAAAGAAAAATGTCAGCAAACAAAGTAAGTATTCGCTTGACTGAAATTATTTGTTAAAAGTGGAAATTGTTGTTTAGCATGTTATGTAGTATGTAACAATGTGGTTTATAGAAATGATGTACTCCTTAGTTAATTTATAGTTGAATCAATTAAGTATAATTGTTACCTTTAGCTTAAGATTAAAATGAACCTCTAGTGATGTAGAGTACCCCGTAGCGGGGATGATTAAATGTGTTAATGTACATGCTTATAACTGCTGCTTTGCTTTAAAAGTGCTTATGACCCCGATAATGTTTAAGGTTTTAAACTCCCGATGCATGGTTAGAACATTAAGATGAGGTAGATCATATTATTGTTAAAGAAACTTTGTCGTTGTTTAAAGATGTTCTAATCTAACGGATTAATAGAGAAAATTTAATCAGATTGACTAGCTTACTTTAATTTGGAAGTTGATTAGAATTGCTATTTACGCTTGTTGCAACCTACTAGTATGTTGTGTGGTGGTAATTTTGTTATCACCTATGTATAGGGTAGCCAAAAGTAATGTTGATGGTTGATGTTTATGTCCATTTGTTGTTATTGAGGACTTGGTAGGGTTAAGTAATTGTTGGAAACCATTGATCCAATAGAGAAAAGTGTAAAATCAGGGAATTATGTCGAAGTTCATGTTGTGATGGGATGAACATTGATAACAATCATGATGCAAGATTTTAACCTTAATGAATGCATGTCTTAGAATCCTCGCTTACTTAATTTTATCTTGTAGAGATAATACTTATTGGTTGAAGTCATTTTATTGATTGAACAAGTTTTAATTGTCAAGATGTTGATGTATGGATGGTATAAAATTGATACGCTGATCATGCTTAAGCATATGTTGAAGTACTATGTTTGAAATATAGAATACATTGATATATGATGTGTTGTCTCAGGGGGATCATGATGAGGTAGTATAGAATGGAAGACGCTTTGTTAATCATCATAAACTGTATTTATAAATGTTGGGAAAGGTAACTAGAGAAAGAATTGGTTATGTAGCTTTTGGTTGAATTATATTGAGGCTTCTCGATGAGTAAATAGTGTATATTGAATGCTTAAATGGTAAGTATAGTGGAATACTAGATATGGTGGCTTTCATCCTGAGCCTGTCTAAAACCTTTGGACCGGTTTGGTTGGTTGCTATTTTGGTTGAATACTTTTGTCGAAGTGTTTCTTCTCTGTGTTTCCCAGAGTTTCCCTAAAACTCAGAGTGATTAATGCCAACCTTGATTTGGCTAACTTGTTTAGTTTGCACTATGAGTATGGATTTACACCCTAAAAGTCTTTGAGTGGATCGCGCCTTCGTCAAGACTCGAATTATCTTTGGAATTAATTTTAAAGGAAGCAGATGGACATAGTGGGTTGTGTTGGAAATTCTTGAGATTTAATTTGTAACTCTTTTTGACTAGAGTTGATTTATTTGCATGATGTGTGTGACGCTTACGAGTGCTTCAAAAAGGTGGATTATATGAGTGTTTCATAAGTGAATTTGGTTAGTGAAGAGTTCTCTTTGGGAATGAATTTCCTTTCTTTCGAGAAAAAAATTGTGGCTTGTCTCAGGCAGCATGTTTGACTTTGGAGTCGATGTTCTTTTCCAAAATATTGATTTTGGTTAAAATGCGATGTTTTGCAAGTTTAGCTTTCTATCATT
The DNA here is from genome assembly GCA_036346355.1 of Rhipidocladum racemiflorum. Taxonomy (NCBI): domain Eukaryota; kingdom Viridiplantae; phylum Streptophyta; class Magnoliopsida; order Poales; family Poaceae; genus Rhipidocladum; species Rhipidocladum racemiflorum. The sequence continues at coordinate 42,205,452 of CM070573.1, forward strand.
GGTGGGTTTTGATATGATGTGGTGTTTCATCATAACTATGTCACATAGTTTATATGAATTAGCGCAACTCGGTGTTATTCGAGTTTTATTCATGTGTTACAGAGGAAAAGTCGCCTTGTAAATGACTATTCGATAGTGTTGTTACATGATGAATGAATGGTGAAAAGTAAACATGACATTGTCTATAGATGTTAAATGATAAAAGAGTCGTTGAGCCAGGTTTCGAGAAAGTCATATATGGATATATGACTAATCCCGAGTGCTCTTGGAAAGTCGCATGCATGTCCCGAATCAAGATTTCAATTGCCTTCTAGTACGGGAAGTAAGAACGAATATCTTCTCGATATGTTGGTTGTGGTGTAAGAGATCTGAGCTTTCTTTGCATTTGGCTTAGGAAAAAAATAAAATGAGTACTCTTGGGTTGTTGTTTAATTTTTTCCAAAGTGGCTTTTAGCGCTTTGGAGTTCGAAAGTTGTTGGATGTGAATCATTTGGGGATCATGGGTCTTGCTGAGTTTCCTCAATGATTCTACCCTTGGTTCTCGATTCTTTGAAAGGAAGAATGCGAGGGGCTTAAACCTTCTAAGAAAGAGGAATTTAGTGTGGGTTGGTAATGACATAAGATATTAGATGTTGCTAGTAGATGATCGTGAAACAGTTTAAAAGTGAAGAGTAAAGGAAGGTTGTGTATGACTCAATCCAAACCTTCTTGGAGAATTGGGTCATTGATGTGTACCTAGGTGGGGTCAGTTAAATTATTAGTGGACCACTTGGTGGTTGCTAGTAATTGTTTTTCCTTTTCAGAGTGTATTGACCTTTCTCGTCGAGGTTGAGCGAGGTTGTGTCAACCATAGCGATTTTGTTCTACAGCCATCGTCTCATGCGTTTAAGGACCCTCGTTGTAAAGTGCCTTTCCTTTGGTGGTAGTGTTGGGTATTGGTTTTTTGTTGAAGATCAATTTTTTTGCAAGGTTCTAACCTCGCTTGTTCAAATAGCCGGTGGTCTTGGAGTGTATGTCTCACCTCGGTTTGTCGCCGCTCTTGAATACTACGAACCACAAAGGGGAGGGTTGTGGTGTGAAAACACGCTTGTGCGTGGAGATGAAGAGGGTTCTAGAGACTGCACCTGCTTTTCTCGAGAGTGGTTGGAATAAGGAGGCGAGACCGCTTTCTTTCATGGTCTATTTGGGAATTGAAGTGAAGGTGGAACCGTGAGAGGTTGCACTGCTGGAGCTAAATCAACATTTTCTCGCTAGTGTTGGTTTTGAGAACTCGCTTGTCGCTTATTCCGCTTGAGTCTTTGTGTGAATGTTTTGTGTTGCAAAGAAGTCTTTTGTCCCTTGGGGACTTTGTTGTTGATTTTGGTGTGTCTTAGATTCTGGGACTAATCCTTTTTAAGGCGGGGAGATTGTGATGCCCTCAGAATTTGAGAGCTTATCCTAGGTTTTCTTTCTTGGTTGTTCCTGAAAGAAAGGGGTTTTGTCTGGGAATGAAATAATTGAAGATTATACGGCAATTTAATATTAAAAATAAATTGAGTTTTGGGCTAGTTTCGCCAACAGGCAACCTCGGCCTCGGGCCGGGAATCTTTTCCCCTCTCCTCCCCATGCCTTGGTGGGCCGCCCACCTCCCTTTAAGTGGCGCCTCCCCAAACTCCTAAGGCACCTCCCTTCCTCCCCTAGCAGCCGCACTCTCCTCTTCCTCCCTCGCATGGTGGCTCAAGATCCACCGTGAAACGCCGAAGGAGAAAACGAAGAGGATCCGTGGAGGCGAGGAGGACGAACAGATTTCGCTACGGATCGCCGCGTTTCTTCGTGGGTTCGCAAGGGCAACTCAAGGTGGTGCCACGCTGGGCGAACTATGTTCATCGCCCACGCCGCTAAAGGCAAGTGGAAGTAGTTGTATTGTTAAGCTATACATTGTTGTTTGCTTCGCTTTCATTATAAACTCCAATTACAAAGCAATCATACATGGTTTAATCACTTGCTTTGAGGTAAGGTGAAGAAGGATGTTGTTTACCTGATGAATTGTCTAAACATTTCATCTCTATGATATTTGTTTTCTATCCATGCTATATGATGATATGCAAACATGTGGACTCAAAGGGAGGAGTTATGAATGAATTCATGCATGAAGCATTAATCGCATAATCATGCATTGAAGTTTGTCGACGCTATAAGGCGCGATCGCACGGGTGACAACACCGCGGTGTTCCCGAGAAAGGGCACGCGAGGAGGAACATGGCATAAGCATGTGCATCAATCATATGCATTTTATCAAGTGGTGTGGACTCTTGATGTGGTATTGTATATGATGAATGTGGACTCTTTGATGTGGTATTGTATATGAGGAATGTGAATGATAGATATATGGTGGATGTTTTATTTGTATTAGTTGTTCCGCTTTGGTCGAGATTACCCAATCTCACTACTTGTCGCTTTGATGTTTTCGTGTAGCGCACGTGAGTCGTAGCATGAAGGGTGGGCTAGCAACACAATAAATTTTCTCTCATCATCACTTACATGATCTAGTGTTTTAAATAATTCATTAGTTGGATGCAATTTTATTTCATTTAGACCTATTGTTGTCCCCTTTAAACTTGTTCTCGCTTATGGTTGTCCCTTTATAGATGTGTTTTATTTATGGTTAATACCTGCTGAATTAGGCTCGTTGTCTCTAGTTTTGATGTCGTGATATTATTCCTATTCGAATTGCTTCCCGTGACTATCCTCGCTTTTAGGGAAATGTCAGCCGACCGTTTCTTGTACAACAGTTTAGATTTATGGGGTGTTACAAGAAGTAATGAATAAGATTCCCTATGCTTCAGCCATAGGCTCTATCATGTATGCTATGTTGTGTACAAGACCGGATGTGGCACATGCTATTAGTTTGACTAGCAGGTACCAATCTGATCCAGGTTTGGAACACTGGACAGCGGTCAAGAATATATTTAAGTACTTAAGAAGAACTAAGGATATGTTTCTCATATATGGTGGTGAAGAAGAGCTCGTCGCAAAAGGTTACGCTGACGCTTAGTTTCGACATCGATCCGATGACTCTAAGTCACAAACCGGGTATATTTTTGAAATGAATGGAGGAGCAAAGTGAGTCGGAGGAGTTCCAAGCAACTGTGGTGGCGGGATCTTCAACAGAGGCGGAATATGTTGCCGCTTGTATAGCCACAGAAGCGATTTGGATGAAGATGTTCATATCCGAACTGGGTGTGGTTCCGAGTGCGTTGGACCCAATGGTTATCTATTGTGACAACAATGGTGCCATAGCCAATGCTAAAGAACCAAGGTCACACAAGAATTCCAAGCATATTAAGCGCCGGTTTCACTCCATCCGTGAACATGTCAAGGATGGCGATGTAAAAATTTGCAAAGTGCACACAGATCTGAATGTGGCAGACGCGTTGACTAAAGCTCTCCCAAGGGCAAAACATGATCAGCACCAGAACTCAATGGGTGTTAGATTCATTACAATGTAATCTAGATTATTGACTCTAGTGCAAGTGGGAGACTGAAGGGAATATGCCCGAGAGGCAATAATAAATTGTTTATTATCTTATTCCATGTTTATAATAGATGTTTATTTCTCATGCTAAAATTGTATTAACCGGAAACGTTGATACATGTGTGTTTAATAAACAAAAAGGTTCCTAGTAAAGCCTCTCTTTTAAACTAGCTCGTTGATTAACTGATGATCAAGGTTTCTGATCATGAACATTGGATGTTGTTAATAACGGGTCACATTATTAGAAGATTGATGTGATGATTTCACACCCAAGTTGGTATAGCAAATTCGACCAAGTCATTAAAGTTTGTTGTGTCTTGAACATATACAAAATAGCTCTTTTCCTTAGACCATGAGATGATGTCAATCACTAACTCCGGAAGAGTACTTTGATGACATCAAACGTCACTCCGTAACACGGTGACTATAAAGATGGATTTGGGTACTATGAAAGTATTAGTTGAGGCTCATGCATCAAGAGTGAGATTTGTCCATCCAGATGACGGAGAGATATACTCTGGGCCCTCTCGGTGATATCACATTGACATCGCTTGCAAGCACGTGACTAGGTCACAAGAATGTCATATCACGGAACGAGTAAAGAGTACTTGTCGGTAACGGGATTGAACTAGGTATAGCTGATACCGATGATCGGATCCCGGATAAGTAATATATCGCGAGACAAAAGGAATTGGTTTTAGTTTGTTTTTGGTTCACACGATCACTAGTTCATCGTTGAGTAAGTGGGAGTCATTATGGATCTCCAGATCCCGCTGATGATTATTGATCAGAGAGGTGTCTTGATCATGTCCATTTTATTCACGAACCATAGGGTGACACACTTAAGGTTGCTTTTGAGTGGATACGGAACACCGGAGAAAAGTTTGGACAGCACCGGAATAGTTTCGGGATATCGGAATAGTTCAAGGGGGTATGTGTTAATTTTTGTTAATTAAAAGAATTAACAAATATTAAAATAACAGAAATAAAATTGTTTATGGAGAGACCATTCACATGAAGAGAATGGAGAGTCCATTCACATGAAGAGAATGGAGAGACTATTCACATGAAGAGAATGGAGAGTCCATCCACATGAAGAATGGAGAGTCCATCCACATGAAGGGAATGGAGAGTCCATTCACATAGAGAGAGTGGAGAGTCCACTCACTCCAATAAAAGGGAGGGTGGAGCTCCTCTCTCATGGACTAATGACCATAACCCTTTGGTTGATCCTTTCTCCCTCCTCCTGCTGTTCCACCTTTCAAGCAAAGAGCTTAAGCCGGCGCTGCTGAAACAGTTTCTCCACCACCACCACTAAGTCGTAGTGTTGTTGGAGTTTCCCGTGGATCCTCTACTTCCGCTGCCCCGCTGGATCAAGGGATTGGAGGTCGTCGTTATTCCGTAGGTGTGACCAAGTACAGAGGCGCTGCCGTTTGTGGCGCTCATCTTCGCGATTTTGAAGTCGGGCGTGTACCTCTACTTCAACCACGTTTGTTTGCAGGAACGTTATTCCCGCTTTCGGTCTACGAGGATGAGTCCTTCTGAAACCGTTTACTTGCATCTCCTAGATATGATCTTGGTGTTTGGTTGCAATCGTAGGAAAATTTTTGTTTTCCTTGCTTCGAAACCCATCACAATCTGTTCATCGGTTAGTGAAGACAAGAAAGATAGAGCAAAACTTGAAGAAGCATTATTATGAGACATGCTAGATTGGGAGGTCAAAGCAATTGATTTATGATCATTCTTCCTAGCAAGAACATCCAATTCATGACTTTTCAGCTTAGAATAAAGAACATCTAATGTAAGTGTACTCATGACAGTTGATTCTCCAATGGATGTAACTTTCATCTCCCAAATTGACATATCTAAAACACCAAGCAATTATCTAGCATTAGCAGCATCAGTGTAGTTAACACCAACAGCACGTAGATTGCTAAGAATTTTATTAAAACGTGCAAAGAAGTCATCTACAGACTCACCAGGTTTCATCTCAAATCACATGTATTCCTTTTTGTAAATGTCTTGGTGAACCTCTTTGACAGTATTAGAACCCTCATGGTAATCACGAAGAGATTTTCATACCTCATATGCGGATTTAAGATGGACCACACGATCAAAGTCGCTGCGTCTCAAGCCTTGGATGATCAAGTTGCGCTCCTTGTTGTTTGCTTCAACATGTGCGTGATTTGCGTCGTTGACATTGTCGTTCTCAGGAACTTCGTATGGCTTGTAAACCTTCTCCCAAATTGCGAAGCTCTGTGCCTGGATGAACGCCTCCATCTTTGCTTTCCAAAACTAAAAATCAACACCATCAAAAACACAAGGTTTTATCGTATACCTATCCATTGCTATAATTTCTAATAACCGGTTAAGATCAATTAGAAAAACCTTGCTCTGATACCACTTGTAGGATTGTAGAATCGATATATACTAATATAGCAATCAGAGGGGGGGTGAATGATAGTGCGGAAGCTAAAATAAATTTGTTGTGATTATCATAACACCCCCAAACAAAACAGAAAGGATTGCTTTGGTTTAAAGCAAAAACATATTGATAGTCGTCCACGAAATCGCAAATATCCAAAAATCCAACCGTCAAATTGATGTGAGATTGTTGTTGCAGAAACTAGATTAAATTTATAAACTAACCCAACAAGAATCACCGCAATCGGATCTTCAGATCAAAAGTTATAAGCTTTGCAAATTGACTGTTTCGAAATCGACTAATTCAAACCAGTCCGATCGTGAGCGTCAAGTTCGGAGCGCTCCGATGTAGGTTTGGACTGCTCCGATTAGAGCCGTCAAGTTCGGACCAGTCCGATGTGGGTTCGGACAGCTCCAATCAGAGTCAACTTGATGATACCGCCTTTTTCAGATGTGTTCGGTAAAACATGAATTCGTGGAGATCCAACTGTTGGATTGACCTAAAATTTTAACACAAGAAACTAGATTCCAATACGAATCTAAAAAAAGAAGAATCAACTCGATCAGACTTACGGATAAAAAGTTATGGACCTCGCAAGTTTGCTATATCAGAATGTGATGAGAATTTATCTAACCAAAACTTGTAGGTTAAACAAAAACGATAAAAGATTAATCAACTAAACTTTGAGGAACCCTAAAACAATATCCTAGAAAGGTTTTTGATGGATCAAAACAAGATGAAACTCAAGAAAAAAACCAATCTAGAATTAGAATAAGCATGCAACCAAGAACGAAAACAGAGAATACTGTAGCAACGTGGTTACTGCAGCACGCAAGGATCTGGAAGAATTGATCTTTATTTCTTCTGTCTAAAATACTCCAACACAAGAGTACAAACCCTAAAAATTGCGCTCTGTGCTACAGCTCTGCTTGATTGCATAAACAGGAGGTACATCCCCCTAATTTATACAGAGCAAACACAAAGAATGCGAATACAACTCCCACTCCAAACATGGAAGGAGTCTGTATTCAACACAAGTCAACTTGGCCCAACTTGGCCGAAAACAACTCGTGCACGCGTGTATAGCCAACATGCCATACTTACGTGACTAACCACTTTGCGCGCGTACGGCCACCCTGCCATACTCACGTGACTAACAATTCTGCACACGTATGGTCCACCTACCATACTCACGTGACTGACTAGTCTTCATGTGCACCGTTCTCTAGCCCGAACGTCCCGCATGACATCTTCGACCATTAGGACCTCGATTCCTCCCTGAACCTAGTCCAGAAACTCAGTTCCTCCATGAACCTAGTTCCGGTCCCGTCACCGACCACGTTCGCCCTCGAGCAACACTTGCACATGAACAAACCACAAAACAATTCCGAACACAAGTCCACGACTTGACTCAACAATAGTCCATGCAACTACTCACATGAGCATTGCATCAAGCAGAACAATTACCATGCTATCACAAGCATATCAAATAATTATCTGAAACAACACATGCACATGCACCACACATGCCATGAGCACAACCACGTTGCAATACCAAATTCATCATCAAGCCAATTTTTCATCACATGATTTCACAAGGATCGATATATACGAATATAGCAATCAGAGGGGGGGTAAATTATTGCGTGGAAGCTAAAACCAAATTTTTGATCTACTAAAAATCCACCCCAATTTGAAGTCAAAAGATTGCTTCGGTTCTCAGCAAAAATAGATTAACAGACATTCGGTAAAACGTGAATTCCCGGAGATCCAACCATAAGATTGCTGTAAAATGTGAACACAAGAAACTAGACTCCAATACGAATCTAACAGAAAAAGAATAAGCTCGATCAGACTTACGGATCAAAAGTTATGAACCTCGCAAGCTTGCTGTGACAGAATATGACGAGAATTGATCTAACATCAATTTCATGATTAAGCAAAATCTTCAAAAGATTAACCAACAAAACTTTGAGGAACTCTAAATCAAAGCTCTAGAAAGGTTTTGGATGGATCAAATCAAGACGAAACTCAAAGAATCAAAGTAGACAAAGAACCAATCTAGAACTAGAAGAGATGAGCAAACGAACACTAAAAAACAGAGAATACTGTAGCAACATGTGCACTGTAGCTTCGAGATTACTATAGCACACAGAGGAACTTGAAGAAATTGATCTTTATTTCTCTTTGTATGAAATACTCCCATCAAAAAAGTACAAACCCTAATCCTTGATGCTGTGCACTCTAACACGCATAAACAGGGGACACCTCCCCCTATTTATAATGAGCAACCCTAACAGAGTACGCATGCATGTCCACTTGGTGCAACATGGCCCAATACATCCAATCTACCCCAAAAGATTACAACTTTGCACGCGTATGGCTCGCCTGCCATACTCACATGACTAACAACTCTGCACGCTTACGGCCCACCTGCCGTACTCACGTGACCGACTAGTCTTCATGTGCACCGTTCTCTATCCCGATAGTCCCGCATGACATTTTTGACCATTAGGACCTCGATTCCTCCCTGAACCTAGTCCTGAACCTCAGTTCCTCCGTGAACCTAGTTTCGATCCCGTCATCGACCATGTTCACCCTCGAGCAACACCTGCACATGAACAATCCACAAAACAATATTCCGAGCACAAGTTCTTCCCAACTTGGCTCAATTAGTCCATGCAACTACTCACACGAGCATTGCATAAAATCAAAACATGCTAAAATCCATATGAATTTCATAATCATCAATCAGAACCAAAAACCGAATTGATCCAACTCACAAGAGTGAAACCCTAGAAAAAGCCATACACGCCGGACCAAAACACCTGGTCCGGCGCACACATGAAATTAACCCTAGAAAATCACATTCACACCGGATCGAAACCTTGGTCCGGTGCAATCCACGGCGGACCGAAAACTTGGTCCGGTTTACACGTCAAACTCTCGGTTAAATGAAGAATTTGATCCGGCGAAAAAACCTCAAGCTCATGTTCACGGCGGACCAAAAAGTTGCTTCGGCGTACATGCGAAATCACACCTCAAAAATGCCATTCACGATGGACCAAAAAATTTGGTCCGGCGTACATGTGAAACTTTCTGTTTTTCAGGAAACCTGGTCCGACGCAATTCCCTCAAAAACACATTCTCGGCGGACCAAAGTAAAACTGTCCGGCGCAAACATTATTGTCTCTGTTATTTGAAAATTTGGTTCGGTGCAAAGACACTCAAAGTCACATTCACGATGGACTGAAAATTTGGTCCAGCGCAAATGCGAAAAACCTCTTTACTTCAACATCCAGTCCGGCGCAAGACACTCAAAACCTCGTTCACGCCGGACTAAGAAATTGGTCCGGCGCAGATGCGAAAAAAATCATATTCACGGCGGACCGAACTATTTGGTCCGGCGCAAACAGAAAAATCTCTGTTTTTCCGAAACACTTAACTAAAGCATATCACAAGCATGTCAATTGATCAAATGAAACAACATATGCACATGCACCACAAAAGCCATGAGCACAACTACTTTGCATTATCAAATTCATCATTATGCCAATTTTCAGCACATGATTTCACATATTTTTTACCTCACCATTCTTATGGAATTTGTGAGGATAGAAAAATTTAGGGGCAATATGCTTCATAATATTGCTATTTACATAACTCATTTGCATTTATGCAACACAAGCAGCATTACCTTCATAGATAATGGTGGGGGTATCGACGATATTAAGACCACATGACTTCTAGATATGGTTAATTACACGCCTTAGCCTAACACACTCACATGAGGCTTCATAAAAGCTATAATCTCTAAGTGGTTGGTAAAAGTAGCTAACAAGATCTGCTAAAAGACCGCTAAGAATTGGCTATACCACCGCAGAGAAAACGCAAAATCAGTCTGAGATTTGGCACTGTGGCGATCAAACAGATAGCAAGCACCCATATATCCCACCATGGTTAAGTCTTGGTTCTTTCGATAAAACAAACCAATAACTTCAGTACCTTGGAGGTATCTGAGTAAAGACTTGACACCTGCCCAATGCCTTCTAGTTGGTGCTGCACTGTGTTTTGCTAGCAAATTTACTACAAATGCAATACTAGGCCTTATGCAATTCGCAAGACACATAAGTGCACTAATAGCACTTAAATATGGGACTTCAGGTCCTAAGACTTCCTCTTTTTCCATCTTGGGTCTAAATGGGTCTTTATCCACTTCAAGGAATCTCACAACCATGTGGATTTTTAAAAGATGAGATTTATCCATATTAAATCTTTTCAATACCTTCTTAGTATAGGTAGACTGGTATACAAAAATTCCTACTAGGAAATGCTCAAGCTACAGGCCAAACAAATTTTGGTTTTATCCAAATCGTTCATCTCAAACTCCGTCGTGAGGTAAGTGTGATACCTCAGTGAGGTCTACGACTAATATTTTGGGTTCCTTTTCATCGGAGCATTGTCTGGCTAGCGTTTTTTACGCTGTTTATGGGCCATAAGGGTTGGTTAGCTGCAATGGGCCATCAGTGGGCTAGTTTTGGCCCGTGTGGGAGGGGGTTGCCGTAACCCTAGCCCACCCCTCCCCTTCCCACCTTTTTTGGCCGCACCCCCTCCACTCCTCCACCCAACTGCCCCCTTCCTACCTCCTCTCCTCTATTGGGCGCCTCCTCTTCTCTGATCTTGAGCAGCACTGTTGGCGATTTTAGGATTGCGTTTTGAGGTATTTCTAATCAGTTTCAGAGGCTGCATACACTTTGAAAGTTGTAGATCTTTGTCTTAAGTTTCATTAGAGACCAGGAATGCAAAATTTGGTTTAGCGGTTTAAAAGTTATGATCGTTGAAGTGTGCTGTATGTAATTGGATCTCTGCTGGCAGATCAGACTTCGTGCAATTCTAGATCCAAAATTTAGATAATGTTTTGTGGCTCTTTTGGTCAATTTCATAAGGGTTGGTTGTTGTGAAAGTTGTAGATCCATTGTCTTAAGTTTCATTAGAGATCAAGAATGCAAAATTTGGTTTAGCAATTTTAAAGTTATGATCGTTGAAGTGTGATGTCCGAAATTGGATCTTTGTTGGAAGATCGACCTTCTTGCAGTTCTAGATACAAAATTCAGATCGCGTTTTGGGGTTCTTTTGTTCAATTTCATAGGGATTGGCTATTGTGAATGTTGTAGATCATTGTCTTAACTTTCATTAGAGACCAAGAATATGAAATTTAGTTAAATAGATTGAAAGTTATGGCCTGTTGTTGCCAACTGTGCAGATTCTATTTACTGCTGGGTACAATCTCGGTGATTTGCAATTGAGGGCTAGTTAGAGGCTGAATTAAATTATCTCACTAACTAGAGAAAGTTAGGAAATTTTTTGTATATTTCAAAAATATCCTCGTTTTATTAATTTAGAGTTGTATAGAAACAGCTATGAGGATTTGAAGATTGCTGTCTTACTTTTGGACAGAGCTATCTTCGGAGTTGGATTCGAGAGTCTAGATGACTTACTAAAGAAAAATGGTTAACTAGAAATTTGTAGGTAATCTTCAATAGTTTCATAAAGTTCTTTGTTCCCATGGTATGGGCTATCGCGGTAGAACTTATAGCCTTTAGACCGCTGGAACTACAAAGGGGTGGATTTGTCCGCTGAGTGAGAAAGTTAAAAGTTTGGGTTGGCGTAGATTCGATGTCACTATGTTTATTGCCTATGCTGTGATTGGATTGTTTTGAGGTGTATACAATTCATTTCAGATGGTGTGACTTTAGGAGTGGCCTCAACCTCTCAACACTCCGCTCCTTGTGGTTAAAGGCAAGTGCATCGTATATGGTGATGGATAGCGTTGGTAGAATGATTTGGAATGAGATTGTTATCTAGCTGTCCTAAATGTTTGAGATGCCACATTACTCCTATTATATACATGTTTTCCTATGATTATGTTATGTTTATGTTTATGATAATGTTGGAAAAGATGCAACTTGCAAAGTATTCATGTCATTTACTTAAGTGCATTCATGATAGAAGAGGTGACCCGAGTGGGCCTCTATGTCGCACACATAGTTAGCCTAAATGACCTACTTCGGTAGGCCCCTCCACGGGATGGATGGGAATGAGAGGGTGCACACCGACAGGTATGCACTCAGCTATGCCGGTATACGCTATGTGATGTGCATTATGAGCATGCATGATGCATTGCATGAATGAAGAGAAGAGAATGATAAGTTTATGAGATTGTTTGCTTGTACAATTAGCATGCTATGTTATAAATTGCCATGATTTATTCTTATTTATTGTTTTTATTGTATGATGCACTTTGTTGAGTTTTTGGACTCACATTTGTTTATTTTGATGTTTTTAGGTACCATGAGATCGGCAAATGGGATGGGAGTGTAGCACCACCACTTCACTTGACATCTAAATATTTAGACAATCGCATTTCCTAAGTTTATAGTAATAACTTCCGACTTGTGGAAAGAGTTTATGGATTTACGTTAGTTGTATCTCGATAAAGTATTGTTTGGAGTTTTTGGCTTGTCATTCATTTTAGTCTTGTTAAATTTTGTTCACGGCTTATATTCCTACCATGAGGTCGATTTAAGCTTCAATGTGGAGTCGTTATTGTTAATCTTTCATTATCCTTCCATGCAAATATGTTTTAGTGGTTGCATAGAATTTATTTGGTAAGAAATCATGTAACTACGATGAGTGATTTCAGCAAAATGATGGTGGCTTAATCTAAGGGACCTAGGGCAATATGTACAGCTCAGTGTGGCGAACCTGACCATGGCATTTATAGCGTCTAGGTGTGCGTGTACGACCTAGAAACCGCGGTGAGGCCATTGCGGCGGCGAACTCTGATGGTGACATAGCAAGGGTAACGTGGCATGATCCTGAACGTCCACGTGCCAAAGATCCAACGATTCCTAGCAAACGCATACGTGGCTGAATTTCAGACGTTAGATCAAAAATCAACGGCTCGAATCTAGGGTTAGGGTTCTAATCAGGTTCAGCGGCTGAGCGGGTTGAGCTTTGGGCCGGCATGCTAATGTGCTGGTCCATGGGCCCAGCCCATTTAGGGTTTTGGCTTTTCTATTGATTTTTCATTTAAAACAGTTCTAATAATTAAAATAATTCGGGAAAAATAGCAACAATATCAGAAAAATTGCAAAAAAATTTTGAAACATATTTTGGGATGTTTTGAAATTTTAATAAAATATTTTCAACAAAATTTTATATGAACTTTTCAAATATTCAAATAATTCAACAAAAGGCTCATTCAAATAAAATTTTGAATAAATTCCAAAATTTCTCAAAAATTCCAAAAACACATTAAATGCAATAAAAGCAAAAGTTGGGATGCTACAATATATTTCATCATAATCAATGTCGAGTCTCTGCGTGAACCCTTTTGCTACAGACCTCGCTTTATATCTCACCACCTGGTTGTTTCCATTTTTCTGCTAGATGAAAACCCATTTTGATCCCATAGAGAATACTTTAGGAGGTGTTTGGTCAACAAGATTAAAAACTTTTCTCTTATTAAACGAGCGCAATTCTACCTCAATTGCTTCTTTCCATTTGACCTAATCTGAGCGTTTTTGGGCACTCTGCTATGGACTTTAGTTTTGGATCCAGTTCAAGAGTTTTTGCAACTTTAGAGGCAAAATAAATGTCAACAATTGTAGCCTTTCTCTTATATAAATCTTATGAATCCACATAATTGGTGGAGTTTGGGTGTTCCGACTTCCTAGCATTAGATTGTGAGCGTAAATGTATGCTGGGATTATCATCTTTAGGATAGGTCACTTCAGGGTTATTACCATTTCTAGGATGGCTCACTTCAGAGATTTTCTAAACATCAGGTTGAGCTTTTTCCACTGTCACAAGTAGTGATCTCATTTGATCGGTCCTCTATTTTTGCATACATCTCTACGAAATTGAGTCTTGTGCACTGGAGGCCTCCCCCTCATTTTATCATGAGCGGTAAGAGTGGGTTCAATATCCTTTAGGGGTATTTCCACTTTTTCAGGTGAGTTTACTGCAGGTATATGAGATTTTGTCAATCCCTTATGAATAGTGAAGGCATCTGGTAGATTATTAACTATTTGTTGCAGATATATTATCCTCCAAACTTCAAGTTCAGTTTCTTTAGTGCATGGATCTAAGGACTGAATACCAGTGATATTCCAATCAATTTTTTGGTATTATTTAATGTGGTACTTATCTCCCCCTAATGCCAAAACATTGTCCTCATCAAAAATACAATCAGTGTACCGGGCTATGTACAGATCCCCTGTTATAGGCTCCAGGTATTTGATTATTGACGGAGATTCATAACCTACATAGATCCCCAACGTCCGGTGAGGGCCCATGCTGGTACGCTGTGGTGGAAAGATTAGCACGTTTACAGCACAACCAAATTTTCGTAGATGAGAAATACTTGTTTCTTTTCCACGCACTATTTGCAAAGGGAAAATGTCATGATATGCAGTTAGTCTAAGTTGAATTAATGCCACAGTATGCAGTACTGTGTGGCCCCAACAACTGGTGGGTAGCCTACAATTCTGTAAAAGTGGCATAGCAATAAGTTTTTTTCTTTTAATTAATGACTATGCGAGGCCATTTTGAGTGTGGACATGAGGTATAGAATGCTTTACATTTATGGCCAAAGCCATACAATAATCATTAAATGCTTTTGAGATAAACTCACCAGCATTATCCATTCGAATAGACTTGATCCTTTCTTTTAGAAAGGAGGCTGTTAACCTAATAATCTGGGCAATTACTTTAGTAAAGGCATGGCTCCTATTAGATAAGAGACATACATGGGATCATATAATAGAAGCATCTATTAGTACCATGAAAAATATAATGGGGCTAAATAGGTCTATAGATATCACCCTAAATTCTCTCTAGGAAATTTAGGGATTCCTTCATAACCTTTAGGTAAGAGGTTCTAACTATAAGATTTCCTTTTGCACAAGTAGGGCACACAAAATCTCCAGGTTTAGAAAAATTTGTAATTTTTATGCTATGGCCTATAGAATTATTAATTATTATTCTCATCATATTCAACCCAGGATGACCCAGTCTATCATGCCAAATTTTAAATATTTCTTTGTCCTTAGGGATGGTTTTCATCGCAACATAAACTTTAGGTTTTATATATGTATAATATAACCCGAAGGAGAAAGAAAGAAGTTTTTCAATCACATGTTTATTGCACCCATTTAACTTAGTCATGAGAAGGTATTCAGTATCATCCTCACTGTTAGTTTTTATGTGAAAATCATTAAGACGAATGTCTTTGAAATTTAACAGAGTACGACTGGACTTAGGGTATAATAGGGCATTTTCAATTATTATATGAGTGCCCATAGGGAAAACTAGAATGGCTCTTCCAGTGCCAACAATGAGTGCATTGCTTCTGGCGATGGTCACAATATTTCTAGTTTTCTTAGTCAAAGTTTGAAAATATTTATTCTCCCCAAGAATAGAATTCATGGTGCAACTATCTACAACACAGATTTCCTCCTTTGCCATTGGATTATATAATTTTTCTATATTAAATAAATAAATTCAATCAATTCAATTGTTGCAACTTAAACATATTGAAAATATAGAACAAGAATAGCATAAATGAGAAAATGTTCTGGGAAATGTCACTTTATTGAGTTACAACTGATAATCGCTCAACAGAAGCATAGACCAAATGTTCATGCAGGAACATAAATACTAAACTGATAAAATGAGGCTCTTAATAAGACTCAATTAAGGAAAATGCGACATCGACTAATAAAAATAAAAAGGGTAATAGGGAAACTACTGCTGGTCTCCATATAAATCATGTTTCTCCTCCCGCGAAACATTGGTATTCTTCTAGAATTCCTCGAGCTCGACACCAAGAAGGTCATCTTCATCCATGGGTGAGCTTCCATATCTGAGAAGGCTCTCTTTAAATTCAGTCGTTGGATCAGGGATGTTGTCGTCCTTGTTCTCACCTTCTTACCCAACAACTGGTTAAGCGGTGAAGTGTATCTCAACATTATTTTCTTGATTCTTCTGGAATCTCCCAGTGGATTTCATGTAAAGCTTCACCAAATGCTTTAGGATGCGACAAATGCGCGACCAATGGCCGACACATCCAAACCTAAACCATGGCTAAGGAGGGTTAGCAGCCTTATTGGTCTGATCTTGCTTCTGGAAGGTTCCTTGACCCTTTCCTTGACCTTTCCACTAGGGTTTGTCCCTTCCCTTGTTGTTTTTATCATTCTTCCATTTTCTCCCTTTATTCATTTGGCCCTTTCTATGGCCTCGGCTATTGCTAGCCTGTTGAGTGCTAGCATGTGCTTCTAACAAAGCTTGGCTTCCATTAGAAAGTGTATGATGATTCTTTATCAGGAGTTCATCATGTTTTTCTGCTCTAGCAGAACATAAATAAGCTCATAGTACTTTTGGTACTTTGCATGATGGTATTATTGCTGCAGTATCCTCAAGTTAGGGTGGAAGTGCACAATGTTTTATCGATCATATCAATATCGGTAACATTCTGGTTACAAAATGTTAATTTTGCAACAAGTTTGTGCATCGCAGAATTATATGCTGCCACAGTTTTGAAGTCCTGAAAGCATAGGAGGGTCCATTCATGCTGTGCTTCTGGCAGCAGTATGGATCTTTACTGGTTGTATCATTCATTCAGGAAATTCCGCTATGCTACCGGGTCCTCCTCCATCATATATTCAGCTTTCAGGTCTTGATGAAGATGGTACCTCAAGAAATGCAAAGCAACACATTTTGCGAGTTCGGGACGACAGTGGCACCTACTTCTGGCTAGGTAATAGCAGCTCCAAGCACATGAGCTGTTAGGTTGATCTTGGCAACAATTACCTCATTTGCTGCCATCCAGGGCAAGCTCAACAAACTCCCTTTTGCGACATCTGACATATCCTATGTATAAGCAATATTGAATTTTACTACTGGTAAAATATTATATTACATGCATTTCATTAAATTAGTAAAGTTTAGTCTGTATCTATTCAGTAGATAATTATCTAAAAAATTTTAGAATTTTTCGAACATTTTTCATGATGTTCTGATAATTACCAAGCAATTTTTCAAAATTACTCAACAACAAAAAATAAAATAAAATTTAAGCACATAAAACATTAAATACTGCTACGGAAAATAGAAGCAGGGACATGGCATAGTCAATGTGTCATCCATAATTTTCCAAGAATTTTTTCTAGCAATTTTCACAATTTTCTGTTAATAGTTTACAATTTTTAGAATTACTTTAACAAAAGAAAAATTAATTTCAGCTTATATTTAACATGAAAAAAGCTAGAAAATAAACCTACGGTTTGGAACTTCCAATATGTACTAAATAATAATTTAACCAAATTTTACAAAATTCCATAAATCTACTAAACTAATTTCTAGTATTTAACAGTAATTTTCAGAATTTACTAATTAAATTTTCATTTTTTTTATGGGAACAAAAAACGAACGGGCGTTCGGCCCAATCGGCCCACAAGGCCCATCTAGTCTTGAATAAATCGATGGCTAGGGTTCCCAAGCCCTAGCTGTCTCTCCACCATGCGTCTGGCAAGCGCCAAGCGTGGGGAGTGGCTGGCGGGCGGAAGCGTGGGGAGCGGCCGGCAGGGAGCGTAGGAGTGGTCGGCGGAGCTGCGATGCAGGGAGCGACGGACAGGGCCGAAGCGCGGGGAGCGGTCGGCGGGCGAAAGTGCGGAGCGACAGTCTTTGCAACGCCGTCGGTCGGCCGGCGGGGTCGAGGCACGGGATCGACCGACGGGCAGGAGGCGCGGGATCAGCCGGCGGGGCCGAGATGTGGGATTGGCCGGCGGGGAACATGTCCGGCGGTGCCTCGGGTGCGCTGCTGGCTGTCGTCATGCGTGGAAGTAGAGGCTCCATGGCGTCTGCCCTCTATTTCCTCGTTTTTTAATTACAAAGGATGAACAATAACTTTGATGTAAAAGGGATTAGATTAACATGTAATCTAATTAACAAAGAAAACAATCTATGGGATTTGATCAATCATGCGCGATCATCATACGTAGTTCGAACTTACGTAGGGCTTGCAGTAGGATGATCGCATGTCGCAGGATGGACTAGATGCAGTGTTGACCGATGCAGGTAGACGATCACGATCGGCCACGCGTTGAACGATTGTGCTGATAACGTGTTGTGAAACGTAGTTGTTCACCTGCACCAATCGACAGCACGCCCACAATGAACACACGGACAAAAGTAGAAGTGCAAGTAGAAGCGCACACATATGTATGGGGCAAAGCTCACACTTTATTTTATTTATCTTTTTCTATACAAGAGGATGCCCAATATATAGTAAGACAAGTATGAGATAGATTCGAATTCACTCACCAACGAATAGAGTCCATCCAACTTAGACTAGGAGTCTATCTATTTTACAACAAGCCATTTCATTGTGTTCGCTCTTGCTCTGCTCCCCTGCCGAGCCCACCGGCACTCACTGTAGCCATGTGTAGGATCGAAGTATACGAATATAGCAATCAGAGGGGGGGTGAATGATTGTGTGGAAGCTAAAACCAAATTCTTGATCTATTAAAAGTTCACCCCAAAACAGAACAAAATAATTGCCTCGTTTTCGACAAAAACAGAATGACAGAGGTTCGGTAAAACGCAAATTCCTGAAGATCCAACCGTCGGAACGATCTGAAATTTGGACACAAGAAACTAGATTCCAATACGAATCAAACCCAAAACGAATCAGCTCGATCGGACTTACGGATCAAAAGTTATGAGCTTCGCAAGGTTGCTGATCCAGAACTTGACGAGAATCAATCTAATCAAAACTTCAAGTTTAAACAAGATCTTCAAAAGATTAATCAACTAGACTTTGAGAAACTCTAAAACAATACCCTAGAACGGTTTTTGATGGATCAAATCAAGATGAAACTCAACGATCAAAAACCAATCTAGAATTAGAACAAGCATGCAAACAAGAACCAAAACAGAAAATCTTGTAGCGGCGTGGTTCTTGTAGCACGCAAAAATCTTGGAAGAATTGATCTTTATTTCTTGTCTAAAATACTCTCATCAAAAGAGTACAAACCCTAAAACCAAGCTCAAGGCTTGATGCGCTCAGCTCTGCTTGGTGCCTTTCAACAGGAGACCCCCCACCTATTTAAAGCACCAACCCACAAAGAGTTCTGAATACGATTCCTATTCCCTAGAAGGAATCCGTATCCAACACAACTCTACTTGGCCCAACCAGGCCGAGTACAACTCTTGCACGCGTATGGCAACCCTACCATACTCACGTGACTAACACTTTGCACGCGTATGGCCACCGCCATACTCACGTGACTAACACTTTGCACGCGAATGACCTCCTGCCATTCTCACGTGACTAACCATTCTTCATGCGCACCATTCTCTTAGCCCGAGCGTCCCGCATGACATCCTTGACCACCAAGACCTCGGTTCCTCCTGAACCTAGTCCCGAACCTCGGTTCCTCCATGAACCTAGTTCCGGTCCCGTCATCGACCACATTCGTCTTCGAGCAATACCTGCACATGAACAAACCACAAAACAAATCCGAGCACAAGTCCACGACTTGACTCAATGTCAATCCATGCAACTACTCACATGAGTATTGCATAAAGTCCACTTCAAAAGAAGCATCATGAAATCATTACAAATTTCAAATTCACATTCAAAATTCAAATCCAAATCGCTCAAAACCCTAATTGAGCGAAAACGCATTCACGACGGACAAACAAAGTTGGTCCGTTGTATAAGGAAAAGTTTCTGTTCCAAGAAGCCAACCAAACGAGGAAAAACACGTTCACAACGGACAAACAAAGTTGGTTCGTTGTACATGCAAAAATGGCTTCGGTCATGAGCTCAAAACAAGTTCACAACGGACCCCAGAAGCTTGTCCGGCGCAAACGTGCCACGCTCGGTTTCACAAAAAGTAAAACCCTTTAAAAAGTCCATTCACGACGGACAAAAAGAATTAGTCCGTTGTACATGTGAAAATCTTGGTTCCAAGGAATTATCCAAACCGAAAAAGCTTGTTCACAACGGACCAAGAAAAACTGTCCGTTGTACATGTGAAAATGACTTCGGTCATGGGCTCAAAAACATGTTCACAACAGACCCAAAAACACTATCCGTCGCAGATGGGAAACTTACTGTCTCTTGAGAACTTTGTCCGGCGCTAATGCGTAACTTACTGTTTCTTGTCAAATTGTCAAAACACATGAACAAACACATTTTGCAAATTCAAATCTAAGTTAATTTTTCAGTTCAAAGCCAATTTTTCAGCACATGATTTCACACCATGCCTGTGCGTGCCCCCGTTTGCTCTGCGTTTGAGCCAGCTTAGGCTGGCGCATCTCTCCCCGCGAGTAATGGACATCCCATCACACACCACTCTCGTCTCGCTCTCGTGTGTCAACGCCCTCGCTCGCGCTAGCTACTGTCCCTGGGACCGGAGAAGAAGAGCAGAGGTGCGAATGGCTGGCAGCAAATCACGATTAGAGAGGATAGAGGATGTTGCATAGTAGCGTCAAGGAGAAGATTGCGGCGGTGCGGCTTGAAATAACCCAAATTTTTGTTCAAATAAGTTTGAATTAGACTCTAATTGCATTTTGTAAATTTTTTTTTGAATTTTTCGGATTTTATTTGAATTTATTTGATTAAATTACGGATTCTTGCCGTTTTTGGAAAGTTTCGGCGCTTTTGCGCTTTCCTTTCTCGGCCTTTGCGCCTCCCCTCTCTCTCCCGCGCCTCGCCGCTCGCTTCTTCGCCGCCTTCGCTGCCGCCGCCAGCGTGGGCGCCTCGCGCTGCGCCGCGCCCCGCGGTGGCGCCTTGCCACTATGCTTCTCCCTCCTCCCGCTCGTGAGCCATGCCATGGCAGCCTTTGCCGCTGCTGCGTCCCGTCGCCGCCGCCCTCGCCTCTGCACTAGCCCCGTAGGGCACTCCATGCCCTACGGCCGCTGCCGCGCGCCGCTTCGCCGAGCCCCACGCCGCCGTCCCGTCCCGTCGCCGCAACCCTGCTCCAGTCTCCGCCGCAATCATGAGGCCCCGCCGGCTATTTAAAGCCCTCCCGGCCGCCATTTGTGGACCACCGAGCTCGCCTCCACTCCCTCTTTCGATTCCCCTCTCTCTCCAGCTCTTCCGAGCCCTCCCGTGGCCGCTCCACGGCCACCACCTTCATCTCCGGCAACCTGCCGCCGCACGCTCTGCCCGCC
This sequence comes from Rhipidocladum racemiflorum, assembly GCA_036346355.1. Lineage (NCBI taxonomy): Eukaryota > Viridiplantae > Streptophyta > Magnoliopsida > Poales > Poaceae > Rhipidocladum > Rhipidocladum racemiflorum. Next base: position 42,226,637 of record CM070573.1, read on the forward strand.
GCCGCTCGGTCTCCCCGAGCCGTGCCGTAGCTTCGCGGTGAGGCCCCCTCCATTTTCCCCTAAGCTCGTGCGCCCCCGAGCCCTAAGTCGCGCCGTCTCCTTCTTCTCCCCCAGCTCCGGCGCCCGCTCGGCCTCGCACCGCCCGTCTCCGGCCGCTTGGCCTCACCCCGCTCGAGCCCTAGCGGCCCCACCCGCCAGTTACTCTCCCCCTCTCTCCCTCACACGCCGCTGCCACCCGGGCCCACCTGTCAGGTGGCTTGGCCGCCATTTTGGGCCGGCCCAGTGGCCATTTCCCCCGCGCGCGCTAAACCGGGCCAAAATCGATTTTGGCGCGGCCCATTGAGAACAGTACGTTTTTCCATTTTTCCAATTGGATTTTTATTTCCAAATTTCTTTTTATTCATTTTAATATCCAAAAATGCTCCAAAATTATCCAAAAGCCCAAAAATGCCCAAAATACATATTCCGAACCCTTTCGAGCCACTGATTCCAAAAATGACCTCCGTTCCTCAATCCGAGACTCCGAAAATTCCAAAAATGCCCAAATTGCCCTTCCTTTCTCTCTCTCGGCCCGGTTCCGGTTTCTGTTTTCATTTCAGTTTCTTTTCGTTTTTCGTTTCTTTATTATCGTTCGATTTTTTCGCGTTAGATCCGGACGTTGGACAATTCCAGAAGCCATCACAATTCCCGGAGCAGGAGCCGGACCCGACGAAGAGCCGATTTCGACCACGTCAAACACTTCGTCCGATCCGATCGCCAGCAAGGCAAGCCGTACACCATTGATCATGTTGAACCTATTCATGCCTTACCATAGTTAATTACTATTTTCTACCGCATTACTTTACTGTATGTTAAAATATTGCAAATCTGTTTAGTTTAGAATGACATGATACTTAGTTAATGCCGAATTGCTCATGGAACTTCCTTTAAAATTATTGAACCTAATTATATCCTTGTAACCTTAGGTTAATTAATATTCCGGTATTAATTATTATTATCCTGTTAGTTTAGTCAAATGCTTTTGAGAATGGAAATAAAAGGCTGACGAACCTTTGGTTCGGTTCTGTTTGAAAAAGTGATACGGTTTGGGGGACAGAATTGGATAAATCCCGGAGTGGATGAGTTCCAATCCCCGGCTGATGATTAATGCTTTGGTTTGTCTGGTGGCCGGTACCGAGGGTATCGGAATGGGGTTGTGGATCGGAAAAGGCTTGGTCTCTGGCAATGTAAGGTTAATAATCCTCTTGAGCAAAGTAAATAACTTAAGAACTCGTTCAACCACAGGTTGGGCCGGTCAACTTCGTTGGCTTGACTCAACATAGCTCGGTACATTGTACTTTCCCTCGGAATACCTATAGGAGCAGGGTTACCTTCCCAGGTGTGGGAGATGGTCCAAGGTTATGGGGGTGAAACGGAAGTGCGCACGAGGAAAATGTGGCATTCCGGGTTCACAACGGTAGGTGTCCACAGTAAGCGGGATCAAGAACTCCACACTGGCCAGTGGGGGCCCCGGGTTAATGTGGACCAAAACTCTACCGGATAGGGACTAAAGAGGGAAATGTCCAACGAAAAGCTATGATAACCTCGATCCGGCCGCACGCATTTAAGTTGCGTGTTAAACTCGAGTTGGCATTAAAGATCGTGGAATCTTGTGGGTAAAGCTGAACACCTCTGCAGAGTGAATAAATGGTATTCGAATACGTCGTGCTTCCGGTAAATGAAGTTAAGTTTAATTGGGGTGAATCCCGTAACCTAGCTCAAGTAGATCTTGGTGCATGTTTGAGAATGTGGTTTAATGGTGATGACTTTGTGAATGGAACCCCCCTGGATTACTATTATTATGGATTATGTTTTAAATGTAAAATGAGGTTACAAATAAAACTGCATCCACAAATACTTTAACCTTGTACCAATATTGTGCTACACCCTTGCATGTAATATTCAGTATTTTCCGTACGACTTGTTGAGTACTCCCGTACTCACCCTTGCAACCCCCGACCCCCCCCCTTCAGAGTTTGAAGAAGCTGAAAGCCTTCCAGGAGTGCGTAGACGGCAAATTTGGTTTTGAGGTCTTAGTCTTTTGCTCAGGCCTGCCTGTGCGGTGTTTTGCTTGTAAGTTATTCGGGCCTCGCCGCGCCTCTTCTCAGAAAAACCCTGGCCGTTAGGCCTTATATTCAATAAAAATGTTGGAATTTGACTTTTTGCCTGGCAATAATATGCTTGGTTCCTGGCAGCTAATCATCCTGGGTAGCTGTTGAGGCGTACGGATCTGCCCCTAAAAAGGCGGGCCGTCACAAGTGGTATCAGAGCCTTGGTTTGACCATAGATTAAGACCTTAGGTTGGTATAGGAAAATTTTACAAAATTATTTTGACCTACAAACAAAATGAATTTCGAAAATATAAGTATTATTGCTGTCTCCTTCTTCCCCTGCTACCTTATCTTCTTTAGAGCTTCTTATCCCTCCCGGTCTTGTTTTAAAGTTTTGCCTGCCCTTCTAAAATTCAAAATCCCCGCCGATCTTCGCCAGCAGCTTGGGGATGATGCCGTCAGCAGTAGTTAGACCGTTAGTCATAGAAGTTGTACCCTTCTTTGTTTTAGGCTTTTGTAATGTAAAATGGGTTATGCCGAACCTTAAAACGGTTTTTTGCATGATCCATGTCTTATAAAAATTGCTAAGTTCTCTATTTCTGTGATTTTGATTGCTTAAACTATCTATATATCCCCGTCTAATTCAAAGGTTCCCTCAATTCATCTGAGCCCCATCTATTCTTGCTATTCTCACCCCATGCCCTAAATTCTTACTCGTCTTTTTCGCTTTCCTCAAAACCCTGCTGCAGACCGAAAAGAAAGTCAGATTGAGACCATGGCAGATTTTGGATCAAAATTCCTGCATGACAGCTCGAGCAGAAATGAAGAGTCAGTAAATCACCCAGTCAACCTAGTTCAATTACTGGCCATAATGGAAAGAAACAGACAACAAGCGGAAAGGCACTATACGAAGTTATTGGAAAGAATTTTCGAACGGCTAGTTGAAAAACCTCAAGGACACACCCAAGGAAATCTGGACAGACAAGAGGAAAGTACAGCGATGGGATATCCGCATGAATCCGACTACTTTACCAGTGATATTCCCAAGGAGATGGACCCTCAAGCTAGTAGGATGAAAGAATTTTTGGAAGGATTACAGAGAAGCTTGAAGTTCCACACCTCAGCTATAAAAGACATGTCGTCAGAAAATGGACAAACGGATAGCAATCGAAGAAGCCCGGAATGAATTAAAAATGATGAAAAAGAGAAAGAAAAAAATTCAACAGACATGGATACCGACTCCCACCCAGATCGGAGGAAAGACCCCAGTCCTCACCCAAGGATTCCCTAACAAGAAACATTCAATAGAAAAAGAGCAACCAACACCTACGAAACCTCAGCCCAAATCAGTTAAGTGCTACAACTGCAATGGAGATCACTTCGCCCGCAATTGTCCCACGAGGTTGGCTAAATGCTATCATTGCAGACAGATGGGACATTTCAGACGCAATTGCCCGAAGAAAAGTCTATCGACCCTGGTAGCCAAGACGCGAGTGATAGACCCTCACCTCCACCAACCGACAGCTAGTAAACCGTTCACCGCAGCAGCAAAAGCAGAGATACCCAAGGAATAAGATATAAGATAGGACAAATGAAAGACACCAGCCGAAGATGTCCAATCATGTCACCGCCAAAGGAACAACAATCGCAACAAGTACCGTTAATAAGGAATTCCTGGAAATTCCAAGCAACCGGAAGTAGACTAATAGCCAGATTTGAATGTGGCAACTTGGATATGGAGATCCAAGGGATAAAGATTTGGATCAACTTGTACTATCAAGAATGTAAGGTTTGAACAATATATTGGTAATAAAGCAGTTGTTTTGACACATGAACTGTGCGAATGATGAAAAAAAAACAGTGACTACTGAGTTAAATAAGATTTCTTCCCATGACACATCACCACTGAGAGGTGGAATAAAAATGATCTCAACAACCAAGTAATGATGGAATGGAAGCAACCCATGTCAGTGACAGGAGTCAGAAGTTTTCTGAGAATAATAGGACAAGGAATTAGCCAAAGAATATTCCAAAAATAACCAACCTTTAGCTCAGCACCCCTAGAATGGCAGCCCTACAGATAAACACAACAGAGTCAGAATAGGCAATAAAGGAAAATAATTGGACTTAAGTTTCAACCTCAAAAATCGGAATCACCCAGAGGAAAAGTAAACATGACGGCTAAGGTTTGCACAAGAAGAGCGCCATTAAATGATTTAAGAAAAAGGACACGTTCCCAGCTAGAATCTGAGTTGCGACAGTTAGACCGCCAGACAGTGTCAGAAAGGCCAGAAGACTTCCTTGAAAGACAGACCGGTTTATTGAGACAAGGATATAAGAGGATTGATCTTGACAAAATTCACCCACCCAAATGGTCGACGCTCTACGGAGCGCAAGAATATACCAGTGTTGAAGAAAGGAATACTGATAGAAAGTAATGAATAAACACGTGGTTGGATTTGGATGTAAAGTATGTCATAAAGATAAGATGGACCACCAAATTAATAGCTAGACTGCCACCACCACTTACGGTGCCCGTATAGAAATGGGAGAGGAAAGAAAAGACTTTGCCGCCAGGTTACCTAAAGAATCAGCAAGGATTGACGACAGAAGGAACATCACTAATGGATTGACCTACCAGGGAGATCTTTTGGAAAGAACCAGTTAGAAGAATTAGATTCAACCCAGATTGACGGACTACAAAGAACCCCCTGAGTCAGATTGTGAGCTAGTTTAGCTCAATGTTCAGGGAAAGTCTGAATAAGGCTACAAGGACAGGTTTGAACTTCGACACAGTACTCCACCCTCCGCCAGGTAGACAAGCAGAGAAGAAACGACCAAAGTCTGAAGAAAATGTCGAGAACCTACGCTCTAAACACTTGGGACCCAATCAGGCCACCTATTGCTGTCCACAAAAGCCTCCACACCACCTCAGTTACCAAGACAGCCAGACATCACGGAAGGAAATACCGAACCCTTGGGACAGAATAAAGGACTAGGATTAAACAGCAGTGGGACCCAGCTCGTTCAGGATACAGAAGTCCGTGAAAGGATCACCACCAATGAATTAAGTGTAAGCTCCAATGTAACAGAAAGGTTACACTGGCTTCGAAAGGGAATTTTGTCAGAAAAATACCGACCATCAAAACCCGCGCCATTTTGGATGAAAAATAAGGAGCTAAGACCGGATAGACTGGACCGTACGAAGATTCTGACAGAATCAGAGGAATGGCATGCAAGTTACAGTTGGTTCAGGATTTGTTTGGAAATTCACAGTATGCCTCAGAGAGGACATTTCCATCAGCAGTCAGGACAAGTGCTACCCAAAGGATTTGGATTCCCAGTACGATTCTCCATAAGAGACCGGTCAGGATCTTGGAAATCATGGAAAGCAGATTTGGATTTTAAGACTATCAGAATTTGCCAAGTATTGTGGAAAAATCACATATTCAAGGAAACCCTTGGAAAAGGAATCAGGTTTTGCAGCAGAATTTTCCCAACCTCTTTCCCCAGGCGGAATGAATCTCGGGGACGAGATTTATTTTAAGGGGGGTAGGTTGAAATAACCCAAATTTTTGTTCAAATAAGTTTGAATTAGACTCTAATTGCATTTTGTAATTTTGTTTTTGAATTTTTCGGATTTTATTTGAATTGATTTGATTAAATTACGGATTCTTGCCGTTTTTGGAAAGTTTCGGCGCTTTTGCGCTTTCCTTTCTCGGCCTTTGCGCCTCCCCTCTCTCTCCCGCGCCTCGCCCGCTCGCCCGCCTTCCGCGCACGCTCGCGCCCGCCCGCGTGGACGCCTCGCGCCTGCGCCCGCGCCCCCGCACGGTGGCGCCTTGCCACTGTGCTTCTCCCTCCTCCCGCTCGTGAGCCCTACCATGGCAGCCTTTGCCGCTGCTGCGTCCCATCGCCGCCGCCTTCGCCTTTGCACTAGCCCCGTAGGGCACTCCATGCCCTACTGCTGCTCGCGCCGCGCCCCGCCCCGAGCCCCACGCCGCCGTCCCGTCCCGTCGCCGCAACCCTGCTCCAGTCTCCACCGCAATCATGAGGCCCCGCCGGCTATTTAAAGCCCTCCCGGCCGCCATTTGTGGACCACCGAGCTCGCCTCCACTCCCTCTTTCGATTCCCCTCTCTCTCCAGCTCTTCCGAGCCCTCCCGTGGCCGCTCCACGGCCACCACCTTCATCTTCGGCAACCTGCCGCCGCCCGCTCTCCCCGCCACCGCTCGGTCTCCCCGAGCCGTGCCCTAGCTTCGCGGTGAGGCCCCCTCCATTTTCCCCTAAGCTCGTGCGCCCCCGAGCCCTAACTCGCGCCGTCTCCTTCTTCTCCCCCAGCTCCGGCGCCCGCTCGGCCTCGCGCCGCCCGTCTCCGGCCGCTTGGCCTCACCCCGCTCGAGCCCTAGCGGCCCCACCCGACAGTCACTCTCCCCGTCTCTCCCTCACACGCCGCTGCCACCCGGGCCCACCTGTCAGGTGGCCTGGCCGCCATTTTGGGCCGGCCCAGTGGCCATTTCCCCCGCGCGCGCTAAACCGGGCCAAAATCGGTTTTGGCGCGGCCCATTGAGAACACTTCCTTTTTCCATTTTTCCAATTGGATTTTTATTTCCAAATTTCTTTTTATTCATTTTAATATCCAAAAATGCTCCAAAATTTTCCAAAAGCCCAAAAATGCCCAAAATACATATTCCGAACCCTTTCGAGCCACTGATTCCAAAAATGACCTCTGTTCCTCAATCCAAGACTCCGAAAATTCCAAAAATGCCCAAATTGCCCTTCCTTTCTCTCTCTCGGCCCGGTTCCGGTTTCCGTTTTCATTTCAGTTTCTTTTCGTTTTTCGTTTCTTTATTATCGTTCGATCTTTTCGCGTTAGATCCGGACGTTGGACAATTCCAGAAGCTATCACAGTTCCCGGAGCAGGAGCCGGACACGACGAAGAGCCGATTTCGACCACGTCAACGACAATTCGTCCGATCCGATCGCCAGCAAGGCAAGCCGTACACCATTGATCATGTTGAACCTATTCATGCCTTACCATAGTTAATTACTATTTTCTACCGCATTACTTTACTATATGTTAAAATATTGCAAATCTGTTTAGTTTAGAATGACATGATACTTAGTTAATGCCGAATTGCTCATGGAACTTTCTTGAAAATTATTGAACCTAATTATATCCTTGTAACCTCAGGTTAATTAATATTCCGGTATTAATTATTATTATCCTGTTAGTTTAGTCAAATGCTTTTGAGAATGGAAATAAAAGGTTGCCGAACCTTTGGTTCGGTTCTGTTTGGAAAAGTGCTACGGTTTGGGGGACAGAATTGGATAAATCCCGGAGTGGATGAGTTCCAATTCCCGGCTGATGATTAATGCTTTGGTTTGTCTGGTGGCCGATACCGAGGGTATCGGAATGGGGTTGTGGATCGAAAAAGGCTTGGTCTCTGGCAATGTAAGGTTAATAATCCTCTTGAGCAAAGTAAATAACTTAAGAACTTGTTCAACCACAGGTTGGGCCGGTCAACTTCGTTGGCTTGACTCAACATAGCTCGGTACATTGTACTTTCCCTCGTAATACCTATAGGAGCAGGGTTACCTTCCCAGGTGTGGGAGATGGTCCAAGGTTATGGGGTGAAACGGAAGTGTGCACGAGGAAAATGTGGCATTCCGGGTTCACAACGGTAGGTGTCCACAGTAAGCGGGATCAAGAACTCCACACTGGCCAGTGGAGGCCCCGGGTTAATGTGGACCAAAACTCTACCGGATAGGGACTAAAGAGGGAAATGTCCAACGAAAAGCTATGATAACCTCGATCCGGCCGCACGCATTTAAGTTGCGTGTTAAACTCGAGTTGGCATTAACGATCGTGGAATCTTGTGGGTAAAGCTGAACACCTCTGCAGAGTGAATAAATGGTATTCGAATACGCCGTGCTTCCGGTAATGAAGCTAAGTTTAATTGGGGTGAATCCCGTAACCTAGCTCAAGTAGATCTTGGTGCATGTTTGAGAATGTGGTTTAATGGTGATGACTTTGTGAATGGAACCCCCCTGGATTACTATTATTATGGATTGTGTTTTAAATGTAAAATGATGTTACAAATAAAACTGCATCCACAAATACTTTAACCTTGTACCAATATTGTGCTACACCCTTGCATGTAATATTCAGTGTTTTCCGTACGACTTGTTGAGTACTCCCGTACTCACCCTTGCAACCCCCGACCCCCCCTTTCAGAGTTTGAAGAAGCTGAAAGCGTTCCAGGAGTGCGTAGACGGCAAATTTGGTTTTGAGGTCTTAGTCTTTTGCTCAGGCCTGCCTGTGAGGTGTTTTGCTTGTAAGTTATTCGGGCCCTGCTGCACCCTCTTCTGTAAAAACCCTGGCCGTTAGGCCTTATATTCAATAAAAATGTTGGAATTTGACTTTTTGCCTGGAATAATATGCTTGGTTCCTGGCAGCTAATCATCCTAGGTAGCTGTCGAGGCGTACGGATCTGCCCCTAAAAAGGCGGGCCGTCACACGGCTGATTTGCGGCAGCTGTGCGTATATGTGTGTGGGTGAGAGACAAGGGGAAGGATGCGCGTCGAGTACGCTGCTTTAGGGTTGCCGGGAGCCAGGCGGAGAATTCTTGAGATTGGATGGTCGTTTGCTGATCCGTTGGAAACACGCCCCACGATACAGCGTCCTCTGGACTTTTCCTTCGCAGAAACGAGAAGTTATTCCGTGGTACAACAACGCGGACATTCCATCATCCATCTCAAACACAAAACATCACCGTTTCACGTATAAGAGCATCTCCAGCAAGGGCCCCTAAAACAGGGTCCTTATTTTGGATTTATGGACTCCCTTTATTTTGTGGGGCCCTGTTTTCAGAGCACAGGTCCAGCAACATCCCCTAAATCTCAGCCCCTATTTTACTTTTTCTCTTATTTTAACATATCCGTTATGTATAATCTTTATTTGACACCACTAAAATTCAATCAAAAATATTTGTAATACATAAAACATAAGCATATTAACATTTACAATTTAAAAACATGATATTTCAAATTTAAATTTAAAATTTTCAAAACATGATAAAATTTTCGAAGCCTCTTATGTATTTTCCTATCTTCAATAATAGAGGTTGTACTTGTGTCCCTGTGAATTGGGGCTGAGAAGACAAATTTAAGGGCCTCATAATTTTAGGGACTGGAGTTGGGGCCTCCTGGGAATTGGGGCTGAGGAGGCAAATTTAGGGGCCTCCTAATTTTAGGGGCTTGAGTTGGAACCCTGCTGGATCTGTTTTTTTTACTACACCCCCTATTTTAAAGTTTAGGGGTTGGTTTAGGGGCTCTGCTGGAGATGCTCTAATACAAGCCACATATAGTTTTACTTTTACGGTGCAGTCCACCATATGTAGATACGTCACAACTCACAACTTACACGGTACGGTAGATGCTGCCAGTACGTACGTACGTACAGTACGCGAGCTTAGTAATTAATTACGTACGCATAGATTTGTTCTTACACGCGCCTGCATCACGTACGCCCGAGATTTGAGATATATAGACACCACATTCACATGGTCGGGTAAGCGATGTCAAGCGTGATGCCGCACATCCCCGGGCCGCCGACGTCGCGGCGCATCCGCAGGTAGCCACGCTCGCCCCACTGCTGGCCCCACGAGTTCTTGATGATCCAGTACTTGGTCCCCGTCGCGGCGTCGGCGCCGTACCCGACGACGGTGACAGCGTGGCCCAGCCGCGTCCCGCACGGCCCCGAGTACACGCCGCCCCTGTAGAACTGCATGCCGCTGCCGACCTCGATGGCGACGGCCACGGGCTGCTGCGCTACGGCGCTCTGCAGCCCGGCCTCGCTGTAGGGCCGCACCCTGGCGTAGCCAGAGATCTTTGCAGCGTGGTGGGAGGCCTTGGCGCGGTTGCAGTAGCCCTGCCGCGCCGTGTACGGGTAGTCCGCCTCGGTGGTCATGCCGCCGTTTTCGACCACCCACTTGTAGGCCCTGCCGTAGGAGCCCAGGTTGCAGCCGCCGTCGTACTGGTCACAGTCCACGAGCTGCTGCTCCGAGAGGGAGAGGAGGTTCCCTGTCTTGATCTTGTGCAGGCTCTCGATCGTCGCCACCGTCACAAACGCCCAGCAGCTGGCTGTAGCATGCGGTGCAAGTGTGCAACCATGTCCCTTGACAAATTAATACCAAATTATATCTAAAGGAGAAACCAGGATGTTGCAATGGAGCGCAAGATAAAAATGTTTATATACCACATGATGAGCTTTGGGACTTCGGCGGCACCACGGCGCCTCTGGCCCTCCAGTCCACGCTCGGCGGAGCGTCCACGGCGACGTCGTCCCCGCAGCACGACAGGTTGGCGTTGCCACTGCTGTCGATGCGCCCGGCGGTCGTCGTGATGACCGCGTCAGCGCGATCCTCGACGTCGTACGCCGGCATGGTGTACACGGCCAGGAACTCCTCCTGGGTGAGGTCGGCGAACTGGTTCTCGCCGAGCTGGTACGTGAGGCCGCCCTGCCGGTTCGTGGCGTCGATGTGCTCCACGTTCCGGCGGTACACCTCGAACCGCCGCAGCTTCTCCTCGGCGCTCGGGTACGACCGGTTGTGCGCTGTCTGCCACCGGAGGAACCTGTCCATCATCAGCATGTCGCCGACGTCCACTCGGCCGCCCGACGCCGCCGGGAAGGCGGCGAGTAGACCGCACGTGAACAGTCCTAGTAGTGCGAGCGCCGACGAGGCGCCGGTGGAGAAAGCCATGTGTATACGTACGTACGTATGTCGTTCTGCTTCTGCTTAAAACATGCATGTGTAATTGTGTTTATATAGTACTCCTACCTGTGAAGTGTGAGCGTGCGAGTATTCGTGGATCGTGGGAACGGGGCAGATTTGATCATTTGCTCTCTTTTTTTATGGTGTAATTGATCATTTGTCTTATATGTCTTACTGATACGTGGCTCTAAGATCTACATGTCAGTGAGATATTATGAAACAAATAATCAATGGCATATTTAAGTGAGGGTAAATTATTAATTGATGTGGGAACCAGCAGGAGGGATCGGAATCGCGGAGATACGCTGATGGATGCAATTGGCCGGCGAGAAATGCATGCAGAAGCTGCCTGCTGGGCGCGTACATGGTTGAGGAATGGTAACGACCTATATTTTCTCTTACTATATTGTTGCAGCCGCTATACATGCCCTTGGTACAGGAAGGAGTTGGGTAGGTTGCGTTGCCGTGCACGCTCATGACTAATGGGTCTGCCTATATTTAGCGGCTGTCCACTAGTTTCGTAAATGGAGAACGCCGCTACCTCATCGCGGGCCAAATTCTGTCGATGAGTACGCCACCCCGGGTCCGTTTGCCCAACGCATCTGACGCCGCTCATCGGATCACGTACAGTCTGTGCCTCGCCACTCATTGCCGGTGCCGCCGTAAGTACGAAATTCTAGGTTCTAACCGAAGGTTTCGAAAATCCTCAAATAAAAGATTTCAACCTTTAACGAGAGATTTCAAACTTTTCAACTCCAGATTCAAAACTTTCTTTGATAGGATATGTGGCCCGATCTTTCGATGAGAGATGAGGTAACTCTCGATCTGATTCGGAGTTCGACGTTAGCGGTCCGACTATAACCGTCTACGACGCTTGCGCCTTAGTAACCGGTACACTAATCTCCTGTTTTGTTGATCTTGCCGTAGCACGAACAACGATCCTGCACGCAATCGAGAACGAGCAAGAACAAGATAACAAGCAATCTGCAATTGCGAATATGAATATTTAAATTTAGGCAAACCAATATGAGATTTGGAGTCTTGTTTACACGTGCGCAGACGGTCTAATCGACACATGCTTGTGCGGACAGTAGCAAAGAAGCTAAACTGATTCCAAAACAAAATTCAAGTTATTTTAGGGGACTCCCTAGCTATATATAGGAGAAATAGGAGGCCAAAACCATGCTAGGGTCGGCCAAAACCCAACCATGGCCGAGTAGGACTCCTATTCCTAGTTTGACTCGGATTTGAAAAGATGATCGAACTTGTTTTGCATATTACCGTCGATTCGGAAGGAATTTGGAGGTGGGGTCAGATCCGTTGGAAAGAGGACGACGAAACCTTTCAAACTAGTACTTATAGACACCAAACACCCTTGTGGATCAAAAGTTATGATCGTTTTAAGTTGGTGCTGTCCTGAAGGCCGAATCCGAGTAGATCTTGTGCACCGAAAGAATTGGCTTCATGCTTGACGCTTGGAGGTCCTTCTCCTTGGTTCCTAAGGATAATAAAAACATCACAAGGATTAAATAGCATTCCATCCATTAAAATATTTGTGTGCAACCCGAGGAACGCATTCAACTGGCAATTGAATTGACGTGCACGAGCTCGAGTAATTGGTCCTTGTATGACATCATTGGTTTCACTTGGATGTGTAAACGTGGCCGTATCCATGGCAGTGATGTCCTCATCATCCTCCCCTTCTTGCATTTGAGTCATCCTCGACTCAAGCTCATCATCTTCTCTCAAGTATGTCTTTAAATCTAGCCAAGGTGGGGGTCGATAAAATCATGCAGATGGAGCCATCGTAGTAGATGCATACGAAGTAGAGGATGTCGTGAAGTGTCGTCAACTTAATGGTCCTGGCCAAGGTGGGGGTCGATGAAGCCATGCAGTTGATATAATTGCAGCAACACTTGGTAATGACCATATGTATGCATTGTTAGTTCTGTTCAGGATGAGCATGGTCTCATCATTCTCCCTTTTTTGAAGTGTAGTCGTCCTCGACTCCATCATATTGTGCTGCAAAATGTTAGTAACGATAGGAAACAAAGCAATATGCACATTTGCAATCAAATTGTGACACTACGGAATGTCGAGACATTATAAAATATGAAATTAGATAATAAAACTTTACGATTTGAGGTTTAATCGCGTTTCCGGGCCGATTTCGGGAGTTTGAACCTTTCCGGGGCGATTTGGGCCTTAGGGGAGACCCCACTTGGGCCAAAGGGGGGGTTTACCGGCCCATGAGGGGGAGGAGGGCAGCATGAAACCTGCCATGCGCCCCCCCCATCCCTCATGTGCGCCGCCACCTCCAACCTAGCCGCCCCTCCCTCTCTCCCCTCCTCCCTCACACGCCTCCCCCTCTAGCTGCCCTCCCCCATGCGCCACCTCTCCTCCCCTCTCCTCTCCACCCCCTTGCCGTCCTACGAGAGCTCCTCACCTCGCCACCCCGCTGTTCTCTCCATCGGGAAGCTCCGCGACGAGGAGATCCGGCGGTTCCGGCACAAGGAAGGAGATCAGGGGAAACGGGAGGAGAAGATTCGACGTTCATTGTTCGTCGGGCGAAGGTATGGTTGTGGTTAATCCTTGGGGATGGACTAGGTGCTGTGCTGAGGGTGTTTTGGTGCTTTTAGATCGAAAGGTGGGTGCTGCGATTGGATAGATTGGATGAAAACTAGAGATTTCATAGTGTTTTGCATCGGGCAGATTGGGCACACGACCTAGGGTTTGAGTTTTCGCAATTTTAGATTCGGAATTTCAATACCGTTAGTTGGACACCAAGAATGCATAATTCCAATCAGCCGTTTGAAAGTTATGGCTGTTTTACTGAACTTGTTCAAAACTGTGACGAGATTGGGACAGATTACGTTTATCTGTAGATTAAACAATTTTAGAGGCCGAATCATCTTTTCCCAATACTTAGAAAAAGCTAGGAAATTTCCTAAGATTCTAGAAAATGTAGTCGTTTACTTAATTTGGAGAACTAGAACTCAAGTTATGCTAGTTTGAAGCCTGTTGTCCCGGCGGGACAGATTCTCTGTTTTTCGGCTTTAGGAGTAGTTTGCGAAGTCGGGGTAGATGAGCGATTGTGTACTGTTTTGTGGGCACGTTTTGAGTATGTGGCATCTATGTGCAGGTGGTGTGACCCCGAGAGTGCCCTCATCCTCTCGCCAATCCGTCGCCCGCGGTTAAGGCAAGTGTATTGGAATGGCTAGCGTGTTGTATGTTGCTAGTCTTGATTAGATGCAAATTGAGTACATGATATGATATCTTGCCATGATTAGTGTTTGCCCATGATATGATGAAAATGCCTTATTATGATGCTATGCAATGATTAGTTGTTTATATTTATGGTATAATTGCATACATGGCATGAGAACTGGCCAGGTCGGTGAGAAAGTCATAACTAGTCCGGTAAGGTCGGTGAGAAAGTTATGACTAATCCAGAGCGCCATTGAGTAAGGCCTACCTCGTGATTCCATCCACCGTTGTGAATGGAAGCGAAGAGTAGGCACCCTCCATCTACGGGATGGAAGGGGAAAGAGGGTGCACGCCGACGGGTGTGCACTTGGCAATACCGATATGTGCTTCAAGGAGACATGTGCATTGCATTGCATTGAATTATATGATGATGTTATATGAAGATGTTATATGATGATGTCAATGAGATGCATACAATGTGAATATGAGATGTTTACGATGTTGAATATGAAAATTAGTGATGAAGGTATTGGAATGTGTTTTCTTGTTCCATTGCAATATACTTGCTGAGTGATGAACTCACGCTTGTGTTTTATGTTATTTTTAGGTACAATGAAACCGGCATGCGGGAGAGGGCATTAGCTACACTTCTACACGTAGCTCCACACTTATAGACAATTTAATCGTTTGGAGTCATGATAATAAGAATAGTGCCATGAAACTTGGTGTATGGCTTGGTTTTGAGTTTAAGTGCATTGTTTGCGTCGTTATAAGTTGTGGAATGGTTGAATTCATTATCTTAGACATGAGTGATGCTATTTCAATTGTTATTGCTGTTTTAGATGTCTCATATCATGCTATAGCTTGTCTTGTTATTGTTATTGCTTCAAATAATGACCAAACAAAGGAGATGCTGCCGAAATTTTCGGTTTTAGCATTTTCATCCTTGCTGTAATTTACGTTTATTTATGGTTTTTAGATGTTGCTTCTATCATGTTTGGTAACATTCAGGGCATACTAGATGCCGGTGTGTTACACAAATTAATGGATCGAGACTTTCTATCAACCTTATACTCCCTTTCTTGAAATCTATCATGTGACTTGTAAGTTGAACCAAATGTACTTGATATGACATGATTAGTGATATGGCAAGTATCAAATTGATGATATTGTTGCATAGCAAATGAATGTTTAAAATCTGAAGAAATGTAAACTCGATGCGCTTTATACTCACCTTTCTCACTATTTTTGCCAATAACATAAAAAATATTTCGCGTTAACCATGACAAATCAGAATGTACAAAAAATCTCTCATCTAAATAATTCCGATCAAATGGAATATCAAATTCAATATAACCTAATGTATCTAAAGAAGACATCAATTTCAACTCATCATTTTCGCTTGCGATGTGAATGACATGTTTATTTTCAGTATAAGTGTCTAGTGTGTTAACAAAAGTGACATGTCCATTCACCAGTTGTGGCATGGATATAAGTGAAGTATTATCACACAACTCTTCTTTATCACAATAATTATCAAGCACATCATCCCTGTGGGGACCCGTCCCCAGGGTTCCATTGATTTACTGGGTGGCATCACACAGCCCAAGTAAATCAAGGGAATCACTACACCATGACACAATTTCATCAACAGACTATCTGTCGGCAAAACCCACGTAATACAACGCACTATCTGTCGGCAAAAGTTTTCCCGACAGAAAATTACAGTCGGAGGAAGTCCTGTCGGGAAAAACATTTACCGACAGAAATTTTTTTGCCGACAGATGTGCTGACCGTATTATATGCTATTTGTCGACAGATAGTTTTTCCCGACAGATATATAAATGCTGACAGATCATCTGAAAGAAGAAATGACAAATGCCGACAGATAGTCTGAAACAATAAATGACAAATGCCGACAGATATATTGAAACAAGAAATGAAAAATGCCGACAGACAGTCTGAAACCTGAAATGATAAATGGCGACAGATAGTCTGAAACCTAACATTATAAATGCCGACAGATAGTCTGAAACCACATTCTATTACCTGAAACCATTCAACTGACAGGGATATCAATGACTATAGTCTGAAACCATACATGTCTCATAAAAAATGATAGTACATCACACAGTAGAAAATGATTCAATGAATACATCCATTCAACACAGTTTAAGTTCATTCAACTAGAATATACAATTTTGTCTATCGCAATTCGCATTCATTGATCCAATTTTGTCGACGATTGGAGAACGGGCTCCCGCCGAGCTTACTTGTTGAATGGGGGATCAACAGAGCCCCGTCGTACGGTCCGAGGGAGTCGTCCGAGCAATGCCAGGTCGGGAGAATTGGGACGCGGTGTTTATCCTGGTTCGGGCCTCTCACTGCCGAGATAATAGCCCAACTCCAGTGTATTGTGTTCTATCTCGGGGTCTCCCTGTTACAGATCTTCAGGGGGGTTTAAATACTACAACTAGAGATACAAAGAAGGCAACTACCCCCTGGAATTACGCCACGTATTCATATCCGCGATCTGCCGCCCTTGATCCGTGCGCTATTTGAATTTCGGGTAAGATTTCCCTTGATCTTCGGCTGATTGGTTGCCACCTTCCTTCCTCATAGCACTCGCTGGGTCCACCGACCAAATATCTGAGTAGGTCGTGGTCTCCACGAGCATGCTTGCTTGTGGGGGGGGGTTCGGAATGGCCGTGAGTAAAGGCGTGGACGTGTATGCTCGGAGGGAAAAAAGGGGGGATGCTCGTTTGATGCTCCCGAGCATCTTCTTTCAGCATTGCCTGGTTGGTGGGCTTGGCATTTCCCGGGGGTACCGTGGTCTTTTGCCAGATAGCCAATCCCCGACAGCTAGCCCCCGAGGTTCAAGTGGGGAACCATCGGGCTTCCCCTTGAGCCTAAGAAGACTTGAAGGGGGGATTGAATTTCTTTTGGTCGTGGCCTACGACCATTTTACGTCGGGAAGCGACCTTTTTATCCGCCGTGTGCTTGCTCCGTGTGGGCGCATCGTTTGGTTGTTCTGCGGTTCCTTCTCTGAGAAGCCTCCCTGTAACGGTACGGCAGTTTCTTGGAAAGTGTGCTTTTACCGGGCAGGTGTCGCTATGTGATAGGCGGCGGTTTTTAACTTGTCTCTTCGCTGCCTTTTTAACTCTGTCCACTGGGAGAGGTCGGAGTTACACTGTGTTTCTTTGCTCGCCTTTGGCCAAAAATCTTCTAGGAGCCCTAGCGCCCTAGAACCCTTCTCGCTCTCCTTCCTCCTTTGGCCATGGCGCGTTTCAAAGCTAGCCAGATGACCTGTAGGAGGCTCCAGGTGCTCACGAACGAGGGGTACGTCGACCCAAGCTCGGGTCGAGTGCCTGGGAGCGACGCGGTGCTGGCACCGCGGGAGGCGAAGATCGTCTCCTGCGAGCTGTATGCCGTCAACGGGCTCCACCTGCCCGAGAGCGACTTCCTCGCCTCCGTGCTCGCCTTTTGCGGGTGCAAAATCTCTCATCTCCACCCCAACTCCATTCTCGCCCTCGCGGTCTTCTCCCACCTCTGTGAGGCGTTCGTGGATGTGATACTCACCGCCAGCCTTTTCTTCCACTTCTACTCTCCCTTCCGCACCGGCCGGGATGGTCCCGCCGGCTGCGTTTACCTTCGTCTTCGGCCCAACCGACCATACGAGTACCCCCTCGTTTCCTTGAAGGACTCGGTGTCGGGTTGGGCCGACCTTTGGTTCTACCAGAAAAAGCGAGGGGTCCCGCTTGATCTATACCGGGAGCTCGCTCGTCGCCGAAGTCGGCGCGCCTGCAGGTACCGAGGAGGAGCGGGTGCTCAGGACGATCAGCGAGCTCGCCCAAATAGGGCTCACTGGTCGGGACATTGCCCGGGATTTTTCCTTCAACCGGTTGTCCCCCCTGTGACGCCGTGAGCATCCTTTCTTCGAGGTGACTGGGTGGAACGACATCACCCGCGAGGACAATGCAGGTACGCGTTGGTCGCTTCTTCGGGTATTGTTGTTTTCTGGCGCTTGGTCTTATTCTTTCTCCAAAATTTCTGGTTGTGTTGTAGCCCATAGGACGGACTGGGTTGACGAAAGGGTCGCCGAGATGTTCGGCGCCCCGAAGGAGGAGTTGACGCCCAATCGCCAGATCCCCAAGAACGTTTTGGACCGCAGCGACATGGTAGGTACTTCTGTTTGCTCCTGCCCGAAGGCATGTTTCCCGAACTCATCTCTCCCTGTTTCTGTTTGCAGGAGAAGGTCGCTGCCGCAAGCTGATACCCCGGCCAGGGGTTCCCGCAAGAGGTCGGCGGGTCGGACCCGCCAAGCGTCTGCCTCGCCTCGCGCCAAGCGGTCGGGCGCCGAAGCCGACCAGGACTCCTCCCACGCAATACCTCGAGTATGCTGACCGCCGGGAGGTAAGCGAGCTTCGAATCTGGTTTGATGACTTCAAACGGAAGAGGCCGGAGCTGATGGGCCGACTGGAACAGCTCGCCGAGCAGGCGAAGAAGGCCGAGGAGGAGACCAGGTCCCCCCGAGCAAGGAGCAACTGGAGTGGAAAATCAAGGCTCTCCAGGACCAGCTCGCTCAGGTGGTCGAGGCCCCTAAGGAGGAGGAGGAGGAAGACGCCTATGCTCTGGTCAGGAGGAGCAGGAGGTCGAGTTCCCGATCAACCTCGGCATTGAAAGGGGTCGACATGGACAATGTCGACCCGGCGATGGCGCGAGCTAGCGACGCCGAGGAAGATCGCGTCGTGGCCGTTGCTGAGGCCTATGAGGCCGCCGCGGGCAGGACGCCCGTGGCCCAAAGTGAGGAAACCGAGGAGGATGGCACCGCTCACCGGGCGGAAGGTAAGTCTTATTTGGTTCCTTTGTTGGATTCCTTTTGTTCTTGTTTTGCGATCTTTTCCCGGGCTAACCCCACTCCGCTTGGCGTGGGCGTGATAGCTCGGATGTTGTCCTTGGACTTCCGTCAGATGGCTGAGGAGATTATCGACTCTGCAGTTGATGCCGAGATCGACCGCGTTTTCGACCAAGTAATGGCCGAGGCGGAGGAGGAGTCGGTGCCGGCTGTGCCCTCAGCGGAGTCCGAGCTTCCCCCGGCGGACGTGGAACCGACTCCGGCCGCGGAGGAGCAAGAGCCGCAAGGGGCCGAGGACCAAGAAGCCTTGGCCTTGGTCCCTTGTGAAGGGGCAAGCGCAAGCGAGGCCCAGACGATGGGCTCCGAGGGCCAGGGGTCGTTGGCTCTCGACCTACAGCCCTCAGCCGCGAGTCAAGGAGAGGAGTTGGTCGCCGTCGGTCAGCTGCCTCCAGCCGCGGACCAAGGGGGAGAAGTGGTCGTGATCGACCAGCTGCCCCTGGCCAGGGACCGAGGAGAAGAGGTGGTTGTCGATGACCAGTTGCCTCCAGCCGCGGACCAAGGACAGGAGGTGGTCGTCCTCGACCAATTGTCTCCGGTAGCGGAGTACCAATCGCCTCCGGCCGCGGAGGTGCAAGGGGCGGAAGTGGTCGTCCTCGACCAATTGCCCCTGCCGCGGAGAAAGGGGCGGGTGCGCTCGCAGTTGGTGTCCAGCCCCTGAGCGCAGCGGCCGAACAGGAGGAAGGCGGCCATGAGCCGCCTGTCGTTGAGGAAGACCAACCTCAGGGCGACCTGGGGTTGGTCGAAAGAGGAGACGCCGTTGCCCTCCTGGGAGCACCGTGTGCCCAGGAGGGGCAAGATCTTGACGCGTCAGCTCGGGATCAGGATGATCCTGCGTGGGTCAATCCATTTTTCCGAGCTGGCGCTACTGACCACCAGCGGCTTCAGGACAAGCTGGTCAGCCGGGCTCTTCTGGTAAGTCCTTTGCTTCTATCTTTTTCCATAAGGCGAGCAATCTTCTGTGGGTCTTATTGACTCTTCTTCCCTTTTGCCCGAAGTTCGCTGCGAAGGCCATGGAGGACATTGACACCTCCGCAGTTCCAGCAGAGGAGTACTGGGCGTACCACCGCGAGCAAGACGCCAAGATCGCTGATCTCGAGCGTCGGGTCTCCGAGGTGCGCGAGGCCGACCTGAAGGAGCTAGAGTCGGCGAAGAGCCTCATCGTCGGGCTTCGGGACCAGCTCTTCGAGAGCAAGACGGCGAAGAGCACTTCGGAACGGAAGTGTGCCGAGCTTGAGGAGGAGCTGGTGAAGCTGCGGCAGGAGGTCCCCAACCTGCGCCGCGATCTTCAGCGAGCTCGGGAGCGCGAGGAGACCCAGCTCAAGGAGGTGCAACGCCTTCGCGACAGCGCGGCTAAAGGTCGCGCGGCTCGGCAGAAGGTGTTGGACCTGGAGGCAGAGGCCGACTCCCTTAAGGAGGAGCTTGCTGCCCTCCACGCCGAGCGTAGGACTTAGCTTTTCTTCTTTTTTTCTTTTAGCTCGTGCAAATCCTGTAAAAAAAACAACCTTTTTGGTTTAATGAGCAACATTACATAAGTTTGGGACCTTGCCTGTTTTTCCCGACTCCTCTTTCAATGTGTGCTTGCACGAACCCTGTCCTGTAGAAAAAAGACCAAGTCCCTGCATAGGAGCATATAACATGAATACGAGCAAAGAATCCTCGGAAAAAAGGACGGAATGTTCCTATCATACGGAGCCCCCGCCATGGACAAAGGTCGTGCCCCTACTATTGTGAGCACGAGTTTGTTCATGGGAAAGCTGAGGTAGACTTTGATCGTAACGCTTTTTGATCGATTAAACAGGTCGATTGAGTCGAGAGAGAGATGAGGGCGAGGATTGTTACGCACGCAGAGCAGATGGGCTTAAGCCAACAATACGTAGAGTCGCCATACCCGAGTGGTCACTGCACCGGGCTTAAATGGATGCTCGCGACCGACCACACATACAGCGAAGAGCTACTGTGGAAAGTGATCGGATGGGCGAGCATCCGACCGAAGGCCAAGGGGAATGGTGCGTACATATTCGTTGGATAAGCTCGCTATGTGCCGGTGAGATCTACGATGCTCGTTTGAAAAAGCGAGGACAAAATCCGAAGACAAGGAAATATCTTATAGGAAGGAACGCAAAGGGTGCGAGATAGGGATACGCGTCTAAACATAGAATTTACGTAGTTGGTCAATGTTCCAGGTGCTGGCGAGCTCCCGACCGTCCTCCATCGCGAGGCGAATAGCCCTGGCGTCTTTGTGGACACGACCGTGTAGGGTCCCTCCCATCTTGGGGTCAGCTTATTGGCTTTCGACAGGTCTTGAAGTCTTCGTAAGACCATGTCACCGACTTGCAGGGACCTTGGTCGGACTGACTTGGTTACGTGCCTACGAAGAGCTTGTAGGTAAACCGCAGACCGGAGCAGCGCCCGTTCGCGTGTTGCTTCGACGAGGTCTAGGTTGATGAGGCGTTCGACCTCCTGATCGATGGAATCGATCAGTTGCACCCTTGGGGAACCCAGCACAATCTCGGTAGGCAAAATGGCTTCCGCACCATAGACGAGTTGGAAGGGCGTTTTGCCTGTGGCTCGACTCGTCGTGGTGCGGACGGACCAAAGAACGGCGGGAAGCTCATCCACCCACTGCTGCCTGTGCTGGTTGAGGCTCTTGAAGACCCTCTTTTTTATGCCTTGAACTAACTGCCCATTTGCTCGTTCGGCCGCTCCGTTGCTCTGTGGATGTGCCACAGAGGCGAAACAGACCTTGATCCCGACCTCCTCGCAGTAACTTTGGAATAGTTCACTGGTGAACTGGGTCCCATTGTTTGTGATGAGACGGTTGGGTATCCCGAACCGAGTTATCACATTGCTGCAGAGGAACCTCTTGGCCGCCTGGGCCGAGATGGTTGAGACGGGCTCGGCCTCTATCCACTTAGTGAAAGTGTCGATGGCCACGAGCAAATACTTGCAGCCTTTCTGACCTCGGGGAAAAGGTCCAAGGACATCGAGCCCCCAGGTCGAGAATGGCCACGAAAGCGGTATGGTTTGCAGAGCATACGCTGGTTGACGGGCTTTGCGAGCATGAAACTGGCTTGCTCGACAGGTCGTTACGATCGACCGTGCGTCCGTCAAGGCCGTAGGCCAGTAGTAACCCAATCGGAAGGCCTTGCTCACAAGCGTCCTGAACGACGAGTGAGCTCCGCACATTCCTTCATGGATGTCATGAAGAAGGTATTGGCCTTCCTCCTGAGAGACGCATTTGGAAAGGATTCCTAATGCGCCTTTTCGGTATAGGTCACCTTCGATCAGTTTGTACTGAGAAGATCGCGTTGTTAGCCGGGAACGCTCGGCTTCTTCCTCAGGCAACGTCCCATGCGCAAGGTATTGGATGAATGGCGTCATCCAACTTGCACTTTGCTCGAGGAAGGAGACCCTACCGTCGGCCTCTGGTGCCTCCTCTTCAGAGGGAATGGAGGGCTTATATAGGTGCTCGACAAGCACCCCCGCCGGAGCGGTAGTTTGAGAGGAATCGACCTTAGACATTTGGTCGGCCAGGGAATTGTCCTTCCTGGGGATGTAGATTACTTCGAAATTCTTGAAGTATTTCTCCATCTTCCTTACTTCGGCAAGGTACAACGCCATTGAGGTATCGGAACACTGATACTCCTTGTTGACCTGGTTCACGACCAACTGTGAATCGCCCATCACGGTAAGCCGTTGGACTCCTAATGATTTACATGCTCGAAGTCCGGCCAAGAGGCCTTCGTATTCTGCTGCGTTGTTGGTCGCGGCAAAATGTAGTTGGATGGCGTACTGGAGTTGTTCTCCATCCGGGGAGACCAAGACGACGCCACTTCCAGCGCCATATACTCGGGATCCATCGAAATACAAGGTCCAGGAGTTTTCCCTTGAACCGGTGGTTTCGCTGGCTAGTGGTGCTAGAGCCGACCATTCTGCCACGAAGTCAGCCAGGACTTGTGATTTGATCGCCGTGCAGGCCGAAAACATTATCTCGAATTCAGCGAGCTCCATGGCCCACTTGGCTATGCGACCACTGGCGTCCTGGTTTTTCAGGATTTCCCTGAGCAGGAAGCTGGTCGGTACAACGATCTTGTGCGCTTGAAAGTAGTGGCGCAACTTCCTGGAGGCCATCAGCAACGAGTACAATAGTTTCTGGACCTCGGGGTAACGCTCCTTCGGTCCATGAAGTACTTCGCTGACATAATAAATAGGTCGTTGGAAACCATCTCTCTCCACTGCTAACACCGCGCTCACCGCCTGCGGGGTTGCCGCCAGGTATAGCAGCAATTCTTCCCCTGTTGCAGGTGTGATGAGGACGGGTGGCTTGGAAATGTACTGCTTCAGCTCTTTGAACGAGTGATCAGCTTCCTCTGTCCATGTAAAGCCATTGTGTTTGCGGAGGGCTTTAAAGAAAGGTAGTCCTCGTTCCCCTAGCCGGGAAATGAACCGGCTTAAAGAGGCCATTCTCCCGGTCAGAGCTTGCACTTCCTTCACGCATGTGGGCGACCTCATGTTCTCAATGGCTTCAATTTTCTCCGGGTTTGCCCCAACGCCTTGTGGTCCGACCATGTAGCCGAGCACCTTGCCAGCTTTCATGCCGAACATGCATTTTTCTAGATTTAACTTTATTTGATGCTTATTGAGGTTACAAAATGTTTCTTCCAAGTCAGCAACGTGACCCGAGGCGCTCTTGCTTTTCACTACTATGTCGTCGACATAGACCTCCAAATTTTGACCCACTTGATCCGCGAAGGTTTTCTGCATGAGGCGCTGAAAGGTTGCTCCCGCATTCCTTAGACCGAAAGACATGGTCGTATAGCAGAAGGTACCGAACGGGGTGATGAAGGAAGTCTTTTCTTCGTCTTCGCGCGATAGGCTGATCTGATGATAGCCTGAATAAGCATCTAGGAAGCTCATGGTTTGCGATCCCGCCGTCGCGTCGACCAATTGATCTATGCGAGGCAACGGGTAGTTGTCTTTCGGGCACGCCGCGTTTAGGTCCGTGTGATCGACGCACATGCGCCACTTGCCTCCTTTCTTTCTGACCAAGACTGGATTGCCTAGCCATTCGGAGTGTTCGACCTCCCTAATGAAGCCAGCTTTTAGGAGTTTGTCGAGTTCCTCCCGGATGATCGCCTGTTTTTCCGGGGAAAAGCGTCTAAGTTTCTGTTGTACTGGTTTTTTGTCAGGCTGAACTGCTAGCCTATGCTCAATCACCTCCCTAGGGACCCCGGGATGTCGGATGGTTCCCAGGCGAACGCATCCGAGCTTGCCCGGAGGAAGGTGATAAGATCGAGTTCCTATTTGGGATCTAAGGAAGATCACAAATGCACGACCTTGGCCGGTTCCGACTCGTTGAGCGGAACAGCCTTGGTCTCTCCCCCAGGTTGGAGGGCAAGTTTAGGTCGGGAGTGCTTTGGCTCCTGGTCGAGGCCGCGAGCGGGTAACTGACCGACCATATCCAACGCCTTTTCGTCGCAATTGAGTGCAGACTTGTGGTTTCCCTTTACGGTTATGACCCCGTTTGGTCCGAGAACCTTCAGGCATTGATACGCGTGATGCGAAGCGGCCATGAACTTAGCCAAAGCCGGCCTGCCGAGGATGGCGTTGTAGGCCGATTCGAAGTCTACCACCTCGAAGGTGATTAGCTCCGTTCTGAAGTTACTCGGGCCGCCAAAGGTCACGCGTAACGACCTGCCCTGCAGGTTTGATCGAGGTGCCCGGGACTATCCCGAAGAAGGGTACGGCTATACTTTTGATTTTGGAGCGAGGAATCTGCATCTCGTCCAAAACTTTAGCTGAAATCAGGTCCAAAGAGCTCCCGGAGTCTATGAGGACCCGACCAACGATAGTGTTGCTAATGGTGGGGCTCACGACCATCGGAAGCTTCTGTGGTTTGGTCATTCCAAGGGGACAGTCGTCCTTGGAGAAGATGAGGGACAACTCGGACCATTTGAGTTGCTGCACTGGAGGCTTGCCTTGGGTGACATGGTGTACTTCCCTCGCAGCGTCCTTTAAATCCCGGTGAGATTTGTAGGCGGAGGAGCCCCCGAAGATAACCGCGATATGGTTCTGTGGTTCTTGATATTCCATGTCATCTTCGTTTTCTTCGACGGGCTGCTTGCTTTTACCGTTTTCACCCTGTTCTGGAAGCGACGGCATGGGACCCCTACCGTTGTAAAACTGCTCCAGGCGGTAGGCCCACTTTCGGCAATTACGTAGGTCATGACCGTGTGCTTGGTGAAGCGGACAGTAGAGGTCACCCCGTTGATCTGCCTGGCCACCTCGGTCGCGGGGCCTGTGTGGTTGCCCTCTTCCCCGAGCGTTAAACCCCCGGCGCTGCGGCTGGGTTGCTCGGGGCTGTTGTTGTTCCACTGCGGCAACCATGGCCGGTGGGAGCTGTTTTTTCTTCTTCTTCTTGATCTTCTTATCCACGGAGTTTGAGCTCTTTTTACTGGCGGAGGTTTCTAGCCCGGGCTGAGGCGGTAACTTTCCTTCATCCAGCATTTTCTTCCACTGGACAGCCTCATCCGCGTTGGCATACCGGTCAGCCATTTGGAAGAACTCGTTTGCCGTTAGATCCGGATGGATCTCCAGATCCTGCGTGAAGCGCACGTCCCGCACCCCGAACTTGAAAGCCTGGACGACAGCCTCATCCGATATATTCGGGATCGAGTTTCGGACTTGGATGAATCTCTGGACGAACTGTCGCAGGGTTTCTCCATCCGTCTGTATCAAGCGCTCTAGGTCGCGCTCCTTTCCCGGGCGAATGTAACAGCTCTGGAAATTCGCTCGGAGCGCGGTGCTGAGCTGCCCCCAAGAACGTATGGACCCTTCCTTTTGGTTGAAGAGCCATGTACGAGTAGCTCCGTCCAAGACCGTCGGCAGATAATTCGCCATCACCCCTTCATCGCCTCCGGCTGCAAGGATGGCGGTGGTATATATCGAGAGAAATTCATCCGGGTTCTGGGTCCCGTTGAACCTCTCGATGTGGCTGGGCTTGAACCTGTTCGGCCATGCGACACTCCGGAGAGTGCTCGTGAAAGCCTGGTAGCCGAAGCTCGGAGTTTCGCGGCGAAACCCTCGGTCATAACGGCCTCCGCGTGTGTCTTCCGCCCAACGTCCCGTACGCAGGCCAAGTCGAGGGAAGACTTCGCGCGAAGGTCGTGCCGATGACCGCTCGGTCGTGGAGCGTTCAGAACGCTCGTAATCCGGATGATTGTAGGTGCGTCGTCCCGAGATCGCTCTGGAGCTGTTCTGGGGCCTCTCCCGGACCAGGTTAGCGGCCTTGGGCGATCTCCGAGCATGGCTCCGGGATTCACCTCTGTGCGAGCGCATAGGGGAGCGCCTGCGATGGTCCCGGGAGACACTCCGGGCATCCTGGTCGTGAGAGGGGTCCGAGACTTTCAGCTCGGCGGCAAGCCTCTCCAGATCTTCGGCCACGACCTTGCCCACGGCATCTAGGTCTACTTGTTCGAGGAAGCTGCGAAGGTCGCGCACGACCGCCGCCAAGGCCTCGCAGCTGCTCTCGCCTCGCGAGCAAAGCGGCGGCGAAGCCATGCGTTCCGGGACGCGATCGGGGGTTTGGTACTCGCGAGAGTTCCTTTCCCCGGACACCCGCCTCTCTTTCGCTTGGCGGCGTATGCTCGCAAGGGTCCTCCCTAAAGACGCTTCTAGGTGGAGTCTGGCCGCCTCATAGTGGTCGTGCTTAGCAGCGTCCGAAGATCGTACTTCAGGTTCGGCACGGCTCCCAGCCATGTTGACGTGACGAGAGTGGGATGAATGTGACGGAGACATCATCGTATCCCCTTGAGACGCAGTCTCTCGGTCGAACTCCAGGTCATCTGGTATGTCCAGGCCATCGTAGAGTCCGTCATAGTCATCCTCGCGGTCTCCGAGGGTAATGTCTGGGGAACGGAGGACCTGTCCTCGCATTCCAGGGTCCGGGGAAGAACTCCCGGACTCGGTGTGTCCGACAGGATCGGTCACATTGACCACGCCGTCGCCGGCGTAGTACATGTCGTCGTCTTCGACGTCGTCGAAAACACAGAGATTCCTAGTATCCCCTGAGTTCGGCATCCTCGAGGATCCTGATCCATACGGGAATCAAGCTATCGTCCCCACGGACGGCGCCAGCTGTCGACGATTGGAGAACGGGCTCCCGCCGAGCTTACTTGTTGAATGGGGGATCAACAGAGACCCGTCATACGGTCCGAGGGAGTCGTCCGAGCAATGCCAGGTCGGGATAAGAGGGACGCGGTGTTTATCCTGGTTCGGGCCTCTCACTGCCGAGATAATAGCCCTACTCCAGTTTATTGTGTTCTATCTCGGGGTCTCCCTGTTACAGATCTTCAAGGGGGTTTAAATACTACAACTAGAGATACAAAAAAGGCAGCTACCCCCTGGGATTACGCCACGTATTCATATCCGCGATCTGCCGCCCTTGATCCGCGCGCTATTTGAATTTCGAGTAAGATTTCCCTTGATCTTCGGCTGATTGGTTGCCACCTTCCTTCCTCATAGCACTCGCTGGGTCCACCGACCAAATATCTGAGTAGGTCGTGGTCTCCACGAGCATGCTTGCTCGTGGGGGGGGGTTCGGAATGGCCGTGAGTAAAGGCGTGGACGTGTATGCTCGGAGGGAAAAAAGGGGGATGCTCGTTTGATGCTCCCGAGCATCTTCTTTCAGCATTGCCTGGTTGGTGGGCTTGGCATTTCCCGGGGGTACCGTGGTCTTTTGCCAGATAGCCAATCCCCGACAAATTTATATACACATAACCCTTGTCCAAAAGCCGTAGAGATCCTACAGTTAACCATCAATCCTTTACAAAATACAACCGTGTTGGATCTTTAAAGCTAAGGTAAACTATCTTCCACCCATATCTGATTTTACGTATACAAAATGATCACTTAGCGTACATGCAACTAGTTGTTCTGAACAAAAGTATCTATATCTTTTCCTCATAATGTTAACACCAACTTCCTAGGTCGTTTCAATTTTGCCTGCAAAAAAGACATTTCCAAATTTAGTGCCTTGTCATTAGTACTCATGGTAGTATATGGATAAGTATCATAATATTACTTGGTTGCAAACAACTAAAAATAAAAGGTTTCCTGGTAAAAGAGTACTCCTACTATACCATTTGTTGTGCTTTCTTTCAAAAAAATCAGACACCATCCAGTCAAGAAATTAGAACAGAAATCTAAATCCAGTTTGCTATAATGCTTTATTATTAGATCTATCTGTGACCAGCTGCCTGGTATGTATAAATCAACATATAACTGCTACAGTAGAAATAAAATGCTTGTTACAAAGTCGGTATTATTATAACCATAGAATCAGCAGGATACAAACAAGGATTGGGAAATTAAGAATCAATCTCTGCCAACTATACAACTTGACAAACAAGAAAGAAATAACAGATATGATTCTATAATTTAGCAGTACTTATATATACGAACTACTACCGATTTCTGCCATTTTGTAGCCTTCTTAAAGAAGATTTTGTTACTATTACTACTTTTTGAACAAAATTTTGATGTGCTACTGACCATTAGGTATCCAGCTAGGTAACCCAAAGAATCTAAGCGTGTCTTACTCTTGTCTGAATGATTATATAATGAGCAATGCTTCTATGCTTTTCCTTTTAGTACAAGTTGCACAAATCTTGAAGCAAGCGAAGGGGTAAGTAATCACTATCTACCATTCATTCATGCTTTAATAGTTGTGCAACTTTTAAAAGAAAGAGCATAGAAGTACCTCTCATATATAATATGCGCTGCAATGCTTCTCGATCAAGTCGCTTTTCATGCATGCAATCAGTTTGCTCTGTCACCATCGCTCGCTGCCAATCATGCAGACAAAAAGCCCATACATGTCTTTCAGAAAGACACTCTGATCATAACTGTAATGCAGTCAGTATGCTTGTTTGCCTGGTATGGTTACAATATCGGCAGGCCGTATGGTTTAAATAATCAACATTTTAAGTGCATGGAAACTTGAAGCATCCATGAATTAATCAATAATAACAAGGCCAGCTTGCTCAGGAAGGTAAATAACCTGCGTATGTATCCTGAATTGACAAGAGAATATGACAAACAAAGTACAATGCCATTGTAACTGACATCAGTAACATGACTACTTTTTATCAGTAATAATTTATGAACGTAAAAAGGACGCGCATTTACCACACTCACAAACTGAGGAATTAAGGTTACTTGACAAAAACTGAAACAAAGGTAATTTCAACTGCTGAAAATGACAGATGAGAAATTACTGAAGAGGTAAAAAAATTGATAGTGCTGATGGCAAGCTTAGATGCATACTTTAATTAAGTAGTTAAAGGTTCTCAAGAAAAGTTTTGCAGCATTGACAAATAATGATGTCACTTCTTTGAGAGGTGATTCTTCTTAGCATCCTGCTAAAACTGAATGCATCTTGTACAAATTGTTTTATATTGCTGGAGTATCAGAACAAAGTTGGCATGGATATTCCTTTCTTTGTTATGAAATAAATTCTACTGAACTAGACGATTGAAATCATAATAGGTAGAACGACCTATACGAGAAGTTGTACAAACTAACATGAATTATGTCATGGTACTTCCGTCTGATAAGGAATGAGTAATAAAGAGGAAATAGCACCATGGTACAGTTGTTCTTATAGCTGTACTGGGAATAACAAGAACAAATTCAATGAAGGAAATTACTTGTCACCATGAGCTTGAAAAAATCTACCAAAATACTTGCCCAAAGACAGAATAGATGGCAAAGGTGCGAAGAGGATACTAGTCAACTTTGCCCAAAACTGGTCCAATATAAATTGAGGATTCTCTATCAAGGCTTTAGCAATCAAAGCTCTGCATTAACACAACAGTTCTATGTGGGATTCTCTATCAAGGCTTTAGCAACAAAATCTCTGCATTAACACAACAGTTCTATGTGGGATTCTCTTGCAATTGAATCGGACTAAGCCTTTCTATGATAAAACTTGGCTATTTTTCATTGACCAGATGTTGTTTACGCACGCGATATGCACGGAGCTGAAGATCTAATTTACGTTCCAGATATATTTTGGATGTATGAAAAGTTAGTACTACAAAATCCTTCTAACGTTATGCCAATAAGAGCCTTTTCCTTCTTCCAGACCTAGAGCAAATGTAACTTGAAAATACTATGTTTGTTTGAAGCTTAAGATAAATTAGCATCATGTTCTCTTTTTCATGCTACTGTCAATGAAAATAATAATGAACTTGAACACATGATAGAAGCCACACGACATTTAGAGATTGTCATTAGTGAGAGTCAAATCACTTACCAAAACTGGCATCAGTAGTCTCTGGAATGTCTGTCACCAACATATATATGCATGAGACCGTGAGAACTACCTCATCAGTTCTATGTCAAGGTTATGATATTATACTATAATAAACAACAGGAGTAGCATACAACACAGGGCATGCATCTAAAGTGAACATGTAGAGTGGAAACGGCATGTGGTTAACCACTCAGCCGCATGGAGATTACCAATGAAGGTTCTCTCTGTTAGTAGGGTTGCTGGGGCTTGGTGCATCAGGGTCCACCATCACCATCAGTGTCCATCAGAGCTTACCATGGGATGGACGGAGTCGGAGCTCTGGGGTGCCGGAGGGGGATCTCTAGAGGGTCGAAGGAGCGGCAGGGGCGGGAGGCGGTCCGATTGGGAGCGGCGGGGGTGGGAGGCAGCGGGTTCTAGAGCGGCAGGGACTGGAGCGGCGGGGTTGGGAGGCGGCGGGTTCTAGAGCGGCGGGGTCGGGAGCGGCGGGGACTAGAGCGGCGGGGTCGACAGCAGCGGGCATTGGAGGCGGCGGGGCTGGGAACAGCGGGGGCTAGAGGTGGCGGAGGCGGGAACAGCGGGGGCTGGAGGCGGCGGAGGTGGGAGCGGCGGGGGCGGGAGGTGGCGGGGTCGGAACCGTCGGGCGCAGGAGGCGGTGGAATCATGAGTGCCTGGCGGCGGCGGTGGGAGGGTAGGATCGATCTTGAGATTGGGGATTAATTGGAGAGGCGTTCTGTCGTGAAGAGAGTGAGATCAAAACCCTAACCTTCTCTTTTATTCGTCTGGCGCCTAAATTTCCCGCGCACCACGTGAATATTGCCGACACATAATCCGTCCTAAAGTTTTTACCGACTGATAGTTTGACACACGATATGAGATTTGCCGACACATAATCAGTCCTTAATACATATACAATTGCCGACAGACAATCTGACTCAGAAAGCATTTTTGCCGACAGATAGTTTGTTAATAACTTTGCCGACAGATAGTTTGTTGCTGATAACTGATTATTCCCGACAGCCATCTGACGGTAATATTGGGTCATGGTGTAGTGAATCTAGAGCGGCCCGCATATATGCCCATGTTGGTCCCAGGAAAGTTCACCAACACGCGCGATCATGAATAACAGTTTGGATCATATCTCACACAATAACGGAAATTTAAACATTTATATTACATACCAAAAGTGATATACTAGTTCACCACGACATACACATAGGTTTTACATTAACAAGCATCGGAAATAAACATAAACGACAAAAGTGTTGTCCAGCGTAGTATGCCCCAACCCTCAGGCAACCGGCTGGGGGTTAAGAACGACCCTC
Source organism: Rhipidocladum racemiflorum (assembly GCA_036346355.1). Classification (NCBI taxonomy): domain Eukaryota; kingdom Viridiplantae; phylum Streptophyta; class Magnoliopsida; order Poales; family Poaceae; genus Rhipidocladum; species Rhipidocladum racemiflorum. Next base: position 42,258,260 of record CM070573.1, read on the forward strand.
TAAACGTTATCATCGGAGGTGTCGGCCCGGTAAGGATCCACGGGCGATGTCTCAACCTCACCTGTAGCAATGGATAATCCATTTGAGTACAAAGGTGTACTCGCACAATAGAATAGATTATGCATTGAACCCTACTTACATGAGGTTGATTCACCAAGGAAGGCAATAGGGAAATTCAGCATAAAGCAATATTTGAGTAAAATCATAGACACTTATAGATTAAAATTTGATGTTTGATAAACATTTGCAAAATCTTAATACATAAAGTAATTTGTAATCATTCCATATCCTTTTTCATGCCTCCAAGCATTTCTGAGGCACAAGTCTGACGCTCGCGCTCATCACACCCACGGATACTCCAATACCTATGAGTCTCCTTCCACGAGTACTCCGATACTCGTGAAGTTCCTCCCATGAGTACTCCAATACTCACGAGACTTTTCCCACACCATCCATCTTACCCGGTCCTTAATACTCGCCTGGTGGCTAACACGACAAGCGATCGTCCTTGACCATGGACGCGGCTATTCGAATAGTTTTGTAACACCCCAGCATCTAGTATGCCAGAATGTTACCAAACATAGACTAAACAACATCTAAATACCACCAATTAAAGTAAATTACAGCAAATGAGCAAATGCTAAAACCAAAAATTTCGGCAGCATCTCCTTTGTTTTTCCATGAATTGAAGCAACAACAATCTTAACATATCAAGATAGCATAAAGAACGATAGCAATAACACAACAAAACAGGAATTTCAGCCACCATACAACTAAGGAAATGAGCATATCCGTCACATGTCAATTATGGACTAATCATTTACTCATGACAACCAACGAAGTATCAAAACCACAGTTTAGTTCAGTGAATTAACCATCACAATTAAAGGAAAGAACATGTCATTGTTTAAATGTGTGATGCTAAGTGATGACGTGTGACTAGCTCCCTTTCCCGCTTGCCGGTTTCATGGTACCTAAGAAAAACAACATAAACACAAGCGTGAGTTCATCACTCAGCAAGTATATTGCAATGGAACAAGAAAATACATTCCAATACCTTCATCACCACTTTTCACATACAACATCATAAACATCTCATATTCACAGTGTATGCATCTCATTAACATCATCATATATCATCATCATATAACATCATCATATAATGCAATGCACATGTCTCCTGGAAGCATATACCGGTATTGCTGAGAGCACACCCGTCAGCGTGCACCCTCTTCCCCCTTCCATCCCGTAGATGGAGGGTGCCTACACATCGCTTCCACTCACTACGTGGGTGGAATCACGAGGTAGGTCTTACAACCATGGCGCTCCAGATTAGTCATAACTTTCTCACCGACCTTACCGGACTAGTTATGACGTTCTCACCGATCGAGCCAGATTTCATGCCATGTATGCAACATCTGCCATAAACATAAACATCTTGCATCAAACTGAACTAAACATGGCATAGAATCAGAATAGTCCATTTTAATCATAACATAGGCAAGCACTAATCATGGCAAGACATCACAACATGTAAGCAATTTGCATCTAGTCACAACTAGCAACATACATTACACTACCCATTACAATACACTTGCCTTAACCGCGGGCGACGGATTGGCGAGAGGATGAGGGCACTCCCGGGGTCACACCACCTGCACAAACATTCCGCACACTCAAAACATGCCCCCAAAACAGTACGCAAAAGCTCATCTACCCCGACTTCACAAACTACTCCCAAAACCGAAAAACAGAGAATCTATCCCGCCCGGACAGCAGACTTCAAACTATCACAACTTTAGTTCTAGGACTCCAAATCGAGTAAAAGAGTACACCATCGCTAAGCTTAGGAAATTTCCTAGCTTTTTCTAAGTATTTGGAAAAGCTGATTCGGAGTCTAAAATTGTTTAATCTACGAAACACTACGTTTTGTCCCAATTGCGTCATAGATTTGAACACGTTCGGTAAAACGACCATAACTTTCAAATGGCTGAGCGGAATTGGATGTTATTTATGTCCAATTAAAGGTATTGAAGTTAAATACAACTTCTTCAACAGGCGGATGACCAAATTCCGAATCTAAAATCGCGAAAACAGAAGCCCTAGGTCGAGTGCACAATCTGCCCGAAATAGAGAACATGGCAAAAACTCTAGTTTTCATCTAATCTACCCAATCACAGCACCACCACTTGATCTAAAAGAATCCAAATACCCTCTAGTACAGCACCTAGACCAACCCCAAGAATAACCCCTAGCCATACCTTCGCCCGACGAACGATGGACCGACGAATCTCCTCCCGGTTCACCCGATCTCCTTCCTCGTTCCAAATCCACCAGATCTCCTCATCGCGGAGCACTCCAATGGTGAAAACAATGGGATGGCAAGGTGAGGGACTCCCCTAGGGAAGCAAGGAGGATGGGGAGGAGGTGGAGGGGGTGGTGGTGCAAGGGAAAGGGAGTGGGGGTGCCATGGGGGAAGAAGATGGGGAAGAGGGAGGTGGCGGCTAGGATGGGGGAGGTGGGGGCGCATGGGGCATGGGGGAACCCTAAGGGGAGGGTGGCAGGATTTCCCCTCTCATGGGCCAAAAACTCCCCCACCAACGGCCCACTTCATCCCCCCAAGGCCCAAATCGGCCCGAAAAGGCCCAAACTCCCGAAAACGGCCCGAAAACGCAATTAAACTTCATACCATATAGTTTTAACCTCAAATTTCATATTTTATAACATCACACCATCCCGTAGTGTCACAAGTTTAACTCTGCAGAGGTATGACTTTGCCCACACGACACGCCACACTCGTAAGCCAAGCTAGTAGCACAATTCCTTTGATGTGCCAGCCGAGGTAAACATGATAAAACCATTTTTCCAGTATGCATGGTGGTGTATTTAAACCACCCGGGTGACTGTGACCCCTGATCCCGCGTCCTCGGTGACCTGTGTGTGTGGATCAAGGAGTACACCCGTTACTGAACATCCTTGACGCCACAACGTCGAGGGATTTCGAAGGACATTCCCCGCCACTCCGCAAAGTTCAGGGAATTCCCGCGGACCTTCCTTGACGCTCACAACGCTCAAGGAACTCTGAGTTCACATGGTTTAAACACCCCTAGTCATACACAAGTACTTGGCTAAGCCGGCCTCATAAACAGCGTGTGGTCCGCATGATAGTTACTTGCGAGATGGCACCAGGATTTAATCCTTAAGGTCCTTAGCCAACTTTACTACTCAATAATCACCATTTAGACCATCATCATCGATTCATTCTTAAATCATTGCGATCGATGAACTAAGTCTATCTATCGCGGTTTCTAACGATCATTCTAAGCATGGCTAAGCAATTTGTGCGAACCCATAAGTAATAATTAACCAACCACCTAGGGCGACAATGGAAGGTGAAAGGAACAAAAACAAGGTGGATTTCACATCAACATGGCAATAACTAACCATTCTACCCAACATAGGTATAATTTGAAAGTAAGCATGCGACTTGTAAAGGTATCTTCAAAACATAATTTCAAATAAGGGAAGGAATGTGTTCAAGGAGTAAGGTAGTGGATTAGTGCCTTGCTGCTTATCCAGAATATCGAAAATGATGTCGTACTCAGGGTTGCCCTCCGAAACGTTGACACCTAACGAGAAAATCCAATCCAAAAAGAATACCAATTAAGAACCAAATAAGAAACAACACGAGAACATGCACAATCATGCATGAAATGCATTATGATTATACTCCTAATCCTAGCATGCATATGAAAAGCACTTTATCAGGTCAGGTCCGAAGTATCCGGGTTAGGGTCCGGAATGTTCGTGTTGAGCCTCTCGGTTACTCGAATGCTGACCAATCCGGAGTATCCGGGTTTAACACTGGAGTATCCGGGTTGGGTCTCTCGGTCTTAACTCTCTACTTTGTACTGACTTATCCGGAGTATCCGAATGGAATTCTGGACTCTCCGGGTTGGGCGTTCCGGTTCTAGCTATCCATTCCATACGGACACATCCGGACTATCCGGACCAAGGTCCGGACTATCCGGGTTAATTGCTCTGTCCGAAAATGATTATTGTACTAGGGGCTCCTATACTCCAAAAAGGTGACTTGTGGTGGAACCTTACCACTACTGGGGTGTTCTTGTACTTGGTGGGAGGCCGGTTCGTCGACGGGATGAAGAATGGTGTCGAAGTTGTGATCTTCGTTGGTTCTCCCGGTATCAACTCCTCCTCCTCGCTTGAGGAAGCAATGCCTTCTCCTCTTGAGCTTGTAGTAGCATCAACTCCTCCTCCTCAAGCCTCCAACACAACATGCACATCCCAAACTTCCACTTAGAGATGTTTTCAAAGGAGAGGAAATGGGTTGAGCTCAATGCCACCCAAATTTCAGAAAATGGATGGGAAGAAAAGGACTGGAACTCACCCAATACTTGGTGCCTCAAGGATCCAATTGGATAGAATTGAAGCTCTTAATGAGGGGGATCCAATGGCATAACATGCACAAGCTCAAACCAAATCTTGGATGGGTTTTGTGGGGATGAAATGGAGATGGAGTGGGAGTGTTCTTGCCCTCCTCCTTGCTATTTTCGGAAATGGGGTGAGCTGAAAATGAGGGTGTGGGGGAGGGGAAACCAAGGTGAGGGGGCTTAAATAGTGGTCCACTCCACCCCTTACATGTGGGGCTTGGTCCCACATGTCATGGAGTGGGTGGGGAGGTGGGTAGAAGGGCATGAAGTGAGAAAAGGTGAGTAGTATGTGCTGTCCACTTCCTCACACTTACAAGTGGGTCCATTTGTCATTGTCTAAGGATGAGTGGAGTATGGGTACAAGTGGGTAGCAGCTTTTAGGTGTCATGAACATTATAATTTCATACTCACCTATCTAAAATGATGCTAGAATTTATATAACCCTAAATGAGTGTTGATTATGCCACTAATATAAATGATATGAGCATGCCGTACGCAATATGACTAGTAATTAAATTTGGGCTGTGACAATTACGTAACAAAACAAAATCAACAATTAGTTCCACTAATAATAGTTCTACGATAGCCTGATTTGTGGACAGTTTTAGTTCTTCAAAATTATTTTCTCCATTTGTAAAGTCCATACCTGTTACATTACCTTGTATGTTCTCATCAGCTGTTGTAGGCATTTTTTCAACTATTATCTCTTCACTTACACATGGGGTAGTACTGATCGTTTCTTTCTCCATATGCTCTTCTACATCATTCTCTCGATGGTGCTCACCTTTCTGCAAAATGCTAGCTACAAAAGAAGGTGCAACAATGAGCGCCTCAAATGAAGCTAATGATTCTTTCAAGGATTCAGCAAGCATATTTTCAACTCTACAAGCACATACAACCAATTCTGAAAGTGAACAATATGTTTCATCAATAAGAGCGTCCTGAATTTCTTGATTAAGTCCACGTATGAACCTTAGCTCTGTTGCTTCTTCATCTTCAACTAAACCACAACGCAACAAATGATTTTGCAATCGTTCATAGTATTCCTTAACGCACTTATATCCTTGTTTCAAGCATTGGAGTCTACTATACAAAAATTCAGTATGATATTCAGGAACATAAGCAATTCTCATAAGTATTTTCATGGCCTTCCAATTTTCAGGTTTTCTCTTTTTTCTACAAATATGCTTCCACCATGTTAATGCATATCCATTTAGCACACTAGCAGCCAACCTAATCTTTTCATTTTCAGACAAAACATACTTGCCAAATTCTTTGTCTACTGCTATCTCCCAATTAATGTAGGCATCAGGATCATATTGACCATCAAAATGTGGCATGACAAATTTAACCTTACTATGCGTGGCTTCTTGTGTACGTACCTTATGTCGAAGCGAAGTCATACCAGTGCGGTTTCTTTCAAGTCGACGATGTTGACGTGCATCTACAACGTCAACCTCGGTGTCGGCGATATAATCATCATCATTATTCTCGGGAGCCTCGCTGCCCAAAACACCTTGCGTGTGTCTTTGCGTACCGGGAGTCGCCACATGAGAAGTATTAGAAGCACCCAAACCATCAAGCCTTGTGAGAATTTGATCAAGCGAAGCATTGACAGCTGTGAGAGACAAATTAGTCTCTATTTGTGTGGCTTCGAGCTGACCAAGTCGCTCATTGGTCACTCGTACATCCTCTTCCAAATTCTCAGTATGCACCTGTACTTGTCGATCAAAGTGTTGTATGATGCGTCGTGTTCGGGGTGATTGATGGAGCGCATTATCTTCTGTTCCTGACATGGTTAGATAAAAAAAACAAGAGAAAAACAAGCAAACACAAGAGTTAAATTTCCCTATCAACTACTAGGATGTGGCTAACAAAGGCACTCAACTCTCTACTTGTTAATCAAGGTCTTACCAATTCTTACCAAGCGAAACAGGAGTTGTTGGCAGTCGGCAAGACAGGCTTATAAAGATATGATGTACCAGTGCACAAAGCAAAAATCTGGACAATTGTAGTGTATGTGGAGTGATAGGTGGCTAATATGGTATGAAATGAAAACGCTAATCCAAAATAGTCACACAAATTGAGTAAGAATTCGACGTCGATATGTGCTGGTCACAATCCTAGACCGAAATAAAGAAGCGAATTGAATCACAGATGTATGTCACAGCTAGGCAAAATGAACACAAAGCAAAACAGCAAGCACTTTCTTTTTATTTCGATCTTTCTCCCTCTTTGTACCTTGCTGCCTCTTTTTTTTATACCCCTCTTATTTTTTCTTATTTTTTTTAGGTGCGTCTCTCTCTTTTTTTTAAGGCAGCATGATAATCAAAGGAGATAGAAACCAAAACTCGAATGCAATGCGGCCTGCTTGATTGAACTTCGGTCAAGGAAAAAGGAAATGCCGCGAAAAAAAAACTACGGGGCACCAAACCAAGTGGAGGGGAACTCAAATATGAGTAGGGGCGTGCGATTTGAAGGAAGACAATGCAACGGTGAGGAATGAACTTGGACACAGCAACAACGGCTATGGAGAGTTGTGTAGCGGCAAAATATGAGTAGCGTGACGTCTAGGTGACGACAAATTCGAAACTCTAATCAAACTAGACAGTACGACCAGCAACGAATCAACGCGCAATGCAAATTCAATCTATGTAACTAAAAAGTACATAGCGTAGGCTCAAATTGGCTTGGAATTGGAAATATATAATGTGGCAATTGCTGGACAATAGGTAATAAAAATCAATCTATGAATTAAGCGAGGGTGGAATCTCTCAGCGAGCAACCCGAAGAATCTGATACCAACTGATAGGATATGTGGCCCGATCTTTTGATTAGAGACAAGGTAGCTCTCGATCTGATTCGGAGTTCGACGTTAGCGGTCCGACTACAACCGTCCACGACGCTTGCGCCTTAGCAACCGGTACACCAATCTCCTGTTTTGTTGATCTTGCCGGAGCACGAACAACGATCCTACACGCAATCGAGAACGAGCAAGAACAAGGTAACAAGCAATCTAAAATTACGAATATGAATATTTAAATTTTGGCAAACCAATCTGAGATTTGGAGTCTTGTTTACATGTGCACAGACGGTCTAATCGACACGTGCTTGCACGGACAGTTGCAAAGAAGCTAAACTGATTCCAAAACAAAACCCAAGTTATTTTGGGGGACTCCCTAGCTATATATAGGAGAAATAGGAGGCCAAAACCGTGCTAGGGTCAGCCAAAACCCAACCATGGCCGAGTAGGACTTCTATTCCTAATTTGACTCGGATTTGGAAATATGACCGAAATTGTTTTGCATATTCCCGTCGACTCGGAAGGAATTTGGAGGTGGGGCTAGATCCGTTCGAAAGAGGACGACGAAACCTTTCAAACCAGTACTCATAGACCCCAAACACCCTTGTGGATCAAAAGTTATGGTCGTTTTAAGTTGGTGCTGTCTTGGAGGCCGAATCCGAGTAGATCTTGTGCACCGGAAGAATTAGCTTCATGCTTGACGTTTGGAGGTCCTTCTCCTTGGTTCCTAATGATAATAAAAACACCGCAAGGATTAAATAGCATTCCATCCATTAAAATATTTTTGTGCAACCCGAGGAACGCATTCACTTGGCAATTGAATTGACGCGCACGAGCTCGAGTAATTGGTCCTTGTATTACATCATTGGTTTCACTTGGATGTGTAGGCGTGATCGTATCCATGGAAGTGAAGTCCTCATCATTCTTCGTATATGTGTTTCAACTTTCGAACCATGATCGAGGCGCACGGCGGTAAACAACAAAGCTGCCACCCACTAGAGTAGGGTTGAAAACAGAAATAGAATTTCTAACGGCTCCGAAGAAAAACGGAAAATGAAGGTTTTTTTCGGAAATGAAAACGAAAAATATCGATATCGAAACGGAAATGAAAATTTTTCCCGGAAATAGATATAGAAATGTGAGAGCCAGTTTTGATGAAAATGGTAACGGAATCATAAATTCCGTATAAATAAAATCGGAAATTGTGTTTTCTAATTTCAATTATACCAAAATATATATATTACTTTATAGAAAAAATCAAAATGAGTTCAAACATTCTACAAAAATTCTCAAAAATATTTTATAACATTTTGAAAATATGAAAATTATTTCCAGCAACATTTTGGTTTTATTTTTCTCAAATAAATTATTTATCTAAACCTTAAAATAGCAAAAATCATAAATAAAAATAAAAATTCATAAAAAAAATTCATAAAATCTGAATTAAATGCTAAATTAAAGAATTTGCAAACTTTTAGGGTGTTACAACTGAGAACATACCTGGATGGAATTTTTGGCTTTCTTTTTTGAATCCACTCCGTTCCGTTCCACATCTATTTTCGTCACTATCTATTTCTAGGGTTTTCGATTTTGTTGCCGTTACCAAAAAAAAATTGTGAAAACAGAAAAACTATTCCTACACTAGAGTCAATTAATGGTGGTGGTCGAAGTTCGCAGTTAGAAATTGGGGTGGAGACGAGGAGGATACATTGCATGGTGAAATGATAAAGAAACAATGTAGGCGTTACCAGGCCTCTACGATCTTAGACGTGGCGCGCAACATGTGCTTGAGTCGATGGGAAGGGTTTGCTCATGCTCGTGTTGGCCAGGTAGGGATTTGTTCCCTGTACAGGATGTTCCTAGTTGAGTATATCATCGATCCAGCTGCAGTATGTGGGCATCTACTGTGATGAGGACATCACTCCTTTGGATACATACACTCATACATGGTCCTATTACACGAGCTCGTGCACGTCAATTAAATCATGAGGTGAGCTCGTTTCTCGCTTTTACCCATAATAATATTATTGAGGACGGGATACTACTAAATATCTATGATGTCTTGCTGCTTAGGAACATGGGAGAAGCATGCCAAGTCAATCCGAAGTCGGGCGACTAGGCGGCGACTAGTCGGGCGACCAGTCGGTAGGGCGTCCAGTCGGGCAACCAGGCGGCGACCAGTCGAGCGACTAGCCAGTCGGACAGCCAGTCGGACAACCAGTCGGCGACCAGTCGAGCGACCAGCCAGTCGGGCGACCAGCCCTAGGGCTGTTTTTGGGCCTTGTAAGTGTGTGGGGGCCAAGTCCAGGTTGTGTGCACCCCCACCCCACCAGCAGCACACAACTCTAGGGTTTCCCTCTCACGCCCCTCCCTCCTGCCCTATATATATATCCTGTAGCCATCGCTGGAGGTTGGGTTTTGCTTAGATTTGAACTAGACACATCGTCTGTTTATCGCCGATCATCGGTTTGTAGAACCCCAACTTCGTGTGCTTAATTTCAATCCGCAATTTAAGATTGCTCTTCTGCGTTCTTGCTTGTGTTCTCGATTCGCTTGCAGGGATAAGCCTTATTGGCGGGTTCAACCATGTTTGTGCGTGGTTGATAACCAACGGAGTCGTGGTGTAGCGATTGCAGGGTTCGGTCTGTTCGGATCGGAAACCGGATCGTCAACGTCGAGTCTCCACCAATCGACTTACCTCTACCTATCGGAAGATCGGGCCACCGTGCGCATCAAGTGGTATCAGAGCCGTGGTTTACCGATAGGTAACACTAGCTTCCCCATCTTTATCATGGCTGCCATCGTCCTAGTCCAGAAAAATTAGCCCTACAAAAAAAAGGGATTGATGATCTGTTCGTACTGTCCTACAACCCCTTGTGCCATTGCAATTTTCGTTTTCAGTTTGCTTTATTGAATTTATGTCCATAGTCATCGTCTTGTTGCTGGTTGTAGTCATGAAACTTAGATCTAGTTTGACGTCTTTCCGCTGCCCTAGATCAACCCACCACAACCGACGCCCAAAAAACCAAACCGAGTCCTACTTGGTTTGCCCTCGCGAGCCGCCTTGCGTAATCTATCCCGCACCGCAAGCCCTAGATAGGTCGCAAGCCGCCTTGTGTCAATTGCCCAGCCACCGCTAGCCTTTATTCTTAAGCCGCAGTCCTATCTTTTGCTTAACCCTAACCGGAACCGCAGAAAAGAAGTGAAGCCCGAGTTAGACCCAATCTGCGCAATGTTCACTAAAACGGCCATAACTTTTGCATACGAACTCCGTTTTGGGTCTACTTTTTTTTGTTTCGAAGAGGACGACGACGCACACATGAAAATCTCATAGTATTTAGACCTGTACATTTTTAGACCCTCAAAAAAAGCTTCTAAGACCGAGTTTCGGCGCTCGGAAGTTTGCTGTCCCGTTTTTGTCAATTCTTTCGGGCATATGTTTACTGTCGTCTGTTGCTCAAAATTGTGAGGTTTTTGTTTCTCCTCTGAGTTAAGAGGTATATATTTGTGATAAATAAAAAAAAGTGAAAAAAAATTAAAACAAAATATAAGAGGAGAGAAAGAGCCAAACCGGCAAAAAAAAACAGAGAGAAGAGAAAGGGGAGAAGCAAAAAGGAGACGAAGAGAAGGAGAAAAACAGAATTGCTTGCATTCTTTGAGTCCTTTGTACTTCAGTTTATCCCTAGCTTGGTTGAACTAGTTCTAGGAACACGTTTAGGCCAGCAATTGCGACAAGTACGTTGGACATTTATTCAGCTTTGCTATTCTGTTTTCGATATTGCTTATTCCTTTGCTACCTGATATTGCCTTCGAAGCTCCACATACTTCTTATCAGATCAGGTCCTACCTTGCAATTGCCTCGCTCACGCTCTACTCACTGTATCACGAACCAGCCACCGGTTGCACCTTCCTGTTGCGTTGGTAACACTTGTAAGAGCGTGGTAAGATGCTTGAGAGATAGAGAATCCACATTCTGCCACCAAAGTAGTTGATAGGGATTATACCACTAATTGTCTTTGTTTCTTTTGTCTTTCTTTCAACTAACAATGGCAGGTGTTGAGGAAGATGAGTGTGTTACACGGAACGAGCTTAACAACACGCTAAATGACATCAATGCAAACATCGCAAGGATCGCTCAAGATAATGAACATAGATTGGAGAGGATAGAGCGAAGCATCGCCAGTCTTCTTACCAGGTTGGAGAATTTTGAGAGACAGCCACCTCTCAATGGAGCTTGCCGAGTGGAGAATCAAGAAGAGTCTGTCATGGGAGATGATGTGGATGGAGAAGACAACGCTCGTGCCGTTGCACAAGATGCACGACAACAACGACGCCTGAATCACAATCGTCAAGGTATGGGAGGTAATAACTTTAATCACCGCAATGATGATCCTTTTTCTAAAGTTAAATTTACCATACCCTCTTTTTCTGGAACATATGATGCTGAAGCTTATTTAAATTGGGAAATAACTGTTGAGCAAAAATTTAACTCCCATTTAGTTCCTGAAGTACATAGAGTCAGACAAGCTACTAGTGACTTCAAAGACTTTGCTATCATTTGGTGGAATGAAGTAGTGAATTCTGGCTTATAACCTGATACATGGGATAGATTAAAGCGAGCTATGCGTAGCAGATTTGTTCCTCCTTCTTACAAACGCGATTTACGTAAGAAATTGCAACGCTTGAATCAAGGTAATAGATCTATAGAGGAATACTATCAAGAGCTACAAATAGGCATGTTGCGTTGTGAGGTATTTGAGGATGAAGAAGATAAGATGGCTCGTTTTTATGGGGGTTTACGACGTGAAATCCAGGACATAATTGATTACAAAGAATACAATAACATCAATAGATTGTTCCAGCTTGCTATGTTGGCAGAAAAAGAATTGCAGGGAAGACAACAAAGGCCATGGAGCAACTTTGGTGGTGTATCGGCGCCAAGATCGACATCAGCACCTTCTTCCACTCAGTCTGCTGCCCCCTCCACGAGTAGGGCATGTTCAGCAGCACCATCACCATCACCATCACGTGCACCTGAGGTGAGTAAATCTAACAATGTGCAGGTACCCACAAAGAGCTCGTCATCGGTTGCTTCCACGGGTCGTACCACTGGAATTGTATGCCACCGATGCAAGGGGATGGGCCATGTCATGAAGGATTGCCCAAGTCGTCGAGCGTACATTGCAATAGAAGAAGGTGGGTACATTAGTGCTAGCGATGTTGAGGATGAAAATGCTCTTGCAGCTAACCTTGCAGATAATGAGGTTGACCATGAGACGGACGATGATGACGAGGAGATTTTAGGGATAGCTGCCACCGAGAATTATAGGACAATCATTGTGCAACGAGTGTTGAGCGCTCAAATGGAGCAAGCGGACAAGCTACAACGCCATAATTTGTTTCAGATGTATCTCATCGTCAAGGACTGTCGTGTTCGTGCCATAATTGATGGTGGGAGCTGCAATAACTTGGTGAGTTCAGATCTGGTGGAGAAGCTTTGATTGCCCACACGTGCACACCCTCATCCCTACTATATTCAATGGTTCAATAACAGCGGTAAGGTGAACGTAACACAAACTGCGAGAGTGCAATTTTCCATTGGAACATACCATGATTTTGCTGATTTTGATGTAGTGCCTATGCAAGCATGTTCACTTCTATTAGGTCGTCCATGGGAATTTGATACTGATGCAATTCATCATGGTAGAAGTAATAAATACACTCTTATGCACAAAGGGAAGAAAATCACTTTGCTCCCTATGACCCCTGCTGAAATTATGCAATCTGACAAAGAGAGAGTTGAAAATGAGAGAAAAGAGAGCGCACTAGAATCTGAAAATCAGCAAGTGGCTAAAAATATTTTCCCACCTAAGAAAGACAAGAAAGAACCTAGTTCTAGGTTCGAGGGAATTAAATTGAAGGGTGGTGTTATGCTTGCTACAAAATCCGATCTTGCTGAAATTAATGAGTATGATGCCCCATGCTCTATGCTTTGATATGCAAAGAAGCTTTATTTTCATTTTATGATATGTCTAGTTCTTTGCCTCCTGCTGTCACTAACCTTTTGCAGGAATATGAGGATGTGTTCCCAGTTGAGATACCCCCGGGGCTACCACCTATTCGAGGCATTGAGCACCAAATCAACTTGATCCCGGGAGCGACTTTGCCAAACCGTGCTGCATATAGAACAAATCCAGAGGAGACTAAGGAAATTCAGCGACAAGTCCAAGAGCTTTTGGACTGAGGGTACGTACGACAAAGCCTTAGTCCATGTGCCGTTCCTGTTCTTTTAGTTCCTAAGAAAGACGGTAGTTGGCGTATGTGTGTGGATTGTAGAGCCATTAATAATATTACGATAAGGTATTCATCCTATCCCTAGGTTAGACGACATGCTTGATGAATTGAGTGGTTCTATTATTTTCCCAAAGGTTGACTTGCGTAGTGGATACCACCAAATTAGAATGAAATTGGGCAACGAATGGAAAACAACATTTAAGACTAAGTTCGGCTTATATGAGTGGTTAGTCATGCCTTTTGGATTAACTAACGCACCTAGCACTTTCATGCGATTGATGAATGAAGTTTTACGTGCTTACATTGGTAAATTTGTGGTGGTCTACTTTGATGATATTTTGATATATAGCAAGTCTCATGAAGAACATGTGGAACAACTGCGTGCTATTTTTAATGTTTTGAGAGATGCACGTCTGTTTGGTAACCTTGAGAAGTGCGCCTTTTGCACCGATCGAGTCTCTTTTCTTGGCTATGTTGTTACCCCACAGGGAATTGAAGTGGACGAAGCAAAAATTGAAGCCATAAAGAGCTGGCCGACCCCTCAGACTGTCACCCAGGTGAGAAGCTTTCATGGTCTTGCAGGATTCTATCGGCGTTTTGTTCGAGATTTCAGTACCATTGCCGCCCCGCTGAATGAGTTGACAAAGAAAGGAGTAGCTTTCACATGGGGACCGACACAAGAAAAAGCATTCAAGTTGCTAAAGGAAAAGCTCACCCACGCTCCACTGCTCCAACTCCCCGATTTCGGTAAGACTTTTGAGATAGAATGTGATGCTAGTGGGATTGGAGTTGGAGGCGTGCTAATTCAAGAAGGTAAGCCAGTTGCTTATTTTAGTGAGAAATTGAGTGGTCCACATTTGAATTATTCTACTTATGATAAAAAATTGTATGCTTTAGTGCGTGTGCTTGAAACTTGGCAACATTATCTATGGCCTAAAGAATTTGTTATACATTCTGATCATGAATCATTGAAACATATTAGAAGTCAAGCTAAATTGAATAAACGACATGCTAAATGGGTAGAATATATTGAGTCTTTTCCATACATCATAAAACATAAGAAAGGAAAGGACAATGTGATTGCTGATGCACTTTCTAGACGTTACACCATGTTATCTCAACTTGATCACAAGATTTTTGGTTTAGAGACGATTAAGGATTTATATGCTACTGATTTCGACTTTAAGGAAGTGCATGAACATTGTAAAGAAGGGAAAACATGGAACAAATACATTTTGAATGATGGTTTGCTCTATCGTGCTAACAAGCTATGTATTCCAGCTAGCTCCGTTCGTCTTTTGTTGTTGCAGGAGGTGCATGGAGGAGGTTTGATGGCACATTTTGGAGCAAAGAAGACTAAAGATGTGCTGGCTAGCCACTTCTTATGGCCAAAGATGAGACGCGATGTCGAGCGTTACGTGTCACGCTGCACTACATGCAATAAAGCTAAGTCTCGTTTAAATCTACATGGTCTTTATATGCCGCTTCCTATTCCTAGTATACCTTGGGAGGATGTTTCTATGGACTTTGTTTTAGGATTACCTAGGACAAAGAGGGGGAGGGATAGCATAGTTGTAGTTGTGGATCATTTTTTCTAAAATGGCACATTTTATACCTTGTCACAAGAGCGATGATGCTACAAACATAGCTGATTTATTTTTCAGGGAAATCGTTCGCCTTCATGGAGTGCCTAATACTATTGTCTCAGATCGTGACGCAAAGTTTTTGAGCCATTTTTGGAGGTCACTTTGGAACAAATTGGGGACGAAGTTGCTATTTTCTACTACATGTCATCCCCAAACTGACGGCCAAACAGGGGTCGTTAATCGCACTTTATCCACCATGTTGCGGGCTGTTTTAAAGAAGAATTTGAAGCCGTGGGAAGAGTGTCTACCACACGTTGAGTTTGCTTACAATCGATCGGTACACTCCACCACCAAGGTAAGTCCATTCCAGGTAGTGTATGGGTTTAATCCCCGTGCTCCAATTGACCTTTTGCCTTTGCCTACTTCTGAAAAGGTAAATTTCGATGCATAGAAGCGTGCTGAATTCATTTTTAAAATGCATGAAACAACTAAGGAAAACATATAAAAGATAACTGAAAAGTATAGACTTGCTGGTAGCCAGGGTAGGAAACATTTATCCTTTGAACCAGGTGGTCTTGTTTGGTTGCATTTGAGAAAGGATAGGTTTCCAGATTTGAGAAAGTCCAAATTAATGCCTCGAGCTGATGGTCCTTTTAAAATACTTGAAAAGATTAATGATAATGCCTATAAACTTGAGTTGCCTACAGACTTTGGGGTTAGCCCCACTTTTAACGTTTCAGATTTAAAGCCATACATGGGAGAAGAGGATGAGCTTGAGTCGAGGACAACTCCAATTCAAGAGGGGGAGGATGATGAGGACATCACTCCTTTGGATACACTCATACATGGTCCTATTACACGAGCTCGTGCACGTCAATTAAATCATGAGGTGAGCTCGTTTCTCACTTTTACATATAATAATATTATTGAGGATGGGATACTACTAAATATCTATGATGTCTTGCTGCTTAGGAACATGGGAGAAGCATGCCAAGTCAATCCGAAGTCGGGCGACCAGGCGGCGACTAGTCGGGCGACCAGCCAGTCGGACAACCAGTCGGCGACCAGTCGGGCGACCAGCCCCAGGGCTGTTTTTGGGCCTTGTAAGCGTGTGGGGGCCAAGTCCAGGTTGTGTGCACCCCCACCCCACCAGCAGCACACAACTCTAGGGTTTCCCTCTCACGCCCCTCCCTCCTGCCCTATATATATATATCCTGTAGCCGTCGCTGGAGGTTGGGTTTTGCTTAGATTTGAACTAGACACATCGTCTGTTTATCGCCGATCATCGGTTTGTAGAACCCCAACTTCGTGTGCTTAATTTCAATCCGCAATTTAAGATTGCTCTTCTGCGTTCTTGCTTCTGTTCTCGATTCGCTTGCAGGGATAAGCCTTATTGGCGAGGTCAACATGTTCGTGCGTGGTTGATAACCAACGGAGCCGTGGTGTAGCGATTGCAGGGTTCGGTCTGTTTGGATCGGAAACCGAATCGTCAACGTCGAGTCTCCACCAATCGACTTACCTCTACCTATCGGAAGATCGAGCCACCGTGCGCATCATACTGGATAAGGATCCAGCGGACATATACTATTTTTGCCAAATTCTTATGCTTTACTTGGCCGACCAGCTTTGGTCAAGTTCATGGCGGCCACACATTATGCTACATGATGGTGAAGATCCCTGGGCCTGGGGGCCCAATTACTGTGAAGGTGGATCGGCTGGAAGCCCTCGCCTCAGCAAGCAGGTGCAGGACCTGACCGGCGCCACCTGTTCGGCCCGAGGCAAGGACGACTGCCCAGAGGTCCCCCGGTCAAGGCCCGCGCTTCACCCGGTCCCTCGGGTGAGGTGAAGGTGGTCCCCGTGTGTGAGGACAGTTCTGGGAAGGTCGTGAAGATCGGCTCAGCACCAAATAGGAAGACGCGCTCGTCACCTTCCTCCGGTCCAACCTAGATGTGTTTGCCTGGAAACCATCTGAAATGACCGGGTCCCTAGGGAGGTGATTGAGCACCGATTGGCAACGCTCCCTGGAGTGCACCCAGTCCGGCAGAAAGTCCAGAGGCAGGCACCAAAGCGACAAGATGCCATTCGGGATGAGGTGGAGAAACTGTTGCATGCAAGGATCATACGGGAGGCCACCTACCCTGAGTGGCTGGCCAACCCTGTGCTTGTCAAGAAGTCAAACGGGAGGTGGCGGATGTGCATTGACTTCACCGACCTTAACAAAGCTTGCCCCAAGGACCCGTACCCTCTGCCGCGAATAGACGTCGTCATCGACTCCACGGCGGGGTGCGAGGTCTTGTGCTTCCTGGACGCCTACTCCGGCTACCACCAGATCAGCATGGCGCGGGAAGACGAGGAGAAGACTGCTTTTGTGACCCCTCTCGGCGTATACTATTATGTCCGAATGCCCTTCGGGCTGAAGAACACTGGCTCAACCTATCAGCGAGCTATGCATACTGTATTTCGGTCACAGATTAGAAGAAATCTTGAAGTGTATGTTAATGACTTGGTAGTGAAGACCAAAAAGACTGTTGGGCTTATTGAAGATCTAGAGGAGACTTTCTCCCACCTCCGGCAGTATTGTTTGAAGCTGAATCCGGAGAAGTGTGTGTTCGGTGTGTCGTCCGGAAAATTGCTCGGGTTCCTCGTTTCTAGTCGTGGAATCGAGGTCAACCCGGAAAAGATCGCAGCCATCGAGTGCATGCAGCCACCCACACGGCTCAAGCAAGTACAGTGCTTAGCTGGTCGCTTGGCCTCTCTCGGCCGGTTCATAGTCCGGCTGGGAGAAAGGAGCCTCCCCTTTTTAAGGTTGTTAAAGAAATCTGACTTCTTCGAATGGACTACAGAAGCACAACAAGCACTTGAAGATCTGAAGAAGTACCTCTCCTCCCCTCCGGTACTAGTCGCCCCCGAGCCGGGCGAGCCGCTACTATTATATGTGGCGGCCAATCCTGCAGTCGTGAGCGCGGCACTAGTGGTAGAGCGAGAGGGCATCCAGCGGCCGGTTTACTACGTCAGCAGGATGTTACATGATACGAAAATAAGGTACCCGCAAGCCCAGAAGATAGTGTACGCCGTGCTGGTGGCATCCAGGAAGTTGTGGCATTATTTCCAAGGAAGGGAGATCACAGTGGTTTCTGCCTACCCCCAGCGTGATATCCTTCATAATCGTGAAGCGGAGGGCCGCATTGCCAAGTGGTCCATGGAGCTGGGGGAGTTCGGTCTCAAATTCGCCCCCCGCACTGCAATCAAGAGTCAAAGATTGGCAGAGTTCATCGTCGAATGGACTCCTGCCGAGTCGGAAACTGAAGAAATCCCCGTGCCCTCCCCCTGGACACTTTACTTTGACGGCTCCTTCAAGCTCAAAGGCGCGGGGGCTGGGGTTCTCCTGGTTCCCCAACCGGAGACCTCCTCAAGTACGTGGTCGTCCTGGACTTCAAGGCCACCAACAACACCGCAGAGTACGAAGGCTTGCTGGCGGGACTTCGCACAGCCGCGGCCATCGGTATTCGGCATCTGCAAGTCAAGGGCGACTCCCTGCTGGTCGTCAACCAAGCGAGAAAGGAGTTCTCCTGCTCTGATCCTGTCATGGCGGTGCACCTGGCAGAGGTCAGAAAAATGGAGCGACACTTCGACGGGCTGGGGTATACTCATATCCCCTGGCGCGACAACTATTTGGCGGACGGGCTCGCACAGCTCGCCTCGACAAGATCCCCTGTTCCGGTCGGAGTCTTTGAAGAAAGGCTTCCGCGACCGTCCATCGTAGCCCCCGTTTCTGGTGGGGACGATGGTGATGCTACTTCAGACCTCGTTCGAGGAAGGAGAGTAGTATCGCGGAAGCGTCACGGCCAGACGAAGTACCCGAGCGATCACCGAGTGGTCGCCACACTTGACCGGGAAGGCACATGGATGGATCCGATCCTGGCCTACCTGCGGGATCAAGTGTGCCTCGACGATGATGCGTCAGCAGAGAAGATAGCACGAAAGGCCAAGTGCTATACCCTGGTGAGCAGGGACCTGTACCGCCGGGGTAGAAACAGAATTCTTCTGAAGTGCATCACTCGGGAAGAGGGGAGCAGTCTGCTCTCTGATATCCATGGAGGCGTGTGCGGGAGCCATATGTCCAGTCGAACGATGGTTGGGAAAGCTTTCCGCCAACGGTTCTATTGGCCAACTGCCCTCCAGGATGCTAGCGAGCTGGTGAGGAAGTGCAAAGCGTGCCAGTTCCACGCCAAGCAAACCCACCGACCAGCCCAGGCTCTACAAAACATCCCGCTCTCATGGCCCTTCGCGGTCTGGGGGCTGGATATCCTGGGCCCGTTCCCGCGTGCCATAGGGGGCTACACCCATCGGTTTGTCACCATTGACAAGTTTACCAAATGGGTGGAAGCCGAAGCAGTGAGGGCCATTACCGCCGCCGCTGCAGTCAAGTTCATGCAAGGAATCTTCATCCGCTTCGGGGTTGCCAGCCGCATCATCACCGACAATGGCACACAATTCACCAGCGCTGCCTTCTTGGGTTTCTGTGAAGAAATGGGCACCAAGGTTTGTTTTGCCTCGGTGGCCCACCCAAGGAGTAATGGCCAAGTTGAGCAGGACAATGCGCTGGTGCTGAAGGGCCTCAAAACCAGGGCGTTTGATCGACTCCATAAGAGCGGAGCCCGGTGGACTGAAGAGCTCTCGGCAGTATTGTGGTCGCTTCGTACCACCCCCAGCAGGGCCACCGGAGAAACTCCTTTCTTCCTGGTCTACGGCGCGGAAGCTGTATTGCCTTCGGAGCTGGCCTTAGGGTCACCGCGCGTCGCGGCATTCACGGAGGAAGGCCAGGAAGATCTACGTCAAGAGGAAGCCAATCTCCTGGAAGAAATGCGAGACCGTGCAGCCTTGCATGCTGCTCGGTACCAGCAAAGTCTCAGGCAGTACCACGACGCCCGGGTCAGCGAGAGAACACTGGCAGTGGGCGACCTGGTCTTGCGCAGAATTCAGACGCATGCTGGGTTGCACAAACTGTCTCCCCCAATGGGAGGGCCCTTTCAAGGTGGTCTCAGTCTCTCGCCCTGGGGCGGTTAGGTTGGCCACTTAAGACGGGGAGGAGTTGGCGAACTCCCAAAACATAGAGCTTATGCGCAAGTTCTATCCCTAAAACGGCTATAAGTGCAGAGCTGTGTGCCCCGACCAGTCGAACTGAGTTTTCCTCTCCTTGGCTGGTCGGGGGAAGCCTCTATTTAATCAAGTGCTCGGTTTTTATTCAAAGCAAGTTATCGTCTTCGTTCTCTTTTTCTGGTTTGCGCCCTGGTGGGCCGCGTCCGCGTAGTCGCCCCAGTACCTTGCGGCTCTCTGAAACCTCGACTGTAAAAGTGGAACCACTGGGTGAGCGCGGCGAGCAGGGATGGGCGATCGAGCGGCTGGTTTGGCACGGTTCTCAACACGGTCATGACGCTCCGGGTGTCCCCGTGAGAACCGGCGACTTAAACACCACTACCGAGAACCTACTACCCTGCCACGCCTCACCAAGTGTTCGATCCCAAGAGACCGCGAGAGTAGTTAATTTCACAAGGTTCTAAGGTCCTGAGATGGCGGTGTTCCGGCGCGAGGGTCTCGAACCCTGCGTCCCGACTAACCTTTAAAGCATGCGGCTGCTTGTTTGCTCGTGCAGAACCAGCAAAGTGGGGCGCGCGGACAAACCTTCAAGCATAAGACATGTAAAGAGAAGCACATGCATTCAAGAGTAAGGGCTAATTTGCAGGAGTTTTTTACAGATGAAGACAAAACAAAAGACAAGAAAAACTAAGTCGAGGGTCTTCACTCCTCGTCCGCCGCGGCTTCCGCGGCCCCCTGGTCCTCTACCGGACCACCGTCCAGCCCAAGAGCCACGTCCTTGGCCACCGCCTCCAGCGCCGGGTTGACCATCTCGAGCTGCTCGGCGACCTGTTCGGCGGCGTCGTGGACCTGCGCCTCGGCACGGGCCCAGTCCCCTTCCACCAGGGGGTCGAAGTTGGCATCCCGGCTGACGTAGCAAGCTAGCACGTACTTCATCGTGGCTGCCGTGACTGCGTGCCCTTCTTGACTGGATCGGGTGGCTAAGGCGGTGGGCATGAGGGTGAGGAAGTCGGCGACACGACCCATGCAAAAAGCATAGTGTCGTGCCCTCTGCTCGAAGGGGGTGGCTGCTCCAGCCCGGGCGCCAGTAGCCACCATCCATCCGGCCGGCGGGCGCAACATGGAGGTGGTCTCGGCCTCCGCAAGGAGCCGATCACTCCTCTCCGTGTCGCGCTCCCTTGTGAGCGCCTCGACACGGAGGGCTCCTTGCGTCCTCTTCTGCTGCAGATCCCGCTCCGCCTGGCCACGCCAGTCCTACGCCTCCTTGCAGAGGCGGTTGATCTCCACGGTGGCCTCCTTCAGCTTCTCCTTGCTCGTCGCAAGGCGGTTGCTCATGCTGGAGTGTAGCTCGCTGAGGGCGGCCAGCAGAGCGTCCGCGTCCGTCGAGGGAACTGAAGCGGTGGAGGCCTCCGGAGTGGGCTGCACGCCCAAGTCACCTTCAGTCGGCACGGTGATCGCCCCCGTGGCGGTCACTCGCGTCACCCCGATGCTCGTCCACCGCAACCGGCGCTGTCACGGCCGTTGCGGTTCCCTGGTCGCCTCCGGCCGGGGCACTTGAAGTGGTCGCCCTGAAGAAGGTAGAAAGAGGGTAAGCCTCTCAGATTAAAAGAACTTAACGGTTTTTCGTGCTTTGGTTTAAGTACCCAGCAGGAGGTCTCCTGAAGTGAGGCGCGGCCGGAGTGAGATTCGGCCCCCCTCACGGCGCCGGTGGCAGTACGACCTGCGCAACCGTATGACGGAAGAACCAGTGGCGGTACAACCTCTTGCTTGGCCGTATGACGAAGCCGGTGGCGGGCGACACCTGACAGCGCAGTGGAAGAGTAGTGGTGGAGCGACTGCTGCAGGTGGCGGCGGAAGAGTCGGTCTTGGCGGAGCTATGGTCGAGAACGCGTCTACTCCAACCACCCCGACGGGGCTTGATTGAAGTCGTTCGCGGCGCCGTAGAAACTCCCGCCCGGTCGAGCCCGGCGGCGCGGTCGAGGTCGTCGTGTCCCCTGCCAGGACGTGAAGCCTCTTGGGGCTGGCACCAGGGGCGTCGTCATCAACAGGGCGTTTGCCCCTCCCCTGGTCGCCGGCTGGAGGAGGGTCCCGGATTGTTGGCGTGTTCACCGGTCCTGTGGCGTCCATGGCAGGCATTGCCCGGGTGAAAAAGTAGGAGTGCACCCGCCGGGAAAGGCGGGATGACGCCGGCGGTGCCCAGCAGCCCCATCCAGGCGTCGATTTTTGCGGAGGATAGGTCCCCTGCAGCTGTTGGAAGATAAGTATAAAAAAAGAGAGAGGGAAAGAAAGACAAGTAGCCTACCTCCGGGAATCATCCGGGTCACGTCATCGAGGCCTGTGTACTGCCAGGCCGGGCGGGCACGGCGGCGCAGGGGGCTGATTCTCCGAGATATGAAGTCTCGGAGAACCATGCCTCCCGTCAGGCCCGCTGTCCGCAGCTGGTTCACGCGGGCCAGCATCGTCTGAAGCTCGGGCGTCTCATCGACGTGTGCTCCCCAGGTGGGGTTGCTGACCGCCAGCCCAGTCGGCAACTCCAGGACTTCAATGCCACTGTCGTCCGCGGCGTAGAGCCACTCGTTGCGCCAGGTCTTCCAGTTGGACCTAAAGTCCAACAGGATGTAGCGCGAAGCCGCGCCGTCTCGGAGGCGAAGGTGGCAGCACCCCGACGGGATGGAAGAATCCCTGGCCACGCGCAAGGCGTAGAAAAAGCGAAAGACAGGAAGGTTGGGGGCCACTCCCACGAACATTTCGCAGAAGTAGGAGAAGACAGCAAGGAGGATGATGGAGTTGGGAGGAAGATGGATATTGTGGATGGAGTAGAAGTTGAGGACGGAGAGGTAGAAGTCGGAAACCGGCGGGAGTAGGCCTGCCAGCATCGCCCAGCCGAAGAAGATCACTTCTCCCGGGCGGCAGCCGGGCGCGGTGGTCCCGGCGCGGACGCGGAGGGTGCCGCCGGTGATATGCCGGGAAAACCTTGTGGCGTCTTCTTCCTCGATGGTCGACGGTGGGAGCAGAGGTGCTGGAGATGCCATCTGGGCGAAGGAGGCGATGTGCAAGAAGGAGGTAGTTCACAAGAAGCATGACTGAGGACTTAGAGGATGAGTGAGACTGAAAGAAGGAACCGCTCCCCCCGTGGCGACTTATATATAGGCACACGAAGGGATGATCTGGCGGGAAACCCGAAGGGGCGCGGTGGTTCGAAGGCGCCCCCAAAAGGCTGTCGAAACGTGGGCACGATTCTCAGGAATCCTGCATCGGTTACGAGGCGGGGGCGGCTGCCTATTCCGCTTCGCTGCCCAGAAACGGCGGCGGGCATTTAAAGCTGCGACATTACGTGGGCATTTATGATGGACATGAAGGAGAACGCAGTGCTACGCTAGCCAAAAACAAAACTTTTCTACCGCGAACACCCAGGAAACATGCGAGTCAGAGATCATGGAGCATTACCCTTGGAGCACGTTAGCAGCGGAAGTAGAGTGGGTGAAGCCTCCCCGCGTGCTCCGAAGCACAGTACGTAGTCGAACACGACGTGGTACACCTCCTCCTCGTCGCGGATCGCCGTCACAATAGCTTCGTTGTAGTCGCACAGTTGATGTAGCTGATTGAATCAATCAGCGCCGACGCAACAGCAATGACGCCTCTACGGTATCCACACGTCTGGGGTGGGATCACCGCGCGCTGGTGTGCTAGCACCCACGCGTGTGGCTAGGGTTTAGTGGGACGCGGTGGCGGCTAGGGCTTGTGGTGGGGAGACTATGACTCCGCACGCCCCCACGCCTCCTTTATATAGAGCGCACTAACGGGCCTTCTATAATAGAAGCCCACTAGGGCTCGCACTAATGGATCTTCTACAATAGAAATCCATTAAGACGCTAGAGGATCCAAATCCACATAAACCCACTAATGGATCCGATCCATTACACATGATCCAACCCATTAAGTGTGTGACCCATTAGGCTCATGTACAAGTCAGCCGCGGTCCCGGAGAACCCCTTTTCCAGACCACAAGTCAATAGCGGTACCTAGCAGCACATATTGACCCCCGAATGTACACAATGATCGAATCAGCTGAACCTTGATATACTCACATAGGATACTTTTGCCACACGATATCAGTCAAGCTCAAGGCAAGAAGCGTGCCACCCTTGTGATAGCTCGACAAATTCACTCGTCATTGTAATGGATATAATTCGTGATTAACTCTTTAATCACTTTGGCATGGCCATGCACTTTTCCTTATCCATCCACACCGAGGGGCCCAGAGATATCTCTCCCGTTATCAAGGAGGGGCAAATTCCATCTTGATCTCTTACATCTCACGTCATGTTTCATGGCATACCCGTAAGCTACCTTTATAACTCCCCTGTTATGGTGAAGCGTTTGATAGCCCCAAAGTATACAATTACACATGCTGAGAATCAATAAGAATCTCAGGTCAAAGGATCATATAGGTATACCACTCGAGACTACATCTGATGGCACTTCTTAAGATAACAATCTCAGCAGTGTCTCGGAGCGGGTCTATCCAACCCCATGTTCTCTAACATGTGCCCACATTATTGATTTGATATCTCCATATCTATGGTATGTGAAACATTACCATCAATCAATATATGTGCTAGTCAAATCACTATTGTCCCACATAATGATATGTGACCAGGGATCATTTAGAATAATATCATATAACCAATGTATTTCACAATTAAGTCGTACTCAATGAACAAAGGAGTGACATTTATTCATGGAACTGATAAGTATATGAACATAGACGTATGATATAATCATCTCACATGATTGCCTCTAGGGCATATCACCAACAGGACACACGCGGGAGACTGAACCGTTTTCCAAAAAGGAACAAAGGCGCTCTTGGGTGGGCCCGGGGGCTACTGTCGGTGTATTATACACCAGGGTGCCCACTTCACCGCAGTAAGGGTGCAAGGTGGTCGCCTAGCGGACAGGTGGCGTCCAGGCCACACCGCTGGCGGTCAGCAAGATGGTCGCCCAGCGGACAGGTGGCGTCTAGGCCACGCCGCTGGCGGTCAGTATGGTGGTCACCCAGCGGACAGGTGGCGTCCAGGTCGCGCCGCTGGCGGTTAGTATGGTGATCGCCCAGTGGACAGGT
This sequence comes from Rhipidocladum racemiflorum, assembly GCA_036346355.1. NCBI lineage: Eukaryota > Viridiplantae > Streptophyta > Magnoliopsida > Poales > Poaceae > Rhipidocladum > Rhipidocladum racemiflorum. The sequence goes on from CM070573.1 coordinate 42,283,616, forward strand.
GGCGTCCAGGCCGCGCCGCTGGCGGTCAATATGGTGGTCGCTCAGTGGACAGGTGGCGACCAGGCCAAGCCGCTGGCGGTCAGTGTGGTGGTCGCCCAACGGACAGGTGGTGTCCAGGCCCCGCCGCTGGCGGTCAGTGTGGTGGTCGCCAATGACGATGTGGCGCCAGCCACGCCGCGCGGGCGCTCGGCTCGAGGCCACCTAGTGGTCTGTGCCACCGCACAGAGGATCAAGAGCATTTAATGCGTATCGTGCGCATTAAATGGTGGTAATGAAGGCCACAGTGTGACGGCGCATGTTCCCAACACGCGCATTTATTACGGGTAACATCATGGCGAAATCCCCCCTAGCGAAGCGGGCAGAGCCGGCAGGCACACGGGTCCCGAGGCCGGGGTGGAGTCGGCTATGTCAAAGCATTAAGTACAACTCAAGAATAGTGACAGGTGCATTAAATGCGGTATGGCAGTGTAATGAGGGTGGTACACTGATGTAAGCTCTCGTGCGCCCCAGCCAGCCCAAGTATAAAAGGGAGCCGGGGTGCATGGGAGAGGGGGTTGGATCATTTTTGGTTGTATGATTTCGGTTCGTTTCTTCAACCTCTGGAGAACCGTTCTTTCGGTTGGGATTGTATCAGTTTCCCCCAAGAACACAAGCAAGAACAGATAGACAGGATTAGGGCTATTACTCGTTAGCAGGGCCCGAACCTGGGTAAACCTAAGTGTCCCCTTGCAAGCTTCGCCATTGATTCCCTTTCTCCATCTTCCGAGCGATCTCCAAAAAAGCCCCCCATTCGAACTTCATATACACCCGATCCGGAGGTGTCTATTGGCTCTTACGCCGACAGCAGCCTCCGCTGATCGTGCCGCCGGGAAACGTCCAGTAGCTGATGATCCCCCGGCCACTGATTCGAAGAGGCCCCGTACCCTGGACAACGCTTCCAGTAGCGCCATGCCTGCTCCCTCCTCCCCCGTGACGCTGGAGGGAGCAGGTCTTTCCTCCGGGGTGTCGACGAATGCTGCCCTAGAAACGACGCCTGCCCCACCGGCGCCGAGTGCCTCGGCACCGCCAACGCTGGTACCAGCAGCTTCGATGCCGCCTCCTGCGGCATCCTCTTCCTCAACCCCGGCGCCCACGGACTCGAGCGACACGACACCCGCTCGCCCTCGCATGGTCGCCCTCCCGGCGTCGGGGTTCACCTTCTAGTCGCCTCCCAGGGCGGCTGCACAGGAGGACCTAGTCCCAGTGGTGCCTCCTGCACCTACCGAGACGGGAACATCTTCATCGGGCGGCCCAAGTGACGCCCCTGCCGCTCCCGCGGCAATCGCTCCTCCAGCCTAGGGTTCGGACCATGCCCGGGTGCTCGCGGACCTCCAGCGAGTGCACACGGGCATCGGTACCCTTCTCGCCACAACCGCGGCCCAACTGGCATGGTACCCCCAGCAGCTGGCCGCTTTGCAGGAGAAGAAGGAGAGGACCGAGGCGATGCTGGCTCGAGAGAACGCCGACTCGCTTGTCCGGGCCAGGGCAGCCGAGGCGATGCGGGACAGGGCTACAGCAGAGCACCGTCGGGTGCTCCACAACGTCACCATCATGCTCCGCGACGCCTACGGGAGCATGAGGGTAAGCCTAACGCCCCACGGTGTGGTTCTTGCGCCTCCATAGGAGTCCACCGCCCCACAATACGCTGCGGGGGTGAACCGAGCTGCGGAGGCCCTCCAGAATCTGCCTGCCACCCTTGCCGAGCGTCCGGTTGTTGAGGAGCGAGCAGTGGCCATCGGGGCAGCTTCCTACGTGCTGTCGTGTTGTGCCAGCCGCGACGCCTCCTTCAATGCCATGGCAACGGTGGGGGCATCGAAGGAGATGAGGCGGAGGCGCGAACACGCATTCAGGAGGCTGCGTAGTTCATCACCGGGCTGATGCAGGTCCATCCCCCGGTGGGCCTCGCCCCGGCAGCCGGAGATGCCGAGGAAGACGAGGGGGTGAACGCTGGGGATGTAGCAGTAGACGGCACCGACGACTAGTAGCCTCTCCAATGCTACTGGCTTTAACCTTCTTTGGTTTCTTCTTTTCTTTTGTAGTCTGTAATCATGAAATTTATCAGTACTTTTGGGTACCATCCATAACATTTCATGTTACCTTTTTGTTTGCTAACTATGCTTGTGCATATCGCCTAATTTCGATGAAGGGCGACCAGTTCCCGATCTGCTCGACGAAGTTGGATTCGCTCGCCGAAATAAGGCTGGGGTACCTGGTCGTCTTAGCAAAATGGCTTGCTGTAAACAATGCCACCCATTAGGTAGCGCCCGTAAGGGATGCCTTCCCAAAAGTTGGAGATTCTGGGCACGAAGCCGCTGTAACTTCTTTCCTTCGCATGCACTTTCTTCTGAGGGGACTTAGACTTTTTTTGTGTTTCGGATTTAGGCTTCCTGGGGCTGCGTGTAAGGAAATGGGGGGAACCAGGGGCGGGGGACTTAGCGGTGTCGGCGGAGCTGGCCATCTTACGAGACCAGGCCACACGCAACCCCTGGTCGCCCAACCTTATACGACTTAGGCGCAGGAAGCAATCGTTCGCCACAAAAAAGGAAATTTTGCGCTAAGTCCCTGCGAATGGTACGCTGTGGTTCTAAAGGTAACTGGGCTTACGCTCCAAGTGACCTGGAATTACGCTTCGCGGGGCTGCGTGTAAGGAAATGGGGGAGCCAGGGGAGGGGGACTTAATGGTGTCGGCGGAGCTGGCCGTCTTACGAGACCGGGCCGCGCGCAACCCCTGGTCGCCCGACCTTGTACGACTTAGGTGCCGGAAGCCACCGTTTGTCAAGCAGGGAACAGCCAATACAGCCCAGAACCAAAGGCGACCATGGCAACAAAAAATCCTTCTTGTTATGCGCAGGAAAGGAATGAAAAGATCAAAAGCAAAGATACTTTTGAAACCAAACACTCCCCTGTTGGACGACGGCCAATGAAAGGGTTGGCCTTCGACCGCCAAGTATTTACATCTTCAGGGGTAGAATTTCCGCAGCAGCTCGATGTTCTGGGAGTTCGCCAACCCTTGGCCTTCTTCTGTCGCCAACCGGACGGCGCCCGGTCGTGACACTGAGATTAGCTTGAAGGGCCCCTCCCATCTGGGAGATAGTTTGTTGCGGCCAGCGTGCGTTTGAACTCTTCGCAGCACCAGATCTCCCACCACCAACGCCCTCTTGTCGACTGGAGAGGCGTGGTAGCGCCGGTGGCTTTGTTGATACCAAGCGGCCCGAACTGCGGCCCGGTCCCTTGCTTCTTCCAACAAGTTGACATTTTCTCACCGAAGATCCTCTTGGCCTTCTTCTGTGAAGGCCGCCACCCTGCGGGGATCCGAACGGCTGCTCAGAGGGAAGGATGGCTTCGGCACCGTAGACCAGAAAGAACGGCGTTTCGCTGGTCGCCCAGCTCGGTGTGGTACGAAGTGACCACAACATAGCGGGGAGTTCTTCTGTCCACGATGCCCCTCGCTTCTGGAGCCTGTCGAACACTCTTGTCTTGAGGCCCTTAAGTACCAACACATTGGCACGCTCCACCTATCCATTGCTCCTGGGATGTGCCACTGATGCAAAGCATACCTTGGCGCCTACTTCTTCGCAGAAGCTCAGGAAGATTGCGCTGGTAAATTTTGAGCCATTGTCGGTGATAATTCTATTAGAGACTCCGAAGCGGTTGAAGATCCCGCGCATGAACTTGACGGTAGCAAGGGCCATGATGGCGCGCACTGCTTCGGCTTCAATCGACTTGGTGAACTTGTCGATGGCGACAAACAGGTGGGTGAAGCCTCCTGAGGCCCGTGGGAATGGACATAGAATATCCAAGCCCCAGACCGCGAATGGCCACGAGAGGGGTATCGTCAGGAGGGCCTGGGCGGGGCAATGTGTACGCTTGGCATGAAATTGACATGCAGCACATCGTCTTACCAGCTCGCATGCATCCTGGAGGGCTGTGGGCTAGTAGAATCCCTGACAGAATGCTTTGCCGACGAGTGTCCGTCCGGACAGATGGCTCCCGCACACGCCTCCATGGATCTCAAAGAGTAGAGAATTCCCCGCTACCCGAGTGATGCATTTCAGCAGAAGTCCATTTCTACTCTGGCGATACAGGTCCCCACCTACCAGAGTATAGCACTTAGCCCTTCGTGCGATCTTCTCGGCTGCGGCATCATTGTCAGGGAGCACTTGGTCTTGCAGAAAGGCCAGGATAGGGGCCATCCATACTTCTTCCCTGCCAAGTGTGGCGACCAGATGGTCGCACAGGTAGTCCGCTTGGGCGAGCATTTCCCTTGGCGCCACCGTAGCGGGGCCGCTACTCTCTATTCCGAAAAGGCGGGCCCCAGGCCGCTCGCCACCTTCAGAAGCAGAACGCCACTCGCCGATGCCGGGGGCTGCCTGCCACACTTCGACATCGGGGGCTAAGACACCAGCACCATTGTTCCCATCAAACCCAGGGGCGACAATGGACGATCGAGGTGGGCACCGTTTGTAGCCCTCGACCGAAAGTACACCTTCGCCGTGGCCCCCAGGGACAGGGGCGGCGTCGGACAGTCGCGTTGGTCCTCCTCCAAGGGCCCCGACCGAAAAAACACTATCGTTCCTACCTTGTTCAGGGGCTACGACAAACGATCGCAAAGGTCCTCTCACGAGGTCCTGGGTCGGAGCTGCACCATCGCGCATGCCTTGTCAGGTGCAACGGTGGCGGCTTGCGATGGTCCTCCTTCGAAAGCCCCTACCAGACACGCCCCACTGCTCCTACCTTGTTCAAGGGCTGCAGTGGACGGTTGATGGGACTTCCCTTCGAAGGCTTCAACCGAACTCTCGGCGTCGTTCCCGCCCTCACCGGGGGTTGCAACAGACGGCTGAGATAGTCTTTCTTCAAAGACTCCGGTCGGAACGGACGATCTAGACGAAGCGAGCTGAGACAGCTCGTCCGCCAGATGGTTGTCCCGTCGAGGGATATGGGTAAAACCCAATCCGTCGAAGTGATGCTCCAATCTCCGAACTTCCGACAGGTAGGCAGCCATGATCGGGTCAGAGCATTGGAATTCCTTGCGCACTTGATTGATCACCAGTAGAGAATCTCCCTTGACTTGAAGGCGTCGAATTCCCAATGCCGCAGCGGCACGCAGTCCTGCCAGCAGCCCTTCGTACTCTGCAATGTTGTTAGTGGCCTTAAAGTTGAGGATGATTACGTACCGGAGGACATCACCAGTTGGGGCGATCAGGACCACCCCAGCCCCCGCGCCCTCGAGCCTGAATGAGCCGTCGAAGAATAGCATCCAAGGGGAAGGCGCGGGGTCTTCTTCATTCTCCAAAGCGGCAGGAGTCCACTCAGCGACGAATTCTGCCAGCTTTTGACTCTTGATGGCGGTGCAGGGGACAAACTTGAGGCAAAACTCCCCAAGTTCCACCGACCACTTGGCGATACGGCCCTTGGCTTCCCGGTTGTGGAGGATCTCCCTCAACGGGTAGGCCGTAACGACCACTACTTCTCGCCCCTAAAAGTAATGTCGCAACTTCCTGGAGGCCACCAGGATGGCATAGAGCATCTTTTGGGCCTGCGGATATCGAGTTTCCGCGTCATGCAGCACCTTGCTGATGAAGTAAACTGGCTTCTGTACATTATCCCTCTCCGCCACTAGCACCGCGCTCACCTCTACAGGGGTGGCAGCTATGTACAAACGCAACTGTTCGCCGAGCTGAGGGGCGACCAGTACCGGTGGTGAGGAGAGGTACTGCTTTAAGTCTTCAAAGGCCAGTTGAGCTTCCTCTGTCCACTCAAAACGGTTAGTCTTCTTGAGCAGCTTGAACAGAGGCAGGCTTCTTTCTCCCAACCGGGCGATGAAACGCCCGAGGGAGGCCAGTCGACCCGCCAAGCACTGAGCTTGTTTGAGTCGAGCAGGCGGTTTCATATGCTCGATCGCCGCTATCTTATCGGGGTTAACCTCGATGCCACGGCTGGATACAAGGAACCCCAACAGCTTCCCGGAATGCACTCCGAACACACACTTCTCGGGGTTGAGTTTCAGCCCATTCTTTCGAAGATTGGCGAAGGTTTCCTCCAAATCCTCAATGATTCCCTCGCCCTTCTTGGTCTTCACTACCAGGTCATCCACATACACCTCCAGGTTGCGCCCGATTTGGGGGCGAAATGTGGCGTGCATGGCGCGCTGGTAGGTTGAACCTGCATTCTTCAACCAAAATGGCATTTTGATGTAGCAATACACACCCATAGGGGTGATGAATGCGGTCTTCTCTTTATCTTCAGGGGCCATGCTTGATGCATCCCTCCCGGGTGCGCATCGTGCCCTTCGCGGCCCAGCCGTATGGTGCACGTGCCTCGCCCGGCGAGCGGACTGCCCAACTGGCCCAGGGGTGTGGGCCTTGGACCACAAGAGAAATACACACCTTGGCTGCCATAGCCAGGCCATAAGAGTCCCATGTGGCCCCCAAAAGACTAGCCTGATGGGGGGAGGGTTGCTCTCCCTTTTAAGGTTGTATTCTCTCCCCTCCACAAGCAAGGTGGTACTATCATTCTCACCCTCTTGTTTTGGGACCTGGCTCTGATACCAACTGATGCATCCCTCCCGGGTGTGTTGTGCCCTTCGCGGCCCAGCCGTATGGCGCACGTGCCTCGCCTAGTGAGCGGACTGCCCAACTGGCCCAAGGGTGTGGGCCTTGGACCACAAGAGAAATACACACCTTGGTTGCCATAGCCAGGCCGTAAGAGTCCCTTGTGGCCCCCAAAAGACTATCCCGATGGGGGGAGGGTTGCTCTCCCTTTTAAGGTGGTATTCTCTCCCCTCCACATGCAAGGTGGTACTATCATTCTCACCCTCTTGTTTCGAGACCTAGCTCTGATACCAACTGATGCATCCCTCCTGGGTGCGCACCGTGCCCTTCGCGGCCCAGCCGTATGGCGCACGTGCCTCGCCCGGTGAGCGGACTGCCCAACTGGCCCAGGGGCATGGGCCTTGGCCCAACGAGGGAAATATACACCTTGGCTACCATAGCCAGGCCATAAGAGTCCCATGTGGCCCCCAAAAGACTAGCCTGATGGGGGGAGGGTTGCTCTCCCTTTTAAGGTGGTCTTCTCTCCCCTCCACAAGCAAGGTGGTACTATCAATGCTAATCTGATGGTACCCGGAGTACGCATCCAGAAAGCACATTAGTTCGCAGCCTGCGGTCGAGTCGACAATGAGATCAACTCAATGCAGTGGGTAAGGGTCCTTCGGGCAGGCTTTGTTAAGGTCGGTGAAGTCGATGCACATTCGCCACTTCCCATTGGACTTCCTTACGAGTACAGGGTTGGCGAGCCACTCAGGGTGAGAGACCTCACGAATGATCCCTGCACTTAGCAATTTCACTACCTCCTGCCGGATGGCATCTTGCCGCTCGGGGGCCTGTCTCCGGATTTTCTGCCGGATAGGCCACACGCCGGGCAGCGTCGCCAACCGGTGCTCGATCACCTCCCTGGGGACCCCGGTCATATCGGACGGGTGCCAAGCAAACACGTCGGAATTAGACCGAAGGAAGGTGACGAGCGCGTCTTCCTATTTGGCGCTGAGGCTGGCGCCGATGGAGACGCTCTTCCCGGGCTCGCTCTCCCTCAGGGACACCGCTCATAGGTCACCGGCCGAGGCGGGTGAGGTGCGGTTATCCACCTGAGGGTCACCCGGGGATGCCACCTTATCACGGCCAGAGCAGGTGGCGCCGACCACATCCATATCCATCGAATCCTTGTGGCAGCGTAAGGCCTCCACCCTGTCCACCTAGATGGTGATGGGACCAGCGGGTCCCAAAATCTTCACCACCATGCAGCCGTAATGGGTTACCGCCAAGAACTTGGCCAAAGCAAGTCGGCCAAGCAAGGCGTTGAATGGGAGGTCGAAGTCGATGACCTCGAGGTCTACCATCTCTGTGCGGTAGTTTCTTTCGTTCCCGAAGGTGAAGGGAAGCCGCACTCATCCCAGGGGCATCAAGCCAGCCCCTGGGGCGATGCCAAAGACGGGCAAAGCAGGCTCCATCTCCTCGAGGGGGATCTGGAGCTTATGGAAGGCCCGGTCGGACAGGAGGTTAATCGAACTACCTCCGTCCAGCAGTACCCGACCTAGCCTCACAATCCGGACCGTGGGCGAGACCACGAGCGGAAGGCGACCCAAGATGACAGTACTCTCAAGATGATCGGCCTGACTAAAGGTGATCGGCTCCTCTGACCACTTCAACGTTCGGCACACTCCTGAGCTTGTCCCCACAGTGTACACCTCCCTCCACTGATGTTTGAACGCCGTGTTGGAGGGATAGGTGGTAGATCCACCATTGATGTACGCCACGGCGTGGTCCACCTCTGGAATCCCAAAGGGGCGGAGTCTTCGTCTTTGTCTTGTCGGGGGCAGCGATCCTTCAGCCGCTGCTCCACAATCTCGCTCACGACTGTACAACGTGCCAAATCGTGTGAGCGGGTTTGGTGGATTGGCCAGAAGGGTTTGCCCCCGTCGTCTTCACGGCCGTCGGGGTGGCGAACACGGTGGTCGTCCCGCTGGTCAGGGCGGTCGCGCCCCTGGCTAGGACAGTCATCCTGCCGGTTAGGACGGTCGCATCTCTTGGGCCGGTTGTCCCAACGGGGGCGCTCGGCAGCCAAGACCTGCCTGGTCTCGTCCGCGTCGCGCTTCTTCTTCTTCTTGGTCGTGGGGCCGGGGTCCCGCGAAGGGCCGGCTTCGTCCTTGCCTCGGGGCACCGCGGGGACTGGCGCGGGTCCTCTAGCCTCTGCTGCTCTCGCACACCGGTGTGCAAGAGAGAAGAGCTCCGAGGTAGTGGTGACATCGCGAGTAGCCAACTTCTCCCGCATCTTGGTGTCCCGCACGCCCCTTCGAAAGGCGATGATGACCGACTGCTCTGAAATTCGGGGAATCGTATTGTGATAGTGGCTAAAGCGCCGACCGAAGTCGTGCAACGATTCCCCTCTTTTTTGCTCAAGGGCATGGAGGTCGTCCTCCACGCCCGGCTGTATGTAGGAGCCCTGGAAGTTGGTGACGAAAACATCGCACAACTCTTCCCACGAGGGGATTGATCTTCGTGAAAGATTCAACAACCAAGATCGGGCGGATCCGATTAGGGCCGTGAGAAAGTAATTCGCCATGACCCTGCCGGACCCACCTGTGGCACGCACCACCGTGGTGTAAATTTTAAGGAACTCCTCCGGATTGGTGGTGCCGTCAAACTTCTCGAGGGACGCCGGGCGGAACCTGCTGGGCCACGCCACACGACGTAGTTGTCGGGTGAACGCCTGGCATCCCGCACTGTAAGGGGAGTCGTCCTCAGCTTCGGCGTCTCGACGCGCAGAATGCGCGGGGGTTCGCTGAAGATGGGTCCCCGGGGAGCGGGAGGAATGAACTTCCTCCAGGCTCTGGGTGGGGGGAACTCGGGAGGGAGTCCGGCTCTCGGAGACTGTTCGCAGAGTGTGTTCAGAATATTGGGAACGACGACCACGCGAGTGGCCGACAGAATCACCGCTGCGCCGTCGCCGGAGCCCCCGGGGATGATCCGCCGAAACCCCGCGGCCCCAAATGGGGCCGGGGTGCCTGCTTGGGCCCTCCTGGCCAACACGCCTCTAGCTCGAGCGGCTTGAGGTGTGGGAAGAGTGACCGTGCCCCTCGATGGGGGAGTCCCGTTGGTCAGAGACCGATCAGAAGCCCCCACTCGAACGTGGGCCGCCTCCACAAGGCGGACCACATCCCGGAGCCAGGGCGCAGCGGGGTTGTCTCCAGCGAGCTCCATAGACGGGTGACTCAGTAGGAGACGCGCCGTGTGTAAGTTCTGGGCCAGGGGGCCTCTTCCCACGCCAGTCGATGGCGAACTGGGGGCTCGACGGCCCCTCAGGAGGCCTCGGCGCCCCCGGTAGGAAGTGGCATAGAATCGCCCTTCGCCCGAGGAGAGCGAGGGGGTGCTACCGGAGCGCTGACAGCTCCAGCCGCCGGTGGTGGTGTTGCGTGTGAACCCGCCATCCTCCTGATGGATGGACCTTCAAGGAAGTTTGCCGGGAACGGCTGGAGTCAGACTGAGATAAGCCAACCGCGCACCCCTACCTGGAGCGCCCCTGTCGGTGTTTTTTACGACAGGATCCTCCCGTGAGGGAGGTTTTAGTTCAGTTTGGGGGTGTCCTTAGCGAAGACTTAGCCTGGTCACTCTCTCCCTGCCGTCCCGGAGAAGATAAATAGTAGACACCGGATTTTCCCAGGTTCGGGCCCCCAAGGTAGGTAATAACCCTACGTCCTACCTGAAGTCTTTGTTACCTTGCTTTCTTCTCCAGCCCCCCCTTTCCATGCGGCAAACCGCCCTTATATACTCCCAACCGGTTTGGGCAAGTGGGGAGACAAAATTATGCCGCTGCGCGGCTCATTAATTACAATTCATTAATGCCATCCCATCTTGGGACCTCCTTCTTTGTGCCACTACATCATGAGCCGTCAGAACTGTGCGCTTCCCATGACGGGCCAGACGTGGTACGTTAGGGAAAGGGCCTATCGCCATGCCCCGCATTAAATGCCCTGACACCATGCCCCATGGGAGGCTTCTAGGCGAAGCCTTCTTCAGCTTTATGGCCTATGACGCCATGTGGGCCTCCTCGCCCAGCGAGGAGGGCTTGGGAGCGCTGGTCGCCACGTAGCCACGTGGGCCTCCTCACCCCGCGAGGAGGGCTTGGGAGCGCTGGTTGCCACGTAGCCACGTGGGCCTCCTCGCCCCTTTTCTTCCTTCCTTTAAGGGCGGAGAGAGTACCGTGATGTAGAATACGCCGACAACAGTGCTAAGCATAAGGGATATCATTGTTGGGATCCTGTTGGACGATGAATGCGGATCTCACGTGATGTCACTTTTGATGAGTCTCATCCCTTCTACCCTCATTCTTCTTCCTCTCCTACATCTCTTATTATGCCACTGTCTTTTTTGACTTTTCCTGATACTCCAGTTGTCACTTTTCCTCTCTCACAATCGGCGTCTCCTTTATCGCCGGTTTCTTCACCACTGACCTCTCCTCCAAAAGCTTCTTCGGATATTGTTCCTTCTTATCCTCTATACTACACTCGTCGTCCTCGAGCTGAGGAATCTTTTGCTGTGCCACCTTCTTCTTCTTCTGATGAGCCATCTTCTTCAGTGTCTCCTCCTCGTTATGCTCTGCGCGATCGACAGTCTATTCGGCCTCCTGAGCGCCTTGGCTTTGTTGGTGCAGCTCTGGTCGAGTCGACTTCTTACTGTGATGATGTTATTCATTAGGAATGGAAGCATGCGATGGCCGAGGAGCTTGCTGCCCTTGAGTGCACTGGCACGTGGGATCTTGTACCACTTCCTCCACGTGTTTGTCCCATTACTTGCAAGTGGGTCTATAAGATTAAGACTCGCTCTGATGGTTCTCTTGAGCGCTACAAGGCTCGTCTTATGGCGCATGATTTTCAGCAGGAGCATGATCATGATGAGACTTTTGCGCTTGTAGCTCACATGACCACTGTTCGCACTCTACTTGCTGTGGCCTCTATTCGTGAGTGGTCCATCTCTCAGCTTGATGTTAAGAATGCCTTTCTTAATGGTGAATTGCATGAGGAGGTCTATATGCAGCCACCACCAGGGTATTCTGTTCCTGAGGGCATGGTTTGTCGACTTCGTCGCTCTCTTTATGGGCTCAAGCAAGCCCCTCGTGCTTGGTTTGAGCGTTTTTCTTCTATGATCACTGCAGCTGGTTTTTCTGCCAATGCTCATGATCATGCGCTCTTTGTTCACACTTCTTCTCGTGGTTGGACTCTTCTCCTTCTATATGTTGATGATGTGATCATTACTAGAGATGATTCTCATTATATTGCCTTTGTAAAGGCTCGTCTCAATGAGCAGTTTCTCATGTCTGATCTAGGTCCTCTTCGATACTTTTCTTGGGATTGAGGTTTCTTCTATATCTCAGGGCTTCTTTCTCTCCCAAGATAAGTATATCCAGGATCTTCTTGATCGTGCTTCTCTCACTGATGAGCGTACAGCATGAGACTCCCATGGAGCTCAATGTTCACCTTAGACCTACTGATGGTGAACCTCTTGAGGATCCTACTTGCTATTGCCATCTTGTTGGGAGTCTTGTTTACCTTGGTGTCACTTGTCCTGACATTTTGTATCCAGTCCATATTTTGAGTCAGTTTGTTTCTGCTCCCACTCAGCTCCACTATAATCATCTTCTTCGTGTTCTACGATATCTTCGTGGAACTATCTCTCGCTGTCTTTTCTTTCCACGCTCCAACTCTTTACAGCTCCAGGCATACTCTGATGCTACATGGGCTAGTGATCACTCTGATCGTCGGTCTCTTTCTGCTTACTGTGTTTTTCTTGGTGGTTCTCTCATTGCTTGGAAAACTAAGAAGCAGACAGCGGTTTCTCGTTCGAGTGCTGAGGCTGAGTTGCGGGCTATGGCTCTCTTGACAGCAAGGTTACTTGGCTACGGTGGTTACTTGAGGATTTTGGTGTTTCTGTTTCTGCACCGACTCCTCTTTTATCTGACAGTATGGGTGCTATCAGCATTGCTTGAGATCCAATGAAGCATGAACTCACCAAGCATATTGGTGTTGATGCTTCTTATATGCGGTCACAGGTACAGGATCAAGTTGTGGCTCTTTAGTATGTGCCTTCAGAGCTCTAGTTAGCAGATTTCTTCACGAAGACACAAACTAGAGTTTATCATAACTTTTACCTTTCCAAACTCAGTATTATAGATCCACCATGAGTTTGAGGGGGGCGTTAGACAGTATCCTGTTATTATACCTTGTATAGATATTGCCTAATATAGGCTTTCCCTTTATACCCTCATGTACATGTATATATACTGGCCCATTGGCCTCATGATGAATACAAGCACTATTCATAACACATCCATGTTTGTGATGAGTATTTGACTTTATTTGAGCTAAGTTTGCTCAGATTTGAGTTTGAATTTCAAATGGATTTAAAATTGGAAGCATTTTGATTTGTGTCGGCATGATAAGCTGCAGCGGACCTTAGGTCCAGTGTGAAGTGTTTACGCCGGACCAAGGGAGTTTAGAAACAGAGAGTTTCACATTTGCGCCGGACATAGGATAATTGGTTTTGTATTAGCGCCGGACCGAGTTAGAAATGACTTGTGTATGCGTCGAACCAAGTGTAATTGGTTTTGTGTTTGCGCCGGACAGGTTTGGATTAAGGGAATTTTGGAACAGAGTCTTTTCCTTTAGCGCCGGACCAAGGGGTGTTGCAAATAGACAGTTTCACGTTTGCGCCAGACCAAAGGGCGAAAAAATTGCATTTGTGGCAGAACAACTTTGACGCTTGTAGTAATTCGCATTTTTGGAGGTCTTCCTGTGCTCAAAACTTTTTTTTTGGTCTACATGAAAGTTGTAGAGAATTTCGAGATGCATCTTTTTCATGTTGGCAAGTTTTCATTTGAGGAACATAAAAAATCATAGAAAATCGGGAAGCGTTCACGTTTGCGACAGACCAAGAAACAGAGTTTCACGTCTACGGCGGACCAACCTTGACAGCATGTAGTAATTCGCATTTTTGGAGGTCTTCCCGTACTCAAAGAATTATGTAGTCTACATGAAAGTTGTAGAGAATTTCGAGACGCATCTTTTTCGTGTTGAAAAAATTTTCATTTGAGAAACATAAATTCAGGAAAGTTTCTGTTGTATTGAAAACAGGGCGTTTGTACACGATTAATTCGTTTTGGTCTGTTCTAACCCCAATTCGTGACCAAATTGGATCACTGGGTTCATTGTGGAACCAAGAAGGGTTTTTTTGTCTTTGTGGTTGCAGGACTTTGTTTGGTGGTCATGGTGAGACGAAGGGAGGTCGGAACTAGGCTTGGGATGGTTGGAGGTTCAAGTTGGCCGGAAGTTCGCTGGAAGATGGCCAGAGATGAAGTTGGTGCAGTCCAAAGAGGCAAGAGATCAATGGATAAGCTAGCCTATCACTACTTGGATCAAGGAGAGCTGTTGGGTTACAGTCTTAGAAGATAGAGTAAGTGGATAGGTGTAGCTTGCTTTGAAATGTGTGCAAAACTCGTTATATTAGTGGGTTTCGGGTTAGCCCAAGAGTTGTTGAGAGTGACAGTGTGGGATCAAATCCTAACTCTTGATGTTAGCTTACGGTTTAGGCAACACATCTAAGGGTGGGAATTGATCCTAAAACACTATAAATAGAGGGGTAGGGGTAGCCTTCCCCTTAATAGTTTTTGGTGAGGAAGATATAGTGGCTCTCAGGAGCTTTTGCCCACATATTGTGAGGCTTTGTAAAACTTCCATCCAGAAATAGAAAGATCTTTCTTACATCTTTGAATTTAAATTCCGCACTTATATTATGTCTTTACTCTATGCAATTTAAATTCAGTATTTACATTCTCGCATTTACTTTATGCAATTTGGATTGTCTCCTCTCCTTCTCCTTGCTTTTAGTTCTTGTTGCCAAGGATGAGAGATTGATTGGATGAGTCTTTGCTTAGATCATATCCCAATCCTCTATGCAATCTTGGTCTAAGTTTTTGCGAGAAACCGATCTTGTGTTCTTTCAAGATGAATTTTTGGTTGATCGAGTTTTGGTGGTTATGTTTGTGACTTCTAGCTAGCTGTGACGTGTGAGAAGGTATCAAAGTCTATCTTGATCATTAGAATCTGTCAGGTTTGGCCAGCACTATGTTCTCCGGAACCGCACCTAACATGTGCGATGGGAGGGAGGGCCTGGCAGGTTGTGGCCCTGGCTTGCTTAAGGGGAAAGGGGGGTTACCAAATAAGAGAGTCTAAGTTAAGTAGATTGAGATATTTCCTTAATTCAGTTGTTTCCATGTTTGAGATATTTCCTTAGTTCAAGTTGTTTCCATGTTTACGTGAGGCTATTTAGCCGCGTCAAGGGAAAGGAATAAAGACTAAGCAGCAGAATACTTCTGTTGCCTTTCATCTCTCTCTCTCTCTCTATCTATCTATCTATCTATCTCTCACATGCACAGCCTTCTGCTGCGCCGGTTCTTCTCAATGGCGCTAACTCGACGCCGTCCCAGGCCTTCGATCTATTGTCCCACGCACCATTACGATCTTTGAAGTTGAGCTCACAGCATCTTGATATCAGAGCCAATCAACGTTGACCCCATGGCCAGCGATGAGGTTCGAGCCCTGGTAGATAAGATCGATCAAATTTTCCAAAAGCTTGAAGACATGTCGATGGTCCAGGATGGGCACACAGCACAGTTCGCAACCCTCATGTCGGGACCCGAATTTGCAAATCTGGACCCTCTGTGTATTCAGCACTAGTCCAGGATCACGCTAGTGCACATAGTCTCAACATCGGTAAATATCACTATCATACACATCGATAGTAGTAAAGTACTTTAATTAAAATAGCCAAAATGGTTGCTCGACTTTATGGTCAAGTTACAAGAGTACACCACACAAGGTGAAAACTTATTAAAGGAAATAAATTGCAGCGGAATAAAAGCATCAACGTGGCGCCATCCAATATACCACAGGCAACTAACTGGGCTCGCTCCCTAGATAGACGGTTCCTCCTGAAGTTCTTCCTCCAAAACTGGCGTCGCTTCTTCTTCAACTGGTGTTGTATTGTTGCAAGGGGTGAGTACTTGGTACTCAGCAAGTCATGCACAGAATGCAAACTAATATTCTACATGCATGGCTTAGTACAAGGAATGTTTCATGGTTCATTTGCAGTAAATAGCAATTAACAAGTAGCATAAGTAGATTCGAAAGCAGTAAATGTAAAGATAATATCAATACTTTTCCAGGAGTTAAGTAAACACTTTTCTCTTTCCTAATCCACATTTCCATCAACGTCATCATTAAACCCAACCAAACTTTTCAAGTCCAAGTTGTTTTCATGAAAGTCTAATCCTTGACTGTAATCCCCAAGCAGTGTCCAATACTGTGGACTCGGTTATTCGAATAGGTTGTACACTCTGCAAAGGTTATGCACTTTACCCACAAGATACATTCAAACACCACAAAGGCGAGTGATCGTAACAAAGCCTTTCGGAAACCGCAAACTACACAAGTGAACCTCTATGGTTTCTGCCATACACCATCCCTTCCCTCAGTGGAGACGATGTATGGGACCGACATATCATTGGACGGGTACCATGCCGTGGCCCTGGTACGCTCCCCCTTCAAGCTACACAAAAGGTGTAGTTTACATCCCGAGTTACCACATGCAAGTTATTAGTAACTTACTCAACTAGGTCCGTCCAATTACAGACATGTGGTTGCACGTCTGACTCAGATCAAAGGTTTGCAAGGTTAAGTCCTTAGGGGGACCAGGGCAAGACTACCCGAAGAACCAAAACGACTTCCCCGATGCCAATCATGGACCACCTTATCATTCTTTCCACTTGCCCCGGTCTAAATCTATTTATCAAACCCAGTTGATTACCATACACCACGTGCCATCATCAACATCACAACACATGATACTTCTCCAAAACAGGTTCCATATCTCATTAAGTCAATATTAATTTTTGATTGTCCGAAATCATGTCATGTGCACGTAGCAGGTCTAAGCAATAACTATAATGGTCTAAATACCCAGTGTTGGCAATTTAACAACGACCAACTAATATGATCCCCAACTAGGGTGACAAGGGTTCATGGCACATAATTAAATAGTCAAGGTGTCATACTGCAATTTGGCATTTATCTAATTCCCAGAAATAATTAAAACAATTTCTAATTAAACTAGCATGCAATAATTTAAATCAGACTAATTTCCAAAAATAGGAGCAATATGATCAAAGCATAACTTGCCTTCAAAAAGTACTTGCTCTTGGTCATGAGCTGGCTCCTGGGTCAAAACTTTACCTTCGTAGCTTTCGGGCACTTCAACGTCTACTCGTAACGCGTGCAAATAGCACTAAATAATTACACAGTGGATAAAAAGTGTCCAAAAATTCAAATAAAATTCATAAACAAAGAGGGCACATTTTTATAAATTTTTAGAAATTTGAATCGTCCAAATCGGAGTTAAAACGCAAAAGTTATACCCGTTTAAAGTTTGGAGAATCAAATAAATAAATATAAACCGAGAAAAATTATGTCCAAATATTAAATAAAATTCACCATTATCTACAGCTCAATTTTATAAAAATTTAGAAATTGGAATCACCCAAATCGGAGTTAAAATGCGAAAGTTATAAGCGTTTGAAGTTTGAAAAATCAAATAAAAGAATAAACCAAATTAATTCATTTATTTTTCTATTGAAAAATCGATTTATAGTATGGAAATCGAATTTCCACCGAATTATTTTTCTATTGAAAAATTGAATTATGATTCATGCTTGCGTCATCCGGTCCATGGGCTCGATCCACGGTTCTGGTCCGGTCCACTATGGACCCGGTCCACTATGGACCCGGTCCACGGTTACACGTGTCGCTGACACGCGGAACCTACTAGATGACATCATTGCTGACGTCATCACAGCTCGGCCGAAAGGCTCTGACAGCTGGACCCCACCATAACATTAGTGTGACGTCACCGCACGGTGGGCTGAGCCGCTCACACGCGGGCCCCACGCGTGACGTCAGCGGCGACCGGGCGCACCCGCGTGGACCATGACCGTTCATCTCCTGGACCCGTGGCTTGATCCAGGCCGTTGATTTGAAAATCAACAGTCCAGATTGGATCTAACCTCACGCGTTTTGAATCTACGCGGTTGAGCTGGACCATTTGATTTGGTTCGGACGGTCGAGATCCGATCGGGTTAATGCGTCACTAGGGGCGACGTGGCACGACCCGGTGCTCGACACATGGCTCAATCTATACTGTTCAATCTTGATCGAACGGCTGAGATCGCATCTAACGGTACAACGCGGATTAACCCTAACCGTACGATCTAGATCTAACGGCTGAGATCTACTCCTAGCACGGTGCAGTTTACGGCTACGTGGCCTATTCTAAAGCGTTGGATCTAAATCCAACGGTCAGCATTAGATCTAAAAATTGCAACGTGCTTTCGTACAGGGTGACGTGGACTTACCGTGGTCGTTGGATCTTGATCGGACGGTCGAGAAGCTTCGCGAAGTCGACGATATCCGCGGCGGAGCTGGCTGGCAGGAGCTGGGGATGATGACCTAGCCAACGGCGTTTCCGTGCATCTCCGACGAGGTGAATGGTCCTCTCTAACGCAACTTGACGCGACGGTTCAGGATCTGGGCTTGATTGCGACGGGGAATACGGACGCGGCGGGAAACAACGGAAAACCGCGGCGGGGCGCGAATCCAACTACAGCAAGCGATTACCGGCTGGCGGTGGTGGCTTGGTCGGCGTGAGTTGGGGCAAACTGTGCGTGTGGAAGAGGGCAACACGGGGGAGGTGGCGGCGCATTAAATAGCGCCCTCAGCGTTCGTGAAATCCGCGGAAACCGAGGTCCACCCACGCTCGACGGTGGAATCCGGCGCCGACACGGAGAAGGTGACGTGGCACAATCTCATCCATCCACGCGTATACGATCAACAGCTGTGATCGCATGGGCGCGAACGGATCCGGAATGGATCCAGTCGGGGCGACGTGGCTTAACGCTGGCCGTTGGATCTCGATCCAACGGTAGCGTGGATTAGGGTTGGGTCCGGCTCGAACGTGGTTCGGTCGGACTCGAGTCAAACTCGAGTCTGACCCGGGTCGGATGAACAGTGAAACCCATTCGCGATTTTCCAGCGATTAAATAATCAAAATAATTTTCGGAAATTCAAATAATTCAGGAAAAATAGCAAAATAATCAAAAACATTCCAGAAAAATTTTGGAAAATACTTTGAGACATTTTGGACTCAAATAAAATATTTCTAACAAAATTTTATTTAAAACTTTTAATTATCTAATTATCTCAAAAGGGAATAAATTCAAATTAAATCGAAATAAATCCCAGAAAATTCCAAAAATTCTCAAAAAGTAAAATTTCATTTAAATTCATGAAAATAAAAAATTGGGGTGTTACAAACCTCCCCCCTTAACAGAATCTCGACCCCGAGATTTAGGGCTGACTAAGGAATAAGTTCGGAAACTCTTTTCTCAAATCATCCTCGTGCTCCCAGGTCGCTTCACTCTCGGAATGGTTGCTCCACTGGACTCTGCAGAAATGGGTTGACTTATTCCTTGTCTCTCGATTCATGGTGTCCAGAATCTTCATCGGGTGTTCCTTGTAAGTCAGATCTTCCTGTAACTCAATCGACTCTAACGGCGTCTGTTCATCTGGCACTCGGAGACACTTCTTTAGTTGGGATACATGGAACACATCCTGCACTCCCGCCGACGACTGTGGCAACTCCAATTGGTAAGCAACTTCTCCTCGGCGACTTAGGATCTTGAACGGACCAACATATCTTGGCGCAAGCTTCCCTTTGGTGTGGAATCTCTTAACTCCCTTGAAAGGTGTAACCCTAAGATATACGAAATCTTTCGGTTCGAAGCTTAGATCTCTACGACGATTATCAGCGTAACTTTTCTGTCTCGACTGAGCTATCTTCAGTCTTTCCCTGATCATGGCAATCTGCTCTTCGGCTCTTGAAGAATATCTGGTCCGAAGACATGTCGTTCACCCGTCTCATTCCAGTTCAACGGTGTTCGACAGGGTCGACCATACAAGGCTTCAAATGGCGACATTTGTAACTGGCCTGATAGCTGTTATTTTAACTGAACTCAGCATATGGCAGACTCTTATCCCAAGAGGTAGCATAAGCCAATGCACAAGCTCTTAGCATATCCTCCAGAATCTGATTAACTCTCTCAGTCTGTCCAGCCGTCTGCGGATGATAAGCGATACTGAAGTTCAAACGGGTCCCCATGGCTTCATGCAGCTTATTCCAGAATCTCAAGGTAAATTGGGTACCTCTGTCCGATACAATCTTCTTCGGCACTCCGTGTAAGCAGACGATCCTGGTCATGTACAACTCTGCTAGCTTATCTCCCGAATAGGTGGCCTTCACACCGATGAAGTGAGTGACCTTAGTCAAGCGATCCACTATGACCCATATGGAATCATATCCTCCTTGAGTTTTAGGTAAACCGGTAATGAAGTCCATACCAATTTCCTCCCACTTCCACTCAGGTATCTTTAGTGGCTGCAGCAATCCTACTGGTATCTAATGCATTGCCTTGACTCTTTGGCATATATCGCACAACGCAACATGTTCAGCAACCTCATGTTTCATGCTTGGCCACCAGAATCTCTCCTTCAGGTCTTGTTACATCTTGGCACTTCCTGGGTGAATGGAATACTTGGAATCATGAGCTTCCTCCAGAATCAACTGCTTCAGCTCTTTCTTGTTCGGCACACAGATGCTGTCCTTAATCCACAATGTGCCCTGCTTATCCAGCTTGAAGTCCTTAGCCTTGCCTTCATCCATTTTGGACTTGATCCTCTGGATCTTGGCGTCATCCTTTTGTCCCTCTCGGATTTGGTCCTATAAGGTTGGCTTTACTTCCAACGCGGCTAGGAATCCTTCCGGTATCACTTCTAATTTTATCTTCTGAAACTCCTTACACAGCTCGTCCTAACTCCCTGCTATCATCATATTCACAATGTGGCTCTTCCGACTCAAGGCGTCGGCAACCACATTGGCCTTTACGGGATGGTAATGGATTCTGACATTGTAATCCTTGATCAACTCCAACCATCTCCTTTGCCTCATATTCAGATCCGATTGGGTGAAAATGTACTTAAGACTCTTATGGTCCGTGTACACTTCACATCTGTTCCCAATCAGATAATGACGCCATAACTTCAAAGCATGCACTACGACTGCTAGCTCCAGGTCATGCGTCGGGTAATTCTCTTCATGCGGCCTCAGCTGCCTTGATGCTCGCAACGACCTTCCAGTTTTGCATCAACACGCACCCAAGTCCCTGGCGTGATGCGTCACAATAGATATCAAAGCTCTAATTAACATCAGGTAGGACTAACACCGGAGCTGATGACAATCGCTTCTTCAGCTCTTGAAAACTTTTCTCACATTCCGGCGTCCAGTTAAACTTCTTCTCCTTTTTCAACAGTTGCGTGAGAGGTCTCTCAATCGTCGAAAAGCCTTCAATGAAGCGGCGGTAGTAACCAGCCATCCCCAGAAAACTACGGATCTGGGTTACTGTCTTCGGCTGTTCCCAATGTAACACGGCTTCCACCTTGCTTGGGTCTACTGCAACTCCTTCTGCGGTCATGACATGTCCAAGGAACTCTACCTTGTCCTTCCAAAAGTCGCACTTGCTGAACTTGGCGAAGAGTTGCTGTTCCCTTAGCTTCTCCAACACTAACCTCTGGTGTTCTGCGTGCTCTTCTCCTGTCTTAGAGTAGACTAGGATGTCATCTATGAATACGACCACGAACTTGTCCAAATATTCAATGAAAACCTTGTTCATCATATTCATGAAATATGCGGGTGCATTCGTCAGTCCAAAGGACATAACCGTAAACTCGTAATGTCTGTATCTCGACGAGAATGCGGTCTTCGGAATATCCTCTGATCGGATCTTTAGCTGGTGATATTCTGACCTCAGGTCAATCTTGGAGAAAACTACGGCTCCTCTCAGCTGGTCAAACAGATCATCAATCCTGGGTAGAGGGTACTTGTTCTTCACGGTGACTTCATTGAGTGCACGGTAATCTATGCACATCCTGAAACTCCCATCATTCTTCTTGACGAACAGGACTGGCGCTCCCCATGGCGACGAGCTGGGTCTGATGGATCCTTTCTCCATCAACTCCTCTAGCTGTTTCTTCATCTCTACCAATTCTTCGGTTGACATCCAATAAGGTCTCTTCGCTATTGGTGCTGTACCAGGTACTAACTCAATTACAAACTCTATATCTCTATCTGGCGGCATACCCAGTAAATCTTCATGAAAAACATCAGGGTACTCATTCACAACTGAGACATCCTCTATGCTGATTGCCTTCGTACTGTTGACCATCAACTGTCCTTCACGAACGGCAGTCGCTTGGAATTCCACTTTTCTTCCGCAAGGGCTCTCAACAGAGATGATCCTTCTTCCACAGTCGAGCACGACCTTGTGCTTGGACAACCAATCCATTCCCAAGATAACATCTAGAGTCTGGGTTCCCAATATTATGAGGTTTGCTAGGAATTCTACCCTATCTATTAGTACTCTCACCCCAGAACATCCTACTTGAGATCAGAGTTCTGACCCAGGGGTTTGAACTATAAGCATGCATCTAAGATCCACAATCTCCAAATCATTCTTAGAAACAAAATCTCGAGAAACAAACGAATGCGAAGCTCCAGAGTCAAACAAAACTATTGCAGGTACTGAGTTAACAAGTAAATTACCCAGCACGACATACGTGGCATTCTGAAGTGCATCTGCGGTCACGTGATTGACTCGGCCTCTCACCACGGTCTGGGTTGTGCCTCCGGGCTGTGCGGCTCCACGGTTTGTTCCTGGTGCAAGTGCTCTTGCTGGCGTGGATCCCAAATTGAAGCGAACGGGGGTCACTCCTGCTGTCTTCTTGGGGCAATTGTTGGAGAAGTGCCTTGGTTCATTGCATTATAACAACGCCTCACTGCGTTCTCGGCCGCCGCAGCGGTGTTCCCGGGCCGAGCCGTGTCCGTAGTTCTGGTTGGTAGGTCTTGGTGCTGGCGACGATGTTCTTGCAGCGTTCTGCGGTTGGAATCTAAAAAATTGATTTGGTGCAACTCTCAGGCGTTGCCATCCTTGGCGTGCTCCCTGCTGTGGCATCATGCGCTTCTGGTGATCGTCCAATTCCTTGCGCTTGTCCTCCAGGATGAGCGCCTTGTTCACAAGCTCTTCGAAGTCAGGAAAGGTGTGGGTAATCAGTCCCACCTGTGGTCCAGAATTTAGTCCCTTTAAGAAGCGAGACTGTCTAGCCTTGTCTGTTGCTATGTCTTCATGTGCGTAGGGGGCTAGCTGAGTAAACTTATTGAGATATTCAGCCACTGACTGGCTGCCTTGCTTTAAAGCTCTGAACTCTTCCATCTTGAGGTCCATTATTCCCTCTGGCACATGATACTGACGGAAGGCAGCAGTAAACTCCTCCCAAGTGATATCTTGTGGGTTTTCCTGTGTAGCACAGTAATTCTCCCACTATTCTGCTGCAGTCCCTTCTAGCTGATGAGAGGCGTAAACACCCTCTCATTTCCCACACATTGGGTAATGTGCAGCTTCCTTTCAATAGACCTCAACCAATCATCTTCCTCCAAAGGATTGGCGTTTCCAGAGAAAGTGGGCAGATGAGTCCTCATGAATTCCGATAGCCTGGAATTCTGTCGCTGTCCTTGGTTAGCCTGGTTGGCAGCGGCCTGAGCAGTGACCTGCTGCATCTGTTGCATCATAGCATGCATCAGCTGGATTTATGCAGCAAGGAAAGCTCCAAAATTCTGCATGTCTACTGCTGGTGCTGGTTGGGGTGCAAGTGCTCCATCATTGGGGTTTCCGACGGGGCGAGAACCACTTCCGTTGCCTCCAAGGTTTCCGCTGGTGTTCACCATCTGTCGATTACTCCAAGGTTTAGAGACGAGAGGGAAACAAGAATAGGCAAGTAGTAGAGAAACTTATGCGGGACGAAAGGTGTAACTCAAAATCCAACTTTATTATTTATTCAATAGTAACTTGGTATGGTTGCTCACAATGCCTAAGGGCCTTGCAACCCATACTGCACACTCAGCAAGCAATGAAAATCCAAATCAACTAACACAATGGAGTCTAATGCCTCTAAGGGTAACTCTTTATTCTATAACGTGACTCGACAAAGGAGTCTCAACTTCTAATCCTGAATGCTCACTCCTCGACCCAACCTCCACTACCTCCTCGTGGCGGGTGCGGCGGCATAGGCGCAAAGCAATCTCCATGCCCCACAACAACTGAAGTCGAAGAAACGGCATCCTACTCGAGCTCTGGCGTGAGCTGTGTCTCCTCGGGATCTGGCTCGCCAGTACTGGCTCCGGTCCTTGTCCATACAATGCCATCTCCAGCTCATCAATCCTTCGCAGAAGTTGAGACATATACTCTCGAACCTCCTGCAGACTTTTCTTTTCTTTCTTGACCTCCTCACGTGCCTTCTGCAGCTCCTACACCGTATCATCGAGTGCATCCTCCTACGCGACGATGAACCTCGCCAAATGTGTGACAGTGACATCCTCATCTTCTATCGCCTTCAGTTCAATCCTGTTGTCTCAGCGTGGGTGGTGATGAAACACTGTGCCCTCCAGCTCTCTGGAGTAGGTGCGAGCGATGTGCCTCAAAGCTCGGCGCGACACCTCCTGGATTCCCATCACAAATGTAGACCTCCTGGCCGTGAAGTAGCACGGGCGACTGAACTTCATCTTCTCGCGAGCATACACGGTGATCTTGTCCCATGCCTTGACCAATCCAGCCTGCACTACGGTAGTCCCTTGGTAAAGTGGCCTCTCGAAACCTCCAAGCACCTGTAGCATACGCCATAACTCAGCGGCGTAGCCTCCCTCTCGCTCGGCGTAGTTGTTGAGCATCTTCATCTGCCAAAAGACACTCACGTGAGAACGCAACATTTTAAAACCAAAGTTGAGACAAAAAGAATTCAGCAAGGGGTATGAACAAGAGAGAGGGGATAAGTCGAGAATTCATTCTTTATCTTGGCAACTTTTAATTTTAGAAAATAGGTTTTCAACCTCACTACGACTATTCTAACTAAGGGTAGCCCTACAGTTAGTATGGCTCTGATACCACCTTTGTCGGGACCAGAATTTGCAAATCCGGACCCTCTATGTATTCAACACTAGTCCAGGATCACGCTAGAGCACACAGTCTCAACATCGGTAAATATCACAATCATACACATCGATAGTAGTAAAGTACTTTAATTAAAATAGCCAAACTGGTTTCTCGAGGTACCACATGTCGTGGCCTTGGTACGCTCCCCCTTCAAGCTACACAAAAGGTGTAGTTGACATCCCGAGGTACCACATGCAAGTTATTAGTAACTTACTCAACTAGGTCCGTCCCATTACAGACAAGTGGTTGCACGTTTGACTCAGATCAAAGGCTTGCAAGGTTAAATCCTTAGGGTGACCAGGGCAAGACTACCCAAAAAACCAAAATGACTTCCCTGGTGCCAATCATGGCCCACCCGATCATTCTTGCCACTTGCCCCGGTCTAAATCTATTTATCAAACCCAGTTGATTACCATGCACCACGTGCCATCATCAACATCACAACACATGATACCTCTCCAAAATAGGTTCCATATCTCATTAAGTCAATATTAATATTTGATTGTCTGAAATCATGTCATGTGCACGTAGCAGGTCTAAGCAATAACTATAACGGTCTAAATACCCAGTGTTGGCAATTTAACAACGACCAACTAATATGATCCCCAACTAGGGTGACAAGGGTTCATGGCACATAATTAAATAGTCAAGGTGTCATACTGCAATTTGGCATTTACTAATTCCCAGAAATAATTAAAACAATTTCTAATTAAACAAGCATGCAATAATTTAAATCAGACTAATTTCCAAAAATAGGAGTAATATGATCAAAGCATAACTTGCCTTCAAAAAGTACTTGCTCTTGTCCTGAGCTGGCTCCTGTGTCAAAACTTCACCTTCGTAGCCTTTGGGCACTTCAACGTCCACACGTAACGCGTGCAAATAGCAATAAATAATTACACAATGGACAAAAAGTGTCCAAAAATTCAAATATAATTCATAAACAGAGAGAGCACATTTTTACAAATTTTTAGAAATTTGAATCGTCCAAATCGGAGTTAAAACGCAAAAGTTATACCCGTTTAAAGTTTGGAAAATCAATTAAATAAATATAAACCGAGAAAACTTATGTACAAAAATTAAATAAAATTGACCATTATGTAGAGCTCAATTTTATAAAAATTTAGAAATTGGAATCACCCAAATCGGAGTTAAAATGCGAAAGTTATAAGCGTTTGAAGTTTAAAAAATCAAATAAAAGAATAAACCGAATTAATTCATTTATTTTTCTATTAAAAAAATCGATTTATTGCCTCAACTGACGTCAGCATGGAAATCGAATTTTCACCGAATTATTTTTCTATTGAAAAATTGAATTATGATGTCATGCTTGCGTCATCCGGTCCATGGGCTCGGTCCACGGTTCGGGTCCGGTCCACAGTTACACGTGTCGCTGACACACGGGACCCACTAGATGATGTCATTGTTGACGTCATCACAGCTCGGCCAAACGGCTTTGACAGCTGGACCTCACCATGACGTCAGCGTGACATCACGGATGACGTCACCGCACGGTGGGCTGAACCGCTAACACGCGGGCCCCACGCGCGTGACATCAGCGGCGACCAAGCGTGCCCGCGTGGACCGCGAACGTTCATCTCCCGGACATGTGGCTTGATCCGGGACGTTGATTTGAAAATCAACGGTCCAGATTGGATCTAACCTCACTCATTTTGGATCTACGCGGTTGATCTGGACCGTTCGATTTGGATCGGACGGTCGAGATCTGATCAGGTTAATGCGTCACTGAGGGGCGACGTGGCACGACCCGGTGCTCAACACGTGGCTCAATCTATACCGTTCGATCTCGATCGAACGGCTGAGATCGCATCTAACGGTACAACACGGATTAACCCTAACCGTACGATCTGATCTAACCGCTAAGATCTACTAAAGCGTTGGATCTAAATCCAACGGTCAGCATTAGATCTAAAAATCGCAACAGGCTTTTGTGCGGGGTGACGTGGACTTACCGTGGCTGTTGGATCTTGATCGGACGGTGGAGAAGCTTCGTGAAGTCGACGATGACCGCGGCTGAGCTGGCTGGCCGGAGCTGGGGACAATGACCTAGCCAACGGCGTTTCTGTGCGTCTCCGACGAGGTGAATGGTCCTCTCTGACGCGGCTTGACGCGATGGTTCTGGATTTGGGGTTGGTTGCGACGGGGAACGGCGGACGCGGCGGGAAACGGCGGAAAACCGCGGTGGGGTGCAAATCCAACTACGGCGAGGGATTGCGGGCTGACGGCGGTGGCTTGGTCGGCGTGAGTTGGGGTAAACTGTGCGCGGGGAAGAAGGCAACACGGGGGAGGTGGCGGCGCATTAAATAGCGCCCTCGGCATCCGTGAAATCCGCGAAAACCGAGGTCCACCCAAGCGCAACGACGGAATCCGGCGCCCACACGGAGAAGGTGACGTGGTACAATCTCATCCATCCACGCGTACAGGATCAACGGCTGTGATCGCACGATCCGGAACGGATCTAGTCGGGGCGACGTGGCTTAACGCTGGCCGTTGGATCTCGATCCAACGGTAGCGTGGATTAGGGTTGGGTCCGGCTCGAATATGGTTCGGTCGGACTCAAGTCTGACTCAGGTCGGATTAACAGTGAAACCCATTCACGATTTTCCAGTGATTAAATAATCAAAATAATTTCTAGAAATTCAAATAATTCAGGAAAAATAGCAAAATAATCAAAAAAATTCCAGAAAAATTCTGGAAAATACTTGAGACATTTTGGACTCAAATAAAATATTTCCAACAAAATTTTATTTAAAACTTTTGATTATCTAATTATCTCAAAAGGGAATAAATTCAAATTAAATCCAAATAAATCCCAAAAAATTCCAAAAATTCTCAAAAGTGTAAAATTTTATTTTAATTCATGAAAATGAAAAATTGGGGTGTTACACCTCACTACACGGCTGGATCGCCTTGACGCTCGCATCGCCAAGGTTGATGACATGATGAGCACGATGGCTGGAGAAGGTGAAAAAGGGAAAGACACGAAGGAAACCGTCTATATTTCTCCGCTCCGACGCGACACTGGTACCGGCAGTGGCATCGGCAACGCCAGCGGTATTGGTGGTAGGAGCGCGCCGCACTACCTAGTCGGAGGCACGAACGGGGGTGACGCGCACCCCCACGTTGAAGGGAGGGGCAGTTTCCTTACTACGCCCGACAGACGACCACCTCAACCTCTTCGATAGTAATTTGCGACTTGACGATCCACTTCCTTGGTTAAACCCTTGCGAGTTATTTTTCCGAGGATAGCACACGGCGAAGGGTGCCAAGGTTAGCACCGCGGCGTACCATTTGCGCGGGGAGGTGCAGCAATGGTATATGCTGCTCGAGGAGGAGATGGGTGTCCCTGCATGGGCATGTTTTAAGGACCACGTCAACCTTCGCTTCGGGCCGCTGACAAGGCGAAATCACCTAACGGAGATGAAACAGCTTCGCCAGACTGGGACCGTGTCACAATATCACAAGGAGTTTGAAGCACTACTTCTGCGTGCGAATCTTAGGGCCGACCAGAAGATTGAGATGTTTACGGTAGGTCTCAAAGAGAAGATTGCCATTGCCATTGATCTGGCTGCCCCGCAGTCATTAGCCATGGCCATAAGCTTAGCTCGGGCTCATGAGCGATTGCAACAAGCTGATTCTGAGGACAGCAGGCGTGCGGTCCCTAGGGGTGGTGGCACGAAGGCCGCGGCTGGCTCATCGAGTGCTGCGAGCGCGGCTACCACGGTCGGCGCAATTGTGGCGGCTACAATACCTAGAGGGGGCGACACTAGTGCAACCTGGCCAAAGTTTATCAAGAAATTGACTCAGGCACAGATGGAGGAACGCCGTCGCCTGGTGCTATGTTGCAATTGTGATGAAAAGTACGTCCTCGGGCACTCCTGTCAGCAGCTCTTCAGCTTGGAAGTGATTCCTGACGATGTTGTTACATGGGACGGTGCCGGGCACGGCGAGGATCCATCCATCTCCCTCCTTGCACTTACGGCATTGCCGTTAGCCGTACGATGCAACTTCCCGTTCACATTGGCGACGACCAATTCATTGCACTCGTTGTCTCTGGATCCACCCACAACTTTATATCAGAAGGTGCAGTGGTTCATGCAGGTGTTGCTGTGGCCGCAGCAAGCCATCCCTTTTGGGTAGCTGTGGCCAATGGCGAGCGGATCAGCAGAAGTGGCGAATGTCACCAGGTTTATCTCTTCATAGACAACCATGACTTCGTCATTGATTTCTACGTACTTCCAATTCCAGGAGTCAATGTTGTCCTTGGTATTCAGTGACTTCGAACGTTGGGGCCCATCACTTGGGATTTCCAACGTCTCGCTATGACGTTTTGGCGGGGGAATCATCAGGTCCAACTCCATAGTGTGTCACCGCGACATCCTTCTCTGGCAACCATGACTACTTCGCCGACCAACTTGATGGGTGCCTTACTAGCTGAGTACCCTGAGGTGTTCGCGGAGTTGCAGGGCCTTCCACCATCACATGCCTATGACCATCGTATTCATTTATCGGCCGGTACGGACGCAGTGGCCGTGCGCCCATATCGCTACCCGTAGTTGCAGAAGGATGAGTTGGAGACACAATGTCATGATATGCTACGTCAAGGCATTATACACTGCCAGTATTGCTGGTCCGTAAGAAGGATAACACATGGCGGTTTTGTGTCGATTATCGAGCCCTCAACGACAAGACGATCAAGGACAAATTTCCAATCCCAGTGGTCGAAAAACTTTTGGATGAGCTTAAGGGCGCGTGCTTTTTTACTAAATTGGGCCTCCGATCTGCCTATCATCAAGTGCGCATGCATCCCGAAGACATTTACAAGACAACGTTTCGCACGCATCATGGGCACTTTGAGTTTTTGGTGATGCCGTTTGGGTTGTCCAACGCCCCTGCAACATTTCAGGAAATCATGAATGATGTGTTGTGCCCTTTTCTTCGTTGCTTTGTGCTAGTGTTTTTTTGATGATATCCTTATTTACAGTCATTCGTGGGTCGAACACCTTTGTCATGTTCGTACAGCATAGCAGGAGTTATCGCGGCATGGATTGGTCTTAAACCTGTCAAGGCCCCAATTTCAAAAATTTCTGGGAAATACAGAGTATCCGGATTAAACATCCGGAATATCCGGATATAACCCGGAGTATCCGGATAAAATATCTGGAGTATCTGGATTAGCTTGCACGAACACCTCAACTCGGAGTATCCGGACCAGTTGTCCAGAGTGTCCGGGGTGTCCGGAATTGACTCTACCGAAGACCCCAACCCGGAGTCTCCGGGTTAAACGTCCGGAGAGTTCGGACATTTGGGGGGTTGAGTATAAAAGCCCCTTTCCTTAGATCCTCACTCATTTCTTCTTCCACCCTTTGCTCCCCACTGCCCGTGCGTCTCTCCTCCACCCCGCCCTCGTCTCCGGTGACTCCGACGTCCTTCCGTGCTCCTCCCCAGCGACTCCTTCCATCCCGGTGACCTCAAGCTCCTCCCTGCTTCTGCCTCCTTCCTCTACCCGGCTTCTCCTTCCTCCTCTTCATCCTCCTTAAGGTAAGGCCTCTTCTTGGAGCTTGATTTGGGTTCTTGGGGTTTTAGGGCGTCCTTGGGTTGGATTTGGGGTTTGGTGTGTAGATTGGGGGTTGGGGTAACTTTTGGGAGTGTTAGGGTTTTGGTAGGTGGTTGGACTTTTGGGGTGGTTTAGGCAATGTTGGGTGTTAGGGTTGTAGATCAGGGTTAGATGATGCCATTCTAAGCGTCGGATTGAGTTTTGGCCATGAGCTACCCAAATGTGCCTCGTTTCATCGTGGTTTGGGTTAGCTTGGAGCTTTTCCGGCTTAGCCCTGTGTAGGAAAGTGGTAGATCGGGTTCTCGCGGGGTCGTGGAGCTTGGCGGCACTTCGATCCATCATGTTAGTTGGGCTAGTTGCGCCATGTCCGGAGTGTCTGGACAAATGGTCTGGACTGTCCGAGTTATCCGGACTATCCGGATATTTATCCGGACTATCCGGATATTTATCTGGACTATCCGGGTTTGCCTGGTCTGTTCGGTGGGGTTTGTAATTGTGTTTCATTTCATTTGCATTGCATGCATCTTATTCGTGCATTATATCCGTGTAGAGAACGAGACCGCGGTGACTTACGTGACCGTGGTTGAGGGGATTGCCGACGAGCAACTTGTCGTCGATCCGCAAGCGGAAGCACAAGGCAAGCACCTAAGCATATTCAACCCTAATTGTAATCCTATTTTTGTGAATGAACTGCTTATTGGATGATTAAGTATGCATTAGGAGTTTAATTGTGGGAAGGGTACTAGATCCTAATTGTTGCACATACACCCCTTTGTACTTGATGAATACTTTCCTTGGAGCTAGTATGGGTAATTATATTGCGTCCATGCTTAGTTGCTTAGATGTCGGGTATGGGCCAAGTGGTGGATGGTTCCATCGCTTGAGGTTAATTATTTTTCCCATTTATCGAGTTGCAAAGATTATGGTTACGAGTAGAAGTGGAGTGTGAAATGAGACCGGGCGAGAGAGTTGGATCACTTGGGTGTGGAGACTCAAGTGTGGTAGTCTCACCTTTGTCGATTGAGGACCGATCCGTTGTTTGCCCTTTGATCGAGCACACCTTTGTTGATCGCATGCCGGAAATGGGTCGGTAAAGCTTTTCTTTCATCGCATGCCGTTCGATGGGCCATGACCTCATGCAGTTGGGCGTGGTTGAGGGCGAGACTTAGGCCGACTCTTGAGGGCCAAGCCGGGCTTGGGCCGCTCGAGGGGGTGCTAGGTTTTCGGGCATGAAGATGCCCCAACGAATTGGTATGGGTGGGAGGAGGGTTGACATGAGGTTCCTTGTGGCACATGTCGTGCGGTCAATGTTTCCCTGCAGGGTTAATTAAGAGATTCGAATTGCCACGCTCTCGGATATGAGCACGCTTGATCATAGCACACTTCAATGTAGTAACAACTTGAACTGAAGTTCGCCTTTGGGCTTGAGTTCGAAAATATTATGAGGTAACTTATTCTGTTAATATTGAAGGTTGAACTCCACTCTAGAAATAGGCGTCGTTACAACTGCTTTAAATTGTGAATTGAATAGCGATACTAAATAATCAACAAGGTTAAGCTTTCCGCCCTTTAAAACTTCAGCTGATTTCCTGCTACTTCCAAATGCATACTCCTTTAAGTCGGTCATATGTGGACCACGGGTAAGTCTTGCGAGTACCTTCTGTACTCATGCTTCTGCTGTTGTGGTTTTCAGGTGAGGATCAGGGCGGATGTGAGTTCTGTCCGTACTGCCTCTCGGTGACCGGGCGGGGCACGGAGTAGAGGCCATCTACGCCGTCGTACACGCCCGGGAGTGTTCAGAGGCAGAACACTTCCGGAGATGTTTTACTTTTGGGTATAGTCTAATAGATGTGTACTTTTTGCTTGTATAGTTAGTTTCAAACTATGTCTTTTCTGTCTTCGGATATTTGGTTTCTTTTGTAGTAAGCACTTGATGTATGTGGTTACCCGCCTCGTACTTGTGTTCTTGTTTCTTCCTTTGTTGGCCTTCGTGCCCTGTTGTCGTTGTTTGTGGTCGTGGGGTTTTGTCTTTGTGCCGGGGTTTGTTCGGTTGGTTTGTTTGGTCTTGCTTCCGCGCGTGTCTGGTGGTGGGGTCTTCGAGTTCGTTGCCCCCTTTATGCAAATTGGTTTGATACGGCATTGGAAACCGGTGTGCGGGGATCCTGGGCGAGCTTCGGGTCGCATACCGGGGGAATACCAGGATTGTTGTCGAGTTATTCGAAGGGTCTCATTGCCGTCTCGATTGGGCTTGGGTGCTAACACTGCGAGCGTCTTTGGCGGTCGATTGTTAGCCTCCAAATCCGACGGGGTCGGCCGAGTCTTCAAATAACCCGAGGACGGTCTGGGCGACTCCTCACAAAACCGCTCGAAGTGCTCCTTTGGTACTACTTCTGTGGCATATCTTGGCCTTGTCGTCTCAGTTGAGGGTGTTACCAGAGGCCTGGATGGTGGTGAAGTGACAGACTGGCTGCTAACAGTCTTCCCCAAGCGTGGTCTCGAAGAACCAGCATTAGCTGATTTCTGGGCCAACCATTTGCACTTATGGCTTTCTACAACCGCCTTGGCGCTATCTTAAACTCTGATCGCTTTGTTAATCGACACTTGCATGTTGGGGATGTCGTGGGCTACGAGTGAGTGTTTGATCTCTTTGTTGAGATGTTCCCGAAACAGAGCAACTCTCCAGGCCTCGCTTTGAACTTCGTCCATGACGTATCGAGCTAAGTGGTTGAACTTATGGAGATAATCCATGACCGACATGGATTCTTGCTTGAGGTTGTAGAATTCCCTCTTCTTGATCTCCATTAATCTTGAAGGAATATGGACTGCGCGGAATGCTTCCTTGAAGCCTTCCCAAGTTGTGACTTGGCCATGGGGACGAAACGCCATATAGCTGTCCCACTAGGCTGCAGCAGCCCCTTGGAGATAGTATCTAGCGTACTGCACCTTCTCCTCATCAGTGCACCTCGTGAGGTCGAGTTTACACTCAACGTCGCGAAGCCAGTCGTTAGCGTCCAGAGGATCTGTTGCTAATGAGAAACTCGATGAGCGAGTTCGCTGGAACTCAGCCAAACGAGACTGGGGTGGCATTGCTGTCGTACCGCCATGGGCAGCGGCATTGAAGTTCTCCATGCTCCGTACTAGTCGTTCTAGCATACGGGTCTGCATGACTAGCACTTGGGCCATTGATGGAGGGGGTGGCAATTCCTCACTCTGGGCGTCATGGCGACTATGCTCTTCACCTGGTCCTCCCATCGGTGCATTAGAGTGCTGGGTCCCATGGCCCTGGGATCCTGGTTGTGGCAGATTAGGGAGTATCAGGTCCAACACAACACCAGCTTGGTCCTGGCCCTCATGAGCTGCTCCACCAGCCATGAGCACACGGACAGGTCATCTCCTCGGCATCCTGCTACACACGGAGGCTACGAAACATGCGCAATATTTGCAATGGAGCCACGAGACAAACCCAGAATGGGTATTCCATAACACACAATCATTCTTGCATTCACAACCAGACTCAGCACACAAAAATACATCACGGAAGTGGGATTGCAATTGCGATAGATTTAAAGGTGACAACTTAGCACGTCCTTGTCGTGCAGTAGCGGGGTTAACTACAATGTCATCATAGCTATCGCAATTACCACCAAGTCCTGTATAGCAAAAGTACATCGACGGCTAGCTCGTATTTACAACAAAGGCAAGCTTTTAGTACGAAGTGCCTTCGACAAGACCTAGTTGGTACCACCACTTCCAGCAGCAGCATCAGGAGCACCTGGAGCTGCGATGGGCGATGATGGCCACCAAAGACAATGCTCCATGCATGTTCCATGCCCATGGAAGTGCTAGGGCGCGTAGCTGAGACGCGATGTCTGCTACCTCTCATCGACATTCTGGCGCGACGGATGACTCGGCGATATGAACCATGCGGGCATGGAAGTTCTTCCACTGGCTCGAGAGCATCATGCTCCCCATACACGATGTCAGTCGTGAAGAAGCCATGATTGAGGAAGGGTGCCATGTGACTCTCTAGCTCGGAGATGCGGGCGATGAGCAAGCAGCAACTCATCTCGAAGACGCAGAAGGTATTGGTCAAGGGATCTCACAAGCCCAACATGCCAGGCCAGTGCAGGATCCATTGCCGTGTCTGCCGCCACATAGATGTTCTCCTGACTAGCCGACTCGCGTGAGGGATAGGTGGGGGACAACTGGGCCATCTCTGGGAGGTCAAAGTGAAGACGGAGGATACGCAGCATCAGATATACTCAAGAGTCATTTTCTTGACTTTTGGAGCTAGGGTTTCAAGGAAAACTCCAAGAACTCAAGAAAATGACTTTTGGACGGATAAATCTGACAAAAAGCCGATTACGGTTTTCGGATCCAATCTTTGGCGCTAATGATTTCTTTTGAGCCCAAATTAGGTCTAGCAACTCAATTAAACAATGATCTACCACTAGAGCTAGGGTTTCTAGAGCTAAATCAAAAGGAAGGAAAAGAAGGAAAAGAGGAGCTAGGGTTTGATCAAAACCTTGTAGATTGAGCTCCAAATCCAAATCCAACAGACTTGAAGCTTCTTGGGGACTTGGTGAAGCTCTCCAACACCTTGCTCTTGCTTCTCCTAACCCCACTTGAGCTCAAACCGCCGAAAATGGACGGGGAAGAGGAGGAGCTCGGCTTGGGGGAGGACAAGGAAGAGGAGAGCTTGAGGGAGAGGGTGAGGGATTGAATGGGGGAGAGAGGGAGGCTGGGAGGGGCTCTCCCCTAGCTTAATGGCGATGTGGGAGGGTGCACAACTCGAGGGAGGCAGCGACGTGGGTGCACAGGAGCCGGCATGGCCGCCGCTGTGCTTGCGCTGACCCGTCGGCCGGTAGTACCTCTCGAGGGGGCTGGTACTACTGCTTGGCCGGTAGTACCAGGTTTATGCCCGCGGTACTGCCGCTCCAACAGCAGAGATTTCAGGAATCTCTCAGCTTCGCCTCGGCGCTTAACCAATTGTCTTGGGGACTCTTGGAAAACATTTGGGGGATCCTAATGAAGGCTTTGGAGCTTAGATTCTAAATCTAATTTAGCCGATCTAGAGTTTCGACCAAAATCGAAACTCAGGGCTTCGAACGGATAAATCAATCGAACAAAACAACAAACAGGCTCCGAAAGCAAATGACTCCAAGTTAAGATCCAAATATCGAATCAGAGCACAAATAGACACTTAATTAACTTAATTACTCTTAAATACAAAACCAGGGTGTTACACGGATGGAAGAAACTAATTAAGAAGCAAACAAGTGGTTACATTTAATCATAGCTAGGTTGGTGACGGATCACAAAACAAATTTGGTCAATTAGGAGAATCAAATCCACCATTCCCTCTATCTCTAGCATCCATGTGAGACCGAGCTGTGGGGTTATCCTTGCCACCTTTCCCGCCCTATTTTTTTCTCCCCAAACATGCATGCATGGATGGATCATGGATGCAAGGACCCAAACAAGGAAAATTGCTATATATAGGCAATGCTAATTAACAGATGGTGTGCTTGCTCTCTCCCACAGTTATCTTCTGTTGCTGCCTAGCCGCTTTATCCAGCTTTTCCATTCAGATCTTCCTTCCTCCTGCCCTCTCCTCAACGGCCGGCGGTTTGACGTCGACTGTGCGTACGGGAGAGGCGCGGGATCCCCCCACACCGCCGCCCTCCTTCGTTCTTCATGTGTGGGAGGGTATACGTACATGCAATTTTCAAATTTTCATTGCCCATTGTTCCAAGATTTGAGAGGTTCTCCTCTCTCTCTCTCTCTCTCTCTCTCTCTCTCTCTCTCTCTCTCTCTCTCTCTGTGTGTGTGTTTGTGAAATCTCTCCAATGTGCATATGGATGCTTTGCTTGAGTGAATGTTGCTTCTTCTTTTATAATTAAATAGTCAGGCTGGTTCTCTTTGCTATGTTAACTAATCTGATTAAAAAAACACCATTGGATCGTGCACCTTGAACCGAGAAAAATAAGTATTTGTTGTCTGAATTAGTTCGCTTTGTTTGGTATGTAGTTCGTATGGTTATTGTTTCATAGGATTTGCATTTTGATGTATAATTTTTCAACAAAAAAAGGAGAGAAGCTAATAATGCTCATGTTTAGAGGTGGGGAAAGAAAAGGCAATATCGTTTTTGTCTGTGAATGCCCATGCTTCAGCTTTGGGCCCTCTGCACTGAACAAATTAAAGACATTAGCCATATGTAGTGCATGTGCAAACAAAGAATAAAACAATAAGATGATGCTCTGTATTTGTTAAGAGCAATAGCGAGTCCTCAGATTATCTTTATCATAACAGGCTTAGCAACTACTCTATTTTGCATTGAGTCTTCCAGATGATTAACATTTCTGATGTACTGTAGTTGCCAAGCTCATGTTAACGGTAATTAAATGTTTTCTTGAATAAAAGATCTTTCGCAAAAAAGATGTCTTTGAATTCATGAATATTTTTTTCTCTCTGTTATCACCGCAGCTATTCATTCCTTTGATGATCTCCACTTTTCATACTTGCAACATAATTAAATTTTTAGAAAATGTACAAGATGATTACAACGTAACACCTCTCTAATGTTTAATATACGGCATGCCGAATGCGCATTGTAAAAAAAAATCCTAATTGCTAGGGATCAAACGTTTGATTTTTTTTTGCAACATTTCTTTCTACGCGTGAAACATTTTTTTCTACGTAGTGAAACATTTTTTTTACATAGTGAAATATTTTTCTTCGACAAACAGTAAAAAAAATGTTTCATACGTTAAAAAAATGTTTCATACATTCAAAAAAAATATTTCATACGTTCAAAAAAATGTTGCGCAGCGTCCGAAAAAAAACAAAAATCAGACGTCCGGCTGCTAGTTTCTCCTAAAAAAAATACTTCTTTCACAGACTGTTGCGGGAACAGCTTATTTTTACATGCTCACATATTTGCCGTAGTTGTCCTAATAAGTAATAAAGCCTTCTTTAGATATACCATGGTACCGACTGAACAACTGTAAGTTGGTTTATTTATACAACCAATATTCATGATTCCCTTGCTTGTTTGCCCAACTTATAATTCATTTGTTCACCTACCGATCGTCCCCAGCTCATTGCTGGTTGTCACACTGATTCTGCTCTGAGATTTGCCTCTCTTTGACCTTCCAAATCCTTCAACAAATGCAGCTGTGCCTGCAAGTCTGCAACCCCTAGGGAACACAGGATCCATCTGTGCTTCGCATAACAAATGCAGCCGTGCCTGGAAGTCCTGCTGCCTTAAAAATAAAGAGTATGCATTACATCTCCCTACAAACAGTACAAGACATACATGCTTACAATAATTTTCTTCAACTGAAAGATCTTTCTTCATTATGCAAACCAAAACAAGAACCTTCTCTGAAGTTCAAAGTGGGCCTCTCAGGCTGCCAAAAAAATTATTTGTCTAAGAAAAATTTTAATTTGTAGTCTAAGATAATGCCTATAATGCAGAATGCCATCCTACCAACAGGCACATGCTCTCCAAACTTGTCCCTTAATCATGAACCTACATCATTATATTGCAGAGCAGCTGATGCCTTCTCCATTCCTAATCTCCTTCCTTTCTTGACACCGTTCACATTTCTTGGATGCAATCTGATAGTTTCCTCCATTCTGCTTATCCAGTCTCTCGGTTCATTCCCCTCACTTTTGTCTGTTTAGTGGCGTGCATGCTGTTTGGTGACATATAAATGTTTCTCTTTCTATCTCCTGTATGCAGATATTTTGAAGTTTGCTGAAAACATATCTCCATATATATGTTCTTGTCCTTGCAGGTTAGGCCTACATTTCGTTTCCTACCTCAATACTGTGTAGTCTCACTGAAGGCAAATTACTTCAAAGTATCAAAGATCCCAGAAGCTACATACATAGGTGTATTCATCAAAATGGGTTCCTGTGCTTCCAAGTCTGGCCTTGAGCAGAGGAGGCCAGAGAGGTACTACACCAGGAGAGGAAGAAAAGGCCGCACCAATTCCCGATCCGTCGTGCCAGAGGCACCCAAGTCACGTTTGAGTGATTCCAGAAGACGCAGGACCGACTTCTCAATGAGCGAGATTGTCCATGTTGAGACTGCGTCGAACCATGGCAAACCAGAGCATTCCAAGACATTCCACCTCACGCAGATGCAGTGGCACCACAGCCAGAGGGATTCCAATGGTAAACTCTACTTGAAGCTGATCTGTAAGATACAATGGATCTATAAAATTTGCACATACCAATGTAGGTTGCTGCAAAGAAGACGCCTGGTTCGACTCCGTCAGTATTCTTGAGGATGATTCGGATGATGAATTTAAGAGTGTCAATGGAGGTAAGAATTACATACTTGAACATTTCGGAATGGTCACTGTGCAGATTAATGTTTCAGGAAGCCGCAATGCCGAATATTTGAGCATTCCTGCAGATAGTCCGGCTAATGAAAATGAGAACCAAAACAAGCAAGACAAAGCTTCCCGTTTTGCAGACGCACTCTCTCGAATTGGAGACTTATGTCGTGGTGTGCCCATGACATTATCTGTTGAACAGTATCTGAAAAGAGATGATGGTACGAACAACTGCACCTCAAAGGAATACCATTACAAAGATTCCAACAGCATCTAAAGTTTCTCTGACATTCTCACATTCAAAGGTGATGATCCTGAACGTAGGAGCCAAAGCATGGCAATGTGTGCCAGCAAGTGCCTTCCAAGCTCCTTTAGCTTTAAGGGCTTGAAGGAGAAAAATGATACAGACGACAAGAATAAGGAGAGCAGCACCCCATCTCGCATACGCAAGCTGTTGCACTCTATCAGCTTCAATGACAAGATGCAGCAGTTGACCTGTGGGAGCCCAGCAAAGAGGAAGTCAACAGTTATCCGGCTCTCATACAAGAGAACATCACGCGATGGCTATGAAGATGGCAGGGAATTTAGTAAGTCAAATTCCTGTTTGCCCTTGACGCCTCTCTCAATCTAGCTAATGTTCTTCGTTTCAATGTAGGTGAATCAAAGAAATACGTGGTCCGTCCGAAGGGAGGTTTGACAATCCCGTGCGGAGGAGAGAAGCCCACACCGGGATGCTGGTCACGGATTGATCCATCTCTCTTCAAGCTAAGGAGTGAAACCTTCCTCAGGCATGATGAGAAACTAACAAAAAAATTTATAATGTGCTCAAATACGTGCAACACGAGCTGTACATTCCTAACCTCTTATTTCAATCGTTCCAGAGATAAGAAGAAATGTGCAGCTCCAAACTATGCTGCGTACTATCCCATAGGCGTGGACTTGTTTGCCTGCCCCAAGAAGGTCCAACACATTGCTCAGCACATTGATCTTCCACAAGTCAAACCACACCACAAGCTCCCGTCACTTTTGATTGTTAACATCCAGGTATATATCCCTGCAAAATGACATCAAAGTAAGTATAGTTTGCTAAATATGTTATGTTCTGTTGTTACAAGCTTCCTTAATCACAGATGCCTACCTACCCTGCTGCTATGTTCCTGGGCGACAGTGATGGGGAAGGATTGAGCCTTGTCTTGTACTTCAAAATCTCCGAATACTTTGACAAGGAGGTCTCGGAGCATTTCAAGGAGTCTTTCATGGTTAGTCATATTCCCTTGTTGTACTGTCTAAATAGAATCCCTTCTTTCTTACGAGCTAATAGGATATTTCTGACGACAGAGATTTATTGAGAATGAATGTGAGAAGGTAAAAGGGTTTGCATCAGAATCTACAGTCGCTTACAGAGACCGGTTGAAAATCATGGCTGGATTAGAAAACCCAGATGATCTCCAGTTGAGTTCTACAGAGAGGAAGCTTGTCCAAGCATACAATGAGAAGCCAGTCCTCTCACGCCCCCAACATAATTTCTTTGAGGTGCAGAAGTGATGCTCCTTGCTTAAATTAGAAACTAACACATTTGAAATCATTCTACTATTTTCAATCTGTAACCAACCATACGTAGTATTTTGAATCCATGACATTGAGAAAATTTAAAGCAATAATAGCTTGGATAATGTAGTCTGAAGAACATCTTGGATATTGAAATAACAATTTTACTTTATATCCTTCCTGTTTTCTCAAAAAGAAACAGGCGGATTGTTTTGCTTTTCAGAACTTAATAAAGAATATTTTAGAATACTAGGGCAAGTTATGGGCTGTTTGGTTGCCCGGCCGCAGCGAGCCAGGCCTAAGCGAGCAGCACAGCCAGTGTTTGGTTTACTTTTTTCCCGGAGCCAGGCTTGAGGGAGCAGCTGCGCTGGTGTTTGGTTGATGCACGCGCTCGTATCCTCTGAGCCATCGCGATGCAGCGTATAAGGTGGAGCCTGGCCGCGCGGAAACGAGCGCGGCGGCCGTTTCCGCGGAGCCAGGCTCGCGTGCTGCGTGCTGGTGGGATGCGAGCTCACCGCATGCAGTCGGCCGGGCAACCAAACAGGCTATTAATGTTTTATCCCTTACATCACCAGGGAGAGAACTACTTTGAGATAGACCTTGATATACACCGGTTCAGCTACATCGCAAGGAAGGGACTGGAATCATTCCGGGAACGCCTGAAGAATGGCATCCTCGATCTGGGTTTGACAATTCAGGTAAATTTGCCTTTGAAATATCCAACAAAGATGCAGTCAATACGCTTCTTTACCTTCTACTATTTATTTGCATTAAGATTGATATGCTTACTTATTTATCGAAAAGTTACATGAGGCACCTGGGTGACTAGGCGCTCACATCAAGAACCTGTCCTATTTATTTCCATTATTATTATATACTTTATGAGAGTATTTTATAGCCTCTGAAATATAAATCCGACGATTTATATGACCAAACTAACAAATTTCAAATTTATCAAATAGTATCAAGGTAACAGTGGCCTCTAAGCGGACACTGAATTTTCCTTTAGCAAACATTCTCATAAAAAAAAACTACTCGTGAAGAACTTTGCAGTTATCTGAGGACAACTCTCAGATTTCTTACGTTTGAGCCACGTTAATTTTTTTTAATTCATTTTATTATTGTGATGTAGGCCCAGAAGCAAGAGGAACTCCCCGAGCAGATCCTCTGCTGTGTTAGGCTGAACAAGATTGATTTCATTAACCATGGGCAAGTCCCAACGATCGTCACACTTGATGAAAAGTGACACATTTGATCGTAGCGATTGCATGTGCAAGCTGTTGGAAGGCTAGACCTTTCGAATCATGAAAAAGAAAAGCACAAATTGATGATACTTATGTACACACGACATGTTCGTTCTGCTTAAAATATTCGCTATTTTGCCTGCTTCTAAGCAGGAAATTTTCCTGTAGGGGGAGAATTGGAGCCCTCTCATGCATCCACCTCACACCCCATGCCATTTTGCAAAAAGGTTCTTTCCTTTTCTCTAAATTACGGATAGGTCCCTGTAAATTACAAAGAGATCCTTTTGCGATTTTTTGTGAGTATAAGAAAAACGTTTCTAAATTGCGTTTAGGTCCCTGGTTTGTTACTTTACGAAAAAGCCATTCGCTAAATACAAATCTCGAACGAGCCCTTTTCTAATTTTTCATAATAGCGATTAGGTCCAAAAATTATAGCAAACAGGTCCCCGACCCTTACGTCCAGGTCCTTTCTCCGTTTTTCCCAGAAAAATATTTTCGTCAACAGAAATGTGTGCAGCTCTATTCTAGAATTTTTTTCAACTCGATCTCTAATCTCTATATTTTTTCCCAGCTCGATCTCTAATACTTTTCGAAATGTGTATTATTACTCGATGAATGCATAGAGCGCTAAACTCAATAAAAGAAGGTTGACATCTCTAATATTTTTCGGAGCATATATTATTACCCGGTTAACACATAGAGTATTAAACTCGACAGAAGGAGGTTAGCGGGGTGATGATAAAGTGTTAAGCAAATTCGTCAAAAGATATGGCCAGATTTGATACACACGTAAATAAAAAGCATACACCAATCTATTCTCTTAGCAATCTTCGTTTACTTTCGAAAACCACCTAGCAGAACGGCGCGGCGGAGCGCGCCACATTCCCTAGTAATGAATATATATGTGGGAAAATGAACCATCGGGAGTTGGTCTTGATTTTAACCTTGTCCACCTCACTTGTTGGTAGCAATATGCACTTATACCTTTGCCATACGTTGTTTCACACTATCCATTTGAGACCCGCGGACATTCGAAACCTAACAAAGCTCAATGATGATTAGATCGACCTGAAAGCCACATAATAAGATATTGAGCTACATAATAAGATATTGTTGTAGGATCGATATAGACTAATATAACAATCAGAGGAGGGTGAATAATTGCACGGAAGCTAAAATAAATTTTTATTGATTCTCAAAACACCCCTAAACAAATTATAAAAAATTGCTTCGGTTTCAGCAAAAACATACTGACATGCGTTCACTAAAACAGTAATTCCTGAAGATACAACCGTCGAATTGATATGAAATTTGAATTGTAAAAACTATATTCAATTTCAAAACTAATCCAATAAGAATCAGCTCAATCGGATCTATGGATCAAAAGTTATGATCTTCGCAAGTTGACTATATCAGATTATGACGGAAATCAATCTAACCCTAATTACGAAATTAATCAAGATCTATGAGAAATTAACCAATCAAACTTTTTAGATCAATAACTTGATGCCTTAGAAAGGCTTTGAATAGATCAAATCAAAATTATCACGGTGAAATAATGAATCAATCTAGAATCAAAACAGACATGCAAACGAAGAGAGAGAAAATAGGAACACTGTAGCAGATCGTGGTACTGCAGTAGACGCGAAACCACTGTAGCAATTTCCTGTAGACAAGTACTGTTGAACACTATAGCATCACGACACTGTGGCACTTTGCATTTACTGTAGCGCCGAGAGTTTCTCTTCCGCCGCCCTTTTTTCCCTCTGCGTTTTTGCTGTCTTTTTTTCTAGCTCGATAAAACAGGAGACACCCTCTCCTATTTATACTAAATAAAACTCTGAGTTGTACTCAAATACATGCATGCATATCCACTGGCCCAATTACATATGACCCAATACATACACATAGAGCCCAAAACTCACATATGAACGCATACGGCCCACCTGCCGCTACCACGTGACTTACTCTCGACTTCACGTGCACTGTTGTTTAGTCCGAACGTCCCGCATGACATCATTGACCACTAGGACCTCAGTTCCTCTATAAACCTAGCTCCGGTCCCATCACCGACCACATTCGATCTCAAGTAACACCTGCACATGAACAAACACGAAATCGTGTATGAGCACAAGTCCACGACTTGACTCAAGATTAATCCATGCAACCACTCACACGAGCGCATTGCATCAAGCAAAACAATTACCATGCTATCACAAGCATATCAATTAATCATCTGAAACAACACATGCACATGCACTACACATGCTATGAGCACAACCACTTTGCAATACCAAATTCATCATTATTCCAAAAAAAAATTTTTGAAATTAGGCCAGGAGCTCTAGCAATTCTGTAAAGAGAGCTCTTTTACGATACACTACACCTGGTAGTAGAGTAGTAGAAACACGCTTAACAAATCAACGGTTAGATGTGATTTCTACTACACATTTTATATTACAAGTATAATCCACCGTAAAATTTCTCTGTAAAGAAGGAGAGAACAACCGCTGGGCTACAGACGCGAAAGCACGCACTCCACCCTGTCCCCACACACACACGCACGCACTCACTCACCCCACGCGAAAATACCCAGCACTGTGAGCATCCGGGATCGAACCCAGGTGGCCTGCCTGCCACCACACGGCACTAGCCACCGAGCCACAGCTTGGTCCTCTGTCCTTATTATTCCAATTTTTCAGCACATGATTTCACAGTTGTTAGGAATTAGAAGTAACCGAACTTTGCTGCCAATTTATCTCCATTGAGGCACCTGCTTTACCTTCTGAACCAGATTGTATGCAGTGGGGAAGACCTCATGTTCTTCACCTGACCCAATTTTAAGCCTCCCGGAAATTGCTCGTGGAATTTATCCCCAGCTGTTTGACTGCCTCCAATGCTCCATTATATATAGGATAGCCAGTAATGCAACTGTAAGTGGCCCATGTAGCATAGCAGGGTATCCATGTTTGATAAGGGACACAAGTGAAAATGTGCGAAAAAAAGAGGATGCA
The DNA here is from genome assembly GCA_036346355.1 of Rhipidocladum racemiflorum. NCBI lineage: Eukaryota > Viridiplantae > Streptophyta > Magnoliopsida > Poales > Poaceae > Rhipidocladum > Rhipidocladum racemiflorum. The sequence continues at coordinate 42,328,137 of CM070573.1, forward strand.
GGTGCTCGGGGGAAGCATTTGTCGAATGCATCGCGGGCGGGTGAGCGGCTGTTGGGCTGAGATCCTGAGCACTGAGGAAGGAGCGGGCCGAAGCATGGACGGCCGAGGCGTTGGAGCGTAGCCTACTAATGTTCTCGCTCTCTCAATCTGAACTAGTCATCCCATGAATTCAATCCAATAAATAATTCTGAACTAGGTCAATTTCTAGAGAGAGAGAGACTTCAGTATCTGGTAATATTCCAATTCCATCTTCAATGGTAGTGAGCGATAAAATGGGAAATAGGTTTTTCCGATAGGTGAAAAGTACACCCTCTAATCACAAATACATATCATTTTAAACTTCAACACGATCTCTAAAACATAATTTTGACCATTAATTTTTACATAATATATTTGTAAAACTCCAAAAACTACAATATTATGAAAGCATTTTTTGAGACAAATCTATACATGATTTTCATATATCCAACATAAATATTTAAAAAGATATTGACTGTCAATATTTTGAAAGTTTGGCTACACATATATCTAAAACACACGTATTTGTGTTTAAAGTCTAAAACGACACGTAATTGTGATTGGAGGGAGTATTAAGCATGGTTCATCCAATCTCAGGGGCGGACCCACCAGTGGGGCAGCCTGGGCTGCTGCCCCACCTACAAGTTACAAGCCCATGTATGTTGTATATACTGCATATGTATAGGCCTAACAAATTTGAAAGCTGAAACGTTGCACCAGCCACCAAGCAAGAAACAATCGGCACCAAGCAAGAAACGATCGGCTACCCAGGTATATTGTATATCAAGACTGAACTACGCAATAAGATTGGATGAATGACTTAATGGTTTACTACACGGAGAGAGATCTTCAAATCACTTAATGATGAAGCCATCATCCGACGATTTCAGCGCCTCAAAACTAGGAGAATAAAATCGCCTCGTCCCTCACCAATTGTTAACTGAGTGGTATGTAGCCTATTTGCTAATTCTTCTTTGACCGTATTAGTTGAACGTTATATTTATGCTTCTTTAATAGTACTATTGTTGTTACCAATTGTAACATCCCAAAATTTTGCTTTTCTTAAAATCATGTGTGATTTGGCACTTTGGTGAATTTTTGGAATTTTCTGGAATTTATTTGGATTTATTTGGAATTTATTTGAATTTATTCCATTTTGAAATAATTAAAGAATTTAATTTTGCAAATAAATTTTTGTTGGAAATATTTTATTTGAGTCCAAAATAATCCAAAATATTTTCCAGAATTTTTCTGGAATTTTTCTGAGTCATTTGCTATTTTTAATGAATTAAATGAATTACTGGGAATTATTTTAAATATTAAATCGCTGGAAAATCCAACTCGTCAAGTACGCTCATCCGACCGAAAGTTTCGGACTCGAGTCCGACCGAGCCGCTTGACTCGACCGAACCCACTTAACCCTAATCGATCCCAACCGTTGGATCAAGATCCAACGGCCGAGATCCGCCTCGACTCGACTCGAAAGCCGTGTTGGACCGGACCCGATCGCACCGGCGATCGTGGGCTGCTGATCGCGACACGCGGATCGGCCACGATTCGCCGTTTTCCCAGAATCGAGCCGGATCGCCGAAAAGGCCATTGCGGATCGACAGGGCTCCGGCCTGAGCACGCCTCCGGCTATTTAATGCCCTGATTCGCACTCGAGGACCGCCGTGACTCGCACTTCTTGCCCTAACCCGCCGAGAGCCTAGCCGCCGTGAGGTTCGGACCGCCGCCGTGGTTGCGTGAAGCGCCACCACGGTCCTGCCTCGCCGCCGTCCGCCCCTCCGCCGCCATTGACCTCCATTCAAACCCCGGCCAGCGCACTGGCGACACTCTCCATCTCGCCGAGCACGCCCAACCGCCGTTTGGGTGGTCGCTGCCTCAGCCGGCAGCCGCAGAACTCCGCCGTGAAGCCATCGCCGACTCGAAGCTCCACTCAACCGTCCGATCAAGATCCAAAGCGCCCGTGACGTGACACGCCACTTCTGAGTTTCCCTGAAAATCCTAGATCTAATCCCAACCGTTGGATCTAGATCCAACGCCCACGATCGATCACGCGCGCCCCAAGCACATGAGGCCAAACTCAATCCTATTGGCCGGATTTCAAACCAACGGCCACGATTGTGCAGCTACGCCCAGAAGCCGAACTCGTCGCTTCATCGCCAGCAGGTATCACCGACACGCCGGCCCGCGTGTCGGCCGACAGCACTGCGGACGTCACCCATGACGCCATCGGTGGGACCCACCTGCCAAGACCGCGGGCTGAGCCCCGCCGACGCCGCCAATGACGCCACCCGAGTGGGCCCACGTCGGGCCTCACGTGAGTCGCGGACCGAGTCCACGGTGGACCCAAGCCGAGTGTGGACCGAGCCCATGGACCTGGCCGACGCCGCGCAGCCAATCAGAGCTGCCACGTGTCCATGCCGACGCAACAATTAATTTCCGAAAAGAAAATGATTTATTAATTGAAATATTGATTCAAATTTAGATTCAAACTTCAAACGCTTATAACTTTTTAAGGCTTTCAACTCCGATTTGAGTGGTTCAAATTTCTAAATTTGTATAAAATTGAGATCTACCTAAATATGAATTTTATTTAAATTTTGGACTAAAGTTTTTCTCTGAAATATTATTTAATTGATTATTTAAACTTTAAATAATCATAACTTCTTTATGCTTTTAACTCCAAATTTGATCTAGTTTCTAAAAATCCGTAAAATTATGTTCTTCTGTTTATGGATTTTATTTGGAGTTTTGGGATCTTTTTGCATAGTGTTCATTTGTGTATTTGCTATTTGCACGCTTTACGAGTAGACGCTGAAGTGCCAAGGATTCGAGGGAGAAGTGTTGACTCGTGATCCAACTCAAGACCAAGAGCAAGTGCTTTTGAAGGCAAGTTGTGCTTTTGACCATGTTGATCCTATTTTGAAATCTATTTTGATTTAAACTATTGCATGCTAGTTTAATTAGAAAGATACTTTGTTTAAACATGGGGTTAGATAAATACCAATTTGCTATATGACACCTTGATTATCTAAGTATGTGCCATGATCCCTTGTCACCCTAGTTGTGGTTTACTAGTTGGACATTATTAAATTGCCAACATGGGTTTAGATCGCTGTAGTAACGCTTAGACCAAGCATCACGGCTCATGACATGATTTTGGACAATCAAATGATAATATGGACTTAATGATATATTGAACCTGTTTTGGAAAAGTATCATGTGATGTTGATGGCACGTGGTGCATGGTAATCAACCGGGGTTTGATAAAACGCTGACCGGCATATGGCAAGAGTAATCGGGCCGCAGTGGCATTGGGAGTGTTGATTTGGTTTTTCTCGTAGTCTTGCTGGTCACTCTAAGGACTTAACCTTGCAAGCCTTTGAACCTGGTCATACTTGCAACCACATGGCCGGAATGGGACGGCCCTAGTTGACTAAGTCGCTAAGGACTCACTTGTGGAGCCTCAGGGTGTCGCTTACACCGCTTGTGTGATTGTATCGGGAGCGTATCGTGGTCAGTGGGCCAGTACTCCATCTAACGGTGTAAGTTGGTCCCATACTTCGCCTTGGCTAAGGGAAGGGATGGTGTAGAGCACGCATCGAGAGGACCACCTGTGTTGTTTGAGGCTTCCGAAAGGCTTTGTTATGATCGCCATTCGCATACTCTTGTATGGCGATTCACTACCGACGGGTGAGTGGATTGTATCTTGTGGGTAAAGTGCATAACCTCTCGCAGAGTGTAGAATCTATTTGAATAGCCGAGTCCACTCGTGACCGACAATGCTCTGGAATTACAATAGGGTTAGATTTTCCGAAATAACTTGGTTTTGAAAAGTTGGGTTGGTTTAACAAAGAAGATGATGGAAATATGGTTTAGATGGGGAAAATGTTATTTAAACTTCTTGAAAAGTTATTTATGCTTTACTTGTTTTCTACCGCTTTAATCTACTTATATTACTTGTCAAAAGTCATTTAATCGCAAATATACCTGAAAGCTACTCCTTTGTACTAAGCCATGCATATAGTATATTAGCTTGCATTCTCGTGCATGACTTGGCCGAGTACCAAGTACTCACCTCTTGCCCCAACACAATATCAGTTGAAGAGAGATTACGCCAGCTTTGGAGGAGGAACTCCAAGAGGACCCGACTACTTAGGGGATGCGAGCTCCGGCCTGCCTCGTGGTATACCGATGGCGCCACTAAGTTTATTTGATTTTCCGCTGCTATTGTTTCTCTCTCAATAAGTTTACCTACGAGGCATATATTTGTAACTTGGCCATAAGGTCGAGTAACCGCTTTTATTACTTTAATAAAGTACTTTTTATGGTATCGATTGGTATGATTGTGATATTTACCGATGTTAAAGACTCAGCACTAGCTGCCTCCTCGACTAGTGCCGAATACACAGGGTCCCGGATTTGTACAATTCGGGGTCCCGACAATGTGGTATCGTGAGCCATACTTGACCGTAGGCTCAACCCTAGCTAGAATGGTCGTGGAGGATAAAACCTATTTTCTAAAGCTAAAAATTTGTGAAGATAAGAAATGACATCTCGACTTATCCCCTTCTCCTTTTCTTGTCTCTTGCTAAAATTTTTCCTTACCTTGTCACAATTCAAAAATTCCGAAGTTCTTACGCGTAGCACTCTTGTGACATGATGGAGGTTTTCTTGATGAGTGAGCATAGGTTCTATAGTGAGACTCTTCAGCCGAGCTTCGAGTCATAGAATAAAGAGTCACCCTTTAGGCGATAGATTCCGTGAGTTAGTTCGATTTGGATTTGCTTTTGTTTGTCGAGTGTGCAGATGTGTTGCAAGGCCCTTAGGCATTGTAAGCACCATACCAAGTTACTAATAATAAAGTTGGACCTTAAGGCTACACCTTTCCGCCTCGCATAAGTTCCATATTACTTGTCTATTCTCGCTTCCTCTCATCTCTAAACCTAGAGCAAATCGATGCATGGTGAACACCGTGGGAACTTTGGAAGCAATGGGAGGGATCTCGCCAACAAAACCCCAATGATGGAGCACCAAAGACCGCCACTGGATGTGCAGAATTTTGGAGCATTTCTTGCTGCTCGACTCCAGTTGATGCATGCTATGATGCAACAAATGCAGCACGTCAACCGCCAGTGCCACGCCAATCAAGTTAATCGTGACCACGCCGTAATACAAGGCCGCCGAGTTCATGAGGACTCACCCACCCACTTTCTCCGGGAATGCCAACTGCTGGAGGCCGACGATCGTTAAGATCAATTGAGAGGAAGCTACACATAGCCCAATGCATAGGAAATGAGAAGGTACTTTACGCTTCTCCTCGCTTGAAGGAACAAATAATGGTGGGAGAACTTCGTACACGCACGCAGAACCCTCAAGATATCACTTGGGAAGAGTTCACAACAAGCATTCACAAGATCACGTGCCTCGAAGGAATTATGGACCTTAAGAAGGAGGAGTTCAGAGCACCAAGCAAGGTAATCAACCAAGTGGTCGACTACCCAACAAGTTCACACACTAGCACGCCACGCACCGAGGATGAAGTACTGACAGATAAATCCGCATACCTCGCTTTTATGAAGGGACTTAACTCAGATTGCAAGTAGGGTTGATCACCCACACCTTTCCGGATTTCCAAGAGTTGGTGAATAAGGCGCTTATTCTTGAGGACAAGCGCAAGGAACTGGATGAGAACAGAAGCGCAGGATGCAACAAAGAAGGATCACGCCAGGAACGCCAATCGCTTGAGAATTGCACCAAATCAATTCTTCTGCAGATTCCAACCACGAATGCAACAAGGACACCATCCTCACCAAGACTCCGCCTAATCGTGAATTACCAAAACCTCACCGCTTAGAACGCTACCTCAGGCACAATGGAACAAGTGAGACGCTACAATCGCAACGAGCCGTGACACTTTTGCCAACAGCTGTCCGAAGAAGACAGCAGAGCGACTCCGGCCGCTTCAATCTAGGAACCACCCCAGCTAGGACGCCAAGATTCGTGAGCCACACCCCAGACTGGTGGTGAGAGGCCGAGTCAACCATGTCACCGCTGATGCATTGCAAAATGCTACTGACGCCGACCGGGTAAGTTACTTGTTAACTCGCACCGGCAGTAGCTTTGTTTGACTCGAGCTTCGCAGATTCGCTTGTTTCGCAAGGCTTTGCTACTCAAATGATTTAAGGATTGCAAGACTTAAGTGCATGCTTTTAGTTCAAACCCTGGTTCAACTCCGAACGGAAGTAGGATGTTCCGGGTGAGAATACTAATAGATGGAATAGAGTTCTAGCAAACCTTATAATTTTGGAGACCTTACCTTAGATGTTATATTGGGAATGGATTGGTTATCCAAGCACAAGGCCGTATTGATTGCGGACGAAGGACTATCTCAGCTTGAGAGCCCGTGTGGGAAGAAAGTGGAATTTCAAGCCATCGCAGCTTAGAGATGGACAGCTGATGGTTGCATTCAAGGCAATCAGCATAGAGGATGTCCCAAGAGTGAATGAGTACCCCGATGTTTTTTCCCGAAGATCTACCCGGTATGCCGCTGCACAAGTGACATAGAGTTTGTGATAGAGCTTGTACCTGCACAAGACCGATAAGCAAAGAGATTCCCTATGATGTCAACCGAGGAGTTGGTAGAGATGAAGAAACAAACTAGAAGAGTTAATGGAGAAAGGATTTATCGCACCAAGTTCGCCGCCATGGGGAGCACCGCTTTTGTTTGTCAAGAAGAAGGACGGGAGTTTCGTGGATGTGCATTGACTACCGTGCACTCAATGAAGTCACCGTGGAAGAATAAGTATCCGCTACTCCGTGATTGATGATTTGTTTGATCAGCTAAGAGGAGCCGGAGTTTTCCAAGATTGATCCAGATCGGGATATCATCGCTAAAGATCCGATCGTAAGATATTCCAAGACCGCATTCTCGCCAAGATATGGACATTACGAAGTTTACGCTTATGTCCTTTGGGCCGGACGATTTAATGCGCCACTATTTCATGAATATGATGAATAAGGTGTTCATGGAATATTTGGACAAGTTTGTCGTCGTGTTCATAGATCGATATCCTAGTCTACTCCAAGACAGAGGATGAACATGCCGAACACTTAAGGCGAGTTTTGGAAAAGTCGAGGAACAAAGAATCCTTTCGCCAAGTTCGCTAAAGTGTGATTTTTGGAAGGACAAGGTGGAGTTTCTTGGACATGTAATGACCGCATGAGTCGCCAGAGATCCAAGCAAAGTAGAAGCTGGTTACATTGGGAGCACCAAGATCACCTGTGACCATTCTGAGTTTCCTTGGAATGGCAGGATATTACCGTTTTCATCGGCTGTTTTTCGACAATTGCGAAACCTCTTACGCAATTGTCAAGAAGGAAAAGAAGTTTGCATGGACGCCAGAATGTGAGGAAGGATTTCAGAGCCGAAGAAGCGATTGACACAAGACCTGTGTTAGTTTCTACCCTGATGTTGCTCAAAGCTTCGATATTTATTGTGACGACGCGCCAAGGACTTGGATGTGTGTCGATGCAGAATGGAAAGGTCGTCGCTATGCATCAAGGCAGCCGAGGCCGCATGAGGAAAATTATCCGACACATGACCTAGAGTTAGCCGTAGTGCATGCTTTGAAGATATGGCGCCTACTATCTCGATTGGAAACAGATGTGAAGTATATACGATCATAAGAGCCTTGGCACATATTCACCCAATGGATCTCGAATATGAGGCAAAGGAGATGGCTAGAATTGATCAAGGACTATAATGTTGGAATTCATTACCATCCCTGAAGGCCAACGAGTAGCCGATGCTCAGTCGGAAGAGCCATACCGTGAGTACGTTGCTAGCCACAAGTCGATGAGTTATGTGAGGATTTTAAAATGAAGATTGAGGTTGTACCTAGCGGATTCTTGGTCGCTTTGGAAGTAAAGCCTACTTTAGAGGACCGATCCGAGAAGGACAAGGATGATGACAAGATCCGTAGGATTAAGTCCAAAATGGAGGAAGGCAAGGCAAAGGATTTCAAGCTAGACAGCAAGGCACGTTATGGATGAAGGATCGCATTTGTGTGCCTAACAAAAGGAGTTAAAGCAATCGATTCTCGAAGAAGCCCATGACTTAAGTACTCGATTCATCCTGGAAGCGCCAAGATGTATCAGATCTCAAGGAGAGATTCGTGGCCGAGTATGAAACGTGAAGTTGCCGAGCATGTTGCATTGTCAGCGGCATGCCGAGAGTCAAGGCAATGCATCGTGAGACCAGGCCAGGATTGCTACAAATCGGCCGAAATACCTCGAGTGGAAGTGGAGGAAATCGAATGGATTTCATTACCGGCTTGTCGAAGACTCAAGGAGGTTATGACTCCATATGGGTTATAGTGGATCGCTTGACTAAAGTAGCCCATTTTATCCCCGTGAAGACCATTTACTCCTGGAGATAAGTTAGCGTAGTTGTACATGATCAGATTGTTTGTTTGCACGGAGTGCCAAAGAGGATTGTATCTAGCGAGGTACCCAATTTACCTCAAGGTTCTCGGAATAAGTTGCATGAAGCCATGGGAACCCGCTTAAACTTCAAGATACCTATCATCCACAGGAGACTGATGGACAGACCAAAAGAGTCAACCGTATTCTAGAAGATATGTTGAGAGCTTGTGCATTGGCTTATGCTACCTCTTGGGATAAAAGTTTGTCAGATGCCGAGTTTAGTTACAACAATAGTTATCAAAGTGCTAGTTTACGTGATGTCACCTTTGAGGCAATCGTATGGTCGACTCGCTGCACACCATTGAATTGGAATGAGATCTGGCCCACGCCGTGTCTTTGGGCCTGATATTCTTCAAGAGGCCGAGGAGCAGACGCTATGATTAGGGAAAGGTTGAAGATAGCCCAATCTCGACAGAAGAGTTATGGCCGACAATCGTCGCGAGATTTGAGTTTTGGAACTGTAAGACTTTGTATACCTCAGAGTTACGCCTCGTGGGAGTTAAGAGGTTCCATGCCAAAGGGAAACTCGCACTCTGCTATGTTGGACCATTTAAGATTTTGAGTCGCAGAGGTGAAGTTGCCTACCAAATGAGTTGCCACAAACAAGGAGTGCATGACGTGTTCCATGTGTCCCACTTGAAGAAGTGTCTCCGAAGTTCCCGAGGAACAGTAACCGCTTAGAGTCAATTGAGTTGCAAGAGGATTTGACTTATAAGGAGCACCCTGCAGGAGGATTCTAGACACAATGGATCGAGAAACTAGAAACAAGTCAACCCGATTCTCAGAGAGTTCAAGTGGAGCAACCATGAAGAAAGTGAAGCGACTTGGGAGCGCCTAAGAGGATTTTGAAGAAAGAATTTCCAAACCTATTTCTTTAGTGAGCCCCTGAATCTCTGGGACGAGATTCTATTAAGGGGGAGGTTTGTAACATCCCAAAATTTTGCTTTTCTTAAAATCATGTGTGATTTGGCACTTTGGTGAATTTTTGGAATTTTCCGAATTTATTTGGATTTATTTGAATTTATTTGAATTTATTCCATTTTGAAATAATTAAAGAATTTAATTTTGCAAATAAATTTTTGTTGGAAATATTTTATTTGAGTCCAAAATAATCCAAAATATTTTCCGAATTTTTTCTGAATTTTTCTCAGTCATTTGCTATTTTTAATGAATTAAATGAATTACCGAATTATTTTAAATATTAAATCGCTGGAAAAATCCAACTCGGTCAAGCATCGCTCATCCGACCGAAGTCGGACTCGAAACCGACCGAGCCGCTTGACTCGACCAACCCACTCTAACTCCTAATCGATCCCAACCGTTGATCAAGATCCAACGGCCGAGATCCGCCCGACCTTCGAGCCGAAATGTTCGACCGGACCCGATCGCGCCAGGCGATCGTGGCCGATCGCGACATCGCGGACGGCCACGATTTGGCGTTTTCAGAATCGAGCCGACTCCGCCACGAGCGCGCCGCCGGATCGATTAGGGGCTCCGCCGAAAGCACGCCTCCCGGCTATTTAATGCCCGGATCGCACTCGAGGACCGCCAGGACTTCGCCGCACTTCTTCCCTAACCCGCCGAGCTCTAGCCTCTCCGTGAGGTTCGCTGAATCGCCAGAAGTTGCGTGAAGCGCCACCACGGTCCTTGCTCGCTGCCGTGGCCCGCCCTCCGCCGCATTGACCCTGATTCGAAACCCCGGCCAAAGGCGACCAAGACACCTCCATCTCGCCGAGCACGCCCCAACCGCTGGGTGGTCGCTGCCCCTCGCCACGGCCGCAACTCCGCCGTGAAGCCATCGCCGACCCGAAGCTCCACTTTCAACCGTCCGATCAAGATCCAAAGGCCCAGATCGTACACGCCACTTCCTGAGTTTCCCCGTTGAAAATCCTAGATCTAATCCCAACCGCTGGATCTAGATCCAACGCCCACGATCAGCCACGTGCGCCCAAGCACATGAGGCCAACCAATCCCAATTCGCTTGATTTCAAACCAACGTGCCACGACAGCTTGTGCCACGCCCATTCGAAGCCGAACTGTCGCGCCCCACGCCAGGCAGTGGTCACCGACATCGGGCCCAAGCGTGTCGACATACATCGCGGACGCACCCATGACGCCATCTGGTGGACCCACATTGCCGACCAGGTAATCGAGCCTCGCCGACGCCAAGAATGACGCCACCCGAGTGGGCCCACATGTCGGGCCTCACGTAGCCAGCGGACCGAGTCCACTGGTGGACCCAAGCCGAGTGTGGACCGAGCCCATGGACCGGGACGCCCGAGCCAATCAGGAGCTGCCACGTGTCCATGTCGACGCAATAATTAATTTCAAAAGAAAATGTTTTATTAATTCTAAATATTGATTCTAATTTAGATTCAAACTTCAAACGCTTATAACTTTTATGCTTCAACTCCGATTTGAGTGGTTCAAATTTCTAAATTTGTATAAAATTGAGATCTACCTAAATATGAATTTTATTTAATTTTTGACTAAAGTTTTTCTGAAATATTATTTAATTGATTATTTAAACTTTAAATAATCATAACTTTTATGCTTTTAACTCCAAATTTGACGATTCAGCTTCTAAAAATCCAGAAAATTATGTTCTCTCTGTTTATGGATTTTATTTGGAGTTTTGGGATCTTTTGCATAGTGTTCATTTGTGTATTTGCTATTTGCACGCTTTACGAGTAGACGCTGAAGCCTAAGGATTCGAGGAGAAGTGTTGACTCAGGATCCAACTCAAGACCAAGAGCAAGTGCTTTTGAAGGCAAGTTGTGCTTTGACCATGTTGATCCTATTTCTAAATCTATTTTGATTTAAACTATTGCATGCTAGTTTAATTAGAAAGATACTTTGTTTAAACATAATGGGGTTAGATAAATACCAATTTGCTATATGACACCTTGATTATCTAAGTATGTGCCATGATCCCTTGTCACCCTAGTTGTGGTTTACTAGTTGGACATTATTAAATTGCCAACATGGGTTTAGATCGCTGTAGTATAACGCTTAGACCTGCCACGTGCTCATGACATGATTTTGGACAATCAAAATGATAATATGGACTTAATGATATATTGAACCTGTTTTGGAAAAGTATCATGTGATGTTGATGGCACGTGGTGCATGGTAATCAATCAGTTTGATAAACGCTGACGGCATATGGCAAGAGTAATCAGTGGGCCAGGTGGCATTGGGAGTGTTGATTTGGTTTTTCGGTAGTCTTGCCCTGGTCACTCTAAGGACTTAACCTTGCAAGCCTTTGAACTGGTCATACTTGCAACCACATGGTCGGAATGGGACGGCCCTAGTTGACTAAGTCGCTAAGGACTCACTTGTGGAGCCTCAGGGTGTCACATAATCACCGCTTGTGTGATTGTGCACGGGGAGCGATCGTGGTCAGGCCAGTACCCATCTAACGGTGTGTTGGTCCCATACGCCTTGGCTAAGGGAAGGGATGGTGTAGAGCACCTTAACGGGAGGACCACCTCGTGTTGTTTGAGGCTTCCGGAAGGCTTTATTATGATCGCCATTCGCATACTCTTGTATGGCGATTCACACGGTCACGTGGTGAGTGGATTGTATCTTGTGGGTAAAGTGCATAACCTCTCGCAGAGTGTAGAATCTATTTGAATAGCCGAGTCCACAGATCGACAATGCCTCTGGAATTACAAATAAGGGTTAGATTTTCTCGAAATAACTTGGTTTTGAAAAGTTGGGTTGGTTTAACAAAGAAGATGATGGAAATATGGTTTAGGATGGGGAAAAATGTTATTTAAACTTCTTGAAAGTTATTTATGCTTTACTTGTTTCATCGCTTGAATCTACTTATATTACTTGTCAAAAGTCAAGCATCGCAAATATACCCGAGCTACTCCTTTGTACTAAGCCATGCATATAGTATATTAGCTTGCATTCTGCATGACTTGCTTGAGTACCAAGTACTCACCCTTGCCCCAACACAATATCGCTTGAAGAGGAGATTACGCCACTTTGGAGGAGGAACTCCAAGAGGACCCGACTACTTAGGGGATGCGAGCCCGAGTCATTGTCTGGTGGTATAATGGATGGCGCCACTAAGTTTATTTGATTTTCCGCCGCTATTGTTTCTCTCTCAATAGTTTCGCCTACGAGGCATATATTTGTAACTGGCCATAAGGTCGAGTAATCCGGCTTTATTACTTTAATAAAGTACTTTTATGGTATCGACAGTATGATTGTGATATTTACCGATGTTAAAGACTGTGTGCACTAGCGCGTTCCTGGACTAGTGCTGAATACACAGAGGGTCCGGATTTGCAAATTCGGGGTCCCGACACCAATGTTACGGTACATTGCATTCTTTTTAACGTTTTAATACTACTTTAAGTCTGCCCCACCTATAATTTCTTCCTGGGTCCGCCACTGTCCAATCTCGATGACCTTTTGCACTGTATTTATGCGACTAACATATGGAAGTTAGTGATACCGTCTCACTCATATGATATGATATGAGAACATTGAGAAGTTCAGCTAACCTCTTGTAGAGTGCTGGCTCAGCCACACCACAGGATACGACGTCCATTTTCTTGCAAGTTAACTACACCCATATTTTGAGAATTTTTTTTAAGTAATACTTTTTTTAAAATCAATTGCGGTTTTAATACTCGGAAAATAAAAATTGCAAAATTAATACGTGTTGGCCGTACCATTCGGCGATTATCCCATTTTCGCCATACCATATGGCGAAAATACCCTAATTACCCGATTAAAGCCGATTAACCGTCAGCTGTTTGGTTAAGGCTATTTTTGCCGTACCATATGGCGAAAATACTATTTTCGCCGTACCAGCTGACGAAAATAGTATTTTCGCCGTACCATATGACGAAAATACTATTTTCGCCATACCAGTCGGCGACAATACCCAAATTATGAAATAATTTTCCAAAAATCATGAAATAATTATGAATTATTCCTACGGTACAGGATGTTCTATTTTTGCAAAAATATATAGGAATCAATTGAGTTGAATAAACTAAATAAGTATAAGAAATTAAAAGTGCATGAAATTGTTAAGCCTTTTCGGCAGCTTGTAAAATATCACGTTTAAATGTAATTTTTTGCAACAGTACTGCAGATTAGCTCTTTGATATATGGAGTACCATATTATGGAAAAATATTTTATGTACACCTTTCGTTGCTACAAAAATAGACCGTCGCAATAACCCTAAGTATTATTGTCAACGATAACTTTTAACCCTTTTCGGCGGCCCATAAAATATCACGTTTAAATGTATTTTCTTGCAACTGTACTGCAGATTAGCTCTTTGATATATGGAGTACCATATTCTGCAAAAAAAATATTTTATGTACACCTTTCGTTGCTACAAAAATAGACTGTCGCAATAACCCTAAGTAGTATTGTCAACGATAACTTTTAACCGTTTTCGGCGGCCCATAAAATATCACGTTTAAATGTATTTTCTTGCAACTGTACTGCAGATTAGCTCATTGATATATGGAGTACCATATTCTAGAAAAATATTTTATGTACACCTTCGTTGCTACAAAAATAGACTGTTGCAATAACCCTAAGTAGTATTGTCAATGATAACTTTTAACCCTTTTCGGCGGCCCATAAAATATTACGTTTAAATGTATTTATTTTCTTTCAACTGAACTGCAAATTAGCTCTTTGATATATGGAGTACCATATTTTGGGATATTTTATGTACACCTTTGTTTGCATACTAATTATACTATCGCAATAACCCCAGTCGACAACTCATGATATGAATAGTTTAGCCCAGGAACACTTTAGCCGAAGTGTTTAAATCATTACAAGCATTGTGAAAAGCATGTAGTTGCAGCCAGTAACATTAGTAAGCAAACTCAACCTTAGTAGGTTAGATACAACGAAAGTCAAGATGATATTACAAGGATATTACAACAGTGACGAGATTGCTAGAAGAAGTGCGGATAACACTGATTGTCATGGTGGAACAAGTGATCGTTTGCCTATGTTCGTAGAGTGGGAATGACGCGCCACATTTTCTGCATATTACATCACCCGTCAATCTTGTGCGATTTGTTCTCGGACACCGCTCAATCTCTCTTATGAAAGAGCTCCATGGCCGTGCGTAGTACTCCCAGCTGCGCGCTAACGAATGGGTAGCCTATGCCATACGTCTCTGAGGTATGAGAAGTAACTTGTTTGTGTGCATTCTGTGGAGTTCTGCCCCCCCATACGGGCATGCCATCCCGATTTCCGGCGCCCCCTATGTTAATACCACCCGGATTCCCGGATGGTCTTTGTAATGCGTCAAGGATTTGTTGCGTAGTGCAGACCTCGGCCAGCTGCTTCCCCTTGTCCCTTTCTCTTTGAGAGGACGAACCCTCTTGCCCTTCGGGAGACTTGCCGAGACGCCTCCTCTGTTTCGGCTCGCACTGCACTATATGGTGCAGGAGGTGTGTGTTGGGCTTCTTGTTGTACAACCGTAAGCTTGCCCTGCAGTCAATGCAGTATGCCCGCTGTGGTGGTTGAAGAATACCGTATGCGTACTCGGGATCCGGCTTTTCTGGGAGGTAGTAGCACCACGGTGAGGGTTGCTCTCCCCAGTTATCGAATACGGGAAGTTTGAGATGTGGGTGGTATGTCTCCGGGTCCACCCAGTTGAAGTAGCAGCACCATTCATCCTCGGGCAAAGGGCACCGGTAGAATCTTTGGTCCGCTAGATCCTCGTGGCAGGTATCAACCAATGCCTGCAGGCCGTGGTCGCACAGTTCGGGGCTTTGGGGTGGCCCTTGAGGAGGATGTTCCTGCCTTGACTTGAGCAATTTTGCAAGCTTCTTTTTGAAGTCCTGTATGCGCTGAACTGGTTTAAAATGACTACTTTGAGACTGAAACATGAGCATGTCGCATGAAACTCACCGATTGGTTCGTCCCTTGCCCACCGACCCTTAACTCCGGTCGATCCATATAGGGGACATATCCCGGCGACCTCTCCCACCGGATGAAGTTCTCGGGCGAAGTGGGTTAGGCGTCGTGGCAATTGTAGACGAATTCGTAGTCACATCGTTCGGGCCCGTCGATCCATTAGAAGAAGCAACACCGGTCCTTGTGCTAAAAAAACAAAGAACAATGCATGAATTGGTAGTGTTACCCTAATTTGTATTGAGACCAGTTGGTTTACCTCGTAGCTGTGGCCACAGCAGTAGTGAGCGTGGGCGGTTGTATTTCTATGCGTAGACTGCATCATCTTCGCCGGAAGGTTGCAGTCGCATTTCGGCCGGGGCAACTCCGGCAGGACTGGAGCGTCAACGCTACTCGCATCCGGGTATTCGGGGGGTTAATTTTTGCTTGCTGAAGAGGCGACGGTAGAACGACATCGTGGCCTAATAGGGGTTAATTTTCGCTTGCTGAAGTTTATTGCAGTTTTGGCAGTGCGATGCACATATCCCTCCCTCGGTCGGTTTTTATAGTGCTGGTGAGGGGCCAGCCATAGGGGAGAGTGGCGGACTTAAGAGAAGTTCAAATCCGTGAGCATCGGATTCTTCTGCAGCTTTGCATGTGATGGGACATGAGCCTGGCTATGGCCACAGCTTTAGACAGGGAATCTCTCCCATAGTCGGCTAGAAGGCTGTCATGCAGCTTTAGGCAGCTTTAGGCAGCTGAGAAAGATGATATGACAAAAACTGGAAAAGTTGATATGACTAAAGCTGAAAAGCAATAATGATAAGAGGTTGATATGACAAAAGCTGACAGAAATATATAATCAACCACGTAATATGAGAAAGTACACAAAATAGATGGTAAAACATAATATGAGAAAGTACCCAAAATGGGCAATACCACAAAAATTATGTCACAGAGAGCCTAATCCTGATCACCCCCTAGTGGTGGATCCTGACCCCTACCCCTACCTCTCCTCTGTCGACGTGCTGAAGGGGGTGCATCATCGAGAGGTCGTGGGTGAAGCGCCCGCGACGGTCCCGCCTAACCGTAGTCTGAAGGGTTGTACCGAACCACTGGGCAATGCACGCGTGGAGGTGACGGGTCCTGCGTAGCTGTAGGAAGCTGTGTGTACTGCGTGGCTGGGGAGGCTGCATGTGCTGCGTCGCTGGAGGGGGCTGCGTGAACGGAGCGCCTGCGAACAACTGATCCACCCAGTAGTCACCAACGCCGTGCCCTGAAGGAGTGTCCGAAGTAGAGGACTGTCCTAGAACACCTATAGTTGAAACAGTAACATCAATTATATTGAGGTGGTTAGATTTGAAGCGTGATCAACTGAATATTGCTCGGCTTACCGGGTGTGGGCACCATGATAGGACCGCGTGGGGGTGCCTGCCAGCTGGATCCTCCAGCCATGCTTGGAGCCGGAGGCACGGGTGTGTGGAAGCTAGAGCCCGGGTGGTGTGGTGGTCGAGAAGGTGGTGTCGAGGAGCTGAGCCCGGGAGGCGGCCTGGGTACGGTGCCAGCCAAAACAGTCGAGGCTGGGACGTGGCAAGCAGCACCAAGATCCACGATCCGTCGAGACTGCACCTCCACACGCCTCATGGCCTCCGATACTACGTCCAGTGTGAGAGCGGCCCCCGGCTGTAGCCTAGCAAGAAAGTCAAGGGCATACTGGTGCAAGTCCCTGGCCTCGTCCACCTATAACGTACAAACAAACGATAAACATAATAACATAGCATAACGAATAGATGATGTAATATATTAAATAAGATTTACCATCGCGTGTAGTGTCACTCCTACCCGGCTTGAGTACAAGTCTGCGATACTAGCGGCATATATCTGGGCCGGTTGCTCCTCCACAAGTAGGAGACGAGTACGGGTCCGGGGCACGTACCAGGACAAGTAATCCTGGTAGGAGGAGGGGTCGTAGGGCGCGTCCTCCTCAAGAACGTCCTCCAACGCCCCATCCCACTGCACAAGCCATGGCCCCATCCTCTGAAGCAACGTCGCCATGGTCTTCTAGGGTCCCTGGGTGGCGTACCTGCATAAAAATCCACATTATTACAAATATAACATAAGCACGTAGCATACTTGTTGTGGCGAGTAACTCATGAGTGCACTTTCGCTGGCACGCGTTCCCCCAAAGGAACCACCAGCTGGCGAAGTCCAAACTGCCTGAGGACTCGGTGTGGCACGTAGTCCTCTACAAAGACGTCGAAGACGAGCTTCCTCCTCGACAGCCAGTAAGCACGGTCCCTGTAGCACAGCAACGAGATGCCCCCCGTGGCTCTCTCTGCTACACGTTGGTCGTTGTAAGGGTCCCAGACGACCTGGTCCGCACTCAAGTGGTCGAAGGCCTCCGTGAAGGCGAGGTACTCCGAACGTACCTGTAGACCTGCCCACTGTGGCTGCAATGGAGGAGAAATAAGTGTAAGCACATGCGATTCAAATTACAATTGCATTAATGAGTAAAAACATGTACCCATCGCCTGGTCCAAAGCGAGCCCATCGTCGGTCGGTCCAGCGCATCGCTGCCATACATGTCAGCGGTGTAGTACCGAGGGTTGACATAGGGTCGACCCACGGAGAAGCGCTCGAATGACCACAACTGAAGAAGAAGAGGCATCTCGGTAAGATTGGGGTTCTTGGCTTTCTTCACGCACGCGTCGCAAAGGGCATGGTACGTGGCAGCAAGAACCGCCGAACCCCAGGATACCTGCGATACGTGTCAGGCTTCGCGTCGGCAATAGCCCGTGCATGGGCTATCCAACGCGCGTCCACGCTGTCGCCGTGAGTCGACGTGAACATCACCCAGCCGAACAACCAAAGCAGATAGGCCTCAAGGTGCCTAGCAACCTGGTAGTCGGTGGGCAGTGGCACCATCCACTACACCTGCGATAATTGAAAGAGTGTGATATCACGTTAATGTTATGCAAAACTGGAGTAACATAGTAACATGTACAACCACTAACCTCAAACTGCGCCAACCACCTCCTCGATGGCCTATGCCTGCTGCCCATCGATATCGCTGGGTCGACAACTGCCACCCCATCGAACCGTGCCTGCAAGTCTGCCACCCACCCAGCAGGAGTGACCGAGGGTCCGATCGGTGTCCTGGCGATCGGCAAGCCCGTGAGCATGGTGACGTCCTACAGCGTCACCGTCACCTCCCCAAAGGGAAGGTGAAAAGTGTGCGTCTCTGGCCTCCAACGGTCGACCAAACAGGCTATCAGTGAGCTGTCGAACAGAAAACGTCGTGACCGCTGTGGACCGTCGTCACCCTCGGCCTGGTCGTCGGGCTCACCTGCGTTGACCGCTGAACCCTTCACCATGCGGACTAACGGAAGCAGCCCGGCACGTGCCAGCCTAACGAGGAAGAAAAGAGTTGCATCAGTCGAATGTTATGGACACTAATTGTACGAACAATGTAATATGTTAATGTACTGCAACTAACCTGATGTGGAAGCGAGGGTCAACGCACCATGCCTTCTTAGGCACACGAATCTGCAGTAACGACACATTCTCATTGCCCTGTGTTGTGTGGATGTACGCGCGGTGCCGCACATCCAACACAGGGTCCAGAAGTGAGTCGACCTGCTCCATCCCTGCAAGTAAACAAGTGGAAACATTTATTGCACATACAAATCAAAAAACATCAATAATACTACACAACATACGGGAACCATAGCATATGCTAATTAAAATACATAAGGGCTGAACATAAATAATAGTACACAACAACATATATAAATCACAAGCCATGAGCGTCAATATTACATTACATGCAATTAATGTGACAACAAGCATATAATTGCATAATTCGATACATATTAACGATACACACATCGCCCAAACCCATGACATAGCCACCACCGCGTTCAGAACCTACAGGCTACGTGCACTGTTTGCCTTGTGGCCATACTGACCGCACTCAGAACACCTCCTAATAGGGCCACCCACTTCAGATTCATCCATGTTGTTGCGAATGCGCCTGGTCTGTGGACGACCAGACTGCCCTTCCGCACACCTCCGCAAGGTCGGATCCGGCAAACAGATGCGCTCATCTCTGTTAATCGCAGTGAAATCACCGTGTGCACGAAAACCACGAAACTCACCAGACCAGGTATGGACAACACGATACTTCAAGTAGAAATAGGACATGTATTGCGACGTGTTCATCCCAATTTGCCCACAAGCAGCCATCACGTGTGAGCAAGGAATATGGAGAAGTCTTGGCTTATTGCAGGTGCATTCACACCATCCAGTTGACCCTTGGCCTAGATTAACCTCGTGCGTAATAACCGCTGTGTCGGTTCCCAAACCCCTTTTGCACTGAAGAGTCACCTCGAAGCGGTACTTAGTGATTCCAAAGCTATGCACCATATGCTGCTGAGCTTTCATGGTTCGTTCCTCCATGTATGTCATCATCCGCGAACAATACGGCGTTTGCAATGTCGAGGCATGAAGTACCGCCTCGGCATGCCTTTTCTGGTAGTAGGCAACGATGCCGTGCAACATGCCTTCAAGGATGGCCACAAGCGGTAGCGAACGGAGGCCTCTGATGACCCAATTGTAAACCTTGGCTATATTCGTTGTCATGACACCAAACATGTTCAATGCATAACGGTTTAGCACAACAACCCCATTTGTTCAGCGGTAATAAATATCTTAATGTAGTATACTAACATGGCGCCTCCAGTTTCATGGAGCAATGCCCACTTCTCTGGAGGCTCCGCCTCTATCCAGTGCGAGAAACATTTTATGTTCCTTGACATTTGTCTCCTCACATTGGGAGGATCGAGCTCCCCAAGAGGTGTTAGCCTTTTAGGTGGGCATTCGTTCGGTGTAGGTGGTTGCTTCTTTATCTCCTCGATATGTGTACTTGTGTGCTTATCCAACTCAACCAACAGCGCGTTGAACTTACGTGCCTGATTCTGCTTGCATAACCTCTTAAATAAGTTCATCAGTTTCTTGCTCTTAAACTGCTTGAAGAAATTTGCTCCCAAAAGTCTCATGCACCACCTATTCTGCAAGTCAGGCCATGAAAATGGTTCATCTGGGTCCTCCTGTAGAGTCTTAATTGCCGAAAGGATACCTTTGTGACTATCATGAATGATGCACATGTTGGGTCGATCACCAACTACCCCCACCTTCAGATGTCTGAAAAACCACAACCAGCTATCCCGGTTCCCACCCTCAACAAATGCAAAGGCCAATGGAAGTATGTGGTTGTTCGCATCAACTACAATGGCTGTTAGAATCTGCCCCTTGTATTTTCCAGTCAAAAAAGTACCATCCACACAAAGCAATGAACGACAGTACCTAAATGACGCAATGCAAGGGCCCAATGAAAAAAAGCACGACGAAATGTACAGATCCCATTTCCATCTGCTTCACTTTCTTTGAAAGCGATGTATGTGCTAGGATTGGTTTGCTTCAATACTTCAAGCACACGAGGTAGGTTGCAATACGAAGCCTTGTATGTGCCAAACCCCTTCTCTAATGCAATCTGCTTCGCACGCCAGGCCATCGAGTAGCTTATCTGATACTTAAATGTTCGTAAGATGCTTTTTGAATATATGAACACTCAATATCCCGCTTCTCAATGATTTCATTGAACATCGCACTAGCTATTAGAGCCGCATTCAAGTTACGGTGCTTGACAAGAACATTTTCTAGTCTGCATGTGTGCTCCTCCACTCTTGATGCAATCCAATACGTCTCACACTTCGGCTTGTATGCATGAACTCGAAATTCACAACCATCGATTCTGCACTTCACTGTGTACTTATCTGGGCTGGACAACACAACCCGAAACTCTCTCTGCAGCACTAGTGCCCACAGCCTCACTGCCAACTTCAATTCAGAATTGTTCGGGAACATTTGATTCAACCGAATGACACCAGTACCACTCACAATGCGAATCATGTCCCCACAAAGCTTCCATACCAGCTTTGTTCTGCCTATTCCATTCATCGGGGATGGGTACCTTTCTGAGCCAGTACTACCATGCATTTCATCATCTTCCTCCCCTTCGTCATCTTGGCCACTGGTATCATCAGGCTCCAACATTTCAGCTTCCTCTTCTGTCACCACACGGTCCACCCAATCCAAATGATCCACAAGTTGATCGATCTCCTCCCCTTCATCAGTCCGACCTTCTGCGACTGCTGCATCACTATGATCATCCCCTGCTGCTATGTAACACCCCAAAATTTTGCTTTTCTTAAATTCATGTGTGATTTGGCACTTTGGTGAATTTTTGGAATTTTCTGGGATTTATTTGGAATTTATTGGAATTTATTCCATTTTAAAATAATTAAAGAATTTAATTTTGCAAATAAAATTTTGTTGGAAATATTTTATTTGAGTCCCAAATACCCTAAAATATTTTCCAGAATTTTTCTGGAATTTTTCTGAGTATTTTGCTATTTTTAATGAATTAAATGAATTACTGGAAATTATTTTAAATATTAAATCGCTGGAAAATCAAACCGAAGCCATCATCGCTCATCCGATAAGCCCGAGTCAGACTCGAGTTCGAGTCCGACTGAATCACGTGACTCGATCAACCCACTTCGGCCGAAAGCCTTAATGCGTGGATCGTTGGATTCGAATCCAACGGCCACGATTGAGCCACGTCGCCGACCCGAGCCCGACCGAGCCACCGCTCGAGTCCGACCGAACCCAAACCCACGCACCGCTGGATCTCGATCCAACGGCCGCGGCGCTGCCACGTCACCTAATCCGAGACGCCGCCGACTCGCGCGCCAAGAACGGAGAGGACTCCTGATTCGCGCGTTTCACTGACGCCGAGGGCCCTATTTATTGCGCCGCCACCCGTCGGGATCGCCGCTTCATTGCGCACCTGTAGCCCTAACTCACCTCGCCTGAGCCGCCGTGGTTGCGCCGCTAGAGCTCGCCGGAGTTAGGAGAAGGTGCAGCCGTGGTTTTTCGCCGATTGCCGCCGTCTCGCTGCCCTCTGCCGCCGTAAGGTCGGATCCGAACCGGAGGTCAAGCCGCGTCGGAGGAGACCACTCACCTCGCCGAGCACGCCCGGCTGCAGTTGCCGTGGTCGTCGTCCCCAATCCCGGCGAGCAGCGCCGCGCAAAGCCATCGCCGGACCGAAGCTCGCTCCGCCGTCGATTCGATCCAACGCCCCAGATTGCGCCACGTCATCTCACGGTGAGATTCTGTCCAAAATCCAGATCAATCTCGGCCGTTGGATCTAGATCCAACGGTCCAGATCAAACGCGTTAACCCAAACGGCGTGAGAGCGAGATCTAATCCGGGCCGTTGATTTTCAAATCAACGGCCGAGATTGGCGCCACGCGTCGGGAAGGCCGACCGCCATGCCGGGCCGCCCACGCCGCTGGCGTGTGCAGACGCCGACACGCGGGCCCGTGATGTCGGCCGCCCACCACGCACCATGACGCCACACCGACGCCATGGCGGGCTCGCATGTCGGGCCGATCGTCCCACCGAAGCGCCGACGCCAGAATGACGTCTGGCCGTCCCACTGTCGGCGTTGTAGGGTGAGCCTCGCCGACGTCCAAGATGGCGCTCACCGAGGGGACCCACATGTCGGGCCGACACGTGGAGCCGTGGACCGAGTCCATGGTAGACCCGAGCCGAGCGTGGACCAAGTCCATGGATCCACCGACGCCAGCAGACCAATCGAGGTCGACACGTGTCCAGCCGACGCAATAATTAATTTCCGAAAAGAAAATGATTTATTAATTCGAAATAATGATTTGATTTTGTTTCAAACTTCAAACGCTTATAACTTTTATGCTTCAACTCCGATTTGAGTGATTCAAATTTCTAAATTTGTATAAAATTGAGATCTACCTAAATATAAATTTTATTTAATTTTTGGACTAAAGTTTTTCTCTGTAAAATTATTTAATTGATTATTTAAACTTTAAATAATCATAACTTTTATGCTTTAACTCCAAATTTGACGATTCCAGTTTCTAAAAATTCATAAAATTATGTTCTCCTGTTTATGGATTTTATTTGGATGATTGGATACTTTTGCCTATTGTTTATTCGTGTATTTGCTATTTGCACGCTTTACGAGTAGACGTTGAAGTGCTTGGGAAGGATTTGAAGGAGAAGTATTGACTCAGGATCCAACTCAAGACCAAGAACAAGTACTTTTTGAAGGCAAGTTGTGCTTTGACCATGTTGATCCTATTTCGAAATCTATTTTGATTTAACCTATTGCATGCTAGTTCAATTAGAAAATACTTTATTTAAATTTGGGGAATTAGATAAATACAAATTTGCTGTATGACACCTTGATTACTTAAGTATGTGCCATGACCCCTTGTCACCCTAGTTGTGGTTTACTAGTTGGACATTATTAACTTGCCAATATGGGTTTTAGACCGTTGTAGTAAACTGCTTAGACCTGCTACGTGCTCATGACATGATTTTGGACAAACAAATGTTAATATTGACTTAATGATATATTGAACCTGTTTTGGAAAGGTATCATGTGATGTTGATGGCACGTGGTGCATGGTAATCAACTGGGGTTTGATAAATAGTTTTTCGACCGGGGCATGTGGCAAGAATAATCAGGTGGGCCAGTTGTGGCATTGGGGATGTTGATTTGGTTCTTCGGGTAGTCTTGCCCTGGTCACCCTAAGGACTTAACCTTGCCAGCCTTTGAACTGGGTCTAACGTGCAACCACATGTCTGTAATGGGACGGACCTAGTTGACTAAGTTGCTAATAACGTACCTGTGGGACCTCAGGAGGTCAACTACACCCTTTGTGTAAGTTGTACGGGGGCGTCTGAGCTGCGGCCAGTACCCATATAACTGTTGGTTGGCCTAAACTTCGCCTTAGCTAAGGGAAGGGTTAGTGTGCAACAACCGGGGAGGACCACTTGTGCTGTTAGAAGTTTCCGAAAGACTTTGTTACGGGAACTCGCCTTTGTGGTGTTTGACTGTATCTTGTGGGTAAAGTGCATAACCTCTGCAGAGTGTAAAATCTATTCGAATAGCCGTGTCCGCGGTAATGGACATCGCTCGGGAATTATAGTCAAGGGTTAGATTTTCTCAAAAATAACTTGGATTTGAAAGGTTGGGTTGGATTAATAATGATGTTGATGGGAATGTGGATTAGGATGGGAAAGATGTTCATTAAACTCCTTGAAAAGTTATCTATGCTATACTTGTTTCTACTGCTTTCGAATCTACTTATGCTACTTGTCAAATGCTGTTTACTGCAAATATACCTTGAGCTATTCCTTTGTACCAAGCCATGCATATAGTATATTAGCTTGCATTCTGTGTATGACTTGCTGAGTACCAAGTACTCACCCTTGCCACAATACAACACCAGTTGAAGAGGAGACTACACCAGCTTCGGAGGAGGAGCTCCAAGAGGAACCGTCTACTTAGGGAAGCGAGCCCAGTCAGTTGCCTGTGGTATACTGGATGGCGCCACGAAGTTATTTGATTTTCCGTTGCTATTATTTCTCTCTTAATAAGTTTCGCCCTGCGAGGCGTGCATTTGTAACTTGACCATAAGGTTGAGTAACCAGTTTGACTATTTAAATAAAGTACTTTATTAGTATCGAGTGGTATGATTGTGATATTTACCGATGTTAAGACTGTGTGCACTAGCGTGTTCCTGGACTAGTGCTGAATACACAGAGGGTCCGGATTTGCAAATTCGGGGTCCCGACATGCTACCTCAACCGGCACCACTGGCTGAACTTGTTCAGCTGTAGCCGATGTGCTGCTCTCGCTCAAACCAGTAGTACCCACCTCTTCCCTAGGGCAAGCTTGCACGAGCATCGCACATTCAAGACGAGATCCCTTGCACCACCTTAACCATTTCTGCCACAACTGTGTTCGATCTACTTTCTTCAACTCCCACACAGCCGGATCACCCTTGCTACGCGTGAATACGATTTGGATGGTAACAGAATAAACACTTGGATCCAGGAAAAAATATTGGGTCAACCAAAGTTTTATATCACGGGTGGTAACAGTATCGGGCGACAAGTACTCAGCCATGGTGACCGCAAAGCTACTTAAATCCACTCCGTTCTGCCCAATTGTTACTTCACCATCGCCATAATATACCCTAAATTTCACTGGTTCCGACATCACTGCGACGACATAGACAAAATACATTTTTCCATCACTACTGACATGTAAAATCATTACCGTAAATTGAACAACGCTAATTAACTATCCCTCTATCGATACTCTAATATTATAATATTATAGCGCACGTGTAACATCACTATTTGCTACAACATGTAGTCTTTAAAACAACGGCCGATTGGCCGATTAGGTTCTAATCGGAGCCCTAAAGATTCGATTTTATAGTTTTCAGTGAAAAAACTTGGCAGATCGATTAATCGGGGCTAATCTCGATTTTTTTTGTATTTTAGTAAGTGCCTTGCTGACCAACCGATTAATGATCTCTAATCTTAGACCCGATCAGCTACCGATTAATGATTTCTAATCTTAGTCCAGTTAATCCTCTGATCGATCGATTAATCTCTAATCTTAGACTCGATCAGCTACCGATTAATGATTTCTTCAACATTGCTAGTATGTAAAACCATTACTGCAAATTAAACAACACTATAATATTCAAACTAAAATCCCTACCCTAAACTAAAGAACTAGAATCGATACTCTAAATTACACACCTAAATCGCTACTCTAGATCACACAACTCAATCACTAGTCTAAATTACACAACTAAATCACTACTCTAAATTGAAGAACACGAAATTAAGCAAAATTGCGATGTTACCCCCTCCTCCTTCTCCTTCTCCTCTCCTCCTCCTCCTCCTCCTCCTTCCTCTCTCTCTCCCTCTCCTTCCTCTCCCTCTTCTTCTCTTCCTCCGGCCGGCGGCGCCCCCTCCCTTTTTTTTTACTTTTGCCGCTCAAGATCGATCGAGATCGATCTGGCTTCAGCCGTTTGTTTTACCGAGCTATTTTCGCCGTACGGTGTGACGACAACCTATTTTCACAAACCGTACGATGAAAATAGGATCTTCGCCATACCGTACGACGAAAATAGCATTGATTCCTGTGTAGCAGATTAACTGCGGATTTAGGGTATTTTAGGCACACGGTTCGGCGAAAATAGGATATTCGCCGTAGGGTATGGCGAAAATAGGGTATTCGCCGTACGGTCTGGCGATTACATATTAATTTTGCAATTTTGATTTTTCGAGAATTAAAACCGCAATTCTTTTTTTTTTAAGTATTATTTAAAAAAAATTTCCATATTTTGACCCTTTCTTTGCTAGGTACCCATATTTGACTAACATACGCAAATATTCAAATAAGAGCAGCATGTACAAAAAAATATAATCATGTTCTAAGCAATTTGCATTGAGAAACTACTATGTCATGTCCCTTGGCACTGGATCCACCAGCACGTGAGATCAACAAGAACCAGGAGAAAACACGAAGAACAGGAAGAGGAAAACGATAAGGAAGAAGCAAAATCAGATTTCATTTCTTTTTTGTCTGCCCATGGTTGGTACTGGTCTGGCTCTTATATCACTCTCACCCTTCCCAGTGGGACCCACAACCCAGGTGGGGTGTTACATTACCGCCCCCACGAGAATTTGCTTGTCCCCAAGCAACAGAATAGTCTGACATTGAATTCCTAAAATTCCTGGGTCCCATGGCACCTGAAGCTCAATTGCAAGGTCTTCAGTCTAGTATCATCAATGGGAGGTTTGACACCACTCCATTTTGCCGCAGCAAGAGCAAACTGAGAGTGCCTCATAGACAGACTACATATCCACTTCCCCGGAAAAGGATCAAACATCTCAACTCCTGAAGAAGTTTCAGTTCCATCTCTTCCACCAATAGCATATGTTTTGCCAATAAGACTTACTCCAAAGGGACAACCTTTCCTTTGGTCAGGAATAACTGATGCCTTCCTTTTGGTTGATGGTAAAGTTACAATTAGACTTATCTTGCTTGGCACAGTTGCAACTTGCTTGAAATTAGCAGGACTAAGTGATCTGAATAAAGCAATTAAAGCTCTAGCTTGTGCATGGTCGAGCTCAAAATAGAAATGGTGATGGTTATAATAGTTGTCACCAAGCACTGTTTTGAATTGGCACTCCAACAGTGGTGGATACTGAGTCTTTGTGCGAATACAAACCTGTGAAGGAAAAGCTGTCCTGAAAAAGCCATCATTACTCCAAGCATTTGGGTCAATAGACATCTGGCCAGAACTTGCAGCTTCAAAAATAACATGCAGCTTGCTGTCACTATAATTGAATAGAAAGAAAGGTAAGCTAGGTTTGACACTCCTCACGTCTGAATAATGGACTGAAAGCAGACCAAATAGCTGTTTTCTGAAGCATTCTTCAATTGTATCATGCTGACAACCGAAGATCACTCCTCTTAGCTGGTTTGCTCGGAGATTACGAGCAAAGTTCCCAGATTGGCTACTTAAATGTTGTATCTGTATTGCAAAATTGTAGGTCTCCCTTTCTTCCAGTAACCAAATCGTGTTTGTATTCAGGATGATAGTGTGCTTTTGAATCGGTGGAGGCCATGGCTTAAGCTCAATACTCAGCACTAGGACTGTGAAACTTGCACAAGGAGGTGGTGGCCATGGTTGGACATATGACGCTGCTCTGAGAAGGTCTGCAAGACTCCAATACTTCACACCTCCACACTTCACTTTTGAACTGCTATTGTCAATTCCATCATCAAGTGTTTCTGAGTCCTTGCTATCTGAGGAATGCTTCCTTGATGATTTCCTTATCGAGGATTGATACTTGGGGTCATCCTCTGGAGGGTATGCAGGGTAGTATGGATTCAACTGATTGTCATCTCTCATTTCAAGATTCACCCCCTTTGACTTGCCATGGTCAATATGCTTGGGAGACAAAGTTGCACTACGATAATCCTTCATCTGTGATACCAGATTTGGAGTCACTTTGCCAATAGAAAAAAGTTCTCCCAAGTTACTTTGGAGGTTACTCTGACCAGTTTGGTTGCCCTCAAGTGCAGACCTCGAATTGGAACTTGCCTTTTCCTTCAAAGAGCTATTATGCTTACTAGGATAATGATGAGTAAACTGAACTTCACTGAATGATGTGTTCCGAGGCAATGCAACTATCACTTCACGGGTAACAGAGCATTCCTTCACCTTTAAGGGATTTGATTCCTCGGAATTATCCAATATTGGAGTGACAATTTCCCAGTCTTTTAGGCACTTCCATTTGTCACCATTCTTTTCCTCAAGAACTGAGTTTGCTCGCCCAATTGTGGGATTTGATAACTGATCTATGTTCTTTGATTTGTGAGCCAACACTTCCATCGCCTTCAAAACATGAGAATGCTCAGTACTTCCACCCTGCTCCTTTGGAACATTCAGCTTCTCTGCAATTTTTGAAGGAGTTTCAGAACCAGACAATGGCTTTTGGAGATTGGCTTGTTTTACCCTTCGTGACAAGCCATTTACTTCACTGTGCCTTGGTTGGCATTCATCACACAACCAGTCTACTAGTGATCCATCAGAATCATGGTGCACACTCTCTTCAACTACACCTCCAATGCCCAGATTGGCACACATGGTCCTGACTGCTGCCGTTGTTTTCTCCATTTGTTTCGCCATATGCTGCTGGGAGGCTACCAGTTGCTCCAACACCGAATCGGTATGCGCCAGCAACATGGTGGTGGTCCTGGTAGCGGTGGTGCCGGAGAAGCTAGAGTTGGTCGCTGCAGAGGTGGTGGATGATGCATCGAAGAGGGATGGAGTGGATACGGTTGTTGAGGAACCAAACGTGAAGGAGGCGGAGTCGGTGGAGATCACCCGCCGGATGCCGTCAAGCGAGCCGGAGACCGCGCTGTTGGCGGCGTCGAGTTCGGTGTGGGCGCGGGAGTGGAGCGTGTCGAGACGGCGATTTAGGGCCTCCATCTGCGAGGCGGCGGCGCTCCTGAGGTCCCCAACGCTGGAGACCGTGGGTGTGGCGGCGGGGAGAGGAATAGGGGAATCCACCGGAGGAGGAGGCCGCGATGGAGAGGATCTGGTCGGAGAGGCGCTTCGAGCGTGGGCTGAGGTCGCCGAGCTCGGGATGCTCCAGGAGAAGGTGGTTGGAGATCTAGGTGAGGCGGTGGCTCCCGGGCGTGACGCCGGCGGAGGCGAGGAGGCGAGGTCGAAGAGCGCAAGACTGGATCCGGCACGGTTGGGGATGAAGCGATCGCTGTAGACGTTGTGGAAGATGGGCGTGGCCGCGGATGAGGACGGGGAGAGGTGCGGCGGCGCAGAGGAGAGGCGGGAGGACGGCACCGAGGCGAAGCGCCAGGAGGACGCGGAGTTCTCCATCACGCCAGGAGGACGCGGAGTTCACCAGGTAAAATCGGAACCGAGACTAGCTCTGATACCATATTGTCATGTCCCTTGGCACTGGATCCACCAGCACGTGAGATCAACAAGAACCAGGAGAAAACACGAAGAACAGGAAGAGGAAAACGATAAGGAAGAAGCAAAATCAGATTTCATTTCTTTTCTGTCTGCCCATGGTTGGTACTGGTCTGGCTCTTATATCACTCTCACCCTTCCCAGTGGGACCCACAACCCAGGTGGGGTGTTACATACTATGTCCGCATCTAATGAATGATCATTTTAACAGACCACAGCGAACTGAGAGGAGGTTCATGGCAAACCATGCATGTCTCCATGTTCATCAATTATACCTTTAATTTATTCTGTCGAATAACAATTACAGAGATATGGAAGGAACCGTGTATCTACAAGTCAGGCTATCAGGTAAGAGTTACAAATCAAACATATACACTTGGGCTAAAGAAACCTCTGTTGCGGATGCGGTGTCGCCTACAATTCCCTCCAAGGCAGTACGAAGAGGCAGCACACCCAGAAATTGGACTAAAGAACAGAATAACTTAACCTGCTATGCGCTCAAAAATTTTATGTTATTTCATTTTCTTCTTTTAGATGTAAGGAAGAAGCTGACGATGCACTTTGCAAGCCTGCTCTGTGCAACGACGGTTGGCTACTGGATGCTGTATTCTGCCCCCTATGCAGTACGCTGCTGGAAGATGAGACGTTGGCATTTGCAGCAGCATGGCTGCTGTTCCTGGCTGCTGGCACGTCATGGTTGTGCTTGCCTTCGTATGTAGTTATCACAGCCTTTGGGTCTTGCGAAGATCTTTCAATATGCTTCTTGACATCACATCCTTGGTACGTGCATTTGTAGTAACTCCTACACATTGTAGTCGAAGTAAATATGTGATATGTAACTTCAGTTCAAATAGATTCAACAAAAAGGGGTTGATACCGAATGGATCTGCTGACTCAAATAGTTGAAATTGCTAGCTAGATATCATTTGGAGAGCAGTAAACTTGTCCAAAAGAGTCGCAACTAAATGAAACGTTCTTTGTTTTTGTTTAACAAGCCAAGCTAAATAACAAACTATACCATGACAAATATGTATACAGAATCATAGAGAGCAGAATGTATATCCAGTTATCTTCCACATCATCTGTAATAACAACCAATTATGTATCAGGTACCAACTAAGTAGTCACCAAGTAGAACAGAGCAGATCAGAGCAGTGTTCTGGAAAACTGCTGACTTAGACCAAATATTCGGCTGACTTGTTGAAGTCGGTAGGCAAACCATCACGATTACATGATTTGGAGCAGAGTTAAGGTTTGTGAGCGATAAGTCGGTCACTTTCCAACAAATCAGCCGCATAATCAGTCTAAGTACTATATTAAATGACGCTGTCCTCAAAGATGATTCAGAGAAACTAGCTCTCTTGGATCATTTTGTGCACTTAAAATTAATCTTATTGGTTGTTGGTATGTTTAGTCTAGTCTATGTGTCTTTGCATGATTTTGAACTATGACTTCAATTTATTGAGTCATATGTCAGTGCAGAATGCTAATTGTCCACCAATCAAACCTGCTATCATTTAAGTAATTAATGAAGCATTGGAGAGGGCTAGAAGTATGTTTGATAATTCTAACACTAGTACGAGTTCAAATATCTGTAAGACTTCATCATCACCCTCCTCCACGCTATCACTTGAGCCAGACAGCTGCTCACCTCCCGACCCCTGGTCCAGCCCTGCCGCTGTCAACCACCCCAACACCTCGTAGGCAGTGGAGGTAAGGAGAAAGATCCAAAATGTAGCCGGGGATGAAAGCTTCTTAGGCCCTGTTTGGCAAAGCTCTAGCTCCACCAGATCTATGGATCTAGATCTGGTGGAGCTGGGTATTCCTAACTCCACCAGATCCGTGGAGCTGGAGCTGTGAATAAGAGTCTTTAGGTGAATCATCTTGTTTACATTTTAGAATAAAAATATAAATTTAAATCACTTTATTTTAGCCTATAAGTTTCAGATCTGAGGTGGAGCTGGGATTTAGAGCTGTGCCAAACAGGGCCTTAATTTCAGTTGAAAGTTCAGGTTGAGCTAGGATTTGAAAGCTTAACATCCTGAATTTTGCCTCTTTGATTTTTTTTTCTTTTTGTAGTTTAGCCCTCCAAAAAATTTCACTGTTTTATTTGGTCATTAAAGCTTAATATGGGATTCTCCTAAGTCAAAAATGATTTAATATGATTCATGTTCAAGTGAACAATTGTCAAAATTATTTTATTTGGGTTATATGTGCTTGGAAGTATTTTCCAAATTTTTTTGAAAATTTTCAAGTGCATTTGCTATTTATTTAGAGCTCATTTGCATTTTTTGTATTTTCTAAAAAGAAAAACTAAATAAAAACACTGGAAATGTGTTTGGGCCGAAACCTAGCCCAGTCAGCCCAATTCCACGCGCAACCCAGCTGCTCAGCTCGCGCAGCATGTGTTGATAACAGGTGGGTCCCACCTGCCAGATGCATTGTTCTTTGTCTCTGACCCGGACTCTGTCTCCATATCTTGCACGCCGTGGGCTCCAATGCAAATCCGGCAATACACGCACGCCGAGGCTGGTATAAAGGGAGCACCAATGTCGCCTAGGTACCCTCATCCAAAGCCCTAACCCTAGCAGCCAAATCATGTCATTGTTTCGTCGGAATTCAACGTTTTCCGTGAGCGTCACCGTCAAGGTTTCCACTAGATTCTGTTGCCGTTGGTGAGTCCCTATCGTCTTGATCTTCACCTTTAGATCCTCTTTACTGTGTTCTACCTGGTGCGCACCTTCTTGTCGTTGGAGCGTTGCCGAAGGTTAGTGTCGCCGTGGAGCTTGTCATCACCACTGCCTTCGTGGCCATCGCCATCACTAGAAGCTACCATTTGCCGCGATGTTCACGTCATCTTGTTCACCTTGTCAAGCTCGTGCTAGAGGCATGACCCAGTGGTTCTAAGGATTTGTCTATGAAGCTTCAAGGTTCGTCGGAGATTTTCACCGCAATTCCATTGCTGTAGCTACACTGGCGGTGACCATTGGTCCCCGTGCCGATGTGTATCGAGTTTGCGTTGTTCTCCGTGTCAGTTTGCGCTAAACCAGAGGCTTAGCCATGCTGTCGTTCGCTAGTTCGTTGTTCGTCGAAGAGCGCCACCAGTCACCGCCGTCTTCCGCAACAAGGTTGTCAACGTGGCAAGCCACGTCAATGCCATGTAGGAGCCAGGTCAGCAGCTACACAAGCATAGGAGCTAGATTAGATCTAAAATAGATTTAGCTCACCATGAACCGTATCTGACATATGGGGTCCACATGTCAAAGAGTAAAGCCGTGTGTCGTGTCCACCGAGGATTGTGCACTATGTCTGTGGATTTGGTCTATAGACTAAGGGCCCACATGTCAGCCTCTGGTTAATTTCTGGAATTTCGGAAATTAATTATAAAACCGGAAAATCACCTAAGCCCACATGTCAATCTCTTAGAGAGGAATATACTTGGAATATTCTCCTCTCTCTCTTTTTCCAAGATTTATTTGTCCAATAAATCCTCTGATAGCCTGTTCTCTTTCACAAGAACTCCGATTTGAGTACATTTAAATTCCTAAAATCATCTAAAATCAAGATCTACATTCCAGTATATTTTATTTGATTGTTGGAGTTGGTTTTATCTCTGTTTTGTATTTATTTTGTTTTTCGCCGTTCGTTTCGCTGAGACATTGAAGTGTTGGAAGCATTCACGAGTGAAGAGTTAATTCAAGTTCAAGATCATGATTTATTCCAAGACAAGTTGTGCTTTGATCATGTTGAATCTAGTTTTACAAATGCTATTTTGTTTTAACCTATTGCATGATAATTTAATTTATAAACTATTTCAAATAGTTTGGGAATTAGTTAGGCAACCCATTTGATTTATACCTACCTCGTCATTTGCTATGCCATGATTGTTTGTCACCCTAGGATGGATATTTATTAGTTGGTTGCTAATATAACACCAACATGGGTTGGTTAGATCGTAAGTAGTTTGCTTGGCCATGCCACGAACAATTGGTATCTTTTGAAAAGTCTAAATTCAAGCTTGACTAATTGTCTATGGAACATCTGCATGAAAAGGGAGAGGGAGAAATAGAATGAGGGATAGGATTGTGGAATGAGGGAGAGGGAGAAATAGAATGCTGAGGGAGAAATATATTAGCCTAATGGTGTGCTAGTGCTACTGCTCTACTCAATTCCACATGAGGAAGAAATTATACAGACATTGAGACATACTTATAGAATGCTGCTATACTTGGTTAGGATGTGTGAATGGCGTCACCTCGCCACATACTAAGAGTAGTTTGATGGTAAAAAGGTGGTGAGTCGTGTCGCCTCGCCTTATCAATTTAATAACCTTGGCCTAGAATAGTTATCAGATAATCCTCCTTGACAAAGCATACATTATAAGTTTTCATGCAATAGAATTACATATACAGCTTTAATATTGATAGCATTGTTTGCTCTAAATAGTTCGCTATAGTAGGTGGGCGAGGCTGTGGATGCTTCATAGTGGCTACTTTTTAGTTCTGGCACTGTAGCAGCCATTAGTGTGTAGCGATGCTTCAGTAAAAAGAAGTTTCAGGTTTGTATATTCCATCATGCAAAGGATTTATTATCACGTCCCTCCCAAAATGTGCTTTTGACCATCTAAATTTCATCTTCCTTGTAGTTTCTTATCTAGCCATCAGCGAATTTGAATTGTTCCTCCTGAATTATTGTATAGCAATCTAAAAGTCAGTAGAAATCTTAGATCTTCTGCATAATCATATTGGTTTTGTATCTCTGGAAATAAAGGCTGGTGTGCTGTTCCCGCTGGATCACCAGCTCAGCGCTATACTCTATAGAAATACTTAATCACTGTTCTTCTGCAACCTGCAACCCATTATTTAAAACTTTGGATATCCTTTTTTACTTGGCAGCCCACTAGCACATGCATTTGCATGATAACATCATTCAACAAGAAGTTCGTTCCTAACTTCCCAAGCACCTGATCTGATGGTTTAGTGATACTACACGAGCAGCTAAGTTACTATACAGCACATGTCTATGGATGTCATACAGGGAGCATATTGCATTCCTATACCATACTTGTATTCATCTGCAACGATTATAATCCAAGGACCAATTGGGCACTGACATTTATTATGCATCTACAACTATACAAATTTTTGTAAATAAATAGCATATAAAGAATTGCGAACAGGTCCAAGATAACATGGAGTTATTCAGAGTTGCTCCAACTAAATGGGTCATTTTCAAAGCAAGTGAGAACTCACAGCAGAATGGATAGAAGGAAGATAGATAACAAGTGCAAAATGACAATGGGGTTACCTTGGGTGAGGATTCCCTTTTACCACTTTCTGTCCATACTTGCGCCACCGGTAGCCATCATCCAAAAGATCAACCTCACTAGTTGTTTGCACAATGATCCTTTGAGCTGGAGTTGGCATATGTCTGTCCAATAAAACTAGCATTTTTAGGTTGAAGCATAATTACCGGATTCGCAATAAACCCCACAAATCTCATGCCAAATTTATCGAACCCGAACAGTTACACAGTTCGTGTTTGCAGTGGAATTTGGAATAAAAAGTGGTGTGCTGCATACCATGAACCCCATACCATGACTCAAGCAAACCGTGTTCTGGTAATTATTGATTGAAGCTAGAGAATTTCCCACTAAGAAAAAAATTGTTCGGTACATCAACTACCTTTTGTTTGCATTGGCATCACTGGCATCTCCATTGTCTGCCCTTACTTCATCATCACCCTCCTCGTCGCTATCGCTTGAGCCAGACAACTGATCACCTCCCTCTCCCCTCCTAGACATAGAAGGCCCCACGATGCCATCATTTGATACCTCAAAATTTCCAGAATGATCTTGAGAGCCTGGTTCCAATCTAGTTGAAGCATCTTCATTTTCATGGAAATCATCTGCTTCATTTGGTAAACCACCACCATCTTTGGACCTCCTTTTTGGTGGACGTTGGTGGTTGTGTTGACCTCTATAAATTATTTGAATAATCTGTCCATCTGCTGAGCGCTCCACTTTCTTCTTAACTGGACAGCTTGCATGCGTACATTTATAGTAGCTCCTTGGATACTCCCCACCCTTAACTGCCTTCTGGCCATACTTCCGCCAGTTGTAGCCGTCATCAGCAGGTTTATCCAGAGCGAGGGCAGAAGTTTGGAATCCCTGTGAAACCTCATTTGAATCAATGTTGTTATTACATGGCTGTGATGGCGGAGTTGGTATCTCCTGCGTTGATGTCACATTGGCAGAAGAGTTCACATGCTGTGATGCCGAAGTAGATGTTGTTGTCGATGAGAAAGGGAGTGAGTAGTCTGCTTGATTGGCCATATTGTACTGAGAATGCACTGCTTGTGCTGTCACTTGTGCTAAGACTTGTTGATGGGATATTTCAAAGTTCACCTGCAGAATTAATTATATTAACATATATAAGTCAAGACATGAGCAGATCTTTAGTTGCAAATGTAAATATCTAATAAGCAGCACAAGTAAACAAACAATAGCAAACAGATGTTCAAGAGAACTCAAGACAAAGAACAGTAGAACACAAAATCAAGCATCATTATTATGGCTTCATGCACCTCTCTATTTGAGTAGTGCTTCTATGCATCACCCTCCAATACAAGTTGCACAAATATTTGTGCAACTTTCAAAAAGTGAGGCATACTATTTGACAATTATAATGCCTCTGGTCTCGATTACTTGTCATATTAGCTCCATGCATGTAGAAGGAATGAGTTAATGCTTTAGTATTTGGCATAGTTTGCCCTTAATTAATTGTATACCAATCTCTCTAACACCATTACAATTAAGCAATGAATAGAGCATTTAATGGAAAATGTTGCCTTGAAAAACAAAATGACAAGTATTTGCAAACCAAAACCAAACATTTAGACTTGTTCTTAAACTAACAAAAAAAAAAGATAACATCAAGATCAAGTATGGCATTAAAGATGTCAAGCCATATTTGCTGGTTCAATGGGTGCACTTTATCCCACCCACTTCATTTACACAACAATAATTTTCAGGCATATGTCATGCAACATTAGCGGGGACTCAGGGCAATTTTAGAATATTAGTTTGCAACAAGGTTGGTTACCCTCCACAACAAATTAGCAGATTAGTACTCGCACGCCAGCACTAGCTCCAGGTTGGGAACCAGAGGCGATTAGCCAAAAAAATGCTAAAACTTGCCCGAATCACAAGGTACCAGTCACAAATTGGCCAATAATCACTAAAAAACTCACCAGTTCCTGTTGAAGACCACCCAAAAGCTTGCTGATCTCAGAGACTTTCCATGATGTTCCCTTAGTTTTCAATAAATATAGCTTGTTACTACAATATTAAGCTATTAAAAAGGAAAAGAAATGGCCAAACTCATCCGCAGGTAAGTATATTCACAATTTATCCTCAATTTCTTATCGATACAAGTTTACTCAATTCTTTTCAGTGCAATTTGACCAGTTCTGACTGGTCATTGGCAACCAGGAAATTCTGTGCTGTAAAGTTAACCATAGTTTCTAATGCAGTGTCTGATGGAACACAGCTTCTCTGAAAAAGTCCCAGGCCTATCTGGTTTAGGACTTAAGGGCATGGAAAGAGAAAGGTTAGAACAAGTGAGCAACAGCTTAGATTTTTTGGGAAGAGAAACAGCTTAGATTGATCATAGCAAAACCTGGTAAGCAGAGCTTGTTCATAATTTCATATTCTTCGGATTGGGCTAATCTTAACTAGATGATCAAATAGGAAAAGCTGCAAAAAAGAGTCTCTAAAATAGCTAGGATTGGACTATTTCAAACTAATGTTGGATAAAAGATACTTGAGTTTGTTGGCCACTAAAAAGGTTCAATCAGAATCTGAAATACGTTTGCTGGATCTTGGCATGGATCAGCTCAATGCCAAAGATGTTACATGGTGCCTCCAAGAACGCCTGGACCGGACCAAGAAATTGGCCAAAAGCGGGCAAGGCAATCATCATCAAACTACTTCATCACAGCACTGGCACTGGGAGGGATGTAATGTGCCATATAAGGTTTACATAGACAAGTTGGCCAAAATTAGCTCGAGTAATATACACCTTTCACCTTCCAAAAGTCCATAAGCAAACATACCATGATTATTGCACTCACCCAATCACATGTCCCATCCTTTGATGCCTTTTCTTGAACCTTTTCATATAACTTCCATTCAAAGCTCCAAAGGATAAGCCAAGCAGTGTCCAGTCAGCATAAACTCCTGCTGTCATGCTTGGCATGCATTGAAGTGGAAGAATGCATGGGTGCACAACCTTTAGGTACATCCATGTCCAGGCAACACTAACTTGACGTGACATCACTATGACCATCGAGCAATCAATATCCGCATACTTAGCACAGGGACATGATCAGGCATAATAATTTTCACAACACATAAGGAAATAAGAACATCCATTTCATTATTCACAGGGCCAAAATGAGCAACCCATTAATAGAATAAACATGGAAATCGCCTCCTGTTAAACTAATAGTTAGCAAAATGGTATTAACAATGTGTTGTAAACCATTGTTGAGCCTCATTACATTCCAATCCTATTACTCACAATCAGTGGTTGGAACTGATTTCTATGAATATGATCAGAATATTTCTCTACGATTGCTAATTCCCCACTTGCAATGTCATACACAATTTGGAACACTCATATACTCTAATATTTTATATTCCTGGCCAAGCTCATGGCTCTCTATCCCTCAGATTACTAATCAAATTATTAGCCGTCCATTGTGTTTGATCTCCAGCCGTCCATTGTGTTTGATCTCCTAACTCTACAACACACCCATTGAAAAATTTGGCTGCAGCATGGAAGGATGCATGTAGAACATGAATAACCTCCACATCCATGTGCAGCATGCACAAAGTCTCCAGAATTTTCCCCTCTAACAACCTATAAAGATTCTTGGGAGAGAGATAATTGGAATAGACAAGACACGCTTGGAGTTATCTGCCATCTCTTACATATTATGTCTTTTAAACATAACAAATGCTAAGCAGCCCAAGTTCTTATTTGTTACAAATTTACAATATGCCAACCAGAGTTGTGTCTAGATTGGATTTGGTTTATCCCAAGGCTACCAAACTTTCTCCTTTGTTTAATTGTGCATGAATCAAAACTCAAATTGTAAGTGAATCAATCGTATTTCAATGCTCTAGAAAGCTTTATTAAGTGGTGCTAAAGCTTAAGTGCCCCCTTTCTGCACAGCTTTTATATAAGTAGTTCGGCCTCTTAAGTGATTAAGAACCCACTTCGATGGCCATATGGGTCTGTTATACCTGCAACTGGATACGACCGTGTATACATACGGCGGCGAGGCAACGCTACGACAGCCAGAGCGACGCAAGAAGCAGAGCGAGAGGACAACGCATGAAGCCACGCAAAGCCACGTCCAGCGCCACTACAATGAGCAAAGCGGACCGAGAGGAGGACACAGGAGCATGCAGCAAATAGAGATTAGAGAGGAGTCGTAGAAGAATAGGAGTCTATTTCCTATTCCAAATAATAAGAGTTGGAGTCAGTCACGTATAAGTGATCGACGAGTCGAGTCCTAGAGGCTTACAGATAGGATGTAAACCGGTTATAAATAAGGGAGAAAATAATGAGAAAAGGGCAAGCTTGTTTTGTCGCAAACCAATTCCAAGGCGGTGGCTCCGACAACAGCCAAACTACGTAAGGCGCGAGCTACAACGGCGAGTTCATCGTCGAATAGCTTGCGTTCCGGTCTTCGACCGGGAACCCGAGCATACGAACGTGCTCATTCAACTTCGGATCGTATCAATTTGGTATCAGAGCCAAACGATTCGGGAAGGATGGCAACTCCAGTTGAGGACCGAGTTACGACCTTAGAGACTGAAGTAAAGGAGATGAAGAACATGATGACAGAGATGATGCAGCTGTTGAAGGGAAAGAACGGGATCGTCACCGAGCAGGACACGCACGGAGGACACCCACTCTGGCCGCAACCAGCATCAAAGAAGTATCAACTAGGAAAAATAGCAGAGCGTCAATTCGTGACCAGCAGACAAAAGCAGGCGAGAGGCCTGTCATCAACCGGCGACAGGAATATGATCGTGAGGAGGAAGATGGACGTCGGAGATGGACACCTCGTCCACCACGATTCGACCTTCCGGACTATGATGGACAAGATGACCCACTGAGATGGCTAAAGAGATGCGAGAGATTTTTCCGGGTACACCGCATCCCTGAGGAAGATTTCGTGGAAATCGCCGGTCTACATTTAACAGGAGAGGCACAAGAAGTTTTGGACAACTGGCAGCAAGACGAACTATGGATCGCATGGGAAGACTTCGCGGAAGCCTTCGCCCAACGATTCACCCGCCATTCCACAATCGGGCCGTTGGGCGATCTAGTAAATCTCAAGCAAGGAAGCAGTCCGGTGGATGATTACGCCCGAGAATTCCAAAGGCTTTTAGCTCGTACCCCACGCGTAAATCGTACAGATCAGATCGACGTGTTCATCGCCGGGCTATCGGTGGCGCTGGGCACAGATGTTCGACGGGAGAGACCCCGAGATCTAGCTGAAGCCATCGCTTTTGCACGGGAGACTGAAGCACGTAAGGCGGCTTGGATCGCGGAAGCTATAAAGGGCCTTTCCGGCGCGGGTCGCAGCCGAGGATATATCAACCGCAATACTCATTGTGGCGCAAGCATTCTGTACCCCCGATCGACGGAACCGACCAAAGTATCGAACTCCAGCATGGGTGGTACCTCAACATGGCGCAGTACAAACAACACCTCCATGCATGACAGGAACTCGCCACTGGCCAGCGTTCCAGGGTCGACGAGTAGTAGACCACCAGCACAGCATGCAAAGCAGTAACGCATCGGCTCCAAGCCGATTGCGCCTCTCTGCGGACCAACTAGCAGAGCGTCGAGCAAAAGGTCTTTGCTACAACTGCGACGAGACGTACACCCGGGGCCATCGTTGCAAACGCTTGTTCCATCTAGAGGTGGCAGAGTCCGATGACGAACAGGAAGAATTGATCAAGGAAACAGACGACGAGGCGTCGTTATCCATGCTTGCGATCATGGGACCAAAACATGGCAATACCATGCAGCTACAAGTATACGTCGCAGGGCAAAAGTGGCTAGGACTCATTGACAGTGGGAGCACTCACAACGTCATAAGCACGTACGCCGCACAACATAGCGGCTGGAAGTCCGTCGCCGACGCACAACAGCAAGTACGGGTGGCCAGCGGTTCTTACCTGCCATGTCTGGGAACCGTAATAGCAAACTTCGAGATCCAGGGACGACAATTCACAGCTAAATTCCTCATTCTTCCCATTGTTACATTTGATATCATATTGGGGTTCGGTGGCTCAAGACTTCGGCGACATCAAATGGAACTTTTCCGCCTTCTCCATGGATTTTTACCAGGATGGCACTACGGTCCGGCCTGTGGTATGCAATGAGCTCCTATGCCTACTACAATGCAACTAGCAGTACAGAATCATACAGCAATTTCAAGCCTGCTGGAAGCATTCCAGGACATCTTCGACGAGCCCAGTGGACTACCTCCGCCCCGGCAATGTGATCATCGCATTACTTTAATGGGAAACACTGACCCAGTGGTCGTCAGACCATATCGGTACCCCTACCATCAAAAGGATGAGATCGAACGGCAATGCAACGAGATGCTACAACAAGGTATCATATGACCGAGTCGTTCGCCTTTTTCTTCACCAGTGCTCTTAGTCAAAAAGGCGGACGGTACTTGGAGGTTTTGTGTGGATTACCGCGAGCTTAACACAAGGACGGTCAAGGATAAGTTTCCCATTCCAGTAGTGGAGGAACTTTTCGACGAGTTGGGAGGGGCACGCTTCTTCACTAAACTGGACCTTCGCTCCGGTTATCACCAAGTACGAATGTGGCCCGATGACATCAGCAAAATTGCCTTCAGAACACACCATGGTCACTACGAGTTCCTTGTGATGCCTTTCGGCCTATCCAATGCACCGTCCACTTTTCAAGCACTAATGAATGAAGTTCTGCAGGACTTT
Organism: Rhipidocladum racemiflorum; assembly: GCA_036346355.1. Lineage (NCBI taxonomy): Eukaryota > Viridiplantae > Streptophyta > Magnoliopsida > Poales > Poaceae > Rhipidocladum > Rhipidocladum racemiflorum. The sequence continues at coordinate 42,370,081 of CM070573.1, forward strand.
CTCCGCAAATTTGTCCTTGTTTTTTTTTACGACATATTAATTTACAGCCCCACGGAAGAAGAGCACCTGGAGCACCTTCGCCTCGTACTCGACCGCCTTCGCTGCCATCATCTCTACATCAAGAAGTCTAATTGTACATTCGCCCAAGGACGCGTGAGATATTTGGGCCATATCATCTCGCCAAACGGTGTGTCAGCCGATCCAGAAAAGCTTCACGCCGTGACACAATGGCCCTGACCTTCTTCGGTCTCAGCATTGCGCGGATTTCTGGGCCTCACAGGCTATTATCGCCGCTTTGTCCGAGACTATGCCAGCATTGCCGACCCCCTTACAACGCTACTCCGCCGCAACAGTTTCACTTGGTCCAACTTAGCAGAGACCACATTCCAGCGTCTCAAAGAGGTCTTGGTGTCAGCACCAGTGCTCCAGATGCCTGATTTCACAGCTCCATTCGTGGAGTGCGATGCATCGGGTACCGGCATTGGGGCAGTGTTGCAACAAAATGGCCATCCCATTGCTTATTTCAGCCGCAAGCTGGCCGACCGCCATAAGAAATTAGCAGCATATGAGCGCGAGCTCATTGGGCTGTCAAAAGCGATACGACACTAGAGGCCATATCTCTGGGGGCATCCCTTCGTGGTGCGCACGGACCATGGCAGTCTCAAGTTTCTCCTCGATCAGGCGCTGGTCACTCCACCCCAACAGCACTGGCTCAGTAAGTTAATGGGGTTTGATTTTCAGGTCGAATACAAGCCAGGACGTCACAATGCCGCGGCCGATGCCCTCTCCCGTACGTTCCAAGACCAGGACGAGGAGCCTCATCAACGCTACCATCTCCGGCTCCAGGAGGTGACCAGAGCACAATGGATAGAGCATGAGTGAACCTAAGTCCAAAGAATTAGTAGCAAGACACTCCGGCAAGCCAGGTTGGGGATGTATACAACCTCCAAGGTAACGACGAGCCCCACCAAAACTTCAATCGAATGGTGTGCACAGACGGATTGGTCTACGTGAATGGGAAGCTATTCGTGCGAGCACATCCTCTCAGTGAAGAAGATAATTGCCTCGATACATGATCTCGCACATGAAGGGATCTGAGAAGACATTGATGCGGGTACAAAGTTCGTATTATTGGGAACGCCAACGCGTACCCGCAAGGAAGACTATGTGGAGTCATCAGACTACCCGCCAACGGAACAAATCCAAAGACCACATCACCTGCAGTGTCTTCTCCAACCACCGCCTGTACACAAAGAAATTTGGTGACATCTCAATGGACTTCATCACGGACTTGCCTAAATCCCACGGCAAATCAGCCCTCTTGGTCGTGGTGGATCGCTTATCCAAATATGCACACTTTATTCCCATGTCTCGTACGGCCACGGCACCAACTGGCCGCCAAACTCTTCTTCGACCACGCATGCGCCTACACGGCATACCGAGTCCATCGTCTCGCATCAGCGATCCTATTTTTTTCGATTGCTTTACGGCGGGATTTACTAAAGAGGAGCGGCACCACCTTGTTCTTTGTCCACGCTTACCACCCCCAGACGGACGGTCAGACAGAGGTCGTGAATCGAACCATTGAGATGTACCTCCGATGTCTCGCTGGAGCGAATGCCCCAAGTTGGGCTCAATGGATTCCATGGGCGGAATTTTGTTGCAACACATCATTCCATTCGGCCCTCCGCATGACACCCTTCGAGCTGGTGTACGGGCGCCCCCCCTCCGGCCCTAACGCCCTACCAGCAAGGCTCGACCGTCATCAATCTCGTCGACTACGCGTTGGTGGATTGCGACAACTTGTTGGCACAGGCCCGTGAAAATCTGACCCAAGCTCAAAACCGCATGAAACAACGCTATGATAGCCGACATCGCGAAGTAGAATTTACGGTGGGATCTTGGGTTTGGCTGAAACTCCAGAAGCATCGTCAGTTTTCCTTGCGATCTGGCTCGTCGGCAAAATTGGGGCCTCGTTTCTTTGGCCCTTTCCAAGTGAAGCAGCGCATTGGCGCGGTTGCATATCGGCTACAACTACTTCCATCGGCACGTCTACACAATGTCTTTCACGTTTCCTTATTGAAGGCTTTCAAAGGGGATTTGCCGACTACACCGGGTACCCTACCAGCAGACGTCACCCTCACCATAGCACCAGCACAACCGGAACCATATCAACTATTGGCTCAACGGTTCGTAAATGGCGCTCGTCAGTTCTTGGTACATTGTCGGGTGAGTCAGCCGATGAAGCCACATGGATGGACGCCATCCTGTTACGACGCTCCTTTCCAGATTGTCAGCTTGAGGACAAGCTGGGTTTGCAGGAGGGGAGTAATGTTATACCTGCAGCTGGATACGACCGTGTATACATACGGCGGCGAGGCAACGCTACGACAGCCAGAGCGACGCAAGAAGCAGAGCGAGAGGACAACGCATGAAGCCACGCAAAGCCACGTCCAGCGCCACTACAATGAACAAAGCGCGGACCGAGAGGAGGACACAGGAGCATGCAGCAAATAGAGATTAGAGAGGAGTCGTAGAAGAATAGGAGTCTATTTCCTATTCCAAATAATAAGAGTTGGAGTCAGTCACGTATAAGTGATCGACGAGTCGAGTCCTAGAGGCTTACAGATAGGATGTAAACCGGTTATAAATAAGGGAGAAAATAATGAGAAAAGGGCAAGCTTGTTTTGTCGCAAACCAATTCCAAGGCGGTGGCTCCGACAACAGCCAAACTACGTAAGGCGCGAGCTACAACGGCGAGTTCATCGTCGAATAGCTTGCGTTCCGGTCTTCGACCGGGAACCCGAGCATACGAACGTGCTCATTCAACTTCGGATCGTATCAGGGTCAACTAGTGCAAATTACATTTAAAAATATTTTGATTTTGAACAACTCTATGCATATAAAGATAAATTTTGAACAATGAGTCTGGAATAAAATTGTGTGATGTATTACTTTTTTTTAGTATCAATATATGGATAATCTTCTTAAAGTTTGCATAAGCACACACTTTCCACCTAAATACTAAGCGGGGAGGTGACTGCTCACTTACCACTTATTGCTTTTGGAACATTGACCGCACCATGGCAACCACAATAGAATCACTCTTGTGAAAACCCGTTAAATTTTTAGAACTGAATGTTAAATTCTCTGTGGCATCCTATCTTTTGGCAACTATTTACTGATAAGAATACTACAATGCTATAACCTGATTGTGCACAAGCAGTCCTTGAGATACATTAAATAACAATAGTATGCATATATGGCAGAGCGATGAAACATAATAAATCAACTAGCACAATTACCCTTGTTGTGTTAATGTTGCAAACTTTAAGAGAACCTCAACTGAATAATTGTGCAAATGCAATTAGAGAAAAAAAAGAAAAAAAGAAAAAAAGAAAAGAAAAAAAAAGAGAGACTACATCAAAGTCTATCAAGTTTATCTAGATTTCTCAACACCCTCTCTCAATGGAACACTATAGTACTGTACTATTGATTTCCTTCAATAGATAATAGTTCAAACAAGAGGACCTAGTTTAACTGCTAACCAAGTCCAAATTCCAAATTGTCTCAGGGCATAAGTTTCATACACTGACCATCTCAGCCAAAGTAACTCTAGCTGTTAGGTAAAGACAGGACATTTTTACCTATGCTTCAACATAAACCAAGTTTTACTAACTGAACAACAGAACCACCCCAACCCATCCCCAAAAAGACACATAAGTTTAGTCAACATCCAAATTCGTGGGTACAACGAAATCTGACTTAATTACATAACTTGGGCCACCCATTAGACTGCATAACACATTTCCTTGCAAGGCAGATCGCTGGGGGTCCAGAGCAATCCATCACCCGTGCATCACACTGGGCACTGCGGAAGAACAATTGGTACATCATTCCATGCACTCAGCACCACAAAATGGCACTAGTTAGTAAACCCGCGACCCCCTGTTTGACCATTCCACACCACCACCATCCCCTCACAGTATCACAGGCTCACAGCAGGCAAATCTCCATGGGTAGTCCAAGGCATCAAGCCAACAACATTGTACTAACCTCACAAATTGGCTGCATAAGTAGGAACTAGTAGCATAGTACCTGCAAATTTAACTAGCTACTTGTACTCTTAGCGCACCAGCTCAAAACCTAAGAATGGCAAGCACAGCCGCACGAGCAAGTAAGGTAAGCACAGCAAACAAATAAAAAGGTGGGGTTTTGCCGGGGATTGGGGTAGTTACCGTTGGGAAGAAGAGCGAGGGAGAACCGAGGAGCGCGGTGGGGCTGAGCCCCGGGGGCACGGCGAACGGCGAGGGCGGAGCGGGGCCGGCGGCAGGGGAGCCCATGGCGCCGACGAGGAGCTGGGTGAATGAGCCGTGGAAGGCCGGGGAGGGCCCGTCGGGGAAGAGCGCGGTGGCGAGGGTGAGTGGGCCGGGGCTGGTCTCGACCGAGGAGCCGGAGCTGGCGGCAGCAGTGGCAAAGAAGGATTCTACCACGGGGCGCGGGGGCAGGGAGATAGCGGGGCGCGGAGGCGGGCGGCGCGCGCCCTCGCCAGCGCCCGCGGAGGCCTCGTGGGCCGCCATAGGGAGGGAGGGAAGCGGGCGCTAGTGGGGAGGGGCTTCTTGGGGAACTTTTCTGGGGGCAAAGATACGGCGAGTCCACGGCTCTAGCTGCAGGAGCTAGCTGGACGGCGGGTAGTGAAAAGGAGGAAGAGGAGCTAGCTGTTTACCGCGGCCGGGAATACCGTACGGCGCGGTTAACCGCGGGCCGCTTGGCTTGGCCTCGAGGTCCCTTCGCCTCTAAAACCCTTCACGGACAGATTCCAGGTGCTCCAGCGAATTCCCTTCACGATTCCCTTCGGACGGGATTTGGAGAGAGAGTCTGAATAGAAAAGAATTCTCTCTCCAATCTCTTCACAAATTCTCTTGAGAGGAAGCTACTGGAGATGATAGAAAATAAAGGAAATGAATATGGAGAAGGTGTCGGCGTGTTTTTACGATAGGATCCTCCCACGATGGAGGTTTTAGTTCGGTTTGGGGGTGTGCTTAGCGGAGACTTAACTCGGTCACTCTCTCCCTGCCATCCCGGAGAAGATAAACAGTAAACACACTTGATTTTCCCAGGTTCGAGCCTCCAAAGTGGGTAATAGCCCTACGTCCTGCCTGAAGTCTTTGTTACTCTCGAAGAAACGAAGTCCCTCCCGGAAGCTCCGTCTCCCTCAACAGAACCCTTGCTTGAGCCCTTATATATCCCCGGTCGGTTTGGGCAAGTGGGGGGACAAAATTACGCCACTGCGCGGCTCATTAATTACATTTCATTAATGCCATCCCATCTTGGAGCCTCCTTCTTTGTGCCGCTACACTATGAGCCGTCAGGGATGTGCGCTTTCCATGACGGACCAGACGTGGTAAGTTAGGGAAAGGGCCTGTCGCCACGCCCCGCATTAAATGCCCTGACACCATCCCCCATGGGAGGCTTCTGGGCGAAGCTTTCTTCAGCTTTATGTCCTGTGACGCCACGTGGGCCTCCTCATCCCGCGAGAAGGGCTTAAGAACGCCGCTCGCCATGTAGCCACGTGGACCTCCTCGCCCCGCGAGGAGGGCTTAAGAACGCAGGTCGTCACGTAGCCACGTGGTCCTCCTCGCCCCGCGAGGAGGGCTTAAGAACGCCGCTCGCTACGTAGCCACGTGGGCCTTCTCGCCCCGCGAGGAGGGCTTAAGAACGCTGGTCGCCCGGTGGGGCCCTTCACACCTTTTTTTAAGGGTGGAGAGTGTACCCCGGTGTAGAATACGCCGATAGTAGCCCCCGGGCCCTTCGTGGGACGCGCCAGTCTTTAACTTGCTATAGTAAAAGCCTGGCTATCACGGGAGAGCCCCATCATTATTGTGTCAGGGTACCGAACCGCCTTCGACTCCTCCACTTCGGCCGCATTTTTTGCGGTTTTCGAGGCGGCACTCATGATTAACTTCCTTCACGAACCGCCGGGGGGAGAGCATATATATATGCCTCCCCACATCCTGGAGTCTCCTACGCTTCCTCTTGAATCTTGACGCTTTTACTCGCAGTCTCCCTTCCTCCTTCCTTGCAATGGCCATCCTTCCTCGGCCTCGAGTTAACAACGACAGGCGAAGGCCTCATCACAGATGGCACCGGAGAGATCCTCCGGCAAGGCCATGACACGATCTCCCAGGCCCGAGCCCAGGGAGATTGTGCTCTTCGGGTGGGCGCTCATGGCGGGCCTCGTCCCGCCGTTCTCCGAGTTCTTCCTTATGGTCCTCCATTCCTATGGAGTGCACCATCTTCATCTTTCCCCTAACTCCATCGTCATCCTCGCCGTCTTCGCACACCTGTGCGAGATGTTCGTGGGGGTGATGCCCAGCCTCCCACTTTTCCGATACTTTTACACCCTCCGCACTGCAGGTGACGGGGAGGTCACCGGGAGCTACCACTTCCGCCTTCGCGATGGGATGGTCCCCCACTACATTGCCTTCCAGCAGAAGTCGAAATGGAAGTCCTGGAGGGAGGACTGGCCAGACGTTGCGCATTTATAGTGGCTCAGACATCTCGCCCTTCCCACGCGCCGCGAGGGGCACGAGGCTGGAATGAAGCCGCCATGGAGACGGACGAAGCTTGGGCCATGGCGGACCGCATTCGGCACATGCGGGGCCGGCCTAACTGAGTCTTTGGTGGTTCGGGACTATGTGTCCAAGAATCACCCTCTGGCTCCGTGATTCGCCGGTGTGGCAAGACACGAGCGGCGACGACCGACCAGACGCGTTCCCGGCGATAAGTGCTTGTCTTCTTCTAAACTTGCGATTTCTTTTCGCCATCTTCGTCTTTTGACTCCATTTCTTTTTTGTCAGGCGCTGGGAATCTGACCAGCTCCCTCCTTATGAAGTGGGTGAAGGAGTTGCTCCCAGTCCCTGCTGGAGATCTGGTGTTCGCCGACGGGGCCCGGCCTCTAGCCGACATGGATCCCGTGGAGCGGAACCGGATCACCAGAACGCTCCCACCAATGGGCCCCACAGGCCTTGCGGTGGTGCCATTCAGGGGCCCTTTGGTAATCAGGGGTGCCGCGGCCCCTGTCGACCACGCCGCCGGGAAACGTCCGATCGCCGACGATCCCACGGCTGCGGATCCGAAGAGGCCCCGCACCTTGGGCGACGCTTCCAGCAGTGCCATGCCCGCCACTCCTCCCGCGACGCTGGGGGGAGTGGGTCTTTCCTCCATGGCGCCGACAACCACTACCCTGGAGACGGCGCCGATCCTGCCGGTGTCGAGTGCTCACACGCCGCCACCGCCGGCTCCAGTGGCTTCGTTGCCGCTTCCCGCAACATCCTCCTCTCCAACCCCGGCGCCCACGACTTTGGGCGGTCGCCTGGTCGCCCTCCCGGCGTTGGGGTTCGCCTTCCAGTCACCTCCAAAGGTGACTGCACAGGCGGCCCCAGCCCCCGTGGTGCCTCCTGCGCCCGTCGGGACTAGGGCATCTTCTTCAGGCGGCCTAAGTGACGCCCCTGGCTTGGCCCCAGGAGGCGTCGTCCAGGTTATCGCCGCCCCTGCGGTGCTCGCCCCTCCAGCTTAGGGCCCGGACCATGCCTGAGTGCTCGCCGACCTTCAACGAGTATACGCGGGCATTGGTACCCTCCTCGCCACAACCGCGACCCAGCTAGCATGGTACCCCAAGTAGCTGGCTGCTTTGCGGGAGGAGAAGGAGAAAACCGAGGCGGCGCTAGCTCAAGAGAACGCCGCTTCGGGTGCCCGGGCCCGGGCGGCCGAGGTGGCACAGACCAGGGCGGCAACGGAGCACCGCCGGGTGCTCCACCACCTCACCGTCATGCTCCACGACGCCTCTTGGCATCGTCCTTGCGCCTCCGCAGGAGCCCACCGCCCTGCAAATCTTTCTTTGGGTGAATCGGCTGCGGAGGCCCTCGACCGCCCGCTGCCCTCGCCGAAGCGTTCAGCCATTGAGGGGCGGCGGTGGCCATCGAAGCGACTTCCTACATCTTTGGCGTCTTTGTGCCGACCACGACGCCTCCTTCAACGCCATGGCACGATCACCGGCATCGAAGGGGGCGGCGGCGGCGAGTGCGCGTGCGGGAAGCTGCGGAGTTCGCCGCCGGTGATGTAGGTCGGCCCCGGCGATCCTCGCCCCTCGACCAAAGACGCCCGAAGAGAGCGGGGGGCGAGGACGCGATGAAGCGACGCCAACAACCAGTAGCCTTTTCAAGGCCACTGGCTTAGTCTTCCTTTGTCTTTATTTTTTGTAGTCTGTAATCATGAAACTTATTAGTACTTTTGGGCACTATTCAAAGTATTCATGTTACCTTCTTGTTTGCCAATTATGCTTGCGCATATCGCCTAGCTTCGATGAAGGGCGACCAGTTCCCAATCCACTGGACGAAGTTGAATTAGCTCACCAAAGTATGTTGGAGATACCTGGTCGCCTTAGCGAAAAAGGCTTGCTGCAAATAATGCCACCCATAGGTAGTGCCCATAAGGGTTTCCTTCCCAAGAGTTGGGTTTTTGGGCGTAAAGCCGCCGCAACTTCTTTCCTCCGCATGCACCGTCTTCTGAGGGGACTTAGACTTTTTTGCGTTTCGAATTTAGGCTTCGCAGGGCTGAGTGTAAGAAAATGGGGGAGCCAGGGGCGGTGGACTTAACGGTGTCGACGGAGCTGGCCGACTTACGAGACCGGGCCGCGCGCAACCCCTGGTCGCCCGACCTTGTACGACTTAGGCGCCGGAAGCAACCGTTTTTCACAAAAAGGAAACCTCGCGCTAAGTCCCTGCGCGTGGTAGGCCATTCCAAAGCTAACTGGTGCTTACGCTCCAAGTGACTTGGACGCTTGCGGGGCTGCGTGTAAGGAAACTGGGGAAGCCAGGGGCAGGGGACTTAGCGGTGTCGGCGGAGCTGGCCGTCTTACGAGACCGAGCCGCGCGCAACCCCTGGTCGCCCGACCTTGTACGACTTAGGCGCCGGAAGCCACCATTTGTCTAACAGGGAATAGCCAATATAACTCAGAACCAAAGGCGACCACGGCAACAAACTCCTTCTTGGTATGCGCAGGAAAGCAGAGAAAGGATCAAAGTAAAGATACTTTTGAAACCAAACACTCCCCTGTCGGACGATAGTCGCTGGAAGGGCTGGCCTTCGACCGCCAAGCATTTACATCTTCAGGGGTAGAACTTCCGCAGCAACTCAATGTTCTGGGAGTTCGCCAGCTCTTGGCCTTCCTCAGTCGCCAACCGGACGGCGCCTGGTCGCGACACTAAGATTACCTTGAAGGGCCCCTCCCAGCTGGGAGACAGCTTGTTGCGACCGGCGTGCGTTTGAACTCTCCGCAGCACTAGGTCGCCCGCCACCAGCGTCCTCTGGCTAACTCGAGAGGCGTGGTAGCGTCGGAGACTTTGCTGATACCGGGCGGCTCGAACTGCGGCCCGGTCCCTTGCTTCTTCCAACAAGTTGACATCTTCTCGGCGAAGATCCTCTTGGCCTTCTTCTATGAAGGCCGCCACCCGCGGGGATCCGAACGTCAGTTCGGAGGGAAGAACGGCTTCGGCACCGTAGACCAGAAAGAACGGCATCTCGCTGGTCGCCCGGGTTGGTGTGGTGCGAAGTGACCACAACACAGCGGGGAGTTCTTCTGTCCACGATGCCCCTCGCTTCTGGAGCCTGTCGAATGCTCTTGTCTTGAGGCCCTTAAGTACCAACGCATTGGCACGCTCCACCTGACCATTGCTCCTAGGATGTGCTACTGACGCGAAGCATACCTTGGTGCCCATTTCTTCGCAGAAGTTCAAGAAGACTGCGCTGGTAAATTGTGAGCCATTGTCGGTGATAATTCGATTGGTGACCCCGAAGCGGTTGAAGATCCCACAGATGAACTTGACGGCAGCAGGGGCCGTGATGGCGCACACTGCTTCGGCTTCAATCCACTTGGTGAATTTGTTGATGGCGACGAAAAGGTGGGTGAAGCCTCCTGAGCCCCGTGGAAACGGTCCCAGAATATCCAAGCCCAAGAGGGGTATTGTTTGGAGGGCCTAGGCGGGGCGATGCGTGTGCTTAGCATGAAACTGACATGCAGCACATCGTCTTACCAGCTCACAGGCATCCTGGAGGGCTGTGGGCCAGTAGAATCCCTGACGGAACGCTTTGCCGATGAGCGTCTGCCCGGATAGATGGCTCCCGCACATGCCCCCGTGGATCTCAGAGAGTAGAGAACTCCCCGCTTCCCGAGTGATGCATCTCAGCAGAAGTCCATTTCGACTCTAGCGATACAGGTCCCCACCTACCAGAGTATAGCACTTAGCCCTTCGTGCAATCTTCTCAGTTGCAGCATCATCGTCGGGGAGCACTTGGTCTTGCAGGAAGGCCAGGATAGGGGCCATCCATACTTCTTCCCTGCCAAGTGTGGCGACTAGATGGTCACATAGGTACTCCGCTTGGGCGAGCGTTTCCCCTGGCGCCGCCGTAGCGGGGCCGGTGCTCTCTGTCCCGGAAAGGCGAGCCCCGGGCCACTCGCCACCGTCGGGAGTAGAACGCTACTCGCCGATGCCGGGGGCTGCATGCCACACTTCGACATCAGGGGCTAAGACACGAGCACCATTGTCCTCATCAAACCCGGGGGCGACAATGGACGATCGAGGTGGACACCCTTTGCAGCCCTCGACCGGATGAATACCTTCGCTGCGGCCCCCGGGGACAGGGGCGGCGTCGGTCTGTCGCGTTGGTCCTCCTCCAAGGGCCCCAACCGGATGAACACCACTGCTCCTACCTTGTTCAAGGGCTACAGTGGACGGTTGAGGGGACTTCCCTTGGAGGGCTTCAACCGGACTCTCGGCGTCGTTTCCACCCTCACCGGGGATTGCAACGGACGGCTGAGATAGTCTTTCCTCAAAGTCTCCGGTTGGAACGGACGATCTGGACAAAGCGAGCTGAGACAGCTCGTCCGCCAGATGGTTGTCTCGTCGAGGGATATGGGTAAAACCCAGTCCATCGAAACGGCGCTCCAATCTCCGAACTTCCGACAGGTAGGCAGCCATGATCGGGTCGGAGCATTGGAACTCCTTGCACACCTGGTTGATCACCAGTAAAGAGTCTCCTTTTACTTAAAGGCGTTGAATTCCCAAAGCTGCAGCGGCGCGCAGACCGGAGGACGTCACCAGTTGGGGCGATCAGGACCACCCCAGCCCCCGTGCCTTCAAGCCTGAAGGAGCCGTCGAAGAATAGCATCCAGGGGGAAAGCACGGGGTCTTCTTCATTCTCCGAAGCGGCGGGAGTCCATTCAGTAACGAACTCCGCCAGTTTTTGACTCTTGATGGCGGTGCGGGGGACAAACTTGAGGCAAAACTCTCCAAGTTCCACCGACCACTTGGCGATACGGCCCTCCGCTTCCCGGTTGTGGAGGATCTCCCTCAACGGGTAGGCCGTAACGACCACCACCTCTCGCCCCTAAAAATAATGTCGTAGCTTCCTGGATGCCACCAGGACAGCGTATAGCATCTTCTGGGCCTGCGGATATCGAGTTTACGCATCATGCAGCACCTTGCTGACGAAGTAGACTAGCTTCTGAACATTATTCCTCTCCGCCATCAGTACAACGCTTACCACCGCAGGGGTGGCGGCTATGTACAAAAGCAACTGCTCGCCAGGCTGAGGGGCGACTAGTACCGGTGGTGAGGAGAGGTACTGCTTTAGGTTTTCAAAGGCCAGTTAAGCTTCCTCCGTCCACTCAAAACGGATAGTCTTCTTGAGCAGCTTGAACAGAGGCAAGCTTTTTTCTCCCAGGCGGGCGATGAAATGCCCGAGGGAGGCCAGTCGACCCGCCAAGCACTGAGCTTGCTTGAGTCGAGTGGGCGGTTTCATATGCTCAATCACCGCTATCTTGTCGGGGTTAACCTCGATGCCACGACTGGATACGAGGAACCCTAACAACTTCCCGGAAGGCACCCCGAACACACATTTCTCGGGGTTGAGTTTCAGTCCGTTTTTTCGAAGATTGGAGAAGGTTTCCTCCAAGTCCTCAATGATCCCTTCGCCTTTCTTGGTCTTCACTACCAGGTCGTCCACATACACCTCCAGGTTGCGCCCAATTTGGGGGCGGAACGTGGCGTGCATGGCGCGCTGGTAGGTTGAACCCGCATTCTTCAACCAAAATGTCATTTTGATATAGCAATACACGCCCATAGGAGACGAATGCAGTCTTCTCTTCGTCTTCAGGGGCCATGCTAATCTGGTGGTACCCGGAGTACGCATCCGAGCACAATGATTCGCGACTGCGGTCGAGTCGACAATGAGATCAACTCGAGGCAGTGGGTAAGGGTCCTTTGGGCAGGCCTTGTTGAGGTCGGTGAAGTCGACACACATTCGCCACTTCCTGTTGGACTTCCTTACGAGTACAGGGTTGGCGAGCCACTCAGGGTGAGAGACCTCGCGAATGATCCCTGCTCTCAGAAGGCTGGTTTTTTTTTTGGTGAAACCGTAATTTTGATTTTCTCAGTGGGGTTTTTTTGTAAAAATTGGTTGGCTATGAGCCATCCACGAATTTGCGTAACCACGGGATTCTGGTTTAAAAATCCGGTGGAGGACTTGTTCGCGTTTAAAAAAAATCGTCTAATTTTGCATAACCACTGTTCTTTTTGGGGGAAACAACGACGGAAGGATTTATTCATAATTTCGGTTGCCATGACGTGAGGAAAAAATTGGGATGAATTTTGTTTAAAATACGTAATTTTTGATTTTCTTGGTGATGTTTTTTGTAAAAATTGGCTGGCTATGAACCATCGATGAATTTGCATAATTTCCGTGACACACGAAAGAATTTGGGCTAATTTTTTGTTTGAAACAAACGTATATTCGGTTTTCTTGGTGGTGTATTTTTTTTTGTAAAAGTTCACTGGCTATGATCCATCGAAGAATTTGTGTAACCACGGGGTTCATCGATCGGGGAGAAAAATAGCAGATTGATTGGGGGAAAAATAGGGGAAGGACCTACCTGCGTTTGCAAAAAAACTGGTGGAGGATCCGTTCGCAAATATACGAAACTACGAAGTTCTTTTTTGCAAAACTATCGGTAGAAGGACCTAAACATAATTTAGAATTTTTTGGAGGACCTCAACACTGACATGCCGATGTGGCGGGGCTGTCTGGACTCCAATCCCATGCCCTTTATGTATTGTAATATAGGCGCGACATGAGTATAGGCGGGCTTAGGGTTTGTTTGGTTGATGAGAAGAGGTTGAATGGGATGGGATGGTCCTGTATCATTTTGTTCCATTATTTTAGGTGAATGAAATGGTTCAGTATCTATAGAAAATATTCTCAAATTTGTATCACTTAGTCCAGAATGGAATAGTTCTATTCAAGCAATCAAACACATAAATAATTTTTTTAAAATCATCTCATACATATACCACTTAGTGCAACCAGCCAACTAGAATCTTAGGTGAGACGAGCACCAGCCTGGCCAATCAAGTAGTGCAAACTGCAAACCGAACCTGGCCACGTTGGCCCGATATGCAGAGATAATATATTTTTTAATTCGTAGCAAGGTAAGTGCATTTAATTGGTAGTTAAAAAAAAACTAAGGCCTCGTTTGGCAACTTGGAACCGGATCGTTTCTACTAGAATCTGAGAGAAGCCCAGCCAAACGAGCTAAAGCTCAGAACGATTCTCCTCGGAACGTTTCTTCTTTTTTCCTGTTAGAATCACCCTCAAACCCGTTCCTCCCTCGATTCACGAGAATCCAGACTAGCCAAAGCGGTTTCCAGGCGGTGATTATGATTCTACTTGAAGCGTTTACTAAAATGCAGGCAGTTTAGTTTATTAGAATCAAACCGTCTGCAAAGCGCCTAATTATGCCAAGTAGCCTGGGCCTAATCATGCCAAGTAGCCTGGCTAGCTGTTGCCCACAAAACACACAAACCTCTTGGCCTGCAAAACGCATGTGGGCTGGGCAGCAATAGACATTGTCTCCAGTCGGCCTAACTGAGTCCATGTAAACCACCTTCAGCCCCTCGACCATCCATCAGCGAACCCTAAACCAACCCGATGAGCCCATCAGGACCGTTCAATCACCATCCGACGCCCCGCAACCAAACTCATCTTATATAAATGTCCGCTCCTTCTCCCCTCCCCACAACGGCGGCGGCAGGATGGCGGCTTCGACGGCGAGGACGGTGAAGGACGTCAACCCCCACGAGTTCGTCAAGGCCTACTCCGCCCACCTCAAGCGCTCCGGCAAGGTAAAAAGACTTCTCTCTCCCCTCAGGTCCGACGCCGAATGCTCAGTTCTTGGTATTGTAATGGTCGTTGCTCCTACGGGATTAGAGCAGCTAAGCGTGTGCGGCCGCATCAGATTGCAACTGATAGTGCAGTTTAGGAATGAGCATCAGATCTGTTCGTCCCATAGTGCGCGTTAGTTTGTTCATGTGTAGTTATCTCAAGAGAAGCACATAGAATCTGTACGGGAAACGACATACGAGAAACGACGTAGGCTAATTATGGATGGCCTAATCATGCCATGCATGTAAAACCATTTGAAAGGTGTTGCCAATTGTGTGTGGCCCAGCAGCCTTGTTACTTCTGCATCATTTCCCTTTGAAGTTGTCTTTTGACGCAGTGTGTATATTTGTATGATTAGGGTATCAGGTTGGGTTGTTAACCCCAGCGGGGCTGGGAGTGGCCTTCTATCTGATGTGACCTGTGAGAATCTGTTTATTAGATTGTAGTGTGGTTGTTCTTTCGAGCGTTAGTTGGTAGAGTCTGTTCACTTTGTTGCGATCCTTGCCAGCAGTGGCAGAACTAAAAGAATTTTGATGGGGGTGCACACTCCATACGTACAACTCTAAAGTATTGCACAATGATTTCGTACCATAATAAATCCAACATATATATATTTGAAATTTGTTAAAAGTATAATACAAACAGTTCTAAGGTCTTATAAATCTCAAACCACCAAAATCGAAACTAATTCAATTAAAAAATTTAGCCTATTGAAAAAATAAATTTATTGTTTCTCCAAATTTTGGGGGTGCCGGGTACCCGGCACACCAGCTAGTTCGGCCTATGCTTGCCAGATTATGTGAATTTAGTTGTTTATAGTGTCATCGATTTAGTGTGTTTTGTTTAGTCTATTAAACTCTGTCAAAAGTTAGTCTTAAAAAAATCCTTTTCTTTATTACGATGGTTAATTCAGATTAATTCAGAATGTTAGAAAGTGTTGCTAACAAGATTCATATTGTAAGCTATGTGGAGAATATGGGTTTTCTGGTTGGTCTTGTGTCAAAAGCTAGGAAAAAGTCCATATTACAACCATGGATGTTGAGGCGTTTGCCTAGACATCCCAGCGCCAAAAGAATCTCGCCATCCCTGCTCGCCTCGCTTGGCCGGAGCAAGACGGACACTCAGATGTCCAGGCATCGCCTGGGGCGTCCAGGCGTTGCTAGGCAAGCTTGCGGCGGGCAACAAGGGTACGGGAGGATCAGAGGCAGAGGGATAACGTTACGGGCTAGGTTAGAGTTTGCACATACCTTCGTCAGCTGAGGGACTCGAGTCGGCTGAGGACAAGGGGATCCGCCGCGTGGCGCCGCCACCACCTCTGTCGTCTCCAACACCAGCAACTGCAGATCAGTAAGTCCGCCGCCCAATCCTCCCTCCCTCGCCTCCGTGGTCTCTGGTCTACGTCGCGTCGTCGCCCGGTCACCCCAACACCGTTTGCTCTGGCCGTGGGGAGAGGAGAGGCGGCGGGGAGAGGAGTGGAGGCGCGTCGGGGGGCGACAGGGGAGGAGGCGCGGGGGAACCGAGACGGGGGAGGAGGCGACAGATGAGGAGGTGCGGGAGAGCTGAGACGGGGGAGGAGGTGATGGAGGCGGGAGAGCCGAGGAGCTGGTTGAAGAAATAGAGGCAATAAAAGGAAGGATGGAAAGGAAATAAGGAAAGAAGAAAAAGGAAAAAAAAAGAAAAGGAAAGAAGAAGAAAAGAGAAAGGATGGAGCCAGATATTTTTTTGGTGATATACTGATATTGGTTATATATGTATTGGTGATAATTTAATAAATGCTAGACTATTGTTGGTCGCCTAATCCTCGCCTAGGCGTCTGCCTAGGCGCCTAGGCATCCAAGCGTCTCGCCTTGTCGTCTTGACAACCATGATTACAACCATCATATAGCCTTAGTCCAATTTTCAACCTTCAACACTAAAACCCGTCTAAAACACAACCCTCAACTGTCAATACCAGACAACATCACCCCTTGAACCTGTTTTGATCCAACATGGCAGTGGTTTTGTAGTCCATGTCAACAAACTGGATATGCAAGCAGAGTCAATGCACCCCTTATTCCTCCTCATCGTCCCTCTCCTCCCATCCATTTCTTTGCTCAAGTCCAAGCTAGCTGGGCTCGGGTCATTGGCCACTGCATGCCACTGCTCTACCTTGCCACAGCCACCATGGCTCGCTGTTACCAAATTCAAGCACGAGAAGCAGCATTGCTTTGAACCAATTAACTCAAGTGCGGCGGTGAATTTCGATTAAATTAACTCAAGTACCCAAGAAGACCTTGTCGGCAATGGCATTATAATCCAATCGACTCAAGCATCGGCCACCATGGCTGTCAATTTGGTGACTAACACAGCTAGGCGAAGGATTTGTTCACCTCCACTTCAATTAACATAGATATCAGGTAAATTAATCGAAGCCGCTACTGATGAGCAACCATGGTTGATTTTGTTCTCCTCCCTCCTGCTTCCCTCTGCATGACAATTGCTACTCCTGCTGCCCTCTCATACGGCAGTGCATCACCGTCACCATCTGCCGTGAGCTGCAGCACCACCCCCTCCCACGCCGATGCATCGCTGTCCGCCGTGAGCTGTGCATTGCCCCCTCCTACGCTTTTGCATCGTCATCGCCGTCCGCTGCGAGCTGCAACATTGCCCTCTCCTACGCTTTTCCATCAACATCGCCGTCCACCGAGAGCTGCAGCAATTACTTGCCGGACAGATCTGGTGCATCACCGTCGGCCACGAGCTCCACTGTCGCTTCCTCCAGGACCAGTGTCACGGAGCCCAGCCCATGCTTTGGTTGGAACAAAGAAGAGAGTGAGGAGAGGATGTGGAAAAGGGGGATTTAGTATGACATGTGGGACCGATAGGGCCTACAAATACTTTTTTTTTTTATTTTATTTGTCGCTGATTATTATGCTATGTGAATGTAGACTTGCATACTAGGGCGCCATGTCATCATCTACAACCGGGTGGTTTAGGGTGTGGGGGCTGTTTTGATCTGGTTGACAGTTCAAGGGTGAAAAGTAAATGGTTTTATAGTTGAGGATTGAAAATCAGACTGTGGCCATAGTTGAGGATTGAAAAATGTACTTTTTACCAAATGATATGGTTTTGTTTCAATAGTACTGCTCTTTATGATTGGCTCAATTGCTCGGTATAATTGCTCTTGAGCTTTCTCTTTTGTTTAATGTTGATCTTTCTGTGAGTCTATTTAGTAGATTGATGCAAGATCTTAGGTGCAACTTATGTTGCTACTAGTTACATGCCTGTGCGTTGCTACGAAAAACAAAATTGATAACAAAAAATAAAGATTAAAAAATAAAAAAAAATTATTTCACAAGATCAAACATCTATCTTTAACGCTTCGTTTCTTGCGAAAGCTGGCTAATTAAAGCAACGCTTCGTTTCTTGCGTAGGACAATTAAGCAAGGCAATTAAGCAAGGCAATTAAGCAGGGCAATTAAGCGGCAATTAATGACGTGGGAAGAACGGACCACTGCCACCAAGTGCTGCTTTAGAATAGTAGAGATAACAAACCAACCTTATATATTATATGACCAAAGAATTCGATCAGATTGACCAGGTTGGAAAATATTTGTTCTTCCATGCATCGGTTGCTCTTTGGATTCCCATAAAACTAAAAAGGTTTCCTTTTCTTTTAGATGGAGCTCCCTGAGTGGGTTGACATTGTGAAGACCGCCAGGTTCAAGGAGCTCCCTCCTTATGACCCTGACTGGTACTACACCAGGGCTGGTGAGGAATCCTGTTGTTTTCAATATTCTTGTTCCACTGCTAACTTGAAGTTTACACTAAAGCACTGCTAATTTGATCTGTTGTTTCATTTTTGTTCTGAAGCTTCAATGGCGAGGAAGATCTACCTGAGGCAGGGTATTGGTGTGGGTGGCTTCCAGAAGATCTACGGTGGCCGCCAGAGGAATGGCTCATGCCCCCCGCACTTCTGCAAGAGCAGCGGTGCCGTTTCACGCAACATCCTGCAGCAGCTGCAGAAGATGGGCATTGTTGATGTCGACCCCAAGGGGTAATTTCAAGTGCTTCATGCTGTATTTGCGGCCTGCAGTTTTTTCTGGTTGTGGTTGTATGCTTATTCCTTTGTTCTGGTATTCTATTGCAGTGGAAGGCTCATCACCTCCCAGGGAAGGCGAGATCTGGACCAAGTGGCTGGAAGGATTGCTGTTGTCCCTTGAGCAGTTTCATCTTTACCTTACCGCTTGTCATGTTTGGTGGTTGAGTTGGCTACTGTTTATTTTCAGTTTTGAATTAGGACATGCCCTATCGTTGTGTTGGCCAAGAGAATTTAAAGTTGGATGCATCTAGTTATGGTACTGCTATATTTTCTGAACGCCTAATGCACTGTGATAACTTGTTCTAAAACGAAAAAGAATTGTGTTTTATGAAGTGCCTCTGATGATGATAGTGGTTTGTTCTGCTTATGGTACAAGGTTTATGACATGGTGCTTTTGTGCATGCCAGTGAAATGGTTTGCTCTCTTTGTTTCTGACGGTTTCAAAATTACAATATCACGTGAACATCAGTTTAATTTCCACTTTATCGGAGGACATGATTGTGCATTTCACATGCCCAATAGAATCTCATTTCCTCGAAAGAGTGAAATGTGTTAATTGTAGGCTTGAGATAACGTTTTGGTTATCGCATGGCCTAATTTGAATCACATAATCATTGGTACCCTTACGCGTGTATGAGGGCGGTTCTTAGCAGCTAATTTGTATGAGTTCCATAGAAACCAACAAATTGCCAAAATCCCGTTGCAACTTCTCTATTGATAACGGAGCGCGTAGCCACGTTGGTAGATGCATCACTTACGTTCACACTTTTTTTTTTGTTACGAAATAGATAGAATCACAGTTTAAGTCTTAGTATCGAAGGATTCTATTTATTGGTGAATAAATTTGAACTTATCTCCCGTTGATTTTCTATATATTAGATATATTGGGCGCCCCTTGTACACAGAGAAGGAATTTAATAAAAAGAGAGTTTTGCCCTCTTACATTATGTGTGCTCCTTGTTCTTGTGATTTTGTTGGCATGCTGTTGATTAATCACGGGTGAACGCTACGTTTTACAACACGTTATTAGCACAAATGTCTACAAGGCTGAAGCCCTAGATCAATCTACATGCAGCATATATTGTTTTATATTCTTTGCAAGATCAATCTTGTCTTCTTGATACTAATCACAGATTAATCTATTGTTGATTTGCATGCTGCATGTACAAGAGATCAATGCCATCTAACATCCTCAATTAGGAGAAGCATTAATTAAATATTTAAATTATTGATTCTGGCCTTAATTTAGAGTTTGATCATTTTGTGGAGCTTAATTGGATTTTCAAATTGCATTTTCACTTCTTTTGTTGACTTGGAGAATAGAACTTTCACTCCAATTCGAAACCTGTGAAGTTTAAAGATTGAATGGGACTACTGATAAACCCTAGACACCTTATTTATCATCTCCAAAAGTTTTTATTGAAATTGGAAATGATTTATTATTTTTAGAAAATCAAAAACAGTAATATTGGACCTAGAGCCTTGTCAGAATTTATTAAAAATAAATACAAGTGTTCTTGAGCTAAAATTTTTACCATGGCTTAGAAATGATCTCAGCTCAGTACAGTAAAATTTCAAATCAATTTGACTTAGTTCGCCCCCTCTAAAAAATCATTTTCGAAATAGGTAAAATCCTGATAGCTCCGCTGTCAGGATTTTCTAAAAATTATGGCTAAGTAATATCTTCTGAAAATTTTACAGCAGGTCACAACTGTTGTCAGTATTCAACACAAATTCTTGAAAATTTCTAGCAAGTTTTAGTGGTTCTAATAAATCAATTTCCGGTTGCTGTCCAAGGTTTGGAAAAATAGTTAATATATTCTCTATTCCCCTTCCACTGCCAAGCGGGCTCGCCCCCGTGCCGACCCCACCTAGCAGCGTGGCCACTCTTTCCCCTCACTTTCACTCACTGATGTGTGGTCCCCATACCTATTGTCAGCCTCTCTCTCTCTCTTCCCCCTGTTCCCCCTCCTTCTCCCTTCTCTCTCCCGCGTGGAGCTCCTCTGCGTTGCCGCCGCTCCGGCCAATCCTCCGCTTGTGCTGATGCAGCGTTTCCCCGACCTTGATCATCGCGTGGCAGCCTGCCCCATTGGTCCTCCTCGTTACGGTCAAGATCTTCACACTTTGCCCGCCGTTGAGCCCAATCCCTCTCCTCCCGAGCCAGCTCGCGTGAATGGGCGATGCCGTGGCTTGTCACCCCCTCTGCAGCGCGCCCAAACCAACGCCTGGGCCGTTGCCTTGCGTGCACACAACCCCCGCTGACAAAGCACTCAAGTGCCGCTTCTTTCGCCGAAAATCCCCAGCGCCGGTGTACTCTTCCAATTGTCACCGAACCCAACCTCACGGGCATTGCCGAAATGAGCACCAATTTCTCACTATTTAAGCTCAATTGGCCTCCCTTCAGTCCTTCGCTCCTGCCCACTCCTTCACCAAGCCATTAGTGGGCAGCAAGCCTCACCGGGAACGCTGGAATCAGAAGGTAAGCAGCAAAGGGTGGAAAATGTGCAATTGCCGATCTCCCTTTCTCTATTCTTCAATTCCACGAGCATGGAGCATCGCCCTGACCTCCTTATTCTTCCCCATGCCTCAATTTTCAGCTCGGACCGTCGTAGCGACGCTGCACCGGAGCCCCTTCTTCCCCAGCTCCAGCGCACGGTGAGAGCCCGACTCGGCCACTCTTCCTCCAAACCAAGGTGTCAAATAGCATCATTAGAACCTCTAGATGCTCACCAAACCCTCACATGTGCTTCGATGCCACCCTAGAGCCCTCTCGGCCGTGCGCCATTAGCGCCGCCGCCCTTCACTGTCGACAGCCCGCTCCGGTGGCTTTCGGGCCGAACCAAGTAGTGCCCTAGGTTCCCCTTGGCCCGCTGATGCTCATCATGCACTAGCCCAACCGCCTCCGGCCTTGCTTCGCCGCCGGCGAGGCCACCTTCACCGCGCCTCTGCTCTGTCTCGCTGAGCTATGGGACCGAGGCGTCAGCCTCTCACTCTCACGGCATGCCCAACCCACTGACAGTGGGGTCACCCTGTCAGCCAAATGCGTGCGCCCGAGCATTGGGCTAGACCCAGGAGAAATACGCTTCCACTTTGAGAAAGCATATTTTTCGTTTTTAGTTGATTTTCCAAACCTGAGCCGATTCAAATGCTTATAACTTTTGAAATATAAATCCAAATTAGGTCAAACCAGTTTCTAAAAATTTGTTAAATCATGTAGTTTCTGAATATGTAAAAATATTTCAAATCCACTCACTGGAAAATGTCTAAATTTCAAATATAGCATTTTGGCTGAAACTTAGCCTAATGCAAAATTTGTACAAATGACCTCCAAATTTAATGAAACCAATTTTGTTGAGTTCCTGACATCATGGAGGATCAAAATATGTAAAAATATTTAACTTTGGACTTAGTTTGTATCAAATTCATAAATAGGTTAGTTTAAACACTTTTGAAATTGAAATGATTATAAATAGTACAAATAAACTTTAAAAATTTATGAATATGGTCCTAAGGTCTTTCAATTTGATACTCATACTGTTTTATGAAAATGTTTAGGTTTAACTAATGTTTGATTTGAAATGAACTATGGGGTCATTTCATGTAGTGTGAGTACACATATATAGTGTAGATGTGTAGATAAAGAAGGTTAGGCCTTATTAAACCCACATTACAGAGTTTATATTTTAGAATGACATAATGGTCGGCTCTACAATAATAATTGATTTGCCACTTCTTCATGTATTAGTTAACTACTCGTGTACATTTGATAGCTTAATTATGATTCCGATCAATCATTGTTACATAGGACTTTATTTTAATTTCATAAATCCTAAACCTATACTTTTGTGATAACATAATCATAGGTCCTGTATTAGTAGCAATAAAATACCTATTTGCACCTTAGGTTAATCATTTGGTTGTATCGATTAATTTCTCTTTAAGATCCAACTAGCTATGCTAATTAGATTTTTATTTTTATTTTATAAATCCAAACAATCTTAGCTTCTTAAATTTGAAAATAAATATGATCATATATACAAGTTTGACCTCTCGAATTTGTGAAGTTAAATGGTAACATTCGTTAGACACAATTTTGTATTCTACATGGTTAATTGGGCCCAAACCCTAATCCTCGCCAAAACACATGCACCTTTCACACTTGTTTTCATGAACAATTCTATTTGCGATTATATTCAACTTCTTTTTGCCACATGTATTGTATGTTTACTTTTCGTTCTTCCTTTTTCCGGATTTGGATGTTGCTTCGCTTTCTATGATACGGCGTGTAGACACCGATATTCCGGATACCACCGTTGACGACCTCGACTCCACGCAGGAAATCACTGAGCAAGGCAAGCACCCTCCTTTGACCATATTGAACCCATTATCTTAAATAGTTTACTTTGTTTGTCAAAATTATTATACATGCGCTATGTTCTTTAAACTTGCTATATTGTGGGATGCAGTAGAACTAAACCTAGTTTGTGGGATTACCTCAATTAATTGTTGACATGAGAACCTCGAAAACCCTAGGTTATGGTTAGAAATGAAATAATGTCCACCGGGTATACACGATTACTATTTACACATGCTTAGTATGCTCTAGAATTGGGAATCGAACAATTAATTGTGATGTCATATGAAACATTGAAAATCTTGCTAAGGTTGAGAGAGACAGGTGTTGTCTCAGAATTTAAAAAGGTTGCATATGACAGTAAAGGATACTGGTTATTTGGTAAAAATGAAAATAAAACTATGTTTTGACACAGGCGGATTATGGCAATAGCCGGGTATGTATGCTTTAACTTACACGTAGTCTAGGGGGAGTTTCCGCCTGGGTTAATTTAAGGACCGAACTTAGTGTTGTATAATCCAAGAAACACCGTACAACCACAGTTGCTATTATGGGGTAGCCTCAACTTATTAAGTTATTTAAAACTGGCTTTGCACATTGGGAGACTGAAGTAGCTTGAGCTGTAAGCCCTTTCGAGTTGGCTTGTAAGGGGCTTCCACAAGGATTTGTGGGTAAATGCATACCGATGCAACGGTGTACGCCTCACTATGGGGAGGAACATGTGATGTTTATCTCGCGCAATGAGAACTGATATGTTTATGAAAGTGTTGTTCCTACCATAATGAGGGTTTGTCGGCACCGGGCTGGTGTAAAGTCAGAATTAAATAATGTAACGGTTGTGTATGATCATTTCGCGGCATACCATAGGAAGTGTGTTAATTTCGAATGCATAAAGGAGTTGATCATTGAATTGTGGGTAAAGTTGTACAACTCTGCAGAGTCTATACTTTTCGAAAAGCCGTTCCCACGGTTATGGGAATCTTGGTGCACTGACACTAGTTAGAGTTTGGGTACTTTCATAAAATGGTTTGGAAACTCAATGATAGTTGGAAAAAGTTTTGTTAATATGTTGTTGTCAATGGAATGGGAATGGACGATATTCTACTCACAATCATGGAGGATTGTGAGGTTGCTACTATTCTTATTCATACTTGTTATTTACATATCTGTCAATCGCTTTACAAATTACGCTTGCAATCTATTATTCTGTATTTACAATTCAATTTCGCTTTATGCAAAAACAACTTAGTAGCTTACCCATGACATAGCCTGCATTTACTTTATACATTTGTGATACACTACAAGTCTTGCGAGTACATACATGTACTCAACCTTGCTATTGTTGATATTCAGAGAATGAAGAGAACGAGTTTCCCAATCCCGACGCAGAATACGGGGACTTTGCTAACGAATCTTTCTAAGGTTTTACCCTTGTCAGTTGCCTGTGGTATTTTGGATAGAAGGCATACTGCCAAGCAATGTATCTTTCGTTGCAAACTCTTAAATTCGGCCAGTAGGCCATGTTGTAAGACTTTATTTCTATTAATGTAATATGAACCTGTATGGATGTGATGACAATGTTGTGAATGTGCATGCTAGCTACTAATCATGGGACTAGTAGTGTGTGCACATAGGAATCCCTCTTGGTATTCCGCGCCATTAAAGGGAGGGTTCTGACAATCAACACAAAGATGAAATTACATGCATTAACAAACACACGACGTTCTACCAAGACTGATCGTGATCGTCTGCCTGCATTAATCTACACGGCATCGAATTCTACCAGCAACACGCGATTAAATCTACTACAAGCCCTACATAAGTACGATCTACATAAGAATCATATATGAACAATTATTCTTAATCCTGTAGATTATTCCCTTACTTGCCTAGATTACTAGTTTAATCTAATCACAAATTAGGGCCAAGCACTTACTATTCATCAAGATTAAATAAATAAATAAACAAATAAGAGGGGGGAAATCGGTCCCAAAGATCGTAGCAACATCGCTGCCATCGGCGGTGGGAACCAACACCACTGGGACCGGCACGTCACCTCTGTTTTCATGCTCGAAGCGCTTCACCATTCATGCCCGCACGACGGCTCACCGGCCCAATGCTTTGGCTTCCACACTTCGTGCGACAGTGGCCGACGAGCCGCCTCATCTCCCGCACCGGCAGCCGAGCACCGAGCCGCCTCAGCTTTTGAGCCCGAACCGCGCCATGGCAGCCGGAGAGCTTGCTTTCCTCGCCTGCATCAACGGATGACCTTCTGTCACGACCGATCGAACTATATCACTCGAGATGGAAGTTGCAACAGAGATTTAAGACAAGATAGAAGAGATAGTTCAGAGGAGGAAGAACACAGAAAAGAGAGAAAGAGTAAAGTAGCAGTATTCTGTTGCTATTCTTTTTCTGCTTTTCACGGTTCGCTAGTACAGGGTATTTATACCCCTCTCCCAGTACACTCTTTGTTAAAGACTCGTAACTAATCCTCACTTACTTCACTTAGTTCTTAACTGTAAACTATCCTGTTACAAGTATTTTGTTTTCTGTTGTCTCTATTCGTACTGTAGCCCGTAATGTTTCTTTTCTCCCTTCAAAGTGCTCTGTTGCCTGTCTCATCGCCCGACTCTGTGTCCGCCGTAACATTGCGCCCCCCTTGAGATGTTGCTTGTCCCCAAGCAACCGCCGATGGGAAACGATTCTGCAAAACACTGAGATCCTCCCAGGTCGCTGCCTCCTCCGGAATTCCTGTCCATTTGATTCTTCCCTGAACGACCGCCGTATTCCCTTTTTTCACCAACCTCCTTTCTAGGATTTGCTCTGGTTCGGTCGAGCGGACATCCAGTTTCTTGTACCTTTGGCAATTCTGCGAATACAGGGGAGAAATCAGGTGTAAACGCCTTTAACTGAGAGACATGGAACACAGGGTGTATCACACTCTCATCCGGTAGATCCAGCTGGTACGCAGCCGACCCGATTTTCTTCTTGACAGTATATGGCCCGTAAAATTTATAAGCTAACTTTGGATAGGGTCGATTCACTAGAGAGGACTGTGCATAGGGTTGCAATTTCAATAAGACCCTCTCCCCAACTTGAAACTGACGCTCCTGGCGTTTCTGATCTGCCTTCAACTTCATACGGTTCTGCGCCCTTTGCAGATGTTGCTTGAGTAAATCATTGAACTGCTGTCTTTCCTGAAGGAACTCATCCACATCTGATGCTGCATGATCAGTTGGCGCACTGACAGTACCGTAATTGGGCTCGACTCCATACAATGCTCTGAATGGGGAGCATCCGAGCGAGGAATGGAAATTGGTATTATACCAAAACTCAGCGAAAGCTAGCCAGTGTTTCCATTTTGTTGGTGTCTCATGAACCGCACACCTCAAGTACATTTCCAAACATTGGTTCACTCTTTCACTTTGGCCGTCCGTTTGAGGGTGATAGGCCGTACTGTATTGAAGCTTGGTGTCAAGTGCAGTGAAGAGCTCCCACCAAAAAATGCTTGTGAACACTTTGTCCCTGTCGAAGTTATCGACCTTGGTACGCCATGAAGTCCGACAACTTGTTCCGTAAATATTTTAGCCACCTTACGAGCGATATAAGGATGTTTGATTGCAATGAAATGTGCGTGCCGGTGCGATCAACTACAACCATGATGGAATTGTAACCTTGAGATAATGGAAGACCCTCAATAAAGTCCATGGTTAGATCTTGCCAAGCTATATGCAGTATGGGCAGCGGTTGAAGCGATCCGCCGGTCTCCCCGTTCACCTTTAGCCTTTTGACAAACTATACATTGCTTGACAAATTCGTCCACTCGTTGTTTCATGCCTTCCCAGCAAAACATTTTCTTCAACCGTTGGTAAGTCACCTGGATTCCGGAGTGCCCTCCTAGTGCTCCGAGTGAAATGCCGCAATTAACTTTGTTTGCGATCTTTGAGTTAGCCCGATCCAAATCCGCTTTTAAAGCGGATAACACCTTCTTTGTAACTTCGTATCCATCCGCATCTGGGTATGCGGTGCAAGTTCTTTGATACGTCGTCGGGCAGTTTCATCTGTAGCATAAGAGTTAACCACTTCTTTGATCCACGTTGGCTGCACCTCTGAAATTGCGTGCACTTCCATTGGATGTCCAACTCTTGATAGAGCATCTGCAACGACATTTTCCTTGCCTTTCTTGTAAATTATCTTGAACCTCAAACCCATCAATCTCGTCATAGCTTTACGCTGCATGTCCGAGTGTAATTGCTGCTCTTCCAAGTAACAGAGGCTCTTATGATCTGTCTTAATCACAAATTCTTGATGCTGCAGATACTGCCTCCATCTCTCTACTGCTAGCATAAGTGCCAAAAATTCCTTCTCATATATTGACATACTCCTGAATCGACCGAGCGCTTTCTTGAAGAAAGCGATCGTCATCCTGTTGCATTAAAACTGCTCCAACCCCTTGATCACTAGCATCTGTTTCCACTTCAAATTGTTGCGCGAAATCAGGCAACCTCAGAACCGGAGTTGATGACATAGCCTCTTTAAGTCTCAAGAATGCGCGCCCGGCTTCCTCATTCCACTCAAATGTTTTCTTTTTAAGGAGATTAGTCAAAGGTTTGGCTATTACTCCATATCCTTTGACAAACTTCCGGTAATATCCGGTAAGACCCACGAAACCTCTCAATTCAGTTAACGTCCGAGGTATTGGCCATTCAATCATCACCTGTGTCTTTCTTGAATCGGTGGCCACCCCCTTTTCTGATATAAAGTGTCCAAGATATTCCAATCGCCTTTGTGCAAACGAACACTTGGATCTTTTGACACAGAACTTTTGCTCTTTCAGGCTTTGTAGTACCAATTTCAAATGTTCCACATGAGTATCCAGATCAGGACTGTAGACTAATATATCATCCATGAAGACTAGCACAAATCTTCTGAGATAATTGGACAATACCGCATTCATTACGCACTGGAAGGTTGCCGGGGCGTTGGTGAGGCCAAAAGGCATTACTTTGAATTGGTAATGCCCCTGATGAGTCTTGAACGCAGTTTTTGCTTCATCTTCTTCCTTCATCCTTATTTGATGATAACCCGCTCTCAAGTCTAGTTTGGAGAAATATCTTGTGCCTGCCAGCTCATCCAATAATTCATCCACGATTGGCATGGGAAATTTGTTCTTGATGGTTAGGTCATTTAATCTTCGATAGTCCACACAAAATCTCCACGTTCCGTCTTTCTTTTGCACCAACAATACGGGCGAGGCAAAAGGACTACTGCTGGGAATAATGACACCAGTTGACAGCATGTTCGCTACTTGTTTCTCAATTTCATTTTTTTGCAGTGGTGAATAACGATATGGTCGAGAGTTTATCGGCTGTGCTCCTGCAATCAGCGGTATGTAATGATCATACTGCCGCTGAGGTGGTAGCGTCTTTGGTTCAGTAAATATCTCCTGGTACAATTCCAATATATCGTGGACTGCTTTTGGTATTGGATCCTCATGTTGTTCGCCTTCAGTCTCAACTACCACTAAGGCCCAGACATCATTCCCCTTTTCCCACTTATGCCATTGCTCGGCTGATAAAGTCTTTAATTCGGTCATGTCCTGCTCCCTTACTCCTTGCAACCGGGTTTTCTTCCCTTTGTACTGAAACTCCACAATTTTATCCTTCCAGTCACACATCATAGGGCTATGTTCCCTTAACCAATCCATCCCTAGGATGGCATCATATGCTCCAAGATTCAATACCCTTAAATCAGTCTTGAAAGTATAGCCTTGAGCCCACCATTCCAAATTTTGCACCCATCTATCACAAACCATCTTGTCCCCATTTGCTATTTTCACTTCCACGGGTTCTGTAACTTGTGATATACACCCAATTCTCTGCAAGAACCCAGCATGGATGAAACTATGTGAGCTACCCGAGTCTATCAGAATTAGCATCACTTGGTTTCTTACCAAAGCTAAGATTCTCACTGTCTCTCCTGCTGTTGTCCCCGAGATTGCATTCAGTGACAGACTGCGGTTTTCATCCGATTCCATTTCAGCCAACGTCAGCATATCCAGTACCTCGTCCGAGAGTGTCTCCTTTGGATCCTCCATTGTCATCATTTGTATCTGCCCTGGAGCTTTCTTTCTACATTGCAAATGGTGGTTTGGCTCATATTTTTCCCCACACTGATAACACAATCCGTTAGCCCGTCTGTATTCTTTCACCTGTTTAGCCTTCCACAATTCCCCTGTTCCTACTTTCCATTGACTCATGGAGTTTTCAATCTTCCCGGTATTAACTGCTTTCTGCTTCCATCCTTTGTTTCTGTCCATCACCTCTTGTTGAATTCTTGCCAACTGAGCTGCACGATCGACAGTCTCCGGCATCAAGCTTTGTACCGTTCCCCTTAACTCTGGTTTCAAGCCTTGCACAAAATGAGATATGAACAATTCTTCTCCATAGTGTGGATTATGTGCCAAGATCTCAAACATCAATTCATCAAACTGATTTTTTATACTCGTCGATGGTGCCACTTTGTTTGATCCTCACCAATTCTTCCGTCAGTCTGCGATGATCAAAAGCCCCAAACTTTTCCTCCACAGCACGAACAAACTGTCCCCAATTTCCCACTATATTTCTGGCTTTATACATCTGTAACCATCGCGCTGCTCTTCCCTCCATATGCATGGTTGCTGTCAGCACCCACAAGGCTTCGGGAATGTTAAAGATTTGGAAGTAGTCCATACATTTGTCTCGCCAAATTCTTGGCCCTTCTCCATCGAAATGAGGAAAAGAAAGTTTGGGAAGGGGATTCCTATTACCTCCTCCAGGCTCCCTCTGAAACTGGTTACTGCCCCCGGGACTCTCTCCCAGAATCCCCATGGTATCTCTTAAACGTGTTCCTGCAGCCGATGCCGATGGATTCTCCTCCGCCTTCCGCCACCCCTCTGGTGCTGGCGGTGTAGCAACTACTTTCCCCATCGTCATTCGTGCCACCGCCTGCGCGGTCGCCTCCAGATCCTTCTGAGTTTGTTCTACTGCTCTTGCCGTCAGATCGGATCTTGTTAACAGCTGCTGCTGTGTAACATCCATGGCTTCCAACCTTGCAAAGATGATGTCCATGCTCTCCCGAAGTCCCACCAGGTGTTCCTCTGCTCTTCCCGTCATCGATCCGATCGCTTCCAGTATGAAGCGAGTTTGAGCGGAGGGCTTCCGGGGAGCCGTGATGAATCTTGTGTTATCGACTGAACCGAGCCAACCAGAATCAGGGATTTTACAGGGATCGATTGGAATCGTTGGGATCGATTCCAAGTTCCCAAACCTTCTGCCGGAAAAAAAATTTTACAGCTCAAGGTTCTGATCGACACAGCTCTGATACCAGATGTCACGACCGATCGAACTATATCACTCGAGATGAAAGTTGCAACAGAGATTTAAGACAAGATAGAAGAGATAGTTCAGAGGAGGAAGAACACAGAAAAGAGAGAAAGAGTAAAGTAGCAGTATTCTGTTGCTATTCTTTTTCTGCTTTTCACGGTTCGCTAGTACAGGGTATTTATACCCCTCTCCCAGTACACTCTTTGTTAAAGACTCGTAACTAATCCTCACTTACTTCACTTAGTTCTTAATCAGAAACTATCCTGTTACAAGTATTTTGTTTTCTGTTGTCTCTATTCGTACTGTAGCCCGTAATGTTTCTTTTCTCCCTTCAAAGTGCTCTGTTGCCTGTCTCATCGCCCGACTCTGTGTCCGCCGTAACACCTTCGGCCTTTACCGCAAATTGAAGGTAGCGGTGGAGCAACCGACGGTGCCTATATCCACGCGCCCTCGCTGATCTGCATTCATGGGGCTCCCCGTGCCGCCTGCATACCACTGCTTGGGACCCGATGTTCCCTGCACGCCGCAGCCAGGAACCCGACATTTCTATGCCCAATGGCGCCACCGTGGGCTCTGCCTGGTTGCACCACCATACACTAGTTGTCGTGCTGGCCGCGTGCTCGGCTTCACGGCCAATGTCGCGCCCATCGCACGCTCGTCGTCTCGATCGCGCTCCCACCATCGAGCCCACCGTGCTCCGCCGTCGAGTCCACTATGCTCCACCATCGAGCCCGCCGGCCATGGCCGATGCGCGGACCTTCGGCCTTGCCGTCGCGTCCCATAAAACGCGCAACGACGGTGGTGGCACATGCTGATTCGCATGATTTAGAAACCCTAGCCGCCGGCATTAAGTAGGGTCTTTGGGCCCGATAGGCCCAAATGAGCTTTAAGCCCAAGAGTCCAAACCGGACCATACATTTTCCCAAAGAAAAAAAAGAAAAAGGGAATTTACACTTTTGCCCCTTGTTTTTTATTCTCGAAAAAAGATTAATAAATTCTAGAAATTCATGACATTAGATTTCTAGGTGTCTGGATTTCTGTAAAATTTGGTAAAATTAGTATTAGTACATATTGAAAGTTCCATATCCCTGGGCTTATTTTTCTTACAATATGCCATGTTTAATATATGGTAAACATTTATTTTCTATTATTATGTAATTCTAAAAATTGCTTAATCATTAACAAAAAATTATGAAAAATGCTAAAAAATTTATGTACGACACACTTATAATATTATGGCTCTGGATTTATTTTCTAGCAATTATTCCATATTTTATGTGTGTTGCAATTTTTTTTATTCAGTAATTCTGAAAATTACTTGGTAATTAACAAAAAATTACGTAAAATACTAGGAAAATTTTAGTTAGCAAATTGGGCGCCTTGTGTCTCTAGAGTTATTTTCTTAGCATTATTTCATGTTTAATTTACTGTGAGATTTATTTTCTGTTATTTAGTAATTCTAAAAATTGCTTAATAATTAACAGAAAAATTATGGTACATGCTAAGAAATTTCTGAAAATTTTTAGATAATTATCTACTGAATAGATATAGACCAAGTTTTACTGATTGTAGAGTGAGCATGCGATACAATGATTTTACCAGTAGTAAAAGTCATTTGCATAAATAGAAATAGGATATGTTGGACATCGCATAGAGGGAATTTGTTGAGCTTACCTTAAATGGCAGCAATTATCTTACCCGGGTAATACATACTAAGATTAATATGATAGCTCGATCTTTTAGAGTCACTATTTTTTAGGGGTGGAAAAAAAACTCGAAACTCACGAGTTAAACGAGTACTCGCAAACTCGGCTCGAACTCGTTCCTTAACGAGTCGAGTCGAGTTGTGATTTGAACTCGTTTAGATAACGAGTTAAACGAGCCAACTTGTGAGTTAAATGAGCCAACTCGCGAGTTTAACGAGTTCTCTAAGTCGGTAAGTATAACTATATAAGTGTGAGGCTAGGATGATAACATATGGCATACTGTATAATCTCAACACCAATTCTCTTCTCAGATGAAAATAACGAGTTAAACGAGTTTAACGAGCTAACTCGCGAGTTTAACGAGTCGAGCCGAGCTGAGGTTTGAGCTCGTTAAGATAACGAGTCGACTCGAGCTGACTCGTTATATTACCGAGTTTGACCGAGTCAAGTCAAGTCGAGCCGAGTCAGCTCGTTATCCACCCCTACTATTTTTCCAACCTAAAGCTGGTACCACTGCTCTTCCCGAAGCCGCTAGGTGTACGGCTTTGCACTTCCTGAAGCACCATCTTCATACGATCCTAAAAGTCGAATTTTTGAAGAAAGAAGATTAGCTAGTAATTTTGAATTACCTAAAGGAAAAATATGACCAGCAAAGTTCTGTCTTATTGCCAGAAGTACAACGCGAATGGATCCTCCTGCATTTTCAGGATTTTAAAGCTGTGGCAGAATATAACTTTGTCATGCAAAGCTTGTCATTGAATTAACATTCAGTAACCAGAAAGTTGCTGATGCTAAAATGATCGACAAAACATTATGCACTTTCCACCCCAATATGAGGGTACTGCTGTAATAGTATCGTCATGCCAAGTACCAAAAGTATTTCGAGCTTATATGCATTTTGCTAAAAGCAGAAAAACATGATGAACTCCGAGTGAAGAATCATCATGTACTTTCTAATGGAAGTCATATAATGCCTGAAGCACATGCAAATGCTCAATATGCTAGCAATAGCCGAGGCTGTGGAAAGGGTCAAAAGGCATAAAGGGGATAAATGGAATAATAGCATAAAAGATAAGGGACAGAAAATCTATAGTGGAAAAGTAAAGATAAAGGACTAAGGGGCTTCTAGAAGTAAGACTCAGCTAACAAGGCTGCAAACCACCTGCATAACCCTGCTTTAGGCATGGATGCATTGACCATTGGTTGTGCAACTATCACATGCCGAAGCATGTGGTTGACCTTTACACGATATCCATTGAAAAGTCAATAAGACCTAGAGAAACAATAATGAATCATACTTTACCATTCAACCTGTTGTTGACACGGGCACTGAGAAGTGTGATGATATGGTTCTTGAAATTATTAAGTTCAAGGAGTCCCAAACTCCCATGAGGACACCTATGACTCATATGGAGACCTGAATTAGTCTCCTAAGTATTCCTTCACTTTGCTAGTCGATGTCACATATTCCTTGTAAGTCTCCTCATTAGGTTAGCTCTAGTTCCTGAATAAATGTATGGTCTATGCTCCTGTTGAGCCATTATCATTTAAAATTGAATAAATAGCTATGTCCTATATATTTGATTAATTATGCTATCTTTGTTCTGTATTCTACAATTTGTTCCTAATGCAATAATTGTTTAATTATTAAATCATACTTCTAATATAGAAAAAAGTATAATCTAATGGCGGAGGAGGAAATCTGTCTAGAAGATAGTTGTACCACACTAAGTGAATCGAAAATATTATGAATATTGCCAGAAGCGATGTTCTCATATTTGGCACTAGAAGAATACCTTATACACTGAGTCCAATCGTACTCTCTTAAGATTTAAAGACATTAGTCTGAATCATTTCCATATGAAGACAGGGAATGAGGATGGTAAAAAATACCAACTTATGACTAAGTTTAATGGGTGTAATAAATGTATGGTTAAAAAACTTCCTTCTCCTCCGGGTTATACTATGCACATATAAAACCTGAAGTTTTTATTGCGATGAAAACCCAGAAATGTTTAAGATTTGGAAGATCGACTGGGTTATTCTGAGTTGAATATTATGAGAAGAATAATTAATAATTCTGCTGGCCATAGCATAAAGACTTTCTTAGACATGAAGATTTCTTATGCCCAGTTTGTACTATAGGAAAGCTTATAGTTATATCTTCTTACCTAAAAGTTAGAGAAGAAACACTGAATTTCATGGAGAAATTTCAATATGATATCTGTGGACCCATTCATCCCCTATCAGGCCCTTTCGAATTCTTCATGGTACTAATAGATGCTTCTACTAGATGATTCCATGTATGTCTCTTATCTATTAGGAACCATGCTTCTGCCAAACTTAATTACTCAAATTATTAAGTTAAGAGCCCCATAAGAAAGGATCAAGTCTATTCTAATGAACAACGTTGGTGAGTTTACCTCAAAAGAATTTAATGATTATTGTATGGCGCTAGAAATTAATGTAGAACATCTCGTAACTCATGTCCACACTCAAAATAGCCTTGCAGAGTCATTAAATTAAAGGAATAAAAATTTATTGCTTAGCCAATCTTGCAGAATAGTATGTTACACACCAACTGTTAGGGCCACACAATGCTCAACACTATGGTATTAATTCAACTAAGACTAACAGCACATTATAAAATTTCTCCATTACAGATAGTGTGTGGAAATGAATTAATTAAATATTTCCCATCCGACAAAATTTAGCTGTGTTTATACATGCCAATATCTCCACTATAGCGTACCATCATTGGATCTCACTATAAGTTGGGGATCTATGTAGGTTATGAATCTCCGTTAATTATTTAAAACACCTAGAGCCTATAACAGGGTATCTGTACACAGCTCGGTACGCTGATTGTACTAAGGACATTTTTCAGCATTAGGGGGATAATTACTACATAAAAGAATGCCGTGTCCTTAGATCTACGCACTAAAAAGACCAAACTTGAAGTTCAAAGGATAATAAATCTACAACAAATAAGTTAATAATCTGTCAAATACCTTCACTGATCATAAGGGAGCGAAAAGATCTCATATATGTAGTATATGCACCTAAAAAGAGTGAAAATACCTAGAAGGATATTGAACCCTGTAATACTACAAAACTTGCTCTAAGTCCTGGGTTGTCAATCGGGTGAGTGTAGGCCCCTGCTTGTAGGTAATTTCAGAGATGGTGGATCTATTTGCGCGTGTTAGGGTTAGATTGGGTTGTGTGGGAGGGTTTTTTTTTCTCCGAATTTTCCCTCCCCCACCTAATTTTCCCACCTAACCCTACCTTTTCTCTCTCCTTCCATATTTTTTTCTTTCCTAGCCGGCTGCTCCCTCTTTTCTCCTGGATTGTGCGCCTGGCTCCTTCCTTTCCTGGCGCCTCCCCCACAGCCCACCTCCTGGCTGACCTCCCCTCAGATCGGCGCGCCTCATGGTCCCCCCTCTAGCCGCGCCACTCCCTGGCGGCTCCCTGCGCCGTCTCTGTAGCCCTGGAGCTCCCTCCTGGTCCGGCGCCTCCTCCCTACAGCAGGGACATCAACGCCTCCCCAGCTCTGGCCGAAGATCCGGTGAGCCTTCGGCGTGCCTGGCCGGCGGCGCCCCTCTCCCTCCTACCAGCCGAGCACCTCCCTTCCCCAACTCGAGCTGCAAATCTGCCTTTCTTCCTCCTTGGGGTGAGCAAAGGTGAGGCTTGCGCTTACTTTTCCTACTCTAATGGAGTCCTAGCAATCCTAGATGGGTTCTAGGGTTTGTGCTTTTGAAGTTTGGGAGGGAAATGGAGGATTAGGGTTAGAGGAGTTGTGCTGTTTTTTGGGCTGCTGCAATAACCGATTTTGGAGAGTCGATTTGGGCGAGTTAGGCACGTCTCCCAATCTGTCGGCTGTAGAGAAATTCGTAGATCGTGTTCTTAAGTTTTGTTAGAGCTCAAGAAGTTGCAATTTGGCCCAGCCGTTTGGAAGTTACGACGTTTTCCGTGAGGTTTGTCCAAAGTGGCCCGGGTGGTCGGTGCCCTCTGTTCTTCTGCGATCTGGGAATAGTGGGTGCATTGGCTAAGTGAACGGCTATGATATACGCGTAGTTTATCTCCTCACGACCATTTTGAGTATAAGAAATCGAAATTCCGTTAAGCCAATCAAAAGTTACGCTATTTAGAAGTCACGATGCGGAAATTGGAAAAGTGCAGCACACTCTGTTTTTCGATTGGGGTTTAGCGTTCGATTTGGAGGCCCTCGGGGTATCTCCCGCATGATTGGCTTTGAGATAGCTGTAGGACATCCTCTTATGATTAATTAGGAGTTGAGTTCATGTAACACCCCATTTTTTTTTTGCTTTTCATAAGTTTGAATGTTATTTTGCACTTTTGTGAATTTTTGGAATTTTCTGGAATTTATTTGAATTATATGGATTTAATTTGAATTTATTCCCTTTTGAAATAATTAAAGAATTAAAAGTTTTAAATAAAGTTTTGTTGGAAATATTTTATTTGAGTCCAAAATGTCTCAAAGTATTTTCCAGAATTTTTCTGATTATTTTGCAATTTTTCTCGAATTATTTGAATTTATAGAAATTAATTAAATTATTTAATCGCTGGAAAATCTATCGGGTTAGCACTGTTCATCCGACCCGAGTCAGACTCGAGTTTGACTCGAGTCCGACCCGAGCCGGACTGACCGGACCAAACCCATTCGCGTGCAACCGTTGGATCTTGATCCAACGGCGATCCAACGGCCACTGTTGTGCCACGTCGCCCAATCCGAATCCAATTCGGATTCCGCCGCCGCAGCCGAGTGGACCTTGGTTTCCGCGATTTTCATGGAAGCCGAGACCCTTATTTAAAGCGCCGCCGCCGCCATCACGAAGCCCTCTTCCGTGCGCACCCGTAGCCCTAGACCTTCACGCCTGAGCCGCCGCCGTTCGCCCGCTAGAGCTCGCCGTAGTTGGATTAGGGTTCCGCCGCGGTTTTCCGTCGTTTGCCGCCGACTCCGCCGTCCTGCGCCGTGATCGAGCCAAGATCCGTAACCGCCGCATCAAGCTGCATCGGAGAGTACCACTCATCTCGCCGGAGGAGCCCCGAAGCGCCGCGGGCTTGGTCGTCATCTCCGTCTCCGGCCACCCAACTCCGTCGCGACGCCATCACCGTCCACGAGCTCCGTGCACCGTTGGATCTTCATCGGACGGCTACGGTGAGTCCACGTTTCCCCGAGACTATAGAAAACCATATTAGATCTGGACTGTTGGATCAAGATCCAACGATCCACGTTCGTCCACGTCACCCCGTAACGAATCCACGTTGCAGTTCTTCGATCCAATCCCAACCGTTGGATCTAGATCCAACGGCTTAGATGGAGCCACGTAGCCGTAACCGCACCGTGCCTAGAGCGATCCTAACCGCTCGATCGAGATTGAACGGCGTAGAGCCCGCCACGTGTCGCGCGCCGGGTCAAGCCACGTCACCCCCAGAGACGCGGTGAAACCCGATCGGATCTCGACCGTCTGATCAAGATCGAACGGTCCAGATCAACCGCGTTATTTCCAAACGCGTGAGGTTAGATCTGATCTGGACCGTTGATTTTCAAATCAACGGCCTAGATTGTGCCACGTGCGCTGGAGCCGAACCGGCGCAGTCAGCGTGGTCGCACCCGGTCGTCGCTGACGTCAGCGAGGGGCCCGCATGTCAGCGGCTGGCCCAACGTCTCCATAACGTCACCCGTGACGTCATGCTGACGTCACGTGGGGCCCACGTGTCAGCCGTCCTCGGCCGAGCCGTGCTGACATCAGCAGTGGGTCCCGCGTGTCAGAGACACGTGCGCCCGTGGACCGGATCCACGGCGGACCAGGCCCGGGCCGTGGACCGAGTCCATGGACCGGCTGACGCAATAATTCGATTTTTCAATAGAAAAATAATTCAGTGGAAAATCAAATCCCGTGTTGACGTCATGCTGACGTCATTAATCGGAATTTTCAATAGAAAAATAAATGAATTAATTCGGTTTAATGATTTATTTGAATTTTCAAACTTCAAACGCTTATAACTTTTGCATCTTAACTCCAATTTGAACGATTCCAGTTTCTAAATTTTTATAAAATTGAGATCTACTTGAATATGAATTTTAATTAAATTTTGGACATGAATTTTTCTCTGTTTATATTTATTTAATATATTCTTTAAACTTTAAACAATTATAACTTTTGCATTTCAACTCCGATTTGGGCGATTCAAATTTCTAAAAATTTGTAAAATTATGCTCTCTCTGTTTATGAATCTTATTTGAAGTTTTGAACATTTTTTTTGTACTGTTTTATTTATTTATTGTTATTTGCACGCGTTACGAGTAGACATTGAAGTACCCGAAGGCTTCGAAGGTGAAGTGTTGACCCAGGAGCCAGCTCAAGAGCAAGAACAAGTACTTTTTGAAGGCAAGTTGTGCTTTGACCATGTTGAGCCCATTCTTTTGAAATTATGTTGTTTCAAAGTATTGCATGCTAATTTAATTAGAATTTATGTTGATTAATTCTGGGATTAGTTAAATACCTAGTTGCTGTATGACACCTTGATGTATATAATTGTATGCCATGAACCCCTTGTCACCCTAGTTGTGGATTATTTAGTTGGACATTATTAAATGGCCAACATGGGTAATTAGACCGTTGTAGTATATTGCTTAGACCTGCCACGTAGTCACAACATGATTTTGGATAATTACATGTTAACATTGACTTAATGACATATGGAACATGTTTTTGAGAAGCGTCATGTGTTATTGATGTTGTTATCGATGGCACGTGGTGCATGGTAATCAACTGGGGTTTGATAAATAGATTTAGACCAGGGCATGTGGCAAGAATGATATGGTGGGCCATGATTGGCACCGGGAAAGTTGATTTGGTTCTTCGGGTAGTCTTGCCCTGGTCACCCTAAGGACTTAACCTTGCAAGCCTTTGAACTGAGTCAAACGTGCAACCACATGTCTGTAATGGGACGGACCTAGTTGATTAAGTTGCTAATAACGTACCTGTGGGACCTCGGGGTGTCAACTATACCTTTTGTGTAGTTGTACGGGGGAGCGTACCGGGGCTGCGGCCAGGTACCCATCTAACGGTTGATTGGCCTAGACTTCGCCTTTGCTAAGGGAAGGGTTTGTGTGCAATAACTGGGGAGGCCCACTTGTGCTGTTAGAAGTTTCCGAAAGACTTTGTTAAGGACACTCGCCATTGTGGTGTTTGGTTGTATCTTGTGGGTAAATTGCATAACCTCTACAGAGTGTAAAATGTATTCGAATAGCCGAGTCCGCGGCATTGGACATTGCTCGGGAATTACAGTCAAGGGTTAGACTTTCACAAAATGACTTGACTCTGGAAAGATGGTTGGTTTGGAATGATGAACTGGGCCTAGGATCGAAAATTGCTGTATTTGTGAGATCATTGTGGAAAGTACCCTATTCATTATTGTTTTACCGCTTGCAATCTATTATTGTATTTAATCATGCTACTTTACTGCAAATGAATCTGTTAGCCTATCCTTTGTAATAGGCCATGCATGTAGAATATTAGCTTGCATTCAGTGCGTGACTTGCTGAGTACCAAGTACTCACCCTTGCCATAATACAACATCAGTTGAAGAAGAGTCGACGCCAGCTTTGGAGGAATAGTACCTGGAGGAGCCGTCTAACTAGGGAGCGGGCCCAGTCAGTTGCCTGTGGCATATTGGTTGGCGCCACGCGATTTCTTTATATTCCGCTGCAGATTCTATTTGAGTAAGACTTTAGCCCTGCAAGGCGTACTTTTGTAACTTGACCATAAGGTTGAGCAACCCGTTATATTTCTTTTCTATAAAGTACTTTATTATTCGTTGAGTATGATTGTGATATGTACCGATGTTGAGACTGTGTGCACTAGCGTGATCCTGGACTAGTGCTGAATACACAGAGGGTCCGGATTTGCAAATTCGGGTCCCGACAGAGGTGGTATCAGAGCCATACTGACTGTAGGCTCACCTGTAGTTAGAATGGCCGTAGTGAGGATAAAAATTATTTTCTAAAAAAGTTAAAAGTTGCCAAGATAATGAATGAACTCTCGACTTATCCCCTTCTCTCTTGTTCATACCCCTTGCTGAGTTCTTTTTGTCTTTCCTTCGATTTTAAAATATCGAGTTCTTACGCGAGTGTCTTTTGGCAGATGTTGATGAAGAACAACTACGCCGAGCGTGCAGGAGGCTATGCCGCTGAGTTGTGGCGTATGCTGCAGGTACTTGGAGGTTTCGAGAGGCCACTTTACCAGGGGACCACCATAGTGCAGGCTGGATTGGTCACGGCATGGGACGTCAAGATCACAGTGTACGCTCGAGAAAAGATGAAGTTCAGTCGCCCATGCTACTTCACAGCCAGGAGGTCTACATTTGAGATGGGAATCCAGGAGGTGTCACGCCGGGCTATGAGGCACATTGCTCGCACCTATTCCCAAGAGCTGGAAGGCATAGTGTTTCGTCACCACCCACGCCGAGACAACAGGATCGAGCGGGAGCCGATTGAAGATGAAGATGTCACCGTCACACACTTGGCGAGGTTCGTCGTCGCGCAGCAGGATGCACTTGATGATACGGTGTAGGAGCTGCAGAAGGCCCGTGAGGAGGTCAAGAAAGAGAAGAAAAGTCTGCAGGAAGTTCGAGAGTATATGTCTCATCTTCTGTGAAGGACCGACGAGCTAGAAATGGCGTTGTACGGACAGGAGCCAGAGCCAGTACTAGAGCTGCACGAGCCAGATCCCGAGGAGCCGCAGCCCAAGCCACTGCCGGAGCCTGAGCCTGAGGATGATGCCGTTTCTTCAACAACTGCCGCTGTGGGACATGGTGATCGCTTCGCACCTATGCCGCCGCATCCACCAAAAGGAGGTAGTGGAGGTTTTGTCGATGAGTAAGCATAGGTTTTGCAGTTGAGACTCCTTCGCCGAGTCGCGTATTAGAATAAAGAGTCACCCTTAGAGGCGTTAGACTCCAGTGTTAGTCGATTTGGATTTCCATTGCTTGCTGAGTGTGCGGTATGTGTTGTAAGACCCCTAGGCATTGTAAGCAACCATACCTAGTTATTATTGATTAGTTAATAAAGTTGGATTTTGAGTTACACCTTTTCCCCGCATAAGTTTCCCTACTACTTGTCTATGCTTGTTTCCCTCTCATCTCTAAAACCTTGGAGTAATCGACAGATGGTGAACACCCGCGGAAACCTTGGAGGCAACGGGAGTGGTTCTCGCCCCGCAGTGAACCCCAATGATGGAGCACCTGCACCCCAACCAGCACCGCTAGTTGACATGCAGAACTTTGGAGCCTTTCTTGCTGCACAGACACAGCTGATGCATGCCATGATGCAGCACATCACTGCTCAGGCCGCCGCTAATCAACTCAATCAAGGACAGCGTCAGGCCTCAAGGTTGTCAGAATTCCTGAGGACTCATCCGCCCACCTTCTCTAGAAACGCCAACCCACTGGAGGCGGATGATTGGTTAAGGTCAATTGAGAGGAAGTTGCACATTACCCAATGTGTGCGAAATAAGAGGGTGCTCTACGCCTCTCAACAGCTAGAAGGAACTACAGCTGAATGGTGGGAGAACTTCTGCGCCGCGCGGGAGAACCCACAGGATATCACTTGGGAGGAGTTCACAGCTGCTTTCCGCCAGTATCATGTGCCGGAGGGAATTATGGACCTCAAGAAGGAAGAGTTCGTGGCTGCAAGCGAGCGACGATCGGTGGGTGATTACTGAACAAGTTTACCCACCGGTGGCACGCTACGCACTGAGGGCGTGGCAATGCATAAGGCCAGCGGTCTCGTTTCTTGAAGGGAATGAACTCGGATCGCGAGTGGGACTGATCACCCACACCTTTCCAGATTTCCAAGAGTTGGTGAACAAGGCGCTCATCCTTGAGGACAAGCGCAAGGAACTGGATGAGAACCGGAAGCGCAGAATGCAACAGCAGGGATCGCGTCAGGGAGCGCAGCAACGTTTGAGGGTTGCGCCAAATCGCTTTTTCAGATTCCACCACGCAAAGAAGGACACCGCCGCCAAGAATGAGGCTCAAGCTAACCAGGGTTACCAGACACCGGCCCAAATAAACGCCGCTTCGCGATAACGAGGAAGCGATGACGATGCTACACATGCAACGAGCCAGGGCACTTCTCCAACAGTTGACCCCAGTCCGCTTCAATCTGGGATCCACACCAGCCAGGATGCCTGCACCAGGAGCAAACCGAGGGACAACACAGCCAGGAGCCGCGCCTCAGACCGTGGTGAGAGGTCGAGTCAATCACGTGACTGCAGATGCACATCAGAATGCCACAGACGTTGTACTGGGTAAGTTACTTGTCAACTCAGTACCTGCAACAGTTTTGTTTGACTCTGGAGCTTCGCATTCATTTGTTTCTCAAGGCTTTGCTGCCAAAAATGATTTGGAGATTGCAAGACTTAAATGCATGCTTCTAGTTCAAACCCTTGGTTCCGAACTCCGAACTAAAGTAGGATGTTCTTGGGTAAGAATATTAATAGATGGGGTAGAGTTCCTAGTGAACCTTATTATACTGAAAACCCAGACCTTAGATGTTATCTTGGGAATGGATTGGTTATCCAAGCACAAGGCCATGCTGGATTGTGGGCGAAGGATTATCTCAGTTGAGGGCCCATGCGGAAGGAAAGTGGAATTTCAAGCTACTGCCGTTCGTGATGGACAGTTGATGGTCAACAGTACAAAGGCAATCAGCATAGAGGATGTCTCAGTGGTGAACGAGTATCCAGACGTTTTTCCTAAAGATTTACCTGGTATGCCGCTAGATAGAGACATAGAGTTCGTGATAGAGTTAGTACCTGGAACAGCCCCGATAGCAAAGAGACCCTATCGGATGTCAACCGAGGAGTTAGTAGAGATGAAGAAGCAGCTTGAGGAGCTGATGGAAAAAGAATTCATTAGACCAAGTTCGTCACCGTGGGGAACGCCAGTTCTGTTCGTCAAGAAGAAGGACGGGAGTTTCAGGATGTGCATTGATTATCGTGCACTCAATGAAGTCACCGTGAAGAACAAGTACCCGCTACCCAGGATCGATGATCTGTTTGACCAGTTGAGAGGAGTCGGAGTTTTCTCCAAGATTGATTCGAGGTCAGGATATCACAAGTTGAAGATCCAATCAGAGGATATTTCGAAGACCGCATTCTCGTCAAGGTATGGACATTACGAGTTTACTATTATGTCCTTTGGTCTGACGAATGCACCAGCTTACTTCATGAATATGATGAACAAGGTTTTTATGGAATACCTGGATAAGTTTGTCGTTGTGTTCATAGATGATATCTTAGTTTACTCCAAGTCAAGAGAAGAGCACGCAGAACATCTGAGACTAGTTTTGGAGAAGCTGAGAGAACAGCAACTCTTCGCCAAGTTCAGTAAGTATGATTTTTGGAAAGACAAGGTAGAGTTTCTTGGACACGTGATGACCGCAGAAGGAGTCGCTGTTGATCCAAGCAAAGTAGAAGCTGTGTTACATTGGGAACAGCCGAAGACGGTGACCCAGATTCGGAGTTTTCTTGGGATGGCAGGTTACTACCGCCGCTTCATCGAAGGCTTTTCGACAATTGCGAGACCTCTTACGCAATTGTTGAAAAAAGAGAAGAAGTTTACATGGACGTCGGAGTGCAAAAAAGGTTTTCAAGAAACTGAAGAAACGATTGACAGCAGCCCCGGTGTTAGTTCTACCGGACGTCAATCAAAGCTTCGATATTTATTGCGATGCATCGCGCCAAGGACTTGGATGCGTGTTGATGCAAAACCGGAAGGTTGTTGCATATGCATCAAGGCAGCTGAGGCCGCATGAAGAGAACTATCTGACACATAACTTAGAGTTAGCAGCTGTAGTGCATGCCTTGAAGTTGTGGTGACACTACCTGATTGGAAATAGATGCGAAGTGTATATGGACCATAAGAGTCTTAAATACATCTTCACCCAATCGGATCTGAATATGAGGCTGAGGAGATGGTTAGAATTAATCAAGGACTACAATGTTGGGATCCATTACCATCCCGGGAAGGCCAATGTGGTGGCTGATGCCTTGAGTCGGAAAAGCCATACCGTGAATATGTTGATAGCCGCGAGTCAGGACGAGTGACGAATACCCACACCATGGGTACCTCCATCAGCCCGAGAGCGCGAGCGGGCTGATGTCCTACAAAAGCCCAGTTCTGGCAAAAGTTCGTGGGCCGTAAAGGTCTGGCCTGCCACCGATCAGAACCAGACCCGGGCGGCCGGCCGACCCCGACCTCCCAGGTCAAGGCGCGTGGTCGGACGGCTCCGCTAACACTCGAAGGGCCAACCGCTCTGTGTACGCGACGTCCTCTGACATCCGTACCAGGGTAGGCGGCTCCTTCCCGGGGGTGTCAGAGGGTCCACCGAGAAGTCAAGCCCCGGTCCCGTCACCGCTGACACACCGCAGGGAAGCGCCCCCTCCCGAGACCAAGCCGAGGTCAAGAGCCATTAAATGCCGGGCTGACGTCCGCCCGGTGTGGTGCGTCACCTCGTCAGCACGGCTGAAGACTTCCCGCAGGGCTACCAACTCGGCACAGCGACCAATCGGGACCCGGCCGGACGACAAGACAAGAAGACCAGACTCCAAGACGTACAGTGCTCCTTCCTCTTTTTTCTCCAACTCCCATTTGTAACCTGCTATCTCCGGATATATAAGGGGAGGCAGGACCCCGGGAGGGAGGAGGATCAAGCAAAAAACCATCGACACATTCATCCCCGTCGAGACCAGCTCTCGCTGTATTCCCATAGTGATTGTTCGACGCTAAGGGCAATACACCTTGACCAAGCAAACTGGAGTAGGGACGTTCAGCCCGAACCAGTATAAATCTCTGACTTCCTGAGTCGACCATTCGGGGAGCGGGAGCGCGCGACCCCCTCTGACCATAAATTCGCATTGCCGGTGCACGAAACGCCGACAATTGGCGCGCCAGGTAGGGGCCTATTGCGCGTCATCGCCGCATCCTCCTTCGGATTCCCATCTTCCTCCCCGATGGCTTCTTTCGCTCGCGACGACTCGCCGGCGTCGAGGGGTTGGATCCGCTTCGGAGCCCTCGACTTCATCGTCACCGCGGCAGGGGAGCTTGTCCTTGTCCCCGCCGC
This sequence comes from Rhipidocladum racemiflorum, assembly GCA_036346355.1. Taxonomy (NCBI): domain Eukaryota; kingdom Viridiplantae; phylum Streptophyta; class Magnoliopsida; order Poales; family Poaceae; genus Rhipidocladum; species Rhipidocladum racemiflorum. Next base: position 42,415,022 of record CM070573.1, read on the forward strand.
CCTTCGAGACCGGGCGCCCTCCACAAGCTTGGACGTGGTCGCCGATGTCCTCGACAACCTTCGCCTCGAGACCCCGGCGTGGGCCTCCCCGGCGGACCCGTCGCGCGCTGGCATTGACTCCGACAACGCCGCGCGCGATCCACGACGAGCGACGATCTCGCCCTCCGCGAGCTCCCGGCTCGTGGCCATGATTGGCTACGCGCCCACCTCCCTCCACGACCTACTGGGGGATTCCTCCAGTCACAGCTCCAGCTCCGACAGGGAGCACCCCCCGCGCAGGACAAACTCTCGAGAGTGCAACATGACGGGTGCGGCGGAACCGTCCTCCACCCCCGCAACCCTCGGGACCCTCCTCCCGCGACGCAGGCGCGGGCGGGAGGAATCCCGACGCCAAGACTACTGGGCCGACGCTCGCCGACTCTCCGCTTAGCGCGAGGAGCCGAGGCCCGAAGGTCGAAGCCGACAAACTCCAGGTCGACCTGAGCAATGTCACCGAGCCGCCACTCGTCTCTGGCGCCACGCGCTTGCGCGTCAGTGCATCGGCGGTAGGCGGGCGCGATCTCCGTTCTTCCCCACGCCAATCGAATATCGGCTGCGGCGACTATCTTTGCCAGCGGGCTACTGGCCGACGGGCGAGCCAGAAGCCAAGGCTACCTACCAGAACCTCCGGGGGCTGGTAGAACGTGCCGTCGTTCAGCACGCCCAAGGCTCCGGCTCTCGACGGTCGGGCGCCACTTCGGGCCGCTTGGGCCACTCCCCCTCACGGGGTCGATAGAGCCCAGCCAAGACGGCCCCGCTCCACGAGCTCCCCCAGGCATCATACACCCCGGTGCGCCACCGCCTGGGGGACAAGTATGATCTTTGCACCACCCTCGAGGCGCGAAGGAGAGCTATCGACGCAGCGGCACCCTCGCAGGTCGCCGATAGCGGACCGCGCGAGCACCGTGACCAGGGTCCTGATGGCCCCGGGCCACGGGCGTTCACGCGCCGTCAACGCCGGCTTCCTCGACCAGGTTCCGGCCCCGACCAACATAGCCAAATACACAGGGCCACCAACCCCAATGTCGGCTAGAAGACTACCGGCTCGCTGCCGAGCTGGGAGCGACAGACGACTCCTTCGTCATCCAAGATCTCCCCATCTATCTCGCGGACTCGGCTCGAGCCTGGCTCGAGTACTGCCGTGGACACCATCGGCACTGGCCGACTGACGAGCCTTTTCGTCGGGAACTTCGGGGCACATACAAACGCCCTTGCAACTCCTGGGACTGAAGAGCTGCAAGCGGCGGGGAAACCCTCCGACTACATCCGCCGCTTCTCCCAAAGAAGGCAACGAGCTCCCCGACATCCGTGGACGCCGACGTCATCGGGCGTTCATCTACGGCACCACGTGCGAGGCCCTGGTCCACAAGTTGGTGTGCAAAACCGGACCACCAAGGAGCTCCTCGACATCGCCACTCAATCACGCCTCGGCGAGGCCGTGGGGGCCATCTTCGAAAGGAAGACGGCCCGCAAAGCATCCAGCCTCGAGGTCAGCGCCCCTTCCGACCGTCCTGACAAAAGGAAGCGGAAGGGGAAGCAGGGCCGCGAAGGCCGAATGGTCGCCGCTGCCGATCGACCTGCCAAATAGCAGGCCCGGCAGACGCCCGACCGCTTCGAAAAATTGATGGATAGTCCGTGACCGAACCATGATTATCCCGTGAAACACAAGTATCGGGACTGCGAAGTCTTAAAGCGTTTTCTCTCTGGGAACCCCACGACGTCACGGGGTAAGGGGAAGAAGCGCGACCCAGCGCCCGACGAAGAGGCAAAGGGCCATGGGGCGGCCAAGCGAAGTTTCGCAACTTCGGCGGTTGCCTCATGATCTTCTCGGGCGAATGCTACGCCGACAAGCGACGGCTAAAGCTCGCCCACCGAGAGGTTCACACGGCTACCCCGCGTGCCCTCCTACCGAGGTGGTCGGAGTGCCCGATCGCCTTCGATCGGACCGACCACCCGACCACATCCGCACCCGGACGCTACCCGCTTCGTCGTCGACCCCATCGTGGGGACGGCGCTGACCAAGGCGCTCATGGGCGGCGGCGGCGATCTCAACATCATGTATGTTGAGACCCTGGATGCCTTGGGGGTCCCTCGCTCCGCCCTCCGGCCGAGCAAGGCGCCTTTCCACGGCGTCGTCCCAGGCCAACAGGCCCATCCTCTCGGGCAGGTTAGCTTGCCCGTCACCTTTGGGAGCCCGGACAACTTCTGCACCGAGAGCCTCACTTTCGAGGTTGTGGACTTTCCCGGCTCCTACCACGCTATCTTGGGACGGCCATGCTACGCGAAGTTCATGGCGGTCCCCAACTACACCTATCTCAAGCTGAAGATGCCAGGGCCACAGGGTGTCATCACCGTAGCCCGCGTCTTTCGGCTCGCTTTTAATGAGCGGAGGCGATTGCGGTGGCCTCGTGATCGTCGCTTCCGCTGAGCTCGCCCAGCTCCAGGAGAAGGCCCCCAAATCCGCCCCCGACTCCGGCAAGTCGGGGCCAAGCTCCTTCAAGTCCGCGGAGGACACGAAGGAAGTCGCAGTTGATCCCGAAGATCCCGCCAAGACCGTACGGATCGGGGCCGCCCTCACTGCCAAATAGGAAAGCGCGCTTATCGACTTCCTCCGAGCAAACCGAGACGTCTTCGCTTGGAGACCCTCGGATATGCCGGGAGTTCCGAAGGAGGTCGCAGAGCATTCCCTGAACATCCGAGCGGGATCCAGACCGGTCGCCCAACGCCTGCGCCGTTTCGACGAAGAAAAACGCCGGGCCATTGGGGAAGAGATCGCCAAACTTTTGGCCGCCGGCTTTGTAAGGGAGGTGCGTCACCCCGAGTGGCTCGCCAATCCCGTCCTTGTAAAGAAAAAGTCGGGGCAATGGAGAATGTGTGTTGACTACACGAGCCTCAACAAGGCCTGTCCAAAAGACCCATTCCCGTTACCTCGCATCGATCAGGTCGTGGACTCCACCGCCGGGTGCGAGTCCCTTTCTTTTTTGGATGCCTATTCGGGCTATCACCAGATTGCGATGAAGGAGTCCGACCTGCTCGCGACCTCCTTCATCACCCGTCTGGCTCGTCTTTACGTCCACGATGCCTTTTGGTCCGAAACGCAGGCGCCACATACCAGCGGTGTATGCAGGCGTGTTTTTCAGACCAAATTGGCCGTAACATCGAAGCCTACGTCGACGACATCGTTGTCAAAACCAGGAAGGCCGATGCCCTCATCGCCGACCTGGAGGAGACTTTTGCGAACCTCCGACGGTTTCGCATAAAGCTCAACCCCGAGAAATGCGTCTTGGGGTCCCCAAGGGCATCTTCTTGGGATTCATCGTCTCCAGCGCCAGATCGGGCCAACCGTGATAAGATCTCTGCCATCACAAGGATGGGGCCAATCAACGATCTGAAGGGGGTCCAGAGGCTGATGGGGTGCCTCGCGGCACTAAGCCGCTTCATATCCCGCCTCGGCGAACGCGGGATGCCACTCTACAAGCTGATGAAGAAGTCCGATCGCTTCTGCTGGACCCACGAAGCTCAGGAAGCCCTCAGTCGACTGAAAGCTTTCCTGACCTCGCCTCCGGTCCTGGTCGCCCCGGAGCCACAGGAGCCCTTGCTCCTCTACATCGCCGCCACGACTCAGGTCGTCGGTGGCGCTTCGTTGTGGAGCGGCGGAGGAAGGCCGCGTCTTCAAGGTGCAGACCGGTCTGGCCGTCGGCCGAGGTACTCTCCGAAACAAAGGTCCGATACCCCCAAATACAGAAGCTGCTGTACTCAGTGCTCATTACCAAGAGGAAGCTCGCCCATTACTTCGATCGACACCCCATCTCCGTGGTAACCTCCTCACCGCTCGGAGAAGTCGTCCACAACCGCGACGCCACCGGAAGAATCGCCAAGTGGGTTCTCAAGCTCAACGGCCTCGACGTATCGTACGTCCCCCGGACGGCGATCAAATCGCAGGTCTTGGCAGACTTCGTCGCCAAGTGGACCGAGGCGCAAGTCCCCGCGGTGGTCGAGGACCCAGAGTACTGGACGATGTACTTCGACGGATCCTACACCAAGAACGAAGCCGGTGCGGGGGTCGTTATCATCTCCCCACTCGGCAACAAGCTCCAGTACGCCATCCGTCTGCTCTTCGACGCCACCAACAATGTCGCCGAGTACGAAGCCCTCGTCAACGGCCTTCGGATCGCCGCTGACCTAGGCGCACGACGGCTCTACGTTCACGGTGACTCTAAGTTAGTCGTCGACGAAGTGATGAAAGCCACCGAGCCCCGCGACGCTCGGATGGCCGCCTACTGCTTGGAGGTCCGCAAGCTCGAGGAAAAGTTTAAGGGTTTCGAGCTCCATCACAGTTACCGGCGCTATGACAGTGAAGCCGACTCCCTCGCCAACCTCGCCTCCAGAAAAGGGCCGGTTCCCCTGGAATCTTCGTCTCCGACCTCAGTAGACCATCAATCCAGTTGGACCCGAGTACCGAGGGCGCCACCGACCCCCCGAAGGCGGATGCTCCGGCTGATTTTCGGTCAGACGCTCACCCGCCCGGGTCGGATTCGAGCGTCCTGAACGTCGAGACCGACTGGAGACAACCCTTCGTCGATCGGTTGACAGACGGGTCGCTCCCCGCCGATACCACCGAGGCTCGGCGCCTCGCCCGGCGGGCCAAATCTTTTGTCCTGGTCGACGACACCCTCTACAAAAGGAGCCCGTCCGGAATCCTTCAGAAGTGCATCCCGGCCGACCAAGGGAAGCACCTTCTGCTTGACATCCACCACGGGGTCTGCGGGCACCATGCCGCGCCATGATCCTTGGTGGGGAAGGCCTTCCGACAAGGTTTCTACTGGCCGACCGCCGTAGCGGACGCGACGCAAATCGTCCGCACCTGCGAAGGATGCCAATTCTTTGCCAGGCAGACACACCTGCCTGCGAAGCCCTGCAGACAATCCCCATCACGTGGCCCTTCGCGGTTTGGGGGCTCGATCTGGTCGGGCCCTTCAGGAAGGCGCCCGGGGGCTTCACTCACTTACTCGTCGCCGTAGACAAATTCACCAAGTGGATAGAAGCCAAGCCGTTGGCGACTATCACATCGGCGCAAGCAGCAGGCTTCTTCCGCGACATTGTCTACCGCTTCGGGGTGCCCAACTCCATCATCACCGACAATGGAACGCAGTTCACGGGGAAGGAGTTCCTCGAGTTCTGTGACGACTTCAATATCCGAGTCGACTGGGCGGCGGTGGCGCACCCTCGCGCCAATGGCCAGGCCGAGCGGGCCAACGGCATGATCCTCCAAGGACTCAAGCCACGAATCTTCAGTCGACTGAAGAAATCCGCGGGACGATCGGCCACCGAGCTGCCTCCCGTTCTCTGGAGCCTACGAACCACGCCGACCCGGTCGACCGGGTTCACGCCTTTCTTCTTGGCATTCGGAGCGGAGGCCGTCCTCCCGACCGACCTCGAGTACGGCGCGCCAAGAGTGCAGAACTACAACGGCGCACGGGGGCTGGAGGCACAGCAAGACGACCTCGACCAACTCAACGAGGCGCGAGACGTCGCAGTCTTACGGTCGGCCAAGTATCAGCAGGCGCTGCGCCGCTACCACGACCGACGGGTTCACGGCCGATCGTTCGAAGTCAGCGACTTAGTGCTACGCCAAGTCCAGTCCGCAAAGGACAGGCACAAGCTCTCTCCGCCCTGGGAGGGCCCTTTCGCCATCACAGAAATCCTCCGACCCGGCACCTTTCATCTCAAAGACGCTGAAGGAAATCTCCTTGCAAACGCTTGGAACATAGAGAAGCTGAGAAGGTTCTATCCGTAGTCGGCCTCTCTCCTCTTTTGTACCACGCGAAATATGCTTGAGCAAAGAAAGCTGCAGCAGTCGGACGACCGACCGAGTGGTTTCTCTCTCTCTCGAACCTCTCTCGTTTTATTGATCCGGAGCACTACGACCTCCGCCCCGAAAGCAGAGGTCCCGAAGCTGTCCTCTTTTGATCACATGTGAAAGAACGAGGCCCAGATCCCAAAAAAAAAACAAGGAGCGAAAAGAGACGAAAGAGAAACACAGTCATTTTATTCATTTACAGGAGGAGCATCAGCCCAATTAAAAAGGAACCACTCGCCAAGGTCCCTTTACTCGGCAAAAGCGCGATACTCCTCCTGGTGTGCGCCCACCGGCCGACGGCAGCGTGGCGTCGCTCGATCCGCCCGGATCAGCGGCGCCCTCACCTCCCACAGCCGGGGAATGCCCGCAACGAGGATGCCGACTCGCCGCGCATCCCCACGCACGGCTTCGGCCTCGACCTCCGCCACCACTCGCAGCCAGGCTTGCTCGTCGCCCACCTCCTCTCGAAGCTATGTGTAGCGGTCCGCCATAGCACGCGAAGCAGGATCGTTCGGTGGCAGTCTTGGCAAAGTAACAAGCGCTCTGGCGCCTCTCCTTTTATAGCCCGCGGCACGGAAGACAAAGCGCCCCAAGTCGCCAGGGAGCGGAAGACGAAGCGCCCCAAGTCGCCAGGAAGCGGAAGCCGAAGTGTCCAACACTAGTTCCGAAAATCGGCCCGATCCTCCAGGCGAGTTAATCCACCCTTATCTCCAAAACAAAAATCCCTTTCAAAAGCAGTGCGTGGCGACTGCACCCTCAGTCCCCACGCACCACTCGGGGGCTGCCTTACGACCTCAGGGGTCAGTGACCTAGATCGATAACCCGGCCGGCCGGGCTACCTTCCTCATAGTAACCTCTTCAAACCCAAAATGCTACAGCCCACGCCCCCGCGGTTACGGCTTCGAGGTAGCACTTTGCGGAAGAGGGAGGCCACTCGAGCAAAAGGCCAAGGCCGGTCGGACAAAACCTTTCGATTTGGGTCGGCGAACCGACCGAGCAAGCGATCTACCTTAACCCAGGTCAACCCCCGACCGACCAAACAATCTTCCTCGTAGTAATCTCCTCGAACCGAATGCTCGAGCCTACGCCCCCGTGGCTACAGCTCCCGAGTAGCACTTCGCGCAAAAAGGAAGTTGCCCGAGCAGAAGATAGCTTGATCGATCAGGGCAGTCCGACCCGGGACGTCATTAAAACGCATACGAGTCGCTAACCTACGCCATACTTCGACCGACCGAGCTATCTACCTCGCGGCTATTTCCTCGGCCCAAAGTACTGAGGTCGCCTGCGCCTCCGTGGCTACGGCTTCAGAGTGGCACTCTGTGGGGAAACAAGTCCTCCGAGCAAGAGACGCTAGGGTCGGTCGAAGCACCCCCACTCAGGTCAGCGTTCCAACCGACCAAACGGAAGCTTCGCAAAGGAGGCAGTCCGACCTAAGCACCTCTCCTCCACGAAGCAACCGCTCTAGGTCGCTTGTCTTATCCCGTGATTTCTTCAAATGTAATTGGCACAACACCTACGCTCTCAGGGCACCCCCATGGGCCCTGTAGCTACGGTCGTAAGATTGTCCAAATCACAGAGGAAGCACGAGGTAGACAGGCAAAAGAACTTAAAGTGACCCGACAGGTCGGACTCGTTTGAAGCAATTATGTTCATTACACATAACTGCAAAACAAAAACGAAGAAAACTAATCATCTCCCTCCCCCCGGTGGAGGATATCCTGCGGCAAGATTCGGCGGGCAATCTCCTGGGCGCACGGGTCAACTCGGGCCATGAATGCCTCGACTTCCTCGTCGCTCCGGTCAGCAGCAACGCCGCTCCCGACCGCCTCAAGATCGACACCGTCGTAGTAAGAAACGGTGTTGACCAGGGCCGACGAAGCACCAAGCACCGCCGCTTCCCGAACCGACGCCTCGACATGCCCCGGAACCGTCCCCAGCAGGACGACGACGGAACTCGGGTCCGGAGTAAGCCCGAGCAGCGGCCGATGCGTAGACGGTTTATGGCGCCGGAGGCCGTCAGCTCGACCGTCGTATCAGCCGCACCCTTCTCCGCCGTCAGCTTGTCCACAAGGGCCGAGTCACGTGACTCGACCGCCGCATCCCGCTGCTCCACCATGTCGCTAAGGTCCTTTCGCAGCTCTACAAAGACAAAAACAACATCAAAAGACGCCCGCTACGACAACGACCAAGAGGCGGGACTACCCACCAGCCTCGGAGGCCTCCTTGGCGCGAAGCTCCTCCTCGACTTTGGCACGCGCCTCTCGGTCGGATGCAAGCTCCCCCCGAGCGAGGTCTCGCTCGCCGCGCAGTCGGTCGGCCTCCCTTCGGGCCGACTCAAGTTCCTCTCGAAAGAGGACGGCCTCCGCCCGGGCGGACTCCTCTGCGCGGACCGAAGAAGTTTTGACCCTTTCGGCCTCCGCCAGGGCCGACCTAGCCCTCTCTGCCTCGTCGGTCAACGACTCCGTGAGCCGCTGGGCCTCCCGTAAGGCCTCGGTAACTTCCCCGGTCTTGGCCGACCGCGGCACCTTTCGGCGGCAAGCGCATCTCGGCGTCGCGAAGTTCTCCTCCACGATACACCGGCCGTGGCAGACGGAGGAAGCTTGACTTGTCCACCGCCCGGGATACCAAACGCTGCAAATAAGGTACCTGCCCGGTCAGTCTCCGTTTCTCGGTCGGAAAAACCCAAGAAAGACAAATCCCCGTCAGTCTTACCGATGCGGCCGGGCGAGACTCCTGAGCGATGGACTTCATCGCCCTGGAGGAAGCATCAACGGCATGGATGAGGTCGGCACGGATCTTCCCCATCTCCGCCTCCACCTCCTTCTGGCACCGCTCCAGGATGTTCCAATCCGCGCGCTCCACCTCGTCGTCCAAGACGAACGCAGGCCCTCCGGACGGGTCGCGGCCGGGCGAGTCGGCAGTCGGCGGCGCTTTGTCCCGATTTCCACCTGCCGGGCGTCTGCGGCGGCCGATTCTGCGCCCCCTGCGACACTCGGACCGCCAAAGCGGCGATCGCCCAGCGAAGCGGCGGGACTCCTCCCGCCGATGTCGCGAACGCCGCAAATCCTAGCGGTCCCCCCGATGGTAGGACCACGCCGACTCCCCCGGTCGACAATGCGAGAGAAGGCAAGGGCGGCAGGACTTCTCCCGCCAATGTTGCGGACGGCAGTCCCACCGCCCCTCCGTGGCGACGGACCTCACCGACTTCCAGACGGCAGCGCGGGCGAAACACGCCCGGCGAGACTTCTCCTCCTGACTGTCGCGGCCAAGAACGGCTCGGTGCTCCCCCTCGGCGGCGACGCCATCAGACCACTTCGCGAGACGCACCGCGGGCCCCGCTCCGGCGGCCGCTGCCCACGAACCCGCTGGCGGGCGGAAGCGTCGCGACTCCTCACCCCGAGGTGGGGCTCGGCACCCTTCCAAAGACTAGTATGCCCCTGCAGCGCGCAGGACGGTCAGGGATCGTGTGAAAGAAACACCAGAAAGAACCAGAAAGGCACTTACCGGTAGGAGCGAACGACCAGCGCTTGCCGCGCCCTCTTCGCCGGGCCCCTGCGAGGGGGCGTGAGAGATCTCCGCCTCCTCGGGGCGTACCTGCGCCGCGGCCGTCCGGAATCACGGTCAACGATCCCGCGGTCGGAACCCGTGACGGAGCCGCCCAAGTCGCCCCCCGCACTCGGGCCCCCCTCACTCGACGATGACTCTTCGTCATCATCGCTCGGAGTCTCGTTGGAGACCTCCTCACCGCGAGCGGCCCGGTCCGCGCGCTCCTTCCTCTTCCGCACCCTCGCGGCCGCCTTGTCCGCCCTCTGCGCCCGGAGGACAGCGTCGCGCTGGTCCACAACGAGGCGCGCTGCCGCTCTCGCCTCCCTTTCTCCCGGGAGCAAGGCCCGGGAGATCATGCCGCCAAGCCCCTGCGAAAACGCACTCGGGTAAGGGGGCGGGGGAGCGAGAGAAGAAAAAAAACCAGAAACCACCCAACATACCAAATTCTGCAGGTTCTGCGCCGAGAACGGGGCGGGTGTCTCGCCCACCGGCTCGGTATCGCCCACAAGGGAAACCGCAGTCACGCGCGCAAGGACCTCCGACGCAGGAAGCTCCCGCTCCGACGACCTCGCGGGGTCTGACAGCCCGGTGTACTCGAACATGGGGCGCAACCGATCCCTAAGGGGTTGGATGCGCCTCTCCATGAGCGTACTGATGACCACCTTGCCTATCAGGCCCCGCCGCTTCAGGTCCTCGAGCTTTTCGAGGACTACCTCCACCTTCCTCTTGTCCCTCGAATCGGGACCCCAGGTCCAGCGGGGATTCTGCACCGGCAGATTCCCACTGTAGGCTGGGGCACTGTTGCCAAGGTTCCGAACGTAGAACCACTCGCTGTGCCACCCCTGGTTCGACGTCGGCAGCTTCACGTCGATGTAGAACGGCTTGCGGCCGGGGCGCAGTTGGATTGCCAGGGCACCGAGGAGACCGGCGGCGTCCGACGGCAGCCTCGCGAAGAAGAAGTGGCGCCAGAGCCCCCAGTGGGGTTCGATCCCCAGAAAGGCCTCGCACAGCGTGATGAAGACCGCGATATGGAGGACCCCGTTTGGGTTCAGGTGGTGTACTTCCCCCCTGTAGAAGAACAGCAGCCCTCGGACGAACGGGTGGAGCGGGAGGCCAAATCCGCGCTCGTAGAAGGCAGCCAGCGAGACTATCTCCCCGTCTCCCACCTCGGGGACCTCGGTCCCGGCCGGCGGCGTCCGCTAGCCGGACTCGATTCGCGGAGGGAGGAACCCCTTCCTCTCCATGCCAAGGAAGCGGCCGGCCGCGGACGAGTGCGGAACCAGCGACATCTCCGACGAAGGCAAAGAGGTGGGGCGCGACGCAAGGACGCAGGAAGCCTTTTTTGTCCTCCCCCTGTCTCTCTCTCTCCTTTCCTTTTCCTTTGCAGAAAACATGAGCGGAAGTCTTCCTCCCCACGCCGCACTCGACCTCCTTTATAGGCGCTGGGCGGGAACAGACGCATCTTCGCGCCCAACCGACGTCTCCTCGCGCGAACCGACGTAGTCGCCGACCGTTCGCCTGCCACCTGCCCACTACCCCGGTAACGCGCCGCAGCCCATTTAGATTCCCACTGAGCATTAACTGCTTCGACAGGACAATCGCCTCGCCAAGACGCCAAGCCGCACTTCGCCGCGCAACGCCAAGGCGACCCGAAGAAAGGTATGAAACGGCCCGCTGGGCCGCCCGGTCTCGGGAACGGTGGATCGCCTTTAGGCTCACACCCGAGGCCCGGCACCGTGTTGGGGTTACGAAGGCCAAGTCCGGCCGATCGGATCGGCCGCCCAAAGACGTAAAAACAGAGCGAGGGGCGGGGCGAAGCTCTCGGTGAGCCTCCGGGTTGGGTCGTGACGACCCAATCAACCTAAACCGCATCGGGACCATACCTCACACTCTCGCGGAGCTCATCCATGAGTAGCGGCCCGGCCGCGCCCGGTCGGCGGACGACCCAGTGGCAGACACGGATCGAGTAAGGAAAGGTTCTCATGGAATGCCCACAGTGGGTCGGACGCCCGCGCCGGGAGTTACGTCCGCTTGGGAACGACCCCCCTCGATGGGGATCGCCAAGATTCCACCCGGATTGCCCGTTTGTAGCTCGCGCGAGCACGGCGTTCAAACCGACGAAGGTAAACGCGCGTTCGCTCACATGACTCTAAAAGGTCCCATAACCGTGGCCGATCAGAGTCCGACCGGGTAAACCCCCGACCGGCTCTTCGACCCGCTCGGGGGCTACACCCACCGGGGGTTTACCCGGGCCCTTTGGCGGCCTTGGTACCTAGCGATCGCTCAACCGAAGCGTCGCAGACCGTCGTGGCCTTCGGCCAGGTAAACCCCAGCCGGCTCGGGGCTACACCACTTCGCGCGCACCGGAGCCCTTTTGGCCTTGGCCAAATCGCTCAACCGGCGTCGCCGACCTCCGGTCGATGGCGCCTTCGGCCGGGTAAACCCCGATCGGCTCCTCGACCGCTCGGGGCTCTGGCTACACCCACCAGTGCTTCGCCACCGGCCCTTTGGCGAAGCGCAGATGCCCAGCCGCACTAACCGATCGCCGCCGACCTCCCGGCGGCGCATCGAACTGCTAAACCCCGACCGGCTCTCCGACCCGGGCGGGGGCTGGGGGGCTACTGACGAATACCCACACCATGGGTACCTCCATCAGCCCGAGAGCGAGCGGCCGATGTCCTACAAAAGCCCGTTACGCAAAAGTTCGTGGGTCAGAAGGTCCGGCCTCGCCACCGATCGTAACCAGACCCGGGCGGCCGGCCGACCCCGACCTCCTAGGTCAAGGCGCGTGGTCGGACGGCTCCGCTAACACTCGAAGGGCCAACCGCTCTGTGTACGCGACGTCCTCTGACATCCGTACCAGGGTAGGCGGCTCCTTCCCGGGGGTGTCAGAGGGTCCACCGAGAAGTCAAGCCCCGGTCCCGTCACCGCTGACACACCGCAGGGAAGCGCCCCCTCCCGAGACCAAGCCGAGGTCAAGAGCCATTAAATGCCGGGCTGACGTCCGCCCGGTGTGGCGTCACCTCGTCGGACGGTGAAGACTTCCCAGGCTACCAACTTCGGCACAATGACCAATCGGGACCGGCCGGACGACAAGACAAGAAGACCGGACTCCAAGGCGTCTGATGCTCCTTCCTCTTTTTTCTCCAACTCCCATTTGTAACCTGCTATCTCCGAATATATAAGGGGAGGCAGGACCCCGGGAGGGAGGAGGATCAAGCAAAAAACCATCGACACATTCATCCCCGTCGAGACCAGCTCTCGCTGTATTCCCATAGTGATTGTTCGACGCTAAGGGCAATACACCTTGACCAAGCAAACTAGAGTAGGGACGTTCAGCCCGAACCAGTATAAATCTCTGACTTCCTGAGTCGATCATTCGGGGAGCGGGAGCGCGCGACCCCCTCCGACCATAAATTCGCATTGCCGGTGCACGAAACGCCGACAACGAGCTATGCAAGGAGTTTCAGAAGATGCAGATTGAGGTGGTACACGAGGGATTTTTGGCCGCATTGGAGGTAAAGCCTATTTTGGAGGATCAGATCAGAGGAGGACAGAAGGATGATGACAAGATCCGCAGGATTAAGTCCAAGATGGATGAAGGCAAGGCAAAAGACTTCAAGCTAGATGAGCAAGGCACATTGTGGATGAATGATCGAATCTGTGTGCCGAATAAAAAGGAACTGAAACAATTGATTCTGGAGGAAGCCCATGACTCCAAATATTCCATTCATCCAGGAAGTGCCAAGATGTACCAAAATCTGAAGAAAAGATTCTGGTGGCCAAGCATGAAGCGGGAAGTCGTCGAGCATGTTGCATTGTGCGACATATGCCAGAGAGTCAAAGCAATGCATCAGAGACCAGCAGGATTGCTGCAACCATTGAAGATACCCGAGTGGAAATGGGAGGAAACCGGAATGGACTTCATTACCGGTTTGCCTAAAACTCAAGGAGGTTATGACTCCATATGGGTTATAGTGCTTGACTAAGGTCACCCATTTCATCCCAGTAAAGACCACTTACTCGGGAGATAAATTAGCATAGTTGTACATGACCAGGATCTGCATCCATTTTCAGGTGGTGGGAGTGGCATCAACCTCTCACCACACCTCTTCGTGAGGTTAAAGGCAAGTGTATTGTGTTGAGTGCTGCTTGATAGCGCAATGGTTGCTTATTGTTGTGACTTAACCGCATTATAGAAATTATGTGATATCTTACTATGATTCTTACTCATGAATTTGATTAGGTTAGTATGAATGATAATTTATGGATGTGAGAATTAGTTTATGCTTTTGTATTTGGTTATGGCTATGCAAATGTTGGAAACGAATGAAGTTTGTAGTTTATTCATGTCAATTGCATTTGTCATTCATGATGGAAGAGGCGACCCATGTTGATGTGGGCCTTTGTGCTCACACATAGTGAGCACGAAAGTCCTACCTCGTAGTACCATTCACAGGGATGGATGGGAGCGAGTCAGTAGGAGTATGCCCCCTCCACGGGATGGAAGGGAATAAGATGGTGCACACTGACGGGTGTGCACTCAGCAATACTAGTATGTGCTATGAAAGGTGCATTGATGAGCATGCATGATGAATTGTATGAATGAAGAAATGCGAATGATGATTTAATGTGTTCTTTTCCTCGTATGGTTAAAAGTCTTGATGTATGTATACATAATACATGTTTATGTCTTGTTTTCCTATCGCAATACACTTTGCTGAGTGATGAACTCACGCTTGTTGTTTATTGTTTTTTTAGGTTCCATGAATTTTGGCATATAGGAAAGAGAGATAGAACCACCACTTCACTTAGCATCACTTCACTAGACAAATTCATACTTGATCTACCTTTGTGTTGGTTTATTTTATTGAACTATGTTGTTGTTTATGTCCCATTGGTCACTATGGTTAAATGTTCATCATGTAAACGTTCACGTGAGGATTAAACTTATGTTCCTGTCATGAGATGGTTTGAAAATACTTGATTTACATCATTGTGGTTATCTTTCATTAATCCGTTGTGTTGTTAATCTATTGATGATACTTAGAACTTAGTTAAAAAGAATACATGCTGTTGAAATTTTGTTTAAATTGTTAAGGTTATTGCTGGAATTTATTCCTTTTATTGTGATTTCACTGTTAGTCTTTCTCTTTATGGTGATATTCTGGGCACATTAGGTGCCTATAATTTATTTTGCAAAACGCCATCCGAAAAATTTAAAATTAAGGATAGGTCCTTCCATCGGTTATTTCGCAAAAAGGACCCGTAGTTTCGTAGATTCACGAACGAATCCTCCACCATTTAGGTCTTCCTGCCCCCTTTTTTCTGAAAAAAAATCAAAGCAAATTTTACACTTCCAACAAAAGATGTAAAAATATCAAATATTTATTTGTATTTTGCAAAATAATTTCAAGTATTTACGTAGATTAGTGGAAGCATATTCTTGTATATTAAACCCTGTTGGTAACCGGCATGGACCGGCGGGATAATAGATTAGAATATGGCGTGTAAATATTTGAGTAGAATTAGGGCCTGTTTGGATCCATGCAGCTAATAGTTAGCGGCTAAAAATTAGTTGGAGTGGATCCAAACAGGGTTAGCTAATAGATTAGCTAACTATTAGCTGGGCAGCCAGCTAATGGTTATCTCATTAGCTAACCAAACCCAGCTAATAGGTGGCGTTTTCCTAAATCACCCTTGTCCATTCGCTACCGAAAACTGCCCCCAAATTCTCATCTTCCCTACCGCACAGCCGAAAGCGCCGCATCTGCGCCCGTCCCACGAAGCCGCCGCCCACCCAAGAATCTACGCCCGCTGCCCACCCCCACCGATGCTCCACTACTGGAAGCAGTTCTGCGCCCGCCCGTGCCGCGAAGGAGGTCCGCGCCCGCCGCCAACCGCTGGAGATGGACCTATTTGGGGAGGGCGATGATAGCCTCGATCACATCACGCTGCCCAGCAACCGCGCCGTCGACATGGACTTCTTCGCCGAAACGCAGAGCTCCGCGGTGGGCCGAGGCATTCCTCCACGATGTGGTTCCGGTGTACTAGAGGGTCTTGATCTGAACTCACAAACCCTCGAGTTCCTGAGCATGCTGCGGTACCAAGATTACCTACAGTCTTCGCCCCCGGTCGTCAACAATAGGCCTGCAGAGGTCGCTGGTCGTGGATCCGCCGTCGCTGGTCGTGGTGTCGCAACGAGATGCGCCTCATCCAGCGGAGATGCTCTTGCCACGGCGGCGAAGCCGTTCTGTGCTCCTCGGACGGCCGGATCGGGTAACAGTGGCGCACGTGGAGCTCATCGGGGCATCGCCGCCGCAGCTGGGTCTGGTGGTCCTCATCGCGTTGCAGCCGCCGCAGGTGGGAGTGCTCCTGGTGCCATTGTTGGACAGTCCATAGAAGGTGATGCAAGACTGGATGAAGATGATGAAGGCTTTGTTCATGGATCTGAGGTAATAATGCTTTCTTGGTCATTAGGCTTTGTTCATCTATTGGAATCATGACCTCTAGGAATTATATTGTTAGAAAAGTATGGCAAAACGACATTGCAAAATCTGCAGAACCTCAAATTGGTAAATGCTAAAGTTGATTAGAACAAGTTCTACTAAAGAAATTAATTAGGCAAATCAATGTTGTTTTGTTACTCATGCAAAGTAAGTCATATGTAAAACCATAACAAAGTTGTCGTTCAGTGCTCCTAGATGATTTGCACAATATATTGACTTGATCATTAGAAAATTAAGCCTCAATGCATAATTCAGAATTTCTATCATGCGACACAATTTTATTGGAAGATCTACTCCGATCTATTCCAGACACTGGTTGATCATGCTACAAGAGTAAACACTAGCAAATCAAAATATTTGATGAAAGAAAAAGAGTGAGCTCTAGTGCAAAAGGTATGGCAAGTTTAACACATAAATAGGGATGTTCACCTTTGAAAGAACATGAAATTTCTCCCATTTGTCTGTGAAAAACTTATAGATATGCACTTCATTGTTATTTGCACAAAATTTCCTACACACACAGACTTCTAGTTCTTCTTATCTCTAGTCATGCTAGCCAGGGGATTCTAGGACTTCTTTTCCATGTGCTTTTCTTTTTCTACTGCCTAATCATGCGAAGCCTTCTGATTAGGCCTGTCGGTATGCACACGTCTCAGTCCTGTTCATGAACAGTCTCCTAATAAACAGTCTTCTGAATATGACACGTTTACACGTGTATGTGATTTACCAGAATTAGCCACCAACTATTTTCAAGAACAGTTTTAAATGTTGGTTACTTTAGTCTGAGCGTCAAGTGTTCTGAACCTGCAGCTAATTGTATTTGGAAGATAATACAAGCATAGCTTCTTAATTTCCTATGTGTGTGTGTATGACATTACTTTGATTTTTCTTCTTCTTTGAAGCAATGTCACTTTGATTTGACAGACAACAAAAAATATTCCAAGACTTTTGCGTTATACAGGACAACAACAAAAATACCCCCACACTAAGTGTCCTTCTTGACTCATTCAATTCTGTTCTTGTCTAAATCCTATTGGAGGAGGATGTTCTAACTTTTATGCTTAGCTAATAATTTGGGGTTGATGTTACAATAGTTTAAAGAAAACATAGCTTTGTCTGAATACATGTTTCACATGTTCTCTCACTAGAACACTCGAAGTATGCTCCTAATAGGTTTGGATTTTTTTTCTCTGTACCATTTGCACTCTGTAATTCAGTGATGAGTTGCAATTTGGAGAATAATTTTGTGTGTGATGGACTACAGAATAATATTGTTACAAATTTATCATTTATATGCACAAGGCTAATTGGAGTTCGTGCAATAATGCTATATTCTGTGACATTTGTATTGAAGAAATGAGGGCTGGGAATACCATCAATGGATTCATGACCCATAGAGCCTATAAGAACATGGCAGAGAAATATTTTTAAGCACAGGTTTGCGACACTCGAGAGTTCAGCTCAAAAACAAATGGGATCAGCTTAAGAAGCTCTATAGCTTTTGGTTGTGGCTGAACAAACAAACTGGACTTGGGTGAGCGAATGGAACGGTGGTGATAAGTTTTGGAAGGACCACACAAAGGTACTTGTGATTTTTTCGTAATAATACTTGGTCACTATATTTTGACACCTATACTTGTTCATTAATGTGTAATCTTTTTTTGCAGGGACATTCTGAATGGAAGAGGTTGAAGTACGGTCCCCCAAAGTGTTTAGAGCAACTTGAGCAGATATTTGCGCATACTGCTGTGGATGGATCTACCTTTTGCATTGCTGGCGAACAAATGAATGATGAAGGTTTTCAAAGAGAAGCCCTTGATGGTAGTCCTATGAGTACTGGTATGAAGGTAACTAGTACTATTAGTACATGTGATACTAGTCCAATGAAAAAAGTAAAGAGCCATATGGTCAAGATTATGAAGGGAATTTGGGACAGTATAGAGACCAATAATGCCATAGCCCGAAAGGTGATGCAGGTGGATCTAATGACAGAATCTATCAACAAAGCGATGCAATTGGTTGAGGAAAGTGGGGCTGCAGAAGAATCTGCGGAGCATTTCGTTGCTAGCCAGCTATTTGTCAAACCTAAAAATTGTGCAATTTTTTTTACCTTGACCACGAATGAAGGAAGGCTTGCTTGGTTAAAGAGGTGGTGCAAGCAGAAGAACATAGACTAGGATCTTTTTTGTAGTAATTGTTATCTGAAATTGTTAGTTGAACCTGTTATCTGTTATCTGGTATGACCTGAAACTATTAGTTGAACCTGTTATGTATGTGTTGATCTGACCTGAATGATGTGATATGTTATGCATGTGTTGCTCTCATTGTTCTGAGAGCTAATTTTCTGAAGGCCTAAACTGTTCACATTATGCTTCTACAGAAAATTCATTCACTAATCTTTGTACTGAATTGTTTGTAGATGAGCTCTTCTTCAATTGATCATGAGGACAAAGCACTTGAGGTTGCTCGGATCCAAATGCAGAAGATGCAAGAATATGGTGCAATAACTTGCTTTTTTGGTATGTACTATGATGATATATTCATGACCAAATCCCAGTTTAGGGAACCCGAGCTGTCCGGATATGACTGGGTTATGAGAACCCTTAACATTCCCACATCTTACTTCAACATGTTTAGAATGAGTAGGGAACTATTTTATAGTCTACATGATTTGCTAGTGTCATCTTATGGCTTGAAGTCAACAAACAAGATGTCGTCTGTAGAGGCTTTAGCAATGTTTTTATGGATCATTGGTGCCCCACAATCCTTTAGGCAAGCTGAAAATCGTTTCGAGAGGTCAACCGAGACGATTAGTTGGAAATTTGAGAAATTGTGGCATAGTGTCTATAGGCTCTCAGCAGATATTATCAAACCAAGAGATCCAGAATTTAGAACGGTGCATCTAAGGCTACAAGGTCATCATTTTGCACCACATTTTGATAACTGCATAAGAGCAATAGACGGGACTCATGTACCAGTTGTAGTGCCAACATCAAAGGTCCTTCAACATGTTGGTCGTCATGGATATTCCACTCAAAATGTTTTGGCTATATGTGATTTCGACATGAGGTTCACCTTTGTTGTGGCGGGATGGCCAGGATCAGTACATGACATGAGAGTGTTCAATGATGCTATACGGAAATACGGCGACAAGTTCCCACATCCTCCTCGAGGTAAACTAACATGTTGCCATCTTATTTCACAGACTACGTAGTCAAATTTCTATTGTTCTTGTTTTAATTAATATCTATTGTACACTTTTGTTAGAAAAATTTTATCTTGTCGACTCGGGTTACCCTAACCGAGCGTGTTATCTTGCACCGTATAAGAGGACGAAGTATCATTTACCAGAGTTTCGACAAGGCCCAAGACCAAGTGGAAAAAAGGAGGTATTCAATTATTTGCATTCATCTCTTCGCAACGTTATTGAGCGTTCATTTGGTGTTTTGAAAATGAAGTGGAGGATTTTGTTGGACTTACCACCTTATCCAATAGTAAAGCAAAGCAAAATAATACTTGCATGCAAGGCTACAAGGTCATCGTTTTGCACCACATTTTGATAACTGCATAGGAGCAATAGACGGGACTCATGTACCAGTTGTACCACATAATTTCATTCGAGAAAGTGCAATAGCGGATGCGGACTTTGACCAGTGTGACCTTGATGAAAACTTCATGCCATTCCCGGCAGCCCCATCATCTCAATGAAGTGGAGCTAAATAATCATCTAGGTGACGAAGACCAAGACATGAATGTCTTCCGTGACAACCTTGCTAATGCTTTGTTTGCTATGCGAGAGTGATTGTGATAGACTATTTGTGTGGACAAAACTTTAAATTTGTATGAACCTTAAACCTTTGGTTGTGATTATGATTTCTTCCATGCCCTTGATGTCAGTCAGTACACACTAATGATTTCTCTGGTGGTCATCGAATTCTGAAAATGAGGGTTGTGTTGCAATTCAAACTATACATATTCTGTATTTATCCTGTATTCATATCTCCATTTTGAACCTATAGGCCGAGCTTGAGATCGTGATACGTGACCTTCCCCCTCTGTGCAAAACACGCATTCGATTTGCTGGGGAGACAAGATTCAATCCTTGAGACAGGACTGCAATAAAGTAGGGGTAATCTGGATAATTTATCAACTTTAACATCTATTAGCCATATACTAGCTGATGGATCCAAACACCCTCCAGCTAATAGTTAGCTCTAAGGGCCTGTTTGGATCCATTAGCAGCTAATAGTTAGCTAGCTAATAGTTTCTATCTAATATTTGCTAGGTAGCTATTAGCTAGCTAACTATTAGTTGGAGGGTGTTTGGATCCACCAGCTAATTTGTGGCTAATAGATGCTATTGTCCAGAATACTCATGTCATTAAATGCTATTGGTGGTAGACGCGAAGGGTATTTTGGTTAAATGCCACCTATTAGCTAGCTAACTGTCGGTATTTCGTGTACCGGCAATACGAATTTTTTGTTAGTGGGGTCGTGCGCTCCCTCTCCTCGAATGGTTGACTCAGGAAGTCGGCGATTTATACTGGTTCGGGCCGAATGTCCCTACTCCAGTTCGGGCTGTTGGGGTGTATTGTATTCGAGAATCGAACCGAAGGTTACAGGCGAGACAGGGGCTCGAAAGGATCGAACTCCCTTGTGCTCGATTAGGTTTCGCTGGGTTGCTTGCTCGCTTGCTGGTTGGTTCGCCTCTCTGTTTGCTCGATTCCTCTTCTTCCTCCCGGAGCCCTGCTTCTCCTTATATACCCGGAGGCAGCAGGTTACATGGGAATTTGAAGAGAAAAAGGAAGGGGTACTGTATGCCTTGGAGTCTGGTCTTCTGTCTTGTCGTCAAGCCAGACCTCACTTGATCCCCATGCTTTGGGTTGGTAGTCCCGCGGGCGAGCGGTCTTGGCCGGCCGATATAGTGACGCAGTCCGTCTGACGTCGGCTCCGTGATTAATGGTGTTTGACCTCAGCTTGGCCTCGGGAGGGAGCGCCCTCCTCCGCGGTGTGTCAGTGATGATGGGACCGGGGCTTGACTCCCCTGCACATCTTCTGACACTCTCGGGATGGGACCGCCTACCCCGGTATGGACGTCAGGAGACGTCGCGTGCACGGGGCGGTTGGCCTGACACCGGCGCGGGCCCTGTCGCTTCGAGCGCTGGTGGAGCTGGCCGACCGTGCGCTCCGACCTGAGAGGTCAGACTCTGCCGGTCACCAGGGGCTGGTCCTGAACAGGGGCCAGGCCCACTCTTTACGGCCTACGGGCCTTTCGCCAGAGCTAGGCCTTCGAGGAGATCAGCCCGTTCGTGGTTCCGGGCTGATGGGGGCACCCATGGTATGTGCACTCATCACTAACTATTAGTTGGAAGGTGTTTGGATCCACCAGTTGATCTATTAGCTGGGTTTGACTAGCTAATGAGATAACCATTAGCTGGTGCCTAGCTAAGAGCATCTCCAGCAGAGCCCCTAAACCAGCCCCTAAACATTAAAATAGGGAGTGTAGTAAAAAAAACAGATCCAGCAGAGCCCCAACTCAAGCCCCTAAAATTAGGGGGCCCCTAAATTTGCCTCCTCAGCCCCAATTCCCATGGGGCCCCTACTCAAGCCCCTAAAATTAGGAGGCCTCTAAATTTGCCTCCTCAGCCCTAATTTCCAGGGACACGAGTACAACCCCTATTATTGAAGATAGGGAAATACATGAGAGGCTTTGAAAATTTTATCATGTTTTGAAAATTTTAAATTTAAATTTTAAATATCATGTTTTTAAATTGTAAATGTTAATATGCTTATGTTTATGTATTACAAATATTTTTGATTGAATTTTAGTGGTGTCAAATGAAGATTATACATAGCGGATATGTCAAAATAGGAGAAAAAGTAAAATAGGAAATTTGAGATTTAGAAATTTATTCTTTGGACTTGTGCTCTGAAAACAGGCCCCAAAAAATAGGGGGTCCCTAAATCCAAAATAGGGACCCTGTTTTAGGGGTTCTTGCTGGAGATGCTCTAATAGTTAGCTATTTTTTAGCAGCTAACTATTAGCTGCATGATCCAAATAGACCCTAAATTTAAAACCAACTATCTCTACTATTCTAAAGCAGCACTTGGTGGCAGTGGTCCATTCTGCCCACGTCATTAATTGCCGCTTAATTGCCCTGCTTAATTGCTCTACTTAATTGCCCTGCTTAATTGCCCTGCTTAATTGCCCTACGCAGTTAAAACGGTTGCTTTAATTAGCCAATTTACGCAAAGCGAAGCGTTAAAGATAGATGTTTGATCTTGTGAAATAATTTTTTTATTTTTTAATCTTTATTTTCGTTATCAATTTTGTTTTTCGTAGCAACGCACGGGCATGTAACTAGTCCAAAATAATGCTGACTACGAACTGATCGGTCAGTCGGTCGGTATTCACCAGAAAATTGCCATCGGGCAATACCGAGCGTAGGCCCCACTCCCCCGAATCGTTCGCACGCCTCCTGAGTCCAGTCTCGTCCTCTAGCTCCAAAATCGCATGACGCAAACCCAGAAACCCTAGCCGCGTCGCCGGGTTTCCTCACCGCGCAGCTGCCCCGGAGGTCGTCTTCCCCGCCTCAGATAGCATCATCGGCTCTGGTAACCTGACTTCCACCTGCCCCGCAGTCCTCGGCGTCGCTATATCTCCACCCAAGCGACGAGCAGGCAGCCGAGAAGGATGTGGACGACGGCGGCCGGAGAAGGTGGCTACTCCAGCGAGTGAAGAAGTATCCTCGGCGACCTTTTTCCCTCCCTAGGCGATCTCGGCTTCCCCGCACCTCGTCTTCCACCACCTCTCCCCGGCGACCCCAAGGTGAGGCAGATCTACCGCCCTTATCAATCCTCCAATTTCTTTCCCAAATCTGGCCGATTTTGTGTGGCAATTTGTTGTTAGAAGACAATGCTTGATGTGTGTACTGTATAGGCAAAATATGGTGTAATATCCCTTTGCCAGAAGAGATTGCTGGCGTGAGATGAATCTGGAAACAGAGAGGAATAGAGACCAGACACGAAGAAAGGCTAGACAGAGAGGAAGAACCAGAACGAAGGAAAAGAGGAAATATTCTTCATCAGCAAAATCCTGAGTTTGTTACAGTCCGGATCCCTTAAGTACTACTTCCCTCCCTTAAGTACTACCCACCTTACGACTCTGTTACATTACCGCCCCCACGAGAACTTGCTTGTCCCAAGCAACAGTCACCTGATAGCTTGTAGATGTATTCGGTGGCTTCCTATATGAAATTTCCGGTTAAGACTCGTACAGAACGCCACTCCGGGTTGATCAACATGCTTGCAGATAAGTTCCCCCTGGAACCCACCAGCCACCAAAAGATTGCTCTTCAGTGCCATGGTGCTGATCTGCACCCTCGACAATGGCCGAGCTCCGTGGACGTCCTGAGTTGGAACTACCTGTCCAGCCTCATTGAGAACTTCCTTTCCCCTCTGAAGCAGGGATGACCAGTGCATGACAGAAAAGTTCTGCATCACGTACACATCATGCTTGGAAGAAGCCCACAGGAGATTCCTCAGAAGGATGGGTCGGTGATGTCTACCGTCAATAACCACAGATGACCCGATCCGAGCTCCTTGCATCCTGAACCAATAATTCAAGAAGATTGTGCCCTTTTGATACACAGCTAGCACCCTTGCAGCTAACGCTTGTGCCTTGATTATTGCTGACCATTTCACAAAGTGAACTGACCATATCAAAACTTCAGGGGTCAGAACATAGTTTGGCTGAAGGAATAACTTCCCCAAGATAGAGTGACAAAGAGGTGAACAAGACGTAACAAAGCCATGCAGTAGGTGCCATGATAACAGAACTAAGATACCTCAGTAATGATGGTTTAACCAGACCGACTGGATAGAGCATGCTCAGGTACGTCGAACTAGCGAGGTATGCTGGAAGTAGCAGCATAAAACAGACATAGATAAGATCTAGGAGTTGTATGATCCCGGTAGCTAACACATTGAAATCTGCACTGATGATGTCTATGGGAACCACTGAACTGTCATCCCCAATACAGCAAGATATATCAGGTGCCAACAGTGTTTGTGACGTATGCACCAAATTCTCCAAGAAGCTAGCAAGCTCCAGATCATCTGGCGCCACTTTGAGTTCAGTCATGTAGAAGTTCAGTGTCACCAGTACAGAACAATTGACAGCAAGTACGTGAAGCCATTCACCACCTTTATCGATAATCGAGCATTCTTCCAGAAATAAAGTTCTCAGTGATCTCAAGAGCCTGTTGAATATTGTACCTTTAGGGGCATCAAACGTAGTCTTGTACCATGTGAAGGTCGACTGAATGTTGTCAGTTTGCATGCTACTCCACTCAACACATCCCTGACCTCTAAATCCAGTTCCATCCTTCTCCAAGAATGCGCCATAGTTCTGCAAGCCAACATTCTTCAACAGAAGTGTCAACTCATTAAACCCTCGAACCAATTGAACCAATTGCTTTAGTGAGACCCACTGACCAACTTCATTGCCTGCAAGCTGCCCATTTACAGATACACGCGCAACATCACGAATTTGGTCTATTGTTAGTGAAAGAAGAACCCCATTCGAACTCCAAAATGCAACATCCTCATCAGAAATATTCACACTGGTAGTATACCACAAGTAGTCAGACATGGCCTTTGTTGCATGTAAGTGCTCTAATATTCCCTGAGTAGCGAAGCTTTCACAATCCCATTTACCAATAGTCTCTTTCAAAGTCCACCAAGTACTCGAGAGATAGGGGCCTCCACCACCAAGTGATTGAACACTACCCTTATGTCTACTGGAAAAACTGGGAAACCCAGATTCTACAGTAAAAACTGAAGTCTGTGCACTAACCTCATTAGCAAACTGTAGTATGACTTGGGTCATGGTAACCTCATTTCCAGGACTGAATCCATTACACATTCAAGCCGGCATTTCTTGGAGCACCCCCAAAAGAATCAGTTATTTGAGAATTTCCAGGGCTAAAAGCGCTTCGGCTCCATGGCGGTATTTTACCAAGCACCAAACAAACAGACGAATCTTCCATCATCAAAGCACCAAGAAGATTGCACACATTTGCAAGGATATTTGTCTGTCCAGACTGTTCTTTGTTCTTTGATGGTTCCTTCAAGATCTGTTGCTTACTATTATCAGCACTTGACTGCTCTCTGGAGCCTGATGCTATCTTGATCTCATCAATGATTATTTGGCCAACACACTGAAATTGGCCAACAAATTCCTTTACCGCATCCATTACTGGAACATTAAGCAATTCTTTTTTCCCTGGTGACTCCTTGCTTCCATTTGAAGATTCAGAACCATTGTGAACCTCAGTGATAGATTTCCGTCCAACAAGCACATCTTGATTAGCCACTTGCTTGCATGATATCGATATAGGTTGAGCGGATTTAAGTGAAACCACAGCAACTGATGGTTCTGGGCTCACCAATTCAGTACCCTGCTTGAGCAACATCCTTGATTCAGCATTTCCAGATGAAACTGAGATAGGTGCTGCTGCAACAACCCCATAACCTATGTACGATTTTGGAGAGGAGAATAAACCAAAGGATGGTGTTGAGGCGACGGTCGTGGTAGACCCCGCGACTAGGAGGAACCGAACGTGAAGGAGGTCGCCATAGCTGCGCCGGTGTACGTGTGGTGCCCGATTTGGGCGAAGTTTTGGCAGCCCTCACGATTCATCTCCCACCCACGATCGGCGGTAAGGCGCGCCACTGCTTGAGCCGTTGCTTTGAGTTGTTTGGCGAGTAGTTGCTGATCCATCGCACGCTGCTCCGCCTCCTTCACGATAATCTCATTCCGCGCCATCAGTTGTTGCTGTGTTGTGACGATCGACTCAACTTGAGCGAACAAAAGATCAATGCTCACCTTGATGGCGATCAGCCTTTCCTCCATTTGTCCCTCCGATTCCTCCATAGCGTCCAGAACAAACCGGGTCTGCTCTAAGGGCTTTGGAGGTGCCGTGTTGCGCCGTTACAGTGTGGAAGTCCGGATCAAAGGATTTTACAGGGAATCACGAAGCGATCAAGAACCGCTCGGGATTTTCCCCAACCTTTTTCGAACTTCACCAATTACTCGCGGATCAACCTTGCTCTGTTCGTTCGTCGGATCCGCGTCGGGGAGCGGCTGATGGCCGAAGCTCGAGGTGGCCGGCACGTTGTGGGTGCGACGAGGAGCGCCGACGGCTCGAGTCCTCGACGATCCGCGGAAGGAGCAGAGGCGCGTTGCGGGCTGGCGCGGGCTGGTGGCTGCGTGAGCTCGACTGGTGTCGCTGCGGCCGTTAGTCGACGACGGCGACAAACGCAGCTCCAGGCGAAGCCCTTGAAACTAGCGAAGATGGCTGCGGTGATCCCATATGAACTTCTCCGAATCTAGGGATTTCACAGGGAGCTCAAGATCGACGCCGTGCTCCCCAACCTGATTCGGTCTCGCCTCCCTCAATCGGATCGACGCCGTGCTCTGATACCAATTGTAATATCCCTTTGCCAGAAGAGATTGCTGGCGTGAGATGAATCTGGAAACAGAGAGGAATAGAAACCATACACGAAGAAAGGCTAGACAGAGAGGAAGAACCAGAACGAAGGAAAAGAGGAAATGTTCTTCATCAGCAAAATCTTGAGTTTGTTACAATCCGGATCCCTAAAGTACTACTTCCCTCCCTCACTTACAGGTGGGCCTACCCACCTTACGACTCCACAGGTGTTACTTATGGATTTGTCTTTGATCTGTGTGGTAGCAAATTGCTTGATCTGGGTGATTGTGGTAATTTGGACTTGTTCATATGAGCCGGTTTGCAAAATTTCGATGGGTGTTTCTGAATAGACTCTGTTTCAGAACTAGGATTGGTGGCGGAAATGTACACGAAACGGTTTAAACAAATTTGAAATAACAGAGAATGGTCGAAACGGTTTAAACAAATTTGAAATAATGTCAGAAATAATAGCATACAAAAGAACCACATAAATAAGCTAGTAATACGAACAGAACAATATGCAAGTGACCAATGTTCAAAAAAGCGCTAGGCGGTAAGCGGGCGGAGGCCCACTGCCTAGCCCGCATAGGCGGCGCCTAGGGGGGAATCGTAAAATGGGCAGGCTGTAGCGAAAGACACATAATTAAGTGTGACAGAAGAGTGAAAGACACACATGAAAGATGGAATATAGTCACAAAACATAGTCATACACATAACATAGTCACAAAACTAAGTCTCACACATAACATAGTCACAAAACTAAGTTCCACATATAGGCCCTGTTTGGCAGAGCTCCAGATCCCAGCTCCACCTCAGAGCTGAAACTTATAGACTGACGAAATAAAGTGACTTAAGTTTATAATTTTATTCTAAAATGTAAACAAGATGACCCACATAAACATTCTTAATATACCCACAGCTCCAGCTCCACGAATCTGGTGAAGCTAGGAATACCCAGCTCCACCAACTCCATGGATTTGGTGGACTGGAGCTCTGCCAAACACCCAGATAATATAGTCACAAAACATAGCCCCGCACATAACTAAGTTTCACAAAAGAGTGAGAATCACATGAAAGATGAAATATGATAAATGATAAGATAAATTGATAGCATTATGCATTATACAATGAGCCAATGATCATGAAATGATCAATCCTCTAAAGGATAGAGCTTTCGTGGCAACACTTCATCTTCGTCATCCTCGAACTCAACAACCACCTCTTCCTCATTGCCCTCCTCTTCTTCGGATTGGAAATCATCATCGTGAAGCTCTCTCTTGCACTCCTACGAAGTTCAAGTTGTTCACTAGTACCCATAGCTTCATCAAGTACTCCCTATGGTATACCGGGTCCGTAAAAACAACCAATGCATGATTATCCCATCCCTCAGAGAGAAATCCTTGAGCTTTGGAAGTATCACAACATAGGAGGACATCAGTGTTCTTTGCCACGATCCTTTCTTCCTTGGCTAATATTCTAGCATTGAATTGTATGTAGACTAGACTGCTGAGGCGGGCAGTGGTTAGCCTATTTCTTTTTTTGGTATGTATCTACGAATTACAAAGTAGATTTGGACATTACATTAAATTGGGAATTGAGACTTTAGAGTATTGAATATTGGGACTCAAGAGTAGAGACTAACTGAATCAAAAGTGCTCCAATTTCTTTCACAACAGAAAGAGCTTGCGGTCAATGAGAGGAGTCTTAAGGCCATCTTTTGTAAATCGGGTATTTGGCCTCCATAGAGCTTCCACCAAGATGCTATCAATAAGAAAAGCAAGTACATGAATTAATCACAAGTATATGTATATCTATATGAGTTGATTAATAAGTTAGCATGCATTGCAAAATGAAGGCATGAATTAAGCACAAGTTTACCCGGATTATAGTCGAAGTTTTGACAACTCCTTGCAAGCTTCTTTCCAAAGGAACCTTCTAAAGGAACCATGATAAAAAGTTTCAACACAAGACATGAATGATTTCGTAATGTTTGGATCCATGAAGATTGCATCATCAACATAACTATAGTATGGATTCAACATGTATGCACTCAAGTGCAATGGAGAATCAAGTCTACCTTTCATCTTCTTCTCAACAATGGCCACAGCATCTTTGTAGTTCTTCTCCACATTTCCAAAGGCATCTTTGAGCTCCTTCTTTGCCTTAATTAGTTCTCCATATAAAAAAGCCATAGATGGCTTGACATCCCCATCAACCAAATGAAGAACTTGCACCAAAGGCTCAAAAACCCTCAAGCATAGAGCCACACCATTCTAAAAGGCCCTATTTATAGCCGTCGCTGTTGCATCCTTGCCCTTTTTGGTTTTCACATGAGACTAGCTTTCCCACTCTCCATCAACCACCATCTTTAGTTCTTCCTTCTTCTCCATCAAGCTTTGCAAAGTAAGAAAACCGGAAGTATATCTAGTCACCCCCGGCCTTATGATATTTCTCTTCTTTGTGAATTGCCTCATTGTTGCCAAGGTCTTGTGGTGCGAATAGATGAAGATAGTGAGTGCTTTTGCTTAGTCAAGTGTTGTCGGAACCCGCAATAGGACACGGGTCCAGCTGTGTTTACCTGTACTAGTCCCTGGATCAATAGCTAGTACACACAGAACATAACAGTATGGATCATAACCATGCGATAAATCAAGTTTAATATAGAGTACTAGCCAACAAGGCCCATTATTACAAAAGTTGGACCCGTAGGTCATATAGCAGCGGAAATATTAAACTGTCAAGTTAACATGATAAAATGAAGTTCAAAAACACCACAGGCAAAGACTGAAGATAACGTGATCCTAGATGTCCTGATAATCTTCCTCTTCAAAGTCTTCATTGCAGATATCGAATGGTGGAACGCAGGCCCTTGGATAGCTATCTTTATCTCCCTGATCTGCTTCATGGAATAAGCAGCCCCACAATAAAAAGCGAGGGTGAGTATGCAACATACTCAACAAGTCCGGTAAGAAATGCAATATGCAATTTGATTCAAGGGAAGGTATTGGTTAATTTTGCAAAAGCCAATTTTTAAAATTTTATCCTAGAATTTTTAATAGCATTTTTCAAAAGTATTTCCTTTTGATAAATCAGAGTTTAAACTTTTTGGGACACGGCTCCAACCGTGGAAATCAAAACAAGCATGGCATCGACCATGGTTTTATTTTAAGAATACTTTTGAAATCTTTTCCTCGTGGCTACAACCACGAATTTTATCAAATCATAACATTCACGGCTACAACCGTGCTTTTCTTTTGTAAAATCTGATTTTGGAATCAAATAGAGAAAATCTACCTGGCGACAGCGCACTTCGTCCACCCTTGACCGTGGGTACGGCTATTCGAATAGTTTGTTTATTCTGCAGAGCTTGCACGCTTTACCCGCGAGAGGTATTTCACTCTTTTCGGTCATTTGCTTCCTTTGGCATATAACCCCAAGTGAAAATCACAAGGCCATTTCTTTAGCTACGTCTTAACTAAGTCACGCCCGCTGAGGTTTCACCGCCAAATGGCTACAACCAAGTTGGAAGCCCCCTCTTGCGCCTGTAGGACTACTGTGGCTACAACCACGCCCACTCCACCGTTTGGCATGCCTTAATTAAGTTTTCACTAGTTACTCAGCCAGGTCCGTCCCACACCGGAACTCGCGGTCGCACTGTTGTACATTGTTTGACAATCACAAGGAATCGGTCCTTAGGGTGACTAGGGTGGCACATCCTCAAACCCGAGTCTCGTGCATACTGCACCCGCCTTGCAACCTTCCACCCTATCCTCATTTTTGAAATTCCAAGTTTCTCTTTTCTTTTGTTTTACCAAACTGGCAGCACCAACTGCCCTTTTTAAAATAACATTTTTGCTCAATCATTTGGAATTTCAAATAACAAGCTTTCCATTAAACATACGAATAGTATTTAGCATACTAAGCACTACTATTAGACTAAACAAGGGTGTTAAGCCATACAAATTACTCATTCTAGGGCAACCAAAGGATAGATAGATTAATATGTAGCAAACATACATATTAACAAGGTATATAACTATACTCTATCATAACATATCATTTTATATAAACAACCATAAGCATGCAAGTTAATAAATCTATAAAACATTTCAAAACATGGATCAATATGCTTCAAGGGAACTTATCGAAAACTTGCGGGGAAACTTGCGGGAACTTGCGGAAACTTGCAGAAACTTGCGGGGAACTTGTGGGGGACTTGCCTTGGTCGGTGATGAGAGGGTTGTCTTCCTGGGGTTCTGCGACGGAGTCGACGTCTAGCGTTTCGATCGGCGGCGAGCGTGCGCGACCGTCGGCGAGAGGCGAACGGCGGCTAGCGGTGATGGCGGCGAGGCAGCGATGGCGGCGTCGACGATGACTGCAGTAGCGGTGACGACGGCGGCAGCGACGACAACCACGACGGCGACTGCGGCGACTGCGTCAACGGTGGCGACCAACGACGACGGTAACATCAATAGTGGCGAAAGAGGATTGAGATCGGCAGAAGAGATAAGAAGGCTAAAGAGGCAAGAAGGAACACGACTAACAACTTATAAAGGAGGGAATGTATGCATGTGTGCGTTGTTAGTATTGGAGGAAACAGTGGCAGCTCGTTCATGCATGGAGAATAATTCAGCTAAGTAGAAACGGCTACTGGTAAATGGTTGCCATTCACGTCAAGGCATGGTGGCAGTACGTTACTAGTGAGCACAAAGCCATGGATGGACTAATGAACTAGAAACGGATGGAAGTTCAAGTACTGCAGGAAGTGGGAAACGTTGCTAGCAGTAAAGAATGGAGACCCGAATGGAGACAGCTTCAAGGGTCATGCGTGTAGCAATTGACGTTACCAGATCACGCACTACAGGAATGAAGGAGTGACTGGAATTAAGACGTGAATTAAAAGATGGAATGGATCAGTTAGAAAATAGAGAGTTCAGGTGTAGAAAATAGAAACGGATAGAACTTGGACTGCTAGTGATGAGAAAACGAAAATGGCTGGAAATCAAACGTCAAGTATTCAAGTGCGCATGCAGCACATAAACACACGAGCAACTTGGAAAATCAATAGTCCAATCACACATGTAGGTATATACGTATATACGTTCCAACATAAGTTGAGGGAAAAAATAACAGATAGGTTCTAAAAATCTGGAAAATTCATCTAAAATACTAGAAACTATTTGGGACTTAATGAAGTTGGTTTCGTGATTTTTCGACGTATAGATTTTTCGCAAAAATTCTTTTAGTGAATCAGACACCTGAACCGATTTTTATAAAATCAATGACTTACGTTATATAACATATTTTTCGAAAATATTTGAAGCGAACACTCTCGTCTACCCACTATCTTAATTATCAACAAAAAATTTAATTTTATGTTTATTCGGAAACGCCGTATTTTTATTTAATACGATTAGTCCAACAAACTGGAATTTAAATTACTCACGAGGGTTCCAAATAAATTTCAAAAAAAAAAAAAATTACAAATAATCCCGGAAACACACAAATATATTAAAAGCAAATTTTGGGATGTTACAAGTGTCTTGTTGAACTTTGGCAAGTTGCCAATTCCTTGGAGCATTAAGTTGTAAGTGTGAGTTGCACAAGAGCTCCAAAAGATATTTGGCCTCTTGGCATGCAACAATGCCTTTGCTCGCATGTTGTTAGAAGCAATGTCCGTCACTGCTTGCACCACATATTCCGGACCTTCTTCTTCAATTGCTTCATCCACTATGTTGAATATGACTTTGCTTGTGTGTGACACATCCGACATCTCTTTTGATTTTAAAAAACTTGTTCCCATGCTACAATGTGTGCACAAATTCATTATTCTCCTCTTCATGTCCGTCCTAGCATCGGTCATAATGGAGTAACCATTCTTTATCTTTTCCACCTCACGTTCCTTTAGCAAACTCTTGGTTCTCAAGAATTTCTCACAACAAATTCTCCAGAAGGCCATATTGGGTAGGAGGTTGAAATCCGGGGCCAAATTGACCAATGGCTTCACACATTTGCTTGAACTCATCGTTGTCAAGAGCGTTGAATGATACACCTATCAAAATAATACAAATAAGAGGTTAGTGAGGTAACAAGCAATGAAAGGTAGAAGATAGAAAGATTTACCATGTGTATACACCCATCTAACAACATATTGCCGCACTTGATGTGTTCTCTCTTTCCAAAGCGCCTCGGTAATATTTTGTTGCCGTTTGGCTTCAGCTGGGCTTGCTTTAGGATCAATAGTGCGTGCAAACTTGTCCATAGGACCTAATTTGTTAGGTCCCGAGCTTCCATCGTCGTTCTCTCCAACTGACGAAACATTAACATCTTCTCTAACTTCGTCATCACGGTCTTGCTTTTGCTTCTTTCGTTTTGCTTCTTTAAGAGATTTTTTACACTTGTCTTGAACTTCCTCTGAGGCTACTTTACATTTAGCAACACTATTGCCAACTTTCCCAATGTGTTGTTTAAGACGATAAATCCCCCGAGCTCACATGGCCACAAAAAATGCATTTCACTCTAACCAAGTTGGATGGATCGACTAGAACCCCATAAGCCCATCCTACATCATTCGATTTCCTCATAAGAGCCGCCGTGGACTCGTTGGTTGTTGCCGCGGATCCCGTTGACGACATTTTGTAAATGTAGTTCATTGATTTATGTTTCATACCCAATGTTCAAAAATGCACTTCATTGGTTTATATTTAAGCAAATGCACTTCACTCAGTTCACTAGTTTACTGATTTAAGCAATAAGCAAATAAATAGACTACTAATCTACAATAGTTACTACTAATCTACAACTCTACTAATCTACAGACTACTAATATACCAATCTACTTCACTCTGTTCACTAAATAGACTACTAATCTACTCAGTTCACTGGTTATCTAATATCTACTACTCAGTCAGACAGTTGAGTTCACTGGTTTACCTCACGAGTCACGGTGCGGGAGAAGAGCTGGTGCGAGAGGAGCTAGCGCGGCCGCACGGGAGGAAGAGCGGGATCTTGTCCTCGCCGCGCGGGAGGAAGAGCGGGCGCTGGCGGGAGGAAGAGCAGCCGTGCGGGAGGAGAGCAGGCGTGGGAGGTGGAAGCAAATCTCTTGTGCTGGGGTCGCGGGAGGACGAGATCCGGCGGCCTCGGGGTCGCGGCGAGGTCGGGGCCCTCTGGGTCGCGGCGAGGACGAGCTCGGGCCACGGGAAGACGAGATCCGCCGGCAGCGACCGAGGATCCGGTGGCGGGGAAGACGAGATCTGGCGGCGCAACCGAGGATCCACAGCGGCGGCACGAGGATAGGGGCGCAGTGTGAGCTCGCACGGTCGCACTCGACAGCAGCCGTCTCTAATCGGTAACTAGCCTCCTCTCTCCCCCCGTTTTTCCCCTCTTCCTCCAACCTAGCACCGCCTAGCCGCCTGCGCGTTTGCCTTTTTCCTGCTCAACGCCGCCCAGGACCGCCTGCGCGTCCGCTGAGCTCCGCCTAGGCGGCTCCTTCGCCTAGGGAATGATTTTGTGCCTAGGCGAGGAGGGCCGCCGCCGAGCGCCTAGGCGCCGCCTTTCTCCACTTTTTGGAACATTGCAAGTGACAGAACCATGGTAGTAATTTTGCATACAATGCTCTCATTCTTAATCTAGAGCCAACCTTCTACCTAAACACTTTCCTTTGGCAGCGTCGGATTCCCCGAGGAGAGGATCTAGTTAGAATCTGGGAGCAGGAGCTGAAAATCAGAATTTGGAGTAATGCCAAATAGGCCCTATGTATATTCATGCGGTCGCGCACGTTGGTGACCAGTGTTACCTGGACACGGACACGGGAGTCGAAATCCGACTCGAGATCGGGTTGTTCAATTCAGCAAAATCTTTTGGACACGGGAAATGCTACCTAGAATCAGACACGGGTGTTAGAATCCAACTCAAATTCAAGATGTTCAATTCAGCAAAAAGTTTTGGACATCGGTATCTGAGTAACAACTGGTTAAGGAGATTGCTGCTTTGGAGCGTACTAGCACTTGGGATCTTGCTCCACTTCCTGCTTGTGTTACTGCTATCATGTGCAAGTGGGTCTAGAAGATCAAGATTAATTTTGATGGTACCATTGGGCGCTAGAAAGTGCATCTCGTTGCATGTGGTTTTCAGCAGGAGTATTGGCGTGACTATGAGCCAGAAGGAGATTTTTACCCCTGTTGCTCATATGATCGTTGTTCGCACTCTTGTTGCCGTTGCTCCTATTCAGTAGTGGACTATCTCACAGCGTGATCTTAAGAATGCCTTTCTATATGGCGAGCTACTAGCGGTCTACATGCATCTGCCTGCTAGGTATTCTGTTCCTTACGATCAGGTTTGACGCTATCATCATTCTCTCTATGGGTTCAAACAAGCTCCTCATGTTTGGTTTGAGTGTTCCTCTTCTGTTGTCGTTGTTGCCAGCTTCTTCGCTAGTGATCACGACCCTACTCTCTTTGTGCACACCTCGCGTGGTCAGACTCATTTTTATGTGGATGACATGCTCATCACTGGAGATGACCCTCAATATATTGACTTTGTGAAGGCACATCTTAGTGAGCAATTCAGATGTTTCCATGGTTATCACGGCGCCTCGGCGAGGCGAGTCGCCTCCAGAGCGCCTGGACGCCTAGGCGACAATTAGGCGACCAAATAGTTTAAATTTGAATCTCAATTATAGACTTTATAGTTCAAGTTTCCTATGTACAAAATCATCATTCAAGCTCAAATATAGTAGAAGTGAGGAGTGATGTGTATAGTAGAAGTGAGGAGTGATGTGTGTAGTAATCACTTTCCAAGAGTTCGATTACTTGATGCTCAGTACTACTACTAAGTGACTCAATACTACTGCTACTTACCCTCATCCCATTCAGCACAGTCAAGCACTCAACCTCACCGCACACAGTCAGTACTACTACTTAATCGGCCGGTTCGCCCAATCCTCATCCTCATCCCATTCGGCAGTAGTTCGACACTCAGCGTCAGCGGCTCCTCAGCGCATCGGCGGTCGCCGCGTCCCCCCCGAGCTCAGTGATGACGCCGAGAGCGGCGAAGCACCGAGGCACCAATCGAGGGAGGAAGCGAGAGGAGGAAAGCGAGCAAAGCCGAGCCGTCGGCGCCGAGAGGAGGAAGCGGCGCGTGAGGCGGGGCGGAGGATTACCGGTGGTGGTAGCGCCGGGGCCAGTGCAGCTGTTGGCGGCGGCCCGAAGCTAGGGTTTCTCCGCCTCTCTTCTCCACCCGTGAGTCGTTCCTCCTGCTTCCTCAGTTAGACATGGTCACAGACCCTTTTAGTCTTCATCCAAATACTAGATGCCTGCTTAGACACCCTGGCCGACGCCTAGGCGTCCACACCGCGACGCCAGAGCGTCTAGGCAGCCGCCTGGCCGGCTTCAGACGAGGCGACGGGGCAAAGCGAGTTCGGCCGGCCGCCTAGACGCCTAGTCGGCGCCTAGGGGACGCTGTGATAAGCATGGATGTTTCATTTGGTTCCTATTCGCTACTTCCTTAGGATTGAGGTCACCTTTATGCCTGATGGTTACTACCTCCCACAGCAGAAGTACATCCAGGATCATCTTGATCGCGTTTGTCTCACTGATCAATGCATAGTGGACACTCCTATGGAGCTTCACCTTCAATTTCGTCCTATTGACGGTACCCCTCTTGAGGATCCCACTCGCTATCGCTACCTTGTTGGGAGCTTTGTTTACCTTGGTGTCATTCATCCTAACATCTCTCAAGCTATTCACATTCTGAGTTAGTTTGTTTCTGCTCCAACGCACCTCCACTAAAATTACGTCCTTCAAGTTATGCAGTATCTTTGTGGCACCATCAATCGCTATCTTTTCTTCTTTCGCTCCAGCCCCTTATAGCTTTAGGTGTACTCTGATGTGACCTAGGGTAGTGATCCTTCTGATCGTAGGTCTCTTTTCTTTTTGTGTCTTCCTTGGTTCTTCCTTGATTGCCAAAAGACTAAGAAGTAGGGTGCAGTTTCCCATTCATGTGCTAAGGCTGAGTTGAGGGCTTTGGCGTTTGTGACAGCTGAGCTTACCTAGCTACGGTGGCTCCTTTAGGATTTTGGTGTTTTAATTTTTTCATCGACTACATTACTGCCAGATAGCACTGGTGCGATCAGCATTGCTCGAGATTTGGCAAAGTATGAGCTCACCAAGCACATTGGAGCTGACGTTTCCTACATTTGGTCGCAGGTGCAACGGCAGGTTGTCGCTCTTCGGGATGTGCCTTCAGAGCTTCAGCTAGATGACTTCTTCACGAAGGTGCTGACTAGGGCCTAACATAGCTTCTAACTCTCCAAACTCAGTGTTGTTAAAAAGTATATGTATATATTTGTATTTAGTACTTTGTTTAGGTTTTTTTCTACTTTTTGCTCTGCCTTGTACATGACTTGTATGGCCCATTTGGCCCATGAAATTGACGAGTTCTTTCCAACGACGGTCACTCTCTACCTTAGAGGTTGGTAGCAGTGCTGCCAGTGGTAGGCTGCAAGATGACTGTGTGGAGGTAGTTGGTAATGGAAGGGGTTAGGATCAAGGTTCAAGAGGTGGTTGTGGTCACTGTGGATAAAACGAGATGAGGCAAGGGAAGGGTGCTTTTACACGCTGGAGATGCAATTGACTTGTGGGTGTTGTTGGCGTTGAGAAGGATGTGGAGCATTGGCAAGAATAGTTGTTTGGTCTGTGTGATTGGGGGGGAGCAGTGGGGAATAAAAGGGGATGGTATGTGTGAATGACCATTTAAGTGTTGAACCACTGCAGTGTGTTGTGGTTTTGTTTTTATTTTGTTGGGTACTAGTATCCAGTCCTGTAGGGTAGCCCTGTAAAATTCTCCATATGATAAATGGAAACATGATTAGATGGCTCTTTGTTGGTGTTCTTTTCCATATAATGAAAATAATTTGCAAGTCAGTTGGCAGTTTTGAAGTTGACTAACTTCCTTAGATATCCATATAATTTCTTTTTCCCCCGTATGGCAGGATAGTATGGTGTTTACACACAGAAGAAATGCCGACCAGTTTGATCCTCTTTCTTCTGGTAACCTGGGGGGACTAGAGACTGACAGCCTCATTTCCTGAAATGTATTCAGGAGATGCTGCTTCAAATTCAAATGTTACAGGTAAGCACCTCACTTTCGAAAGAAAAAAAGAAGTATCTTATTATCTGGTTTCTCACTTCTGTCTATTGAAAGGCCATGTAAAGGAGAACATGTTTAGCAACTCTGAGGAATCCAAGTTTGGAAATGCTGATCTTAAGGACTGTTCTCCAATTTCTCCTGAGAACTTCAGCTTTTCTTGGCTCCCAGGTAGCAGTTGTCAATCTTCAACAGTAGATCATGGCAAGCGACCTCTTTCTGATATCAAGCCATGGCAATTTTCTTGCAAACGTCCAAAGCAAACTGATGAAAGTACCAGTTTATATACCTACGAAGAACATCCCTTCAGCATCGCTGTTGAGACATCTGCTTCAGGTTTCGTATTTTGCTTACATTTTATAATCTGTGCCTTCAATAATATGAAGGGACCTGGGAGATATCTGTTGGTAATTATGATTGTTTGTTTCAGCTTTAGCTGATGGATTTGCTGAGACCAGCGAGCCAGATCACATTCGTGCAAATACTGGTATCACAACCTGCAGTACTAGTTCAGGCATCCCGTACCCTAATTGCAAGCAACCCATTGGAGAGGAAAGCTTATACTTGCCTGATTGGGTGACTTCTTTCCCTGGTTATTTTGAAGATTGTGGGCCAGCTGCTGGGTATAACCAGTTTGATGATATTGATTCGCCTGTTCATGAATACCTCCCTAGAAAATCTGTGGAAATTGGACCTGATCACCAGGCTGACATTCCAGAATGGAGGCCCCGAGTTTCTGCGAATGTTCCTGGCGATTCTGGTTCTTGTGCTGATCAGCCACATAGTTCTGTTCCCACTTCAGAATCTGCTCCCAGGGATGAGGATAGTGAGAGTGATAAGTGGATCAGGCATTATATCATTCAAATGCCGTCTTATTCATATCCTGTTGCTCGGGTTGGGGATTACAAAATAGATTGTGAGTGCAGCGACGAGGGTTCTATTAGGTGTGTAAGACAGCATGTTATGGAAGCAAGAGAGAGCCTCAGAAAATGCTTGGGGTTGGACAAGTTTCACGGGGTAGGTCTTTGTGAAATGGGAGAGGATAACGCTCAGAGGTGGACAGATGAGGAGGAGAAGCTGTTCCAAAGAGTTGTTATCTCTAATCTGTTTCCTTGGGCAGGAACTTCTGGGATTACCTTCCACATGCTTTACCTGGTAAAACTAGCAAGGAGCTTGTCAGTTACTATTTTAATGTCTTTATGCTCCGGAAGAGGGCCCAGCAGAACAGGTCAGACCTGTTGCACGTGGACAGTGATGACGATGAGTCTCCTGTTGAGCCTGCAGTTACTGAGCAGGAAGTCGAGGATGCTGCAGTGGAGTCCCCTACACATGGACATTACATTGGCAATTCTGTGTCCACAGAAGATGTTCATGAAGAATCTGAAGGAGAACAGTTCCATGAATCTTCTTTCCCTGAGAAGGTTATAGACAATGTACCTGGGTCAATATGTGGGCCAAACCAGACGCCTCTGGAATCAAATCCAGAGAATCTTCTAGAAGATGTCAACATCCAGGATGAGTCATGCACATCATTCGAGGGCCAACATAATGGAGTTCATGGCCCTAATAGTGTTCGGTGTGCTGAGTTCACATGATGCCGCCAAATGATGCCCAGACAACTATGGGGACCAAAGGGCATATGCATAGCTGATGGTGTGAACAGAAAATGGGCTCTTGGATGGCAGACATTGTGACCAAGAATTTGGAACAGAGTGTTCTCCAATGGAGATAGGATGATGATTGTATATTAAGTATGAAATGCATGTCAAGCAAGTTGTTAAGAGAAACAAGACAACAGCGTGTGAATGGCTGCAGGATTTGCCGAAGTTCAAATGCCGAGATGATTTTGATATCTGCTAAAGTTGTAAAAAGTGTGGAGACTATACAAGCTATAATTTAGACCTGTGCATTGTTGGAGCTCCGCATTGAGATCAGTTGTTACCTTCAATGGCTGTCGCTCCAAGCCTCCAACCAGTTCTTCTGGTGACGGTGATCTCTAAAAGCCTCAAGGAGCTCTACATGGCTTGTTCAGCCTTCACAGCTATTTTGTAAAGCAGCATTGCGGACCAAACTGAGTTTCCATAGGGTTCTGAGTCTTCTTCCCCAAGTTTGTTTCATCATCTTGTTGATGTATGTAACATCTGTTACTTTGTGTTCGTGGAGAAACCTTTTAGCTTTTGCAGAGAACTTCTCGTAAGAGAGAGATCCTATTAAGGTTTCCAAATAATTGGAATTCACAAGTTAAAATTGCTGTTATGTGAGCCGCCTCACGATTTGTCACTTGTAACTTTCTTGCTTGTCTGATGAAACATTTGAAGAAGTGTACCGTACGTTGGGTTGCGTTTAAAGGCAAAGTTGGACGTGGATTGGGATTTAGGCACTGAGCATATCTCGTAAATTATTTCATGTAAAAAACACGCTCCAAGAACAAACATGTTATATATTTTTTTAGAAAAAAGGACCCTGTTGAAATCTTTACTTTTTTGTGTCTTGCGTCGATATATGGTTTATAGTTTCTTTATGCGATCAGCAACTTATGCATGCAACCTGAATCTTTGATTTGCCTTATTGCCTTTGTTGAAGTAAAACTTTGTTGAATGTAGTTGTTCAATCCATGCATAGAGTAAGAGAGAATAGAGAGATGATAAAGTAACTCTTTATTGATTCTTCAACCATTGATTACAATGGACAATGCTCCTTTATATAGAGAATGAAAGGGTGTTTTGAAGAGACACCTCTCTAACATGTACAACTTCTACCCTTTGGCTAATGACCATAATTAGCAGTTAATTAATAATTTGCCCACTTTATAATATTTTTAACACTCCCCCTTGGGCAAATTAGTAACATACAGATGTCTCAAAAACTCCTTCCAAAAAACCCAATGGGAAAAATGGATGAAGAAAAATAACATTGTATTTACCCACTCCCCTTTGGTAAATCACTAATATGCATATGCTTCGTTAAAAACTCCTCCAAAAACCCAGTGGGAAAAATGGATGAAGAAAATAGTACATGGCATATGAATATTTATATTGCAATATTGCCTCATTAAAAACCTTACTATGAGAAAACTTTATGAAAAACTCATATAAGGAAAAGAGTGCAATATTTGATCTCCAAGATCATCAATGTTCAATATGGGTTATAATTCAAGAATTTACTCCCCCTGAACTCTATAACACATGAAGTCGTCTTATCCCATTTCCACATTTAAAATGGATTCAGAAGAAGACTTAGTGAATAAATCTCTTATGAATAATTCACATGACTTCATTATATATATTTACATCTCACAGCAATTCCAACCTTGTGATGTTTAATAACCCATTTACATTTGTGCAATACAAGCCATATTATCTTTCTAGATAATAGGAGGGGTATTAATTGCATTACATGTCATATTATTCATGTGTGTGACAAATTATCCTTTGATACCATACACATTCATGTGATGTCTCATATAATGCAATAATTATATAATACTTGGTGGAAGTGACCACTAGGTCTATTTACATGACTTCATGAAAGTCATATCACCATATATCTAATACGAGATTTGATATAGTGCGGACTTGACAGATATCCAATGTCCATTATCCCACCAGTCTAATATCTTCCACTTATAACTGCATTAATTTAGTCAAAAATTGACTTTGAGTTCGATATCAGGCCTGATTAATGCTCCAAACATATTAATATTAGGAACTTAATGTACCATAGACATCTTCAAAGGATCTCATATATCTTTTGGATATATTTTATCAAACCTTTATAGTTTTGATATTTCAAAACTTTCTCTTAGTAGTTAGACATACAACCAAATAGCCTAATTTTAGGACTTGCAAAACATGGTTGTACCACTATAGAACAAAGTATAACCAGTCTTAACTTTGGGGATTTAATCGATTTTACGATTTACACCAATATACATCGTACTTCGAAGGTACTAGAGGATATCACCACTTTCCTAATTTCATTACGAAATGCACATTTCAAGTGCTCATGTGGCAAAATAAGTCCATCGGGCCTTGTAGGGTCATTATCCAGTTTATGGACAATTGGTGTATTTTTAAACCTTTGACTGCTATATACTTTCCGTTTTTAGGAAAATCACTTTCCGAAAATTATTCATCTTTCAGAAAGTATTATTCTTCCCAAAACACTCTTCTTTAAGAAAGATGTTCTATAATTTAGGAAGATACTCTTCTTCTGAAGAGACTACTAAGTATGAGTTTTATATCAATATTGCTATCGATTTCTTTTTAAAGAAATCATGAATCCTATAAGGATATCACCAAGGATTCTTAAATCCATTGACTGCATATTTATTCATGCCATGTGCCAGACTCAACATTTAATGGAACATTTTACATATGAGAATAAAAGTCTCTTATGGAGACATTCGAACCATAATCTTTATCACCACATTATTTGTATAATGACCCATTAAGTCTTAACCAATTCCAAGACTTATAGCTATTATATGGTTCAACCTCAGTTGCTTTCTCAAGACCTAATATGCACATTTCATGTGTCATATGCCATGGACTTTTTTTTACAGATATTTATTTAGCAACTTTCAGAGGTAGAATATTTGTCGACAAATGTTTCTTTTTACAAAAAAAAACATTCTCATATCCCATATCCTCACAACTGAGAATATGAATTTATTACCTAGAATTTCATCATTTCCCAAACGAATATTCTTGGTCGTTCCATCTTCCCAGCATTATAACATGCGCGCATTAAATAACTGGGATTATCATCTCCATGATGATATTTATTTGTATAGGAGTATTGTTTTAACTTAGTCATTCGATCTAATAGTCACGGGCGTCCCCGCATATGTAGATCATCGACCATAAGTCAATTTTACAAAGATGGAAATACTATTATCCCAGGGTATTCCACTCTTAGCGATCCATTTACACCACAGTAAATGGTAACTCCAAAATTTATGACATGCTCCCTGTACCACCTATACAGGAGCTTTGACTAAACTTTCGTTTAGTTAGTGCGTGTTAAAATTATAAAGATCGATACTTGATCCCCATCAGGTAAATCTCATGGCATTACAATTTTATGGGCATTCTCCCCCTAATGCCGAGATTCGACCTTTAACAACATACTTCAAAATCCCCTTTCATAGGCATAGAATTAATGGAATTTCTATCCAAAAATCCTCCAACAGCCCTAAGATGTATGTTGTAGTGGTGATATTATGTGGGAAATGTATATGCACTATTCATAAGTCAGGGGTATGCAGTCAACTAGACTATAAATGTAGTGGCATGTAAACTACATTTATCCCACATTTAGTGGGCTATCCCATCAAATTATGGGATTATAATCTATGACAAGAACCCAAATAAGGATACAATAGTCATCAGAATTGTTTCATAGTCTAGCTTTTACAATTTTGCCCATTACATGACCCAATTACTCATACCAATTTTCAATTGAAATGGGTCATTTATTAATGCAACATGGTCATGACTAGTGTAAACTAGACACCAACATTTAAAATTTCAGAAATGTTCCCCATGAACATAAGTTTATTGATGGTTCGTTGACATGACCAAAATTAATCTGCATTGGAATACTGTTCTTTTGAACAAAACAATTAATTAAGTGATAATATGTATGTCTTTAACACAATTCTGCACACCTCTCAGCGTATGCATATACTGTGTCAACAATTTGAAGATCATTCATGACCATTTTAATTTAATAGATCATATAGTCAATCAATTTGGGAAGCATTTGTTTCAAACAAATGTATATGACTTCCAGTCATATGTCATATATGCACTCGTGTGCATTAATGCCACATTTCAGCGGCTAATATATTGCCACAAATATTTATCAATTATCCACCACGTGGATATTGGCAATATATTAAACGACATTCAATTATTTCCCAAGATGACCTATTAATTTATTAACCATACCTTTTAGTAGGAAATATTTAAAATTCCTATAATTACAAGCCTTTTTCATAAAATGTCTAATATTCTCCCTCTTTTCATGCCAACCTTTAATTCTGAGTAATAACATGTGCATGAGGTAGATGCATTAAATCAACTCGGAATTTCAACCATACTA
Organism: Rhipidocladum racemiflorum; assembly: GCA_036346355.1. NCBI lineage: Eukaryota > Viridiplantae > Streptophyta > Magnoliopsida > Poales > Poaceae > Rhipidocladum > Rhipidocladum racemiflorum. Next base: position 42,458,721 of record CM070573.1, read on the forward strand.
ATATTTTAGTATGAATTTATGGCATGTAACCAATCATATATGTTAGAGGATCATACAGACTTTATGTCATATCACATACTATAGCCAATTTGTTCCTAAATGAATCAATTCATTATTTGGCTATATATCAATGTCACCATGGAAAAACAATTTCCATTTGTCCTCAAGACATCGGTGCATTATTAAGGCTTTAATAAGTGTTCAAGGCACTTTTCACACAAGGCAAAGTATATCAAGCATACAATTTTTAGACATACAATTTCACATTTTGTTCCATGCAAGATTAGTTATCTTACTTTGTGTAAGATATGCAATAAGCATAATGTTCTATTACACATTTTGAAGCAATCAATTCTTATCCAAAAGAGAATTGAAGCTTGTAATAGAACAATTTAGATCTTAAAGATATCTCAAAAAATAAACATCTAATGCAATATATTGCCATCTAAAGAAAATAGATAATATATTTGTTCAATTTAATGAACACAATCATGCTCTTAATAAGTGATAAAAGACCTATAGTTACATAGAATTATTCAATTGAAATATACAACATTTATGTAGAATATTAAGTGTTGATTATATCAACAAGGGATAATTAGAGACTAAACAATGTCTCCATACAGATCTTGGAAAATGTATTCCATAATCATATTATCTGTATTCTTGAGTTCATCTTCTTTGGATTTTCAACAAAGTGAACTTCAAGGTTGCCCTTTTGATTATTGTTGTTCTTGCCAACAAATTTGAGATATAACTCAAAAAGGATGGTTGGGTGTGCAGCATTAATTTACCCATTGACCCTTGCAACCACATCTATGGCAAAATTCATATTTCTATCGAGGAGACCAATTTCTTGAATTTTCACTTGCCATAGAACTTCATTTTACCATTCTGCATTTTATTGGACTTCCACTTTGCATTTTTATTACAATCCTTCTTAGATTGTGATTAACACCAATACTCTTAATATTAGCATGTGCGTCATGCACAACTATTGCCTCTGTAGGATGTATGATGATTCTTCATTTAGAAGGTCATCATGTTTCTCTACCTTTTCAATCATGTCCTCATCTGTGACAGGCTTGTCACATAACCTCAGTTTAGAATTGATCTTGTGTATACAAGAATTATATGTTGCAACGGACTTAAAGTCCTGAAAGCGCAACATACATCATTCCCTCTAAGCATCAGGCCATATGACCACCCTATGTTGATCATATATGTCCTTTAGGGACTTCCACAAAATTAGTAGATCATCCTCCATTAAACATTTAGTTTTAAGATCTGAATGGAGGTTATGCTTGATAAAATGCAGAGGTTCATATTTGTAGTTATTAGGTATGGGCTCTACACCATCCATAGGATCTGTGATGGATGCAGATAAATTTCTAGATGCCAAATTAATTTTTTTACATCCATAGTCCATGTGAGGTAATTCCTACCGTCATCCTAGGCAAGTTCAACTAACTCCTTTTATGAAGATATCAGCAATTTCTACATAATTATCATGCAGTTTTAATAATTTACTTAGTCAAGTAAATACAAAGCATGAAAATTTGTTGTAAATCATTGAATAAAAGGTCTTATTATCTCACTAGATTTCTGTAGTATTTGTCTTAATTTTCTAGCATTTCCATGATTTTCTACAATTTAAGTTAATCCAAAATAACTTAAATTATGGTATAATGCAGAAAACAATAAAATGACGTAGACCTTGTAGCAACGGGTGAGATACTCTCACCATGGACATAGACTCCACACCCTAAGGTGTAGGTGACGCTACAGTCGCAGCTTATGCCATAGGACCCATGCCTTGTGCTAATTTAGCACTTAAGGTAATCATCATCTAATACAAAAAAATGCTAGAAAATTAAAGGCACAAAAATTAAGAGCCAAATGTATAACAAACTGCATATAAATTGCGATTGTAAATATTTTTAGGGGAAATCGCAATTATGGGTGAATGATAAAGAAGAACCATACCGGTTCTGTTCATCGTTGTCCAAAGCGATGAATGTGCCCCTCTTGCTATAGGTTAAGGGAGAACCCAATTGGTTCCGTTCATCACTGCCCAATGTGATGAATGTGCCCCCTTCTACTACTATGCAAAGATCTCACCAATTTTTCATGGTTGATGTGCAGCAAGTGCACACTCTCATGATGTAGAGTTGTCCATAATGATAAACATGGTATCCTCCCCCTTGAGCGTGAGATCATTCTCGATACAAATCAAGCGAATAATCTCAACATTCATTCATTGGTTCCTCGCATTAAAACATCAAATATTAATGTGTAGCGATTAGAACCATAATGAAACAATTTTCTTAATAATCAAATCAAGAACATCTCAACAAGAGGGATAGTGCTTACCGTTGTAATTAGGACAACAATTAAGGATTAGAACAACCTACTAGAGCAAATGTGCTGATAACGTGTTGAAGTAAAACTTTGTTGAATGTAGTTGTTCAATCAATGCATAGAGTAAGAGAGAATAGAGAGATGATAAAGTAACTCTTTATTGATTCTTCAACCATTGATTACAATGGACAATGCTCCTTTATATAGAGAATGAAAGGGTGTTTTGAAGAGACACCTCTCTAACATGTACAACTTCTACCCTTTGGCTAATGACCATAATTAGCAGTTAATTAATAATTTGCCCACTTTATAATATTTTTAACAGCCTTGTCTAAAAGGTTGGCACCTTTCAGTTGGATCTTAACAGTTGTCACCGAAAATTTACTGTCAACAGAATGACGCGCAAGTACGCAACCTATCCTTTTATACCGGTTAATTCATTTGAACAATTTGCGTCTAGATATTTTCAGTTTTGGGAGGGGTCAGTCCAAATATGCCTAAATCTTTTGGAAGTTAGGTAATGTAAGTAGTCAGGTTTGCGTATTTTGGAACAAAGATATCATTGCTCCACACCACATAATCTCACCAATCTGTTTTGCATCCTTTGCAAATACAAAGATACAGATTGGTGCTGATGCATATTTAGATTACAGGGCCCTTAAGAAACGTCATCTCATTATCTATTCATTGCATTTGTAACTAAAAAACTTTCATCTGATTCTTTGTCCTTTAGCTATAATAATGACGGCGTACTGAAACAAAGCTACATTTGCCAATGAGATGAGGCCATGATGGTGCGCACAGGCAAGATGCAAATAAAAGCTTCAAGCCTTTTTATGAGTAGAATGATCCAAGCCTAGCTGTTGTGAATATGATCTTGCTCACTATCTAATCAACCATGCCAATAATTACACTCCTGAAACCACTCATAGTGAGGGTTACTAATAATGCACTGAGCAATTAGCCAATTAGCCAAAAATAACCCAGTAAGTCAAGTTCGTTAGTTTACAGTTTTATGTCGGTGAAAGTGGTTGCTAACTTGCATGGTCAAATCCTCCCAATTTAGGGTTCTTTCTCTCCTTCAGATGTCTGTCTCCCTTGGCTAGTATAAAGATTCAGCTACACATCCACACACAGTCCAAGTCGCTTTGTGAAGAGAGTTGCTTCCTGAACACACGTTTGCTGCAGATCTGGATCTGTGCAAAAATAGTGGCCATGCTGCAATGGAGCAATTGCTTCAGCGAAAGTGAGGACATGTTTTTTTGGTGAGCACAGCTCTGTTGGAACCACATATAGATGTCTCCTGGACCTCTTATATATAGTTACTACACTTTCTTTTTTTTTAGATTACCTTCTCTGATGTTGGAATATGACCTGAACCTTTGTGTAGATGTAGAATTACGGCTTGGGAAAGCTGCCCATTTCTTCCCAGACTAGGTTTACGGTGCCTGCTATCCCAAGGACGTGATGTGGTGCTAGTTTTCTGAAACTTTGAACATTTAACACTATATAAAGGATCTCAATCATTTCTGGAATGTGATTCCGTCGTTAGAATTTTGCACATCGTAGAAATTAGCACTATTTCATCCATCAAATTAGTCAGAATGTGTCTAATAACATACACTGGTACGTACACAAGAGTAGTACCTAAATGAAACGGTGTAATTGGAGGACTAATTTTGTACTACTACTTATGTAAATTGCACCAATAATTGGAATGCAGAGGTTTTGAAGAACTTTTTAAATTGGTTTTAATAGAGTGGTGAATTGGATGCAGGCAATATGCTAGCTTAGGGTGTGTTTGGTTCATGGGAATATGGGATAAGGTTGAATGGGATGGGATGGTTCTGTACCATTTGGTTCCATAGGGTGCGTTTGGTGTTGGTGCTGATTTCGGTTGGGATAACAGAAATCCCGGAAAACCCGGATCTAACTTTCACCACGTTCTTAGCCTTAGACGCGCGTGATCGGGAGCGCACCAGAGTATCGTTTTGGTCTCGGTCCTGTTGCCTAGCGCCATATAAAAGGGAGGAACCGGGACTCTCGAAGAGGTTACATCTAGAGTTCAAAAACCTCCGATAAGATCTATCCCGATCTGAGTCTTTTGGTGCAAAGGCTAACGAAGATCGTCTCCACCACTGTGAAGGACCTTCACAGTGTTTTTGGTTCTCGCCATTAGCAATCGAGGGAACCCCGACGACTACTTCTTCCTCACTGACATCAAACATCACCGAGCTAATCTCCTAATGGCGTCTCCTAATCCGGGTCAGTGAATTGTCTAATTTTCGCATTATTTCTGTGATCATGACCTTGGCTAGATGATGAACTTAGACTTAGAAATTCTAACATTTGGTATCAGAGCCCCCTAGCCTTAGCTTGATCCACTTAAGCCCGGATTAGTTCTTATGCGCTGGTTTAGCTCTTAATTTTGGCTCGGTTTAGGGTTCAATTAACCTCGGTTAGCACTTAGAAGGAGAGGATGAGATCAATTCGAACCCTAGAAACCTCAAATCCAAACCCTAAAGCCCCAAAGTTCCCCAAATCCGCAAACCCCAAAAGAAATCCCCAATATTATGAACCGTAAATCAAGAACTAAGAAGGGGATTGGGGATTTACCTCTTGATGGGAGTGCTTCGTGGCCGTCGCGGTGTGCTCGCGTGCCGCGCCTCATGGCGGCATCAGCTTCGTCGCGCCGCGAGTCGTCGCGGCTTCGCTTGCGTCGTGTTGCACCGTCGCCATTGCCCTTGCGCTCGCGCGAGTGTCGCCGTCGGCGCTGCCCTGCTTGGTCCTCGGCACTGCTCCGCTCGAGCACTCGCTCTTGTCCCGCCGTGTCGCCGCGCGATTTTTTCGGATCGAGGGTGAAGTGGCTTTAGGGTTAGGGTTTTATAGTCAGCTCGTTTTTTTTTGTCCTAACTGGAGTGATCCACACCATCCGTTCGGATCGATGGTTCCGTTTCCGGCGCGGCAGGCTGGGCCGCGGCTCGTGATTTTGGGCCGAGCTCCCCGCGTCTGGGCCTTGATCTTTCTTTGAGTGCATTTGTGTTTGCGAGTGGAGCGACCGAGTCAGTGATACGCCCCTGTGGCGTGGGCCGTCACGCTCTCTGGGCCGCTTGGCCCTATAGCCTTTTAGCCCACTTAATAATTGCTTATGTTATCTCAATTTTAACTTAGTGGCAATTACTGTTTATGATTATTTTTTCCTGGGCATAATTTTATGATTAACATTCTGGACTTTAATATTTAGATTAATTCTATGATTAATTTTGAGCAAAATTAATTAATGTGATGTTTATTTCATTTGATGTCTGTCGGTGTATTCTACACCAGGGTGCCCACTTCACCGCAGTAAAGGTGCAAGATGGTCGTCCAGCCAGGGTGGCGTCCAGGCCACGCCGCTGGCGGTTAGGGAGGTGGTCGCCAGCGGACAGGTGGCGTCCAGGCCACGCCGCTGGCGGTCAGGGAGGTGATCGTCCAGCGGACAGGTGGCGTCCAGGCCACGCCGCTGGCAGTCAGCAAGGTGGTCACCAGCGGACAGGTGGCGTCCAGGCTACACCGCTGACGCTTGGCTCCCGAGGCCACCTAGAGGTCTGTGCCACCACACAGAGGATCAAAAGCATTTAATGCGTATCGTGCGCATTAAATGGGGGTAATGAAGGCCATAGTGTGACGGCACGTGTTCCCAACGCGCGCATTTATTACGAATGATGTCACGGAGAAATCCCCCCTGACGAGGCGGGCAGAGCCGTCAAGCGCGCGGGGCCCGAGGCCGGGGGAAAGTCGGCTATGTCAGAGCATTAAGTGTGGCGTAAGAATAGTGACAGGTGCATTAAATGCAGTATGGCAGTGTAATGAGTGTGGTACACTGATGTAAGCTCCCCATGCGCCCCAGCCAGCCCAAGTATAAAAGGGAGCCGGGGTGCATGGGTGAGGGGGTTCGATCTTTTTCGGTGGGATCATTTCGGTTCGGTTCTTCAACCTCTGAAGAGCCGTTCCATCTCTTTGGATTGTCTCAGTTTCCCCCAAGAACACAAGCAAGAATACATAGACAGGACTAGGGCTATTACTCCTCAAGAGGGCCCGAACCTGGGTAAACCTAAGTGTCCCCTTGCAAGCTTCGCCATTGTTTCCTTTCCTCCATTTTCCGAGCGATCTCCACGAAAGCCCCCCGTTTGAACTTCATATACACCCGATCCGGAGGTATCTGTTGGCTCTTACGCCGACAGTGGCGCGCCAGGTAGGGGGCTCGGTGGCTGGATTGCCCTTTCTTCTTCAACCATCTCGCGAAGCTTGCAAGAAGCTTTGGCAGTCGTCGGCCTGGTGGATTCACGTTCCAAGCGCGACGACCCACCTGAAGAGAGCAGCGCTCGTAGCCGATCCCGACGCCCAGCCAGGGCGTCGGACCTCCCGGGTCCCTCCATCCTGGGAGGGACACGTGGTGCTTCCGCGCTCGGAGTACAGCCCGTCCAACGACGCCTATTGATGGGAGACGACACCCCAGCGCGGAATCTTCATGCGGCCCGGCTGCTCCTCGATCACCCTCCAGTTACGCTATGGGGCGAAACCCCGGCCGCTCCATGGCTGCGGGACATCGCCCGCCTAGTGGATGCCGCCCAGCAACAGGTAGAGGCGGCAACCCAGCCGGGTGCTTCCGGCGATGGGCGGCAGGGCGTGCGCGCGATCGATGCGCAGGCTTCCAGCCGCTCCAACAAAGTTTTTTCTGGCCATAAGGGCCGGGACAAAGGGAAGGGTGCGCAGGTTGCAGCCCCCTCAGATATTGGGGGACGTGCACATGCTCCTACCCCTTCTCGCGGTCCCCCCACGCCGGTGGGGGGCCACGAGGATCTAAGGGCCCGTCTAGACGAAAGGCGGCTCCAGCGCGATGGTGACTTACGCAGTGCCCTTAGGGGGTGTCGTGAGCATGCGCGACATCGCGCTGGCCGCCCAACGCCTAGTGGTCGGGGGGAGATCTCACCCCCTGACTCTAGGGAGAGCGTAGACTCGCACTCTTCGACCCCCTCTCAGGGCTGAGGAGCGAGCGAGCGACGCTGCTCCCCCTACAACATTGGATGCCAGGCGTTTTCCCTCCGCCTACGCCAAGCTGCGTGGCCGGAGAGATTCCGCCCTGCGTCCATCGAAAAGTACGATGGCACCACCAACCCGGAGGAGTTCCTGCAGATCTACACTACGGTGGTGCGTGCCGCAGGAGGATCCAAAAAGATCATGGCCAACTACCTCCCGACGTCGCTGACGGGCTCTGCTCGCTCCTGGCTGCTGAACCTCCCGCGAGGCTCTGTGCACTCGTGGGAAGAACTGTGCGACCTTTTCTTTGCCAACTTTCAGGGCTCCTACACCCAGCCAGGCGTGGAGGACGACCTCCACGCCCTGGAACAGACAAAGGGGGAGTCCCTGAGGGAATTTATCCGGCGGTTCAGCCACTGCCGTAACACAATCCCTCGGATTTCCGAGCAATCGGTGATCATCGCTTTCCAGAGGGGGCTTCGGGATCAGAAGATGCGGGAGAAGATGGCTACCCGCACTATATCGACCACCTCCGAGCTATTCTCCTTGGCGCATAAATGCGCCCGGTAGCGCGGAGGCCGGGAGCGCAGCCAGGCTCCTCCGGCCCGCAATGCCGGAACCTCGAAAGCCTCCGATCACAAGAAGAAGAAGAAGCGCAAGGAGGCCAGCGCCGGAGAGATCCTGGTCACTGAGCCGGAAGCCAAGCCCCGGAGGCGCGACCGCCGGGAGAGGAGGGGTGATCGCCGAGACCCGCGTGGCGACCGCGGGGACCACCATTCACCCCGCCGAGAAGACGATGGGGGCAAACCCTACTGCCCCATCCACAGGACCAGCGGACATGATCTGGTGGATTGCCAGGTCGTGTCCAAACTAGTGGAGCAGCGGCTCAAGAAACACCGCGAAGATGACCGCGACGACGCGGGCGAAGACCCCGCTCCGCTGGCCTTTCAGCAAGCGGAGCACACGGTGGCCTTCATTCACGGTGGCTCTGCCACCTACTCTTCAAACTTGCAGTACAAGCGAGAGTTGAGGGAGGTGTGCGCCACCGTGCCAACCCCCGGGGCGAGCAGGCCACTGAAATGGTCGGAGGAGCCGATCACTTCCAGTCGGGCCAACCACCCGGAGAGCACTTCCGGCCCGGGCCATCTTCCGATCGTGGTTTCTCCCACGGTCCGAAATGCGAGACTCGGGTGAGTGCTTGTTGATGGAGGAAGCTCCATCAACCTTATTATGTCAGTTGGGGCGTTCAGGGCACTCCAAATTCCCTACGACGAGTTGCGCCCGGCCCCTCTCTTCTACGGAGTTGCCCTTGGGGTAGGCTTGATGCCCCTGGGACAAGTCCAGCTGCCCGTCACATTCGAAAGTGTGGAGAACTTTCGGACAGAGAGAATCAAATTTGACGTCGCCGACTTCGACCTCCCCTACAATGCTTTACTTGGTCGACCAGCTTTGGTCAAGTTCATGGCGGCCACACATTATGCTACATGATGGTGAAGATCCCTGGGCCTAGGGGCCCAATTACTGTGAAGGTGGATCGGCTGGAAGCCCTGCGCCTCAGCAAGCAGGTGCAGGACCTGACCGGCGCCACCTGTTCAGCCCGAGGCAAGGACGACTGCCCAGAGGTCCCCCCGGTCAAGGCCCGCGCTTCACCCGGTCCCTCGGGTGAGGTGAAGGTGGTCCCCGTGTGTGAGGACGGTTCTGGGAAGGTCGTGAAGATCGGCTCAGCACCAAATAGGAAGACGCGCTCGTCACCTTCCTCCGGTCCAACCTAGATGTGTTTGCCTGGAAACCATCTGAAATGACCGGGGTCTCTAGGGAGGTGATTGAGCACCGATTGGCAACGCTCCCTGGAGTGCACCCAGTTCGGCAGAAAGTCCGGAGGCAGGCACCAAAGCGACAAGATGCCATTCGGGATGAGGTGGAGAAACTGTTGAATGCAAGGATCATACGGGAGGCCACCTACCCTGAGTGGCTGGCCAACCCTGTGCTTGTCAAGAAGTCAAACGGGAGGTGGCGGATGTGCATTGACTTCACCGACCTTAACAAAGCCTGCCCCAAGGACCCGTACCCTCTGCCGCGAATAGACGTCGTCATCGACTCCACGGCGGGGTGCGAGGTCTTGTGCTTCCTAGACGCCTACTCCGGCTACCACCAGATCAGCATGGCGCGGGAAGACGAGGAGAAGACTGCTTTTGTGACCCCTCTCGGCGTGTACTATTATGTCCGAATGCCCTTCGGGCTGAAGAACGCTGGCTCAACCTATCAGCGAGCTATGCATACTGTATTTCGGTCACAGATTGGAAGAAATCTTGAAGTGTATGTTGATGACTTGGTAGTGAAGACCAAAAAGACTGCTGGGCTTATTGAAGATCTAGAGGAGACTTTCTCCCACCTCCGGCAGTATTGTTTGAAGCTGAATCCGGAGAAGTGTGTGTTCGGTGTGTCGTCCGAAAAATTGCTCGGGTTCCTCGTTTCTAGTCGTGGAATCGAGGTCAACCCGGAAAAGATCGCGGCCATCGAGCGCATGCAGCCACCCACACGGCTCAAGCAAGTACAGTGCTTAGCTGGTCGCTTGGCCTCTCTCGGCCGGTTCATAGCCCGGCTGGGAGAAAGGAGCCTCCCCTTTTTCAAGTTGTTAAAGAAATCTGACTTCTTCGAATGGACTACAGAAGCACAACAAGCACTCGAAGATATGAAGAAGTACATCTCCTCCCCTCCGGTACTAGTCGCCCCCGAGTCGGGCGAGCCGCTACTATTATATGTGGCGGCCAGTCCTGCGGTCGTGAGCGCGGCACTAGTGGTAGAGCGAGAGGGCATCCGGTAACGGTTTACTAAACGGCAAGTGTAATATCCGGGTATTTCTATACTCGAATCATCAGACATTTGTACTCAAGCACCGCTTAATAATACCTTTGCTCTTATGTAATTCTGTATTTTGAGATGAGTATACTTGATTGGCATCAAAAAGAGCCCTACAACTTATTTAACTTCGCTCAAAATCAATTTCCCATTTGATCGCGGTCATTAGACTACCCGACTAAATTAATTGCACTCTCATGAGTAATTGCAAATTGAGTTGGAAAGGTGTTAAATTGACCTAAAAACCTTCCTAAATATCTTAGAATCAATAAAAATCAACTTTGGAAGTTTAATTCTTCAAGATTTGTCACTTGACCATAATGCCCCTTGTAAGTGCATAGTGTCTTTATACCCTTTTATTGCCTCCTTGCCCCCAAAACCAGCAGCCACTCCCTTTGCTCACCTCCCTCACGTGCTAAGCAAAGGAGAAGGAGAAAGAGAGGAAGAAGAAGGCAAGGAGCACCCAAATCCGGAGTTTGAGGGTGAATCGACCGACGAAACTTGATCCGGAGGCGGGAATCGACACCACCATCGCGTTCCCCACCTTCTGAACCCTCTCAAGTGAGTATTCCAACATCTCTCATGGATGTTTCCTTGAGCTTGCATGGGGTTTTTGAGTTCTAGGTTGATTTCTAAACTCCCGGGACTTCCCTCTAGCCATTGCTACGACTATCCCCATCGTAGCATCGCATTTCATCAAGTTCTTCTAAACCCTAGCCTAGGTCAAGTCTAGGTACCATGTGTTAGGAACATCGCATGGCAATTGTGCTTCAGAAACAAGACTCAGGTCATCGTTAGGTCCATTTAACTCTACTATCGACCTAGCATTTGACCACCTTGAAATCTAGCAACCTAATGCTAGGTTTTCGATTTGTCGGAGTTCTAGTGGAGCAAAGCATGGATAGTAATTTTTGTGGGCACTTCGGTAGCTAGAGCCGCTATCGGAAGAATCGAATTCAATTACGATAAGCGGGTTTTTTTTTTATTTAATTTGGTTTTATTTTTTTTCAAAAAATACTTGGTGTCCTTTGCTTTAATCGACGATTCTATTAGCTCTTCGATAGCCGTAGTCGCGATCGGAAGAGTCGAATTCAATTTGTCGCATCCTACACGAAGTTGTCGGCTCTAGGTCACTCTATTTGCGAAAAATCCTAGAGGTCCGATGACCGAATGGATAGCCCCTATAGCTTTCTAGCTAGTAGAAACCCGATAAAAAAATCGGAGTTTAGTTTTGACCATTTTGCGGCATACTTTGCTCGCTCTAGGTCTCAATTGGTTGAATAAAATCCTAGAGCTCCGAGCACGAATCGACTTCACCATTAGTCTTCTTAGAGGCTAAAGCAGTGGCTAAAAATGCTAGATTTGCATTTTAGCACTTCGCATTTTATTTTAATAATTAGAGGGCCCAAAGCCGTTCTTGGCTTTTCGCTTGATTCGCCTCGTTTAAGGTCCCTAAGGTTGAAAGCATGCTTCACGTGTGCTTTAGATCCCATTTGGCCCTTTTACGGACTTTTGTCGCATTTCGTAAATATCGGAGTTACGCGGATGTTTGATCAAAAGTCCGAGTAGGTTAAGTCAATTTTGGCGGTGATTGGCTCCGATAAGTCATTATTACCTCCAAGTGTCTAGCTGCGGGTCCGTAACGAAGTTTCACGACATTCTTGATCAAAAGCGACCTTCCGCCGGTTTGATCGCTTTTGGTCATTAACTGGTCGTTTGATCGTTTTGGCCGTTTTTGCGAATTCGATGCAAATTGCTAATCTACCGAGCGTTTTAGTTAGGTGTTGAGTGTTCAAACCCGTATCGGGAACCCACACGCGGATTCGATCGTGTTTGGACTCAATCTGAGACTCAAAACGGTTTTGTCGGTAATTACTCCGCGGTTTTTCATTTTGATTCAATTTTGGTCAATTTCATTAGGAATTGCTTTGCAACCGATCCAACTAAGTCCTAAATATCTTGCTTTAGCTTGTTGCGTTGTCGGAAACCTGTTTTGCGCAAAAATCCACAAAATTGGCCGTTTAACTGATTCCGACAAAACGATCGTTTTCGGCCGTTTCGGCAAATTTGTCGCTTTTAGGGCCGAAAGGTTTTTTTTTTCGATCTTTCGAGCGTTTTAGCACCTAGTTATGTACCTGAGGCCATATTGAGGCTCCACATGCAAATTTAATTGCATTTGTCTTCAATTTACGTATTTTTATTCACGTAGGTAAAGAATACGCCGTTTTAAATCGTTTTAGCTCCCGGTTGATCATTTCAACTTCAAACAAGTTCCAATAAGTCCCATTAGGTATGTTATACCTATTTTTAGGTATTTCACTAAGTTTAGTTGGGTTTTACTTCATTTTGCACGTTTTAATCCATTTTGGCACTTGTTCGGCCGAAATGGACATAAGAGGTCATAGTTTCACATTTTCTTCGTTTTCTTCATTTCTTTCTCCTTTAAATATTTAAGTGGGTCTTATTTGATGTTTAGTTGGCATTTGTGCATTTAAATCTTTCTTTTGCTAAGTTGTATTTCTTTTTGTCGTTTTTGTTGCTTTGACCGATTAGAGGCTAGCGAGTCGGCTTCGCCTCGAACGACCCGAACATCATCCCGGACATCACCGAAGTGCAACAACAAGGCAAGCACCTCATTTGACCATCTTGAATCCTATATTTCACAATGTTTACTTTGATTTCTCAAACTAATATGCATCGTTTAAATTTAATAAAGCGCTAGTTTGTGGGAATGGTAGATATAATCCAAATTGGTGGTTTTCCTTAATCTAATTTCCCTTCCACACATTGATAACCCTAGTAGAGGTTAGACAACTTAATAAATGTCACTTGGGTATAAACGAACTAGTAATCAGATATGCTTAGACATTGCAATAGAAGTGATTACAATGGCGGGTCTTGTACCATACATTTTCAACTATTACATTTTTAAGTGGTTTTAGAAATGTGACATGAGAAAGTAATTTGGTAAAAATGTGAAGTGTCTAGTTTGTAATTAGACCGAGCGGGAGGTATAATATGTGCTAGTTAAACTGGTGGCGATTGGTTGACGAGTTAAGTGGAGTACCCGCTTGAGTCACTAGGAGAAAACTATAAGGACCGAAGCCTTGAAACCATAATTCGACCGACATTACGTGCAACCGCGCATGCTAGGATGGGGCGGCCGCAATTGAGTACTTGAAGTGTGAGGGTTTAGCCGTGCACTGTTGGTAGGCCAGTGTGGACCTTTTTCCCGTGATGAGCAAGTCAAGCGCGGTGTGAGTGTCCCCACGACCCGCCGTTTGCACCTTCGTGAGTGCGCTTGGTCTTAGCGGCGGAAATCGCTTCGATATCACATCGGGTGATACAACGGTACGCCTTGCTATGGGATAAGGGCCGCGGCATAGACTTACAGATTACCCGCCCGTCACGAGAAGGTGGCCGCTGTGTGTGCGGTTGGCTCCTTATCGCCATAGTGGTGGATATCGTCACGGTCTTTGAGGTGTGGCTAAAACCTCAACGATGGGAAAGAATGTGTTAGGGCTTGTACAACGGGTACCTTTGGTATCGCGTGTTCCCTGGATGACAGGGTGCAAGTCCGGTTTGCGGGGATAAAGTGTACATACTCTGCGAGTCTTAAAATAAATCGATCGATTAGCGTGCTCACGGACATGAGCAATTAACTCGCTTTTGTTTCAAGTATAGACGTTTGGTTTGGTTTTGAAAATGAAAATCTATTTCGGAGTCTAACTAAAGTATATGAATCGATATGAAACTTGGTGGATTTACATGTGGTTTGATATGGTACTTGATGGAACTATGGATGCGTGGATATAACACTTGGTGGATTTATGCATATATGGATGTCCAATCTTATCTCAACTGCGATCATGTATGGCGGCAGTTGAGAAGCTCAAATGTTATATATATCTTTGTAAATATGTTTTAGTCAAACTGCTGTCTTTCAAATTATGTATTACTTTTCAATGAATTGATTCAACCCTTGCTTTTCGCAATAGACTTAGTGTAGCAGCCTTTCATTGAATCAGCCTGCATTAAATTTATATTTGCATACACTAAAGTCTTGCGAGTACATACGTGTACTCACCGTTCTTTGCTAACCTTTTTCCAACAGAGGAAGGTACAGTGATGATGTCTTGGGTGATCTTGAGCTTGATTCTGCGAGTCTTTGTGGCTTCGTGAGGTCCTCCTCCCTCGATCGCCTTAGGGTGTGTTCGGGCTCATTGCCCGGTTTCGATGTCACTTTTGGTTTCCATTGTCGTTCTTTCTTTTGTAATCTACTTCGTAGGATATTGTAAGATTTACGCCCGCTATGTAAATTAAGTTAACTTAGTTCGTTTGTGCGTTGATACTTGTGTTCTTGGTACGCGATCTTGGGCTATTGATCCAGGGAACCGATGTCGGATGCGTCACAGTGCAGTGCGAAGCTAAGGGTTTGATTCCGTCGATCGAATTTTTGGGTTCAGATTTTGATATCGAGGCTTCATGTTGCTATACGGTGCTATACGCTACAAGAGACGGCGTCTGATGCAGGTATAGGACAAGGGGCCCTCACAGCGTTGGTATCGAGCCATTGGTCAGTAGGAAGACTTAGTTAGCACAGTCGTTAGACTTAGGAGCAATTTTTCTTCTCAAAATTTATTTTGAAGTACAAAACTCTATTTTGAAAGTGTAGAATGCTATTCTTGTCCATTCTATAGCTTTTCACTTATCTACTCTTCAAAAGGAATCTAATCTTAATCCACATTTCAAAATTTGATTCCTCCTTCTATCTTGTTCAAAAGAATTAGAAGGAACACGGGTTTAGCTCAAAATGGGTTAAGGTTAGATGTCCGTGTTTGTAATTAGGGATTGTTTTGTCGTTTCTTTAAGTTGGCTTTTGTTTTGGATCTTATGCAACTTTAATGAGTGCTTTTGAAATGTTTGTATTGTTTTGTCGCATCCTTTAGGATCAAGCATTTTGCACCGGTGTTGCACAATTAATTAACTCCACTGTGCATTTCAGGATGCCGCCAAGAAGGCGAGTCACGCGTGCGCTCCCGGCAGTGATCTTTGGTGGACAGGGTCACGAGGCGGGGGACTCGGCACTCCCGTGTCCCTGGCGATGGGCGGTGAGGCTCGATCTCGGCCGACGTGCCCAGAGTGGAGAGCTTCCTCCACCTCCTCCTCTTTCCCCATGGAGGCAATGATGGAGCGGCAGACTAGGGTGATGGAGATGATGCTTCAGCGGTTCAGGGCTGCGCAGCGGCCGCCCAGCGACCACAGCTTCCACATCGGGCGGTTATGCGAGTTCCAGTGAACTCGACCGCCGAACTTCTCCACAATGCAGATCCTATGGAGGCCGAGGAATGGCTCGATGACATGGAGAGCAAGCTGGTGCTAGTTGGTCTGCACCGATGACGAGAAGGTTCAAGACACCTCCTACTACCTTCGTGGTCCAAAGGCGTCATGGTGGAGCGACTTCAAGGCTGTTCGGCTCTTGTCGAGGTTGTTACATGGGCAGAGTTCAAGATCGCCTTCCGCTCCTTTCATATCCCGGAGGGGCTGGTCGAGATGAAGAAGCGGGAGTTCTATAACCTCCGCCAGGAACGGCTTGATCATGGATTATCTTCATCGCTTCAACCGCTGTCTCGGTATGTTGAGGATGAGGTGACTACAGAGGCCCGCAGGTGTGTCGTTGTTCAGGAGCATCTCACCGATGAGATCAAGCACATGCTCATTGCTCAGACATCCCAAGATGCAGTGTTGTTGGATAAGGCCATTCGCGCCGAGGAGAGCACGAGGACGATTATCGAGAGCCGCAAGCGCAAGTGGGCGGCTCAGCGTCGATCGATGGCGGTCCTTCCAGAGCCGGCCCTTCACTCGGTCGGGCTCTCACTCTTCAAAGACCGCCCGGCTCGAGAGATTCCAGGGCTTACCTCCACGCCTCGCCCAGAGTTGATCACGATCTCCTAGCCGCCCAGTCAGCGGCGGGTCTCGTAACCCGTATGGCCATATCACCTGTTACACCTGTGGTCGAAGGGCCACTTCGCCAATACATGTCCGGCAGCAGCGGCGTGACGGCTCGAAGTGCACCGGCCGTCCCTGTCGATCGGTGGGCGTGGGGTGAGCGATCAGGCGCCGGTTCCCGAGCAGCTTCAGCTCGGGCGTACACTGAATGTGGCTACGCAGAGGAGGCAGCGGCGGCTCCAGATGTTGTATTGGGTGCGTTATCTGTGCATTCCGTGCCTACCCTGGTTTTGTTTGACTCGAGCAACGCATTCTTTCGCTTTCTTCGCACTTTGTTGCTCAAAGCATGGGGTTCATTCTGCTCGCCTCGAGAGACACTTGTTGATCCGTTCACTGGATCTGTTTTGACCGCCGAGCTTGTGAGTCCAGGGGTTAGAATTGAGATCAATGAGGTAGGTTTCTTGGGTGATCTCATCAACATTGAGACGTCGGGTCTTGATGTGATTTTGGGCATGGACTGGTTGTCCAAGCACCAGGGACAGATTGATTGTGCTAGAAGGTCTATCTCATTAGTCAACTCGATGGCATTCTTTGTTACCTTTTCTCCTGTCCCAGCGGTGACCTTTGCTTAGTGCTCTTTACGTGCCAAAGATAGCTCAGTGCCCATAGTCCGTGAGTATCCCGATGTCTTCCCTGATGAGTTGCCAGGCTTGCCTCTAGATCGTGATTTAGAGTTCATTATTGATCTCTTGCCTGGCACTACACCTGCTTCTAAGCGTCCGTCACGGTGATGCCTTCGATGAGCCGATTGAGTTGAAGAAGCGGCTCAAGGAGCGATTGGAGAAGGGGTTCATTCGTCCCAGTTCTTCTCCCTGGGCGATCCAGTGCTCTTTGTGAAGAAGAAAGACGGCACTCTTCGCATGTGCGTCGACTACCGGTCTTTGAATGAGGTCACGGTCAAGAACAAGTATCCTCTCCTAGGATCGATGATTTGTTTGACTGGGTTGGGCGAGCTCGAATCTTCTCCAAAGTAGACTTGAGATCCGGCTATTTTCAGCTCAAGATCCGTCTGAGGATATTGTGAAGACTGCATTCACTACTGCTACTGGCATGCAGTATACAATTGTTTCATTTGGCCTCACCAATGCACCACCCACCTTCATGAATCGATGAACAAGGTCTTCATGGAATTCCTTGATAGATTTGTGGTTGTGTTCATTGATGACATTCTCATATACTCTAAGGATGAAGAGGAGCACGCACTTCACTTGCATAGGGTGCTTGGCAAGCTTCATGAGCATCGGTTATGCGCCAAGTTCGAAGTGCGAGTTACGGCTTGAGAAGGTGGAGTTCTTGGGACATGTCTTGTCGGAGGGCGGGTAGCGCTTGATCCACGCAAGGTACAGGATGTACTCGGTTAGGGAGCAGCCCGCAATGTCCCCGAGATTCGCGATTTTCGGTCTTGCCGGATACTATCGCCGGTTCATCGAGAATTTCTCCAAGACTGCTAAGCCCATGACAGCGCTACTCAAGAAGGAGAAGAAGTTTGAGTGGTCGCTGATTGTGAGTCCAGTTTTCGAGGCTGAAGAAGAGACTCACCACTGCACTGATTCTGGTCCTTCCCGACATTCACAAGAGCTTTGATGTCTATTGTGATGCATCCCGCCTTGGGCTTGGATGTGTGTTGATGCAGAGGGCAAAGTGGTTGCATATGCTTCTCGACATTTGAAGCCTCATGAAGCCAATTATCCAACACATGATTTGGAGCTTGCGGTGTTGTTCATGCTCTCAAGCCGTGGCGACATTATCTAATAGGGAGCAGATGTGAGATCTATAATCGACCACAAAAGCTTGAAGTACTTCTTTTCCCAGCCAGATCTGAATTTGAGACAGCCAGATGGCTAGAGCTGATCAAAGATTATGATCTGGGATTCACTACCACCCTGGCAAGGCAAATGTGGTTGCAGATGCCCTCGATGCAAGCTGCACACGGTGAATGCCTTGGGTGTCATTGGCCACCGCAGTTAGTCGAGGAGTTTGTAAGCTCAATCTGGTGGTGGTTGTCTATGGCTATGTTGTCGCTTTGGCCGTACAACCTACCCTTGATTCTCATATTCGTGAAGCTCAACTCCAAGACAATGCTATGATAGAGATCGAGAGCCACTAGCCGAAGAGTGTGCACCTCCCGAGTTCTCGAGAGTGCCGAGGGGCTGGTTATGCATGGGCGTCGATTTATGTCCCCGCTTAATGAAGAAATCAAAGGGAAAATTCTGGATGAAGCCCATGATTCTCCTCTTTCCATCCATCCTGGTAGTACAAAGATGTACCAGGATATCCGCATAGCGCTTCGGTGGCCAGGTATGAAGAAGGACATTGCTTCTCATGTAGCTCGGTCGCGGCGTGTGCAAGCGAGTCAAAGGCTGAACATCAAAGGCCGGCCGGATTGCTTCACCATTGGAGATTCCGGAGTGGAAGTGGGAAGAGATTGGGATGGACTTCATTCTTGGTCTACCGAGGTCGCCCACCGGTCACGATTCTATTTGGGTGATCATTGACCGTCGACCAAGGTATCACACTTCATCCCAAAGTGCATACCACCTATTCTCGAGCCAAGCTAGCGAGCTCTATTTGCGAGAATATTGTTCGGCTCCATGGAGTTCCAAAGGTGATAGTCTCTGACCGTGGTTCGCAATTCACTTCCAGATTTTGGGAGAGTTTGCGATCTATTCTTGGCACTAAGCTATCATTCAAGATCGCTTACCATCCCCAAACCAAATGACAGACGGAAAGGGAAAATTAGATCCTAGAAGACATGCTAAGGGCTTGTGTGTGTGCTACAACAAGTCGTGGGAGAAATGCTTGCCTTTGCTGAGTTCTCCTACAACAACAAATACCAAGTCGGCCTTGGATGTCGCCCTTCGAGGCTCTTTATGGCGAGAAAGTGCGAACGCCACTCTATTGGTCCGAGGTTGGCGAAAGACAAGTCTTCGGGCCAGCCATAATTGAGGAAGCTGAAAGGCAAGTCGGCTGATTCGAGACCGAAGGAAGCTCGATCCCGCTAGAAGAGCTACGCTGATCGCCGTCGCCGCGAGTTGAGTTTTGAGGTGGGTGACTTTGTCTACCTCAAAGTCTCACCACTTCGCGGCACTCGAAGATTCCAAGTCCGCGGGAAGCTAGCCCCGCGATACATCGGTCCGTTCCGGATTACGGTGAAGGTTGGTGTCGTAGCTTATCGGCTTGAGCTACCACCCCATCTATCGGACGTTCACGATGTGTTCCACGTGTCCCAGTGAAGAAGAGTCTTGGATTCCATCGAAGCTACTCAACTGGACAATCTTGATTTGCAACTGACCTTTCAGTATCGAGAGTATCCACTCAGATTCTCGAGACAGTGGCGTCATACTCGCGATCAGGTAATCAAGATGCTCAAGGTCGATGGAGCAACCATTCGTAAGATGAAGCCACGTGGGAACGTGAAGATCACATTCGGTCAGTACCCGACTTCCTTCGAGAGGATTAGCAATCTCGAGGGCGAGATTTTGTAAGGGGGTAGACTGTAATATCCCTGTATTTCTATACTCGAATCATTGTACATTTGTACTCAAGCCTTTGTTTAATAATACCTTTGCTCTTATGTAATTCTGTATTTTGAGATGAGTATACTTGATTGGCATCAAAAAGAGCCCTACAACTTATTTAACTTCGCTCAAAATCAATTTCCCATTTGATCGCGGTCATTAGACTACCCGACTAAATTAATTGCACTCTCATGAGTAATTGCAAATTGAGTTGGAAAGGTGTTAAATTGACCTAAAAACCTTCCTAAATATCTTAGAATCAATAAAAATCAACTTTGGAAGTTTAATTCTTCAAGATTTGTCACTTGACCATAATGCCCCTTGTAAGTGCATAGTGTCTTTATACCCTTTTATTGCCTCCTTGCCCCCAAAACCAGCAGCCACTCCCTTTGCTCACCTCCCTCACGTGCTAAGCAAAGGAGAAGGAGAAAGAGAGGAAGAAGAAGGCAAGGAGCACCCAAATCCGGAGTTTGAGGGTGAATCGACCGACGAAACTTGATCCGGAGGCGGGAATCGACACCACCATCGCGTTCCCCACCTTCTGAACCCTCTCAAGTGAGTATTCCAACATCTCCCATGGATGTTTCCTTGAGCTTGCATGGGGTTTTTGAGTTCTAGGTTGATTTCTAAACTCCCGGGACTTCCCTCTAGCCATTGCTACGACTATCCCCATCGTAGCATCGCATTTCATCAAGTTCTTCTAAACCCTAGCCTAGGTCAAGTCTAGGTACCATGTGTTAGGAACATCGCATGGCAATTGTGCTTCAGAAACAAGACTCGTGTCATCGTTAGTTCCATTTAACTCTACTATCGACCTAGCATTTGACCACCTTCGAAATCTATCAACATTATTCTAGTTTTTCGATTTGTCGGAGTTATTGTGGATCAAATCATTGATAGTAATTTTTGTGGGCACTTCGGTAGCTAGAGCCGCTATCGGAAGAATCGGAATTCAATTACGATAAGCGGATTTTATTTTATTTAATTAGGTGTTAAGTGTTTTCACAAAATACTAGGAGTCCGTAGCTTGAATCGACGATTCTATTAGCTCTTCGATAGCCGTAGTCGCGATCGGAAGAGTCGAATTCAATTTGTCGCATCCTACACGAAGTTGTCGGCTCTAGGTCACTCTATTTGCGAAAAATCCTAGAGGTCCGATGACCGAATGGATAGCCCCTATAGCTTTCTAGCTAGTAGAAACCCCGATAAAAATACGGAGTTTAGTTTTGACCATTTTGCGGCATACTTTGCTGCTCTAGGTCTCAATTGGTTGAATAAAATCCTAGAGCTCCGAGCACGAATCGACTTCACCATTAGTCTTCTTAGAGGCTAAAGCAGTGGCTAAAAATGCTAGATTTGCATTTTAGCACTTCGCATTTTATTTTAATAATTAGAGGGCCCAAAGCCGTTCTTGGCTTTTAAGCTTGATTCGCCTCGTTTAAGGTCCCTAAGGTTGAAAGCATGCTTCACGTGTGCTTTAGATCCCATTTTGGCCCTTTTAGGACTTTTGTCGTGCCGGGTAAATATCGGAGTTACGCGGATGTTTGATCAAAAGTCCGAGTAGGTTAAGTCAATTTTGGCGGTGATTGGCTCCGATAAGTCATTATTACCTCCAAGTGTCTAGCTGCGGGTCCAGAACAAAGTTTCACGACATTCTTGATCAAAAGCGACCTTCCGCCGGTTTGATCGCTTTTGGTCGATTAGCAGTCGTTTGATCGTTTTGGCCGCTTTTGCGGTCGATGCAAATTGCTAATCTACCGAGCGTTTTAGTTAGGTGTTGAGTGTTCGAACCGTGTCGGAACCCACACGCGGATTCGATCGGCGTTTGGACTCAATACACTCAAAAGCGGTTTTGTCGGTAATTACTCGCGGTTTTTCATTTTGATTCAATTTTGGTCAATTTCATTAGGAATTGCTTTGCAACCGATCCAACTAAGTCCTAAATATCTTGCTTTAGCTTATTGCGTTGTCGGAAACCTGTTTTGCGCAAAAATCCATAAAATTGGTCGTTTAACGGATTTCACAAAGCGATCGTTTTAAGCCGTTTCGCAAATTTGTCGCTTTTAGGGCCGAAAGGTTTTTTTTCGATCTTTCGAGCGTTTTAGCACCTAGTTATGTACCTGAGGCCATATTGAGGCTCCACATGCAAATTTAATTGCATTTGTCTTCAATTTGCGTATTTTTATTCACGTAGGTAAAGAATACGCCGTTTTCGTCGTTTTAGCTCCCGGTTGATCATTTCAACTTCAAACAAGTTCCAATAAGTCCCATTAGGTATGTTATACCTATTTTTAGGTATTTCACTAAGTTTAGTTGGGTTTTACTTCATTTTGCACGTTTTAATCCATTTTGGCACTTGTTCGGCCGAAATGGACATAATAGGTCATAGTTTCACATTTTCTTCGTTTTCTTCATTTCTTTCTCCTTTAAATATTTAAGTGGGTCTTATTTGATGTTTAGTTGGCATTTGTGCATTTAAATCTTTCTTTTGCTAAGTTGTATTTCTTTTTGTCGTTTTTGTTGCTTTGACCGATTAGAGGCTAGCGAGTCGGGCTTCGCCTCGAACGACCCGAACATCATCCCGGACATCACCGAAGTGCAACAACAAGGCAAGCACCTCATTTGACCATCTTGAATCCTATATTTCACAATGTTTACTTTGATTTCTCAAACTAATATGCATCGTTTAAATTCAATAAAGCGCTAGTTTGTGGGAATGGTAGATATAATCCAAATTGGTGGTTTTCCTTAATCTAATTTCCCTTCCACACATTGATAACCCTAGTAGAGGTTAGACAACTTAATAAATGTCACTTGGGTATAAACGAACTAGTAACTGCATATGCTTAGACATTGCAATAGATGTGATTACAATGGCAGTCTTGTACCATACATTTTCAACTATTACATTTTTAAGTGGTTTTAGAAATGTGACATGGGAAAGTAATTTGGTAAAAATGTGAAGTGTCTAGTTGGTAATTAGACCGAGCGGGAGGTATAATATGTGCTAGTTAAACTGGTGGCGATTGGTTGACGAGTTAAGTGGAGTACCCCGCTTGAGTCACTAGGAGAAAACTATAAGGACCGAAGCCTTGAAACCATAATTACGGTGACATTACGTGCAACGCGCATGCTTTGGGATGGGGCAGCCGCAATTGAGTACTTGAAGTGTGAGGGTTTAGCCGTACTGTTGGTAGGCATTGTGTGGACCTTTTTCCGTGATGAGCAAGTCAAGCGCGGTGTGAGTGTCCCCACGACCCGCCGTTTGCACCTTCGTGAGTGCGCTTGGTCTTAGCGGCGGAAATCGCTTCGATATCACATCGGGTGATACAACGGTGTACGCCTTGCTATGGGATAAGGGCCGCGCGCAGACTTACAGATTACCGCCGTCAGGAGAAGGTGGCCGCTTTGTGTGCGGTTGGCTCCTTATCGCCATAGTGGTGGATATCGTCACCGGTCTTTGAGGTGTGGCTAAAACCTCAACGATGGGAAAGAATGTGTTCCGGGCTTGTACAACGGGTACCTTTGGTATCGCGTGTTCCCTGGATGATAGGGGTGCAAGTCTGGTTTGCGGGGGATAAAGTGTACATACTCTGCAGAGTCTTAAAATAAATCTGATCGATTAGCCGTGCTCACGGACATGAGCAATTAACTCAGTTTTTGTTTCAAGTATAGACGTTTGGTTTGGTTTTGAAAATGAAAATCTATTTCGGAGTCTAACTAAAGTATATGAATCGATATGAAACTTGGTGGATTTACATGTGGTTTGATATGGTACTTGATGGAACTATGGATGCGTGGATATAACACTTGGTGGATTTATGCATATATGGATGTCCAATCTTATCTCAACTGCGATCATGTAT
The DNA here is from genome assembly GCA_036346355.1 of Rhipidocladum racemiflorum. Classification (NCBI taxonomy): domain Eukaryota; kingdom Viridiplantae; phylum Streptophyta; class Magnoliopsida; order Poales; family Poaceae; genus Rhipidocladum; species Rhipidocladum racemiflorum. Next base: position 42,482,353 of record CM070573.1, read on the forward strand.
GGCGGCAGTTGAGAAGCTCAAATGTTATATATATACTGTAAATATGTTTTAGTCAAACTGCTGTCTTTCAAATTATGTATTACTTTTCGATGAATTGATTCAACCCTTGCTTTTCGCAATAGACTTAGTGTAGCAGCCTTTCATTGAATCAGCCTGCATTAAATTTATATTTGCATACACTAAAGTCTTGCGAGTACATACGTGTACTCACCGTTCTTTGCTAACCTTTTTCCAACGAGAGGAAGGTACAGGTGATGATGTCCTGGGTGATCTTGAGCTTGATTCTGCGAGTCTTTGTGGCTTCGTAGGTCCTCCCTCGATCGGTGCCTTAGGGTGTGTTCGGGCTCATTGCCGGGTTTCGATGTCACTTTTGGTTTCCGTTGTCGTTCTTTCTTTTGTAATCTACTTCAGAGGATATTGTAAGATTTACGCTTGATTATGTAAATTAAGTTAACTTAGTTCGTTTGTGCGTTAATACTTGTGTTGTTGGTGCAGCGATCTTGGGCTATTGATCCAGGGAACCAGATGTCGGATGCGTCACAGTGCAGATGCGAAGCTAAGGGTTCGATTCCGTCGATCGAATTTTTGGGTTCAGATTTTCGGTATCGAGGCTTCATGTTGCTATACGGTGCTATACGCTACAGTAGACGGCGTACAGTACGGTATAGGACAAGGGGCCCTCACAGCAAGGTGTTACATGATACGGAAATAAGGTACCCGCAAGCCCAGAAGATGGTGTACGCCGTGCTGGTGGCATCCAGGAAGTTGTGGCATTATTTCCAAGGAAGGGAGATCACAGTGGTTTCTGCCTACCCCCTACGTGAGATCCTTCATAATCGTGAAGCGAAGGGCCGCATTGCCAAGTGGTCCGTGGAGCTGGGGGAGTTCGGTCTCAAATTCGCCCCTCGCACTGCAATCAAGAGTCAAAGATTGGCAGAGTTCGTCGTCGAATGGACTCCTGCCGAGTCGAAAATTGAAGAAATCCCCGTGCCCTCCCCCTGGACACTTTACTTCGACGGCTCCTTCAAGCTCGAAGGCGCGGGGGCTGGGGTTCTCCTGGTTCCCCAACCGGAGACCTCCTCAAGTACGTGGTCGTCCTGGACTTTAAGGCCACCAACAACGTCGCAGAGTACGAAGGCTTGCTGGCGGGACTTCGCACAGCCGCGACCATCGGTATTCGGCGTCTACAAGTCAAGGGCGACTCCCTGCTGGTCGTCAACCAAGCGAGAAAGGAGTTCTCCTGCTCTGATCCTGTCATGGCGGTGCACCTGGCAGAGGTCAGAAAAATGGAGCGACACTTCGACGGGCTGGGGTATACTCATATCCCCCGGCGCGACAACTACTTGGTGGACGGGCTCGCACAGCTCGCCTCGACAAAGTCCCCTGTTCCGGTCGGAGTCATTGAAGAAAGGCTTCCGCGACTGTCCATCGCAACCCCCGTTTCTGGTGGGAACGATGGTGACGCTACTCCAGCCCTCGTTCCGGATGGGAGAGTAGTACCGGTGGAAATGTCTGGCCAGACGAAGTACCCGGGCGATCACCGAGTGGTCACTACACTTGACCGGGAAGGCACATGGATGGATCCGATCCTGGCCTACCTGCGGGATCAAGTGTGCCCCGACGAGGATGCGTCAGCAGAGAAGATAGCACGAAAGGCCAAGTGCTATACCCTGGTGGGCGGGGACCTGTACCGCCGGGGTAGAAACGGAATTCTTTTGAAGTGCATCACTCGGGAAGAGGGGAGCAGTCTGCTCTCTGATATCCATGGAGGCGTGTGCGGGAGCCATATGTCCAGTTGAACGATGGTTGGAAAAGCTTTCTGCCAAGGGTTCTATTGGCCAACCGCCCTCCAGGATGCTTGCGAGCTGGTGAGGAAGTGTGAGGCATGCCAGTTCCATGCCAAGCAAATCCACCGACCAGCCCAGGCTCTGCAAAACATCCCGCTCTCATGGACCTTCGCGGTCTGGGGGCTGGATATCCTGGGCCCGTACCCACGGGCCACAGGGGGCTACACCCATCTGTTCGTCGTCATCGACAAGTTTACCAAATGGGTGGAAGCCGAAGCAGTGAGGGCCATTACCACCGCCGCCGCAGTCAAGTTCATGCAAGGAATCTTTGTCCGCTTCGGAGTCGCCAACCGCATCATCACCGACAATGGCACACAGTTCACCAGCGCCGCCTTCTTGGGTTTCTGTGAAGAAATGGGCACCAAGGTTTGTTTTGCTTCGGTGGCCCACCCTAGGAGTAATGGCCAAGTTGAGCGGGCCAATGCGCTGGTGTTGAATGGCCTCAAAACCAGGGCGTTTGATCGACTCCATAAGCGCGGAGCCCGGTGGACTGAAGAGCTCCGGGCAATATTGTGGTCGCTTTGCACCACTCCCAGCTGGGCCACCGAAGAAACTCCTTTCTTCTTGGTCTACGGCGCGGAAGCTGTCTTGCCTTCGGAGCTGGCCTTGGGGTCACCGCGCATCGCGGCGTTCACAGAGGAAGGCCAGGAAGATCTGCGTCGAGAAGAAGCCAATCTCCTGGAAGAAGTGCGAGACCGTGCAGCCTTGCGCGCTGCCCGGTATCAGCAAAGTCTCAGGCGGTACCACACCACCCGGGTTAGCGAGAGAACACTGGCAGTGGGCGACCTGGTCTTGCGCAGAATTCAGACGCATGCCGGGTTGCACAAACTGTCTCCCCAGTGGGAGGGCCCCTTCAAGGTGGTCTCAGTCTCTCGCCCTGGGGCGGTCAGGTTGGCCACTGAAGACGGGGAGGAGTTGGCAAACTCCCAGAACATAGAGCTTTTGTGCAAGTTCTATCCCTAAAAAGGCTGTAAGTGCAGAGCTCTGTGCCCCGACCAGCCGGACTGAGTTTTCCTCTCCTTGGCTGGTCGGGGGAAGCCTCTGTTTAATCAAGCGTTCGGTTTTTATTCAAAGCAATTTTCATCTTCGTTCGTTCTCTTCTTCTCTGGTTTGCGCCCTGGTGGGCCGCATCCGCGTAGTCGCCCCCAGTACCTTGCGACCCTCTGAAACCTCGACGGTAGAGGGGGAACCACTGGGTGAGCGCGGCGAGCAGGGATGGGCGATCGGGCGGCTAGTTTGGTACGGTTTTCAACACGGTCATGACGCTCCGGGCGTCCCCGTGAGAACCGGCGACCGAAACACTGCTACCGATAGCCTACTACCCTGCCATGCCTCACCAAGTGTTCGGTCCCAAGAGATCGCGAGAGTAGTTAATTTCACAAGGTCCTAAGGTCCTGAGATGGCGGTGTTCCGGCGCGAGGGTCTCGAACCCTGCATCCCGACTAACCGTTAAAGCATGCGGCTGCCTGTTCGCTCGTGCAGAACCAGCAAAGTGGGGCGCGCAGACAAACATTCGAGCATAAGACATGTAAGGGGAAGCACGTACATTCATGAGTAAAGGCTAACTTGCAGGAGTTTTTTACATATCAGGACAAAACAAAAGACAAGAAAAACTGAGTTAAGGGCCTTCACTCCTTGCCCTCCGCGGCTTTCGCGGCCCCCTGGTCCTCTGCCGGACCACCGTCCAGCCCAAGAGCCACGTCCTCGGCCACCGCTTCCAACACCGGGTTGACCATCTCGAGCTGCTCGGTGACCTGTTCGGCGGCGTCGTGGACCTGCGTCTCTGCGCGGGCCCAGTCCCCTTCCACCACTGGATGACGGCCAAGGGGTCGAAGTTGGCGTCCCGACTGACGCAGCACGATAACACGTACTTCGCCGTGGCTGCCGTGACTACGCGCCCCTCTTGGCTGGACCGGGTGTCTAAGGTGGCGGGCATGAGGGTGAGGAAGTCGGCGACACGGCCCATGCAAAAAGCATAGTGCCGTGCCCTCTGCTCAAGGGGAGGCGGCTGCTCCAGCCCCAGCGGCGCCAGGCTGGCCACCATCCGGTCGAAGGCGGGGCACAGCATGGAGGTGGTCTCGGCCTCTGCGCGGAGCCGGTCACTCCTCTCCGCGTCGCGCTCCCTGGTGAGCGTCTCGACACGAAGGGCTCCTTGCGTCCTCTCCTGCTGCAGCTCCCGCTCCAGCCGCTCCGCCTGGCCGCGCCATTCCTGCACCTCCTTGCGGAGACGGTTGATCTCCACGGCGGCCTCCTTCGGCCTCTCCTTGCTCGACGTGAGGCGGTTGCTCATGCTGGAGTGCAGCTCGCTGAGGGTGGCCAGCAGAGCGTCCGCGTCCGCCAAAGGAACTGAAGCGCTGGAGGCCTCCGGGGTGGGCTGCACGCACAACTCGCCTTCGGTTGGCGCGGTGGTCGCCCCTGTGGTGGCCACTTGGTGGTCACCCACGTCGCCCTGATGCTCCTCCACCACAACTGGCGCTGTAACGGCGCGTGTTCCCAACGCGTGCATTTATTACGGATGATGTCACGGAGAAATCCCCCCTGACGAGGCGGGCGGAGCCGTCAAGCGCGCGGGGCCCGAGGCCGGGGGAAAGTCGGCTATGTCAGAGCATTAAGTGTGGCGTAAGAATAGTGACAGGTGCATTAAATACAGTATGGCAGTGTAATGAGTGTGGTACACTGATGTAAGCTCCCCATGCGCCCCAGCCAACCCAAGTATAAAAGGGAGCCAGGGTGCATGGGTGAGGGGGTTCGATCTTTTTCGGTGGGATCATTTCGGTTCGGTTCTTCAACCTCTGAAGAGCCGTTCCATCTCTTGGGATTGTCTCAGTTTCCCCCAAGAACACAAGCAAGAATACATAGACAGGACTAGGGCTATTACTCCTCAGGAGGGCCCGAACCTGGGTAAACCTAAATGTCCCCTTGCAAGCTTCGCCATTGTTTCCTTTCCTCCATTTTCCGAGCGATCTCCACGAAAGCCCCCCGTTTGAACTTCATATACACCCGATCCGGAGGTGTCTGTTGGCTCTTACGCCGATAATGCCCATGTCTAAGTGTTGTCTCTAATTAATATGGAACTAACGGGAAATATTGATTAGAGATTTAATAATGTTTTGGGATTATTTGTGATCATAGTTATATTCTGACCAAAGTTGATTATAACTATGTATCATACCTATTTAATGAAAACTGGGATTATGTTATGAGCATGATCATATTCTGACCAACATTGTTTATGACTATGTGTTACCATAAGTTAATTTAGTTCTTTTTCTTGTCTTTAGCATATAATTAATCAGACCAACGTAGGGTTAATTACATGCACGACACTATTTAAATATTGTTTTACTGATGGTATTTTCTTTTCAGTTATGAACACGTCCAATGTTGCTGGTGCCCTCAACGGCATAGAACAACTTAACGGGACGATCTTCCCCTCTTGGAAGGAAACGGTCTAGATCATCCTCGGAGTGATGGACCTTGATTATGCCTTACGAGAGGATGCTCTCATTGCTCCTGCACCTGATGCGCAGGATTTTGCTGAAAAGAAAAGGAATTATGATGATTTGGCTGAAAAATGGGAACGATCCAACCGTATGTCGCTCATGATTATGAAGAGCACAATTTCGGTTGGAATTAGGGGAGCAATTCCCAAATCTGATGATGCCAAAACGTACTTGGCCTTAGTCGAGGAACGATTTAAAGGTTCCTCAAAAGTACACGATAGTACACTGATTATGAAAATGCTTACCTCTAAGTATGATGGGACTAGCGGCGTAAGAGAACATATCATGATGATGACCGATATGGCCGCTAAGCTCAAAAGCATGGACATGGCCATTTCTGAGGGCTTTCTTGTCCATTTCATTATAACTTCTTTGCCTTCTGAGTTTGGACCTTTTAAAATTAATTACAACACTCAGAAGGAGAAGTGGACAATGAGCGAACTAATTGCCATGTGCGTGCAAGAAGAAGAAAGACTTAAGGCCGAAAGAAAGGATTATGTAAACCTTGTCGGTCAAAATAAAAGGAAATTTCAAGGGGATTTCAAATCCAAGAAAAGGCTGCACTTTTCTCCTAAGCATGAAAAAGGCAAGGGAGTACAAAAGGGCCCTAAGGGCACCGATGATTCCTCTTCGGGAAACACCATCAAGTGCCGCTTTTATAAAAAGGATGGGCACGTTCAGAAAGACTTGGCAGGTTTTATGAAATGGCTTGCTAAAAAGGGTAACGATGAAATTTCTTTTATTGATGAATCCCTTTATGATAATGATTTTCTCCCAATACCTGGTGGATTGACTCAAGTGCCACAATGCACATTTCCAATTCATTGCAGGGATTCCTTACCGTGAAGACGGTAAGAAAGGGGGAGAGAAGCCTTAGAGTTGCTGATGGAAAGGATGCTGAAGTTGAAGCTGTTGGCACACTATCATTAGTACTAGATAGTGCTTCACCCTTCTTTTGAATAATGTTGTTTATGTTCCTAGTGTAAGGAGAAACCTCATTTCAATTTCTTTATTAGATGATGATGGATACACTTGTATCTTTGGGAACAATAAATGCATTGTAAACTTTAATTCTAATAATGTTGGTCTCGCAACTCGATGAGACAGACTCTATATACTTCATCTCTCTGAATCTCCTGTATCAATGAATGTGTGTGATGCCACCAATAAACGAAAGAGAAGTCTAGGTGATGAGACATCATCGAAATTATGGCACTGTCGTTTAGGCCACATTTCAAAGGGGAGAATGGAACGTCTCATTAAGGAAGAGATACTCCAACCTCTAGACTTCTCTGACTCAGATTATTGTATTGATTGCATTAAAGGGAAATATGTAAAACAAATTAAGAAAGGAGCCACACGAAGCACATGAATTTTAGAATTAATCCACACTGACATGTGTGGACCTTTTCCTGTGACTTCAGTTGATGGGTATAACTCCTTTATCACGTTCACTGACGACTTCTCCCGTTATGGTTATATTTTCCCCATTCGTGATCGATCTGAATCACTCGATAAATTCAAAATCTTTAAGGCTGAAGTAGAAAATCAGCACAACTTAAAGATTAAAGTAGTGAGATCAGATCGTGGAGGAGAATATTATGGGAGGCATGCTCCTTATGGACAAATTCCCGATCCATTCACTAAGTTTCTTACAGAAAATGGCATAGTAGCACAATATTCCACACCTGGTGAACCTTAGCAAAATGGAGTAGCTGAAAGGCGCAATCGTACCCTTATGGATATGGTGCTAGCATGATGAGTTACTCCAGTTTACCAGTTAGTCTGTGGATGTAAGCATTAAAGACAGCCACACACATACTTAATCGGGTTCCCAGTAAATCAGTCCTTATAACCCCTTATGAATTATGGACTGAAAGGAAACCGAGTTTAAAGTATTTACGTGTGTGGGGTTGTCCTGCTGAAGCTAAAGTCTTTAATCCACATCTTGGAAAATTGGATCCTAAGACAATAAGTTGCCATTTTATTGGATATCCTGAAAGGTCCAAGGGATATCGATTTTATTGTCCAAATCATATCACTAAGTTTGTGGAAACCCGCCATGCTGTATTCTTAGAGAATGATGAAATCAGTGGGAGCTCAGAGGCTAGGAAAATAGATCTTGAGGAGGTACGGACTTATGTACCATTGCCGATAATCCAAGAGACTATCGTTCCTTTACCTCATATAGTTATACCTCCAGTTGAGAATCCTGGAGTTGAGCCCCCATTTGAGAATTCAGATTTCAACAGTACAACACCTAATGATGAGGCTCAACTGCCTTCTGTGATAACTAAATGAACCACTAAGGAGATCACAACGGGAAAGAAGATCAACCATCCCTAATGATTATGTTGTATACATGAATGAAGATGTATGAGACATAGAGAAGGTAGATGATCCTACATCATTTAAGGAGGCCATGATGACTAAGGATTCATCCAAGTGGATTGAGGCCATTGTCAGGACCCGAATCTGCAAATTCGGACCCTCTGTGTATTCTGCACTAGTCCAGGATCACGCTAGTGCACACAGTAATAACAGGGATGAAGTACCACAATCATACACAGCGGAATTAATAATAAAGTACTTCAATTATTAAATAAACTGGTTACAAGACCTTAAGGTCACCTTACAAATAGTCTGCCACGCAGGGCTTACAACAACAAAAGAGAATAAATAGCAGCGGAATGAAGAACACCGGTGAATCCCATCAATACGCCACAGGCAACTGACAGGGTTCGACTCCTAGATAATCGCCTTCTCACAGAACTTCTTCTTCTTCGACGTTGTAGACTTCTGCTCACTGGTGATTTGTTTGTTGCAAGGGGTGAGTACATAAAGCACTCAGCAAATCATGCACAGAATGCAAGTCTAATAATTATATGCATGGCTTATTCCAAAAGACAGGCTGAATGGTTATTTTGCAGAAAAGCAACATTTTGCCTCTATCAAATAATCTTAATAGATTCAAAAGCAGAAATACCATATTATATAATACGTTATCAATCTCTTTTCAAACCATTTGGCACAAAGCCCTAAATCACTTTAGCAATTATCTCTGGCATGCAGCCACCCATTCCCACGTTTTTATTTTAGAAAACCTACCCCTTGACTGTAATCCCCGAGCTTTGTCCAGTACCGTGGACTCGGCTATTCGAATAGTTTTGACACACTCTGCAGAGGTTGTACACTTTACCCACATGATATAGTCGCACACCACAAAGGCGATTTACCGTAACGAAGCTTTTCAGAAACTTCCATCTACACCTATGACCCTCGCCGGTATTGCCTTCACTATCACTTCCCCCACGAAGGATCGAAGAGTAGGACTGACAATCACCGTTGGATAGGGTACCAAGCCGTAGCACAGGTACGCTCCCCCACACAGTTACCCTGGTGTAACTGTCACCCTGAGGTATCAAAGGTAAGACTTCAGAATCCTACTAAACTAAGACCGTCCCACTCCAGCCATGTGGTTGCACGAAAGGCCCAGTTCAAAGGCTTGCAAGGTAAAGTCCTTAATTGTCCAGGGCAAGACATCCTTCTCACAAACCCTGACCCAAACCTTCTCACACCACTCATCCCGTTGCCACGAAGGCCCACCTGGCACGAAGCCACCTTGCCACTTGCCCCAGTCTAAATCTTTTCCCATCCCCATTCAACTTATTGTGCAACACATGCCAACAAGATTATCAGTTACCATGTAGAACCACAAAGGTACCTACACTTCACATCATCACGTGACAAGATTACACTTAACATTCAAAATCATTCTATTTGTCTTTAGTCAATATTATTTTGCTATTTGAAATATATTTCGCGCAAGCATAGCTACGCAACTAGTCACGGTCTAGCCTCCCGTGTTGGCACAATCATATCATCCAACAATTTAATCCCAACTTAAGGTGACAATGGAACATATGGCATACAGATAATATTAACAAAGGTGGAAATTAACAATTAGGTTGATTAACTAGTTATCCCAAATTGAACTATTCATTTTAATCAACATAACATGCATAATTTAAAGCAAAATATATTTTTAAAAGCTAGAAACAATATGGTCAAAGCACAACTTGCCTACGTAAAGCAGCGAGTCTTGGTCTGGAGCTTGATCTTCGAAATCCGTGTCCTCACACAGCTCGACATCTACGCGTAACAGATAAAGAACCAGATAAACACGCAAAACAACGTGCGAACACATTCAAAAACAATGCTACAAATCAAACTAGCTCGAAATCTCATGAAAATTTCCAGAAAATTACTCTAGCATTTTCTAAGATTTACAAAATTTATTTCGATATTTTTGGACGTATAGTTTAAGAGAAACAAAATTCGCAAGTTTGGACATTCCGCGAATAATTTAACAGTGTAAATTTAATTATAAAATTTTATAAAAATTGCTGTAGAAATGTATTAATTTATACTAATTAACAAAATTTGTTGCAAGTGATTCGGACTAAAAATGAATCTGTAGCGAAAAAGACAAAATTCGCAAAATCGGGAAATTAACACATCTAACTCAACCTTTACTAGTCTTGCATGGTACTGTTCACATTGGGTTTCCACGGCTGAGCACTTCTTCTCGCTTGCGCACTGGGCTACTTTGATACAGATTCGAACAAGTATGTATATATATATCTATATACGCATACATGCAAATGGAAGGTTGCACTAGCGAATCGATCTAATATATATGCATACAGAACAACCGACTATAGCCACGGATGTATATATACATGCGATGACTAATATGAAAACATGCATGCGCCTAGCGAGTATTTATATACGTATACAGACTAACATATATATGCTAACATGTATAATTACACGTGTCGAGATTAACCGATCGAGATAGATAGAGCGTATACGAAGGAAAAGAAAAATAGGTATACCGGCCGGCGCAGGGGATGCGAGATCAGAGAGTGTGTCGACGGCGAGGCAACCGGCAACGGCGACGGCGAAGGTGACTACGACGGCGGCGACGACGGCAGTACACGACGGCGGCGGCAACGGAAGTGGCGATGGGACGAAGACGACGACGTAGCCGGCAGCGACGACGACGGTGACGACGACGGAAGCGACGGCGACGACGGCGGCAACGTAGATGACGGCGGCGACGGCGTAGATGACGACGACGTACACAGCGGCGGCGACGATGGCGACGGCGGAAGCGACGCCGGCGTACACGGCAGTGGCGTCTATGACGGAATGAAGCAATAGGAATTGTGTGGCTAGAACTTCTGGAACTTTTGTTTTTGGCTCTATACTGTACTCTCAAGGCAAGCAAATCTGAAATGGACAATTGGCCATTGAAGCCATGGCGTGAGGGAAAATAATAACTGGTAGAGGGTAGATGAAAGAGTAAGTGCTTGCGTTCAGGCCTTGATACTAGGATGGGAAATGGCTGGATGACTAGATGCTAATAACTTGGTGCTAGGAGGGGAAACGATTGGAAGGAAAAAGAATGGAACGGCTGGCATGAAGTAGGAATTGGTAACGTATGGTGGAAACTCATCAATCGTCCACACGCAAGCAATTGGAGTGGGGCCAAGTGGTTAAGGTGACGTTTCTTATCCTGGTAGATTGGTAGTGGTGGAATCGAATCCCCCTCTGAGCAATGTGTTAAGTATATATACATATACGTTCAAAAATATGTTTAGGGAAAAAAATAGTAGAGGGGTTCTAAAAATCTTGAAAATTCCTCTAAAATACTAGGAACTATTTGGAACTTAACAAAGTTGGTTTCGCGATTTGTCGACGCGTGGATTTTTCGTAAAAATTATTTTCGTGAATCAGACACCTGTACCGATTTTTATAAAATCAACGACTTACGTTATATAGCATGTTTTTCGAAAATCTTTGAAGCGAACACTCTCGTCTACCAATTATCTTAATTATCAACAAAATTTTAAATTTTATGCTTATTCGAAAATGCCTGATCTTTATTTAATATGATTAGTTCAATATACTCGAACCTGAATTACTCGCGATGGCTCCAATTTAATACGAAAAATTCCAAAAATTCCAGAAACACACTAAATTAAAAGCAAATTTTGGGATGTTACAAACCTCCCCCCCTTAACAGAATCTCGTCCCCGAGATTTGAGGCTAACTAGAGAATAGGTTCGGAAACTCCTTCAAATCTTCTTCGCGTTCCACTGTTACTTCACTTTCCGAGGGATTACTCCATTGGGCTCTGCAGAAGCAAATTGTCTTGTTCCTGGTTTCCCACTCGACTGTGTCCAGGATCTTTAATTGGATATTCCTTATAAGTCAGATCTTCTTGCAATTCTATCTCTTCCAGAGGTGTCTGCTTTATTATTGGCAATGGTAGCAGCAACTGTATTGACTTGAACTGCTTCAAGAACACCAGTGTGGTCGGTCCTTTCCATCTATTGACCACTTCAGGGTTTAGGTAAGAGGAGAGAGCAAAGGTAAGGTTCAAGAATCCTAGGTGCAGGGAAGCAGGTTTAACCCAAAACTTACACAAACAACTATTAATAACTTGGTATGGTTGCTTACAGAAGCCTAAAAGCTATGCAACACATACTGCACACTCAGCAATCAAGGAAGATCCAAGTTTCCTAAGCACACAACAATCTAGCGGTTAAGAGGGTAACTCTCCTATCTTAAGAGACGCGACTCTCACACATGAGTCTCAACTGACGACTAAAGCACTGGTTCTTCAAGCTCCGGGATGACTTCATCGATCTACTTCTCTTCGAGCTTGATGATCCCTCGCTTCATGATCTTCAGGGTTGACAGCGGCACCCGGTACTTTCTTCTTAAGTGTGAAACATCGTTACCTATTCGGAACGACTCAGATAAGATTTCCATTTAAACCAAAGGAAAGGACAGAAATTTCAGCAAAGGGGAAAGAATAGAAGAATAAGATAAGTCAAGAACTTATTATTCTTTCAAGTTACATTTTCTCTTTAGAAAATAATTTTTAATCTCCTAAAGATGGCCAATCTATCTAGGGTCAAGACCTACAGTCAGTATGGCTCTGATACCACCTCTGTCGGGACCCGAATCTGCAAATTCGAACCCTCTGTGTATTCTGCACTAGTCCAGGATCACGCTAGTGCACACAGTAATAACAGGGATGAAGTACCACAATCATACACAGCGGAATTAATAATAAAGTACTTCAATTATTAAATAAACTGGTTACAAGACCTTAAGGTCACCTTACAAATAGTCTCACACGCAGGCTTACAACAACAAAAGAGAATAAATAGCAGCGGAATGAAGAACACGGTGAATCCCATCAATACGCCACGAACAAGCGATGTGGTTCGACTCCTAGATAATCGCCTTCTCACGGAACTTCTTCTTCTTCGACGTTGTAGACTTCTGCTCACTGGTGATTTGTTTGTTGAAAGGGGTGAGTACATAAAGCACTCAGCAAATCATGCATAGAATGCAAGTCTAATAATTATATGCATGGCTTATTCCAAAAGACAGGCTGAATGGTTATTTTGCAGAAAAGCAACATTTTGCCTCTATCAAATAATCTTAATAGATTCAAAAGCAGAAATACCATATTATATAATACGTTATCAATCTCTTTTCAAACCATTTGGCACAAAGCCCTAAATCACTTTAGCAATTATCTCTGGCATGCAGCCACCCATTCCCACGTTTTTATTTTAGAAAACCTACCCCTTGACTGTAATCCCCGAGCTTTGTCGATCACAGTGGACTCGGCTATTCGAATAGTTTTGACACACTCTGCAGAGGTTGTACACTTTACCCACATGATACAGTCGCACACCACAAAGGCGATTGACCGTAACGAAGTTTTTCAGAAACTTCCATCTACACCTATGACCCTGTAACGCCCGTGTTTGTAATTAAGCTTGATTAGGCTAACTAGGTGTGGATTAGTGCTCTGTTTAGTTTCCAGTTTGAATTTGGAGTTATTTGCCCTCGAATTCGGTTTTGTCGTTTCGTTGATCGTTTTCCCCGATTGGAGTCTCAGAATCCGAAATCGGGTGAAATTTAAAATCGTGAGAGCTAGATCCCAAACCTAAGTTTTAAAACCTTTAATAGGACCCCTCGAACCTATTCCAATAGTCCTTAAGTTAGTTGGTTGAAGAACCATCGCGAAAACTACGATTTCCCTGAGTTTTACTGCTGGGCGGCGATCTGCACCCTGCCTGCGGTACTACCGGCCGAGCGGCAGTACCGGCCGCTCCGGGCGGTACTGCCGGCCGAGCGACAGGTTTTGTCCTGTGCTCGTGTTTATCTCTTTGCCTCGGTTTGCGTGCACGTTTTAGCCTCTAATAAACACCAGGGAGTACCTCTTCTCCCTCTCCTCTCTCATTTCTCCTCCTCTCCTTCTCCTTCTTCCTCTCTTCTCCTTCCTCTCTCTCCATTGGAGCTCTCTCCTCCTCCTCGCCATTTCCTGCTGGTTGGAGCTCCAGGAGGTCGAGTGGAAGCGAGAGCAAGGGTGGAGAAGCGTCTCCAAGCAGTCAAGGAGCTTCGCACGAGGTAGGTTTTAAAGTTGAGCTTGAACCCTAGGTGGAGATGCAAACCCTAGCTCTTCCTTGGCTTGTAATCGTTCTTTACGTCCTAGTTAAACCATAGAAACCCTAGTTCTTGTGGTGCATAGTTGTTTTCCAAGAAGTTAAACCTAGGTCAAGGGTAGAAGAATCCTTCTGCGTGATCGAGTAGTTTCGGTAACCCTGATCTACGCATCGTTGGACTCATTCGCTGCAAACGCCTTTTCTTGAATTTTCGGAGCTCTTCTTTTTGGAACCCTAGCTCCGGAAAGTCGGGAAATGACCTGCGGATGTTTTCTTAGAGCCTCGTAAGTCAATTCCTGCGGAAGAATCGAGTTTGAACTCGATTCGGAGCGAGAATCGGATTTGGAGAGTATATTTAGGTTTTCGGGTAGTAGAAGTCGAATAGCGTATTTCGGAGTTCCCAATCAGTAGTTAGGTCACGTAGGACCTTAGCGTTCTAGTGGGCCTAGTGCGCGTATTGCGAAATCCGTTTTCCCGTAGGATTTGCAAAAGTTGCACTCTGGGCATTTGGAACGATTTCAAGTTCCGAAGTCCCAAAGTTCACAAGTCTAACGCACATAAGTCCCTAGAGTCGTAGAGAATCCGTTGCCGCGAAGAAACTCTAGTTTCGACACCTTTTGGGTCGAAATCCGTTTTCGCGTCATTTTCGGGAGAGAAAGGATCCGAAAAGTGAAATTTTGTGCAAACGAGCTCGGAACTTGACGAAACCTGCGTGAATAGGTCTCATGGGTCCCCAGGAACCTATCCATGCACTTACGTCGAAGTCCCGGTTTAATGCGCGAAATCTCGTTTTGGGATTTTGGACTCGGGAGAGCGGCACTACCGCTAGTGTGAAGGCGATCGCCGGAGGGTCGGCACTACCGGGTTAGGACGCCGGTAGTTATTTTCCGAAGAGCAACCCCTTTTGATCCTCGGAGAGCGGCACTACAAGACTCTGATGGCCGTGCTCGCCGGCCAGAGCGGCACTACCGCCCAACAGTAGACGGTACTGCCGGCCTCTGGGAGAAAATTAGGATTTCCTTTTTCCGTCTAGGTTCTCGTTTTTCGATTTCGCTTCTTTTTGGATTTCGATTGCTTCTTTGCCTATTTTGATCGATGATTTCGGGTCTCGTTGCTTTTCGTGAGCGTAGACGACGCTTGAACGTCGCCGACGATCCCGACTACGTCCCGGAGACCGATTTCACCGAAGAGCAAACAGGCAAGCGCCTCCTTGACCATTTCCAATCCCATAATTGCAAATTCTTATGTTTGATTTCCAAAACTATTATGCATGCTCATAAGTTCATTAAAAGTGATAATTTGTGAGAAGCAGTAGTTAAGCCGAAAATTGTTGGATTACCTCAATCTAATCTGAATACGCTATCCTTGATAGACTTAAGAATAATTTAGACACATTAGTAAGTGTCAGAGGGTATTAGAGAATAATAGTTGCATATGCTTAGTTCAGCAATAGAATTGGTTGCAGGAGATCATGACGTTCATATTCATAAACTCCTGGAACTACTAGGATGGGTGAAGGGTGTCAGGTTGGAATTGGATGTTTTGGGTTTTGTTGGAAAAAGGGAATGGTTGCGTGAGTAAAATGGAAAAACTTGGAGAGATTAGACCGGGCGAGATGTTTGATGGTTCGGAGTTGGTGGTGTTTGGCCGGGTAGTGGTGCCGGTTGGAAGGCTGGTTTCAGGTTCGGATTGGTTGTCAGCCGCTGGGTGGTTTGAAGTGGTCAGTCTGAGTTGGTCCCTTGCTATGGGGAGGTTGAGGGCTAGTGTGTGCTCGGTGGGGCCGCTAGTGCCGACCCTCTGTGGCCATAGCAAGTGGGTTTGGAAGATCTCGCCTGAGTCACCCTAAGGACCGAACTTGGTGCTATTTACTGGGTATAAATTCGTGCAACCACATGTGCCAGTATGGGATGGCCTCAGCCTAGTACGGGGAAAAGGGATCTGACCCTGCATTATTGGAGGGCAAAGAGGATTGGATGCACCTGTGGTGTCGGTGCATTCTAGGGACTTTCTTGTCGAGGCATCGAAGGAAAGTTTACCCAATACAACGGTAATGCCTACTACAGGGGGGTCGTGGGCTAGTGGGTGCCTATTGGAACCACTGGCGGCCTCTGTGGCTGTAGTTAGGGATGCACGTTACCGGGCCGGTGCAGGATTAGAACTCAATTCTTTCGAAAGGTTCCGTCACGGTCTAGCAAATCGGGTACTTCGGTATCGCGAGGCATGGATGACATGATTGCTAGAACGTGTCATGTGGGTACAGTGTACAGTCTCTGCAGAGATAAATAAACTAATCGATTAGCCGTGCACACGGTCATGAGCAGCTTGGAAAGTACTATCAAGTATAGATTTTGGGTCTGGGTAAATTTTGGAAAAATGGGTTCCGAGGTTGGAACGTATTGGTTGGGTGTGTGTGTGTTTGAATCTTGGGTTCAAAAGGTGCGGGTGAAGGGCTGGTTTGGTGGAAGGAATGGTTGGATGTTGGTTTGGTTAATCGCTGGTATATTGTTAATTGTTTGAAAAGTTTTCTTCACTCAATTTCTTTCGTAAAATGCGATTGTGAATTTATTATCATATTGTAAGCAAAATCCGCTTTGTGCTCAAAAAGACTAGTGTAGTAACCTGTCATTCTTTGTTTCAACCTGCATTTTATATGTATTCATTCCATACACTAAAGTCTTGCGAGTACATACGTGTACTCACCGTTTGCTCTAACGGATTTTGGTTAGAAGGAGAAGAAGCAGGTAATGATGCATATGTACTGGACGAGTCGCAGTTCGTTGACGACGCTGGCGATTCTGCTGGGGCTTAGCTGGGTTATCATCCAGCCAGTTGCCTGGGGGTGGAGGCACACTGCGTGTTCTTCTTTTGGTGTTTCCGCTGGTCTTTGGTGTTTCTTTTGGACTTGTTCGGCTGTAAGCCGTGACTGTAAGTTAAACTATTGTAATAACGTTACCTTTACGGTGTAATATATTTACTCTTGCATAGTTGAGACCTGTCTTGCATGACAACGGCGTGGAGTACTTGGGCTACCGATCCAGGGAACCAAGATTATGCACGCCTTGATTGGAAGCTTCGAGTTGGGATCAATCAATTGGCAGGTATACTCCTCACGAGTCTTGCCGATTAATTGGCCCCAATCCGAGTACGGATTTGGCTTAGCGGTCAGGAGACGTTGCAGGTTGCATTAATCTCCAGTCCGATGCAACAGTAATGACCTGATTCGCTAATCTGATTCCGGAGCCCCCACAGACCCTCGCCGGTATTGCCTTCACTATCACTTCCCCCACGAAGGATCGAAGAGTAGGACCGACAATCACCGTTGGATAGGGTACCAAGCCGTAGCATAGGTACGCTCCCCCACACAGTTACCCCGGTGTAACTGTCACCCTGAGGTATCAAAGGTAAGACTTCAGAATCCTACTAAACTAAGACCGTCCCACTCCAGCCATGTGGTTGCACGAAAGGCCCAGTTCAAAGGCTTGCAAGGTAAAGTCCTTAATTGTCCAGGGCAAGACATCCTTCTCACAAACCCTGACCCAAACCTTCTCACAAAATTCCCAAAAGGCATATATTGAAAGAGTGCTTAAAAGATATAATATGCATAACTGCTCTCCCACGCCTGCTCCTATTGTGAAGGGCGATAAATTTGGAACATTCCAATGTCCAAGGAATCAATTAGAAACTGATCAGATGAAGGGGATTCCTTACGCTTCAGCTGTCGGAAGCATTATGTATGCTCAAGTTTGTACTTGCCCTGATTTAGCATCATAACCGGGATGCTTGGCAGATATCAATCAAATCCAGGGTTGGACCACTGGAAAGCCGTTAAGAAAGTCTTGCGTTATTTGCAAGGCACTAAGCACTACATGCTCGCATATAAGAAGTTTGATAACCTTGAGTTTGTGGGTTATTCAGACGCTGACTTTGCGGGTTGTGTAGATACTAAGAAATCCACATCAGGTTATATCTTCACACTTGCGGGAGGAGCCATTTCGTGGAAAAGCTCCAAACAATCCCTTACTGCATCATCAACGATGCAGGCTGAGTTTGTGGCATGTTATGAGGCTACTAGGCAGGCGGTATGGCTTAAGAACTTTATTCTCAGACTTAGAGTGGTTGACAGTATATCTAAACCACTAACAGTATACTGCGATAATAAGGCTGCAGTTTTCTATTCGAGTAACAACAAGTCAAGTGGTGCTGCCAAACACATTGACATTAAGTATCATGTTGTGAAAGATAGAATCCAGGATCAGACAATTGATGTCAAGCATATAAGTACTAAGTCTATGCTTGCGGATCCGCTCACTAAAGGCTTACCACCCAGTCTCTTTCGAGAGCATGTTGCCAGCATGGGTTTATTGGAAAGCCTCTGATTCTGGAAATAAGGAACATAAGAATAAAACCAACTCCCGTTAAGAATAAGTAATTATTCCATTGAGATGGAACAGTGCACTATGGATACTGGGGTTTCAGCAGTGCTTTTATTAATCGTTGTAATAATTTAACTTAGTGTGCTGTTCTGTTGAATATAGACTTATTATATTAACCTTCAATCAAGTGGGAGAATGTTGGTGGTGATTTCGGTTGGGATAATAGAAATCCCAGAAAACCCGGATCTAACTGTCATCACGTTCTTAACCTTAGACGCGCGTGATCGAGAGCACACCAGAGTATCGTTTTGGTCTCGGTCCCGTTGCCTAGCGCCATATAAAAGGGAGGAACCGGGACTCTTGAAGAGGTTACATCTAGACTTCAAAAACCTCCGATAAGATCTATCCCGATCTGAGTCTTTTGGTGCAAAGGCTAACGAAGATCGTCTCCACCACTGTGAAGGACCATCACGGTTGTCGGCGTATTCTACACCGGGGTACTCTCTCCGCCCTTAAAGAAAGAAAGGGAAGGGGCGAGGAGGCCCATGTGGCTACGTGGCGACCAGCGCTCGCGGGGCGAGGAGGCCCACATGGCTACGTGGTGACCAGCGCTCTCAAGACCTCCTCGCGGGGCGAGGAGGCCCACGTGACTGCATGATGACCAGTGCTCCCAAGCCCTCCTCGCGGGGCGAGGAGGCCCACGTGGCGTCACAGGACATAAAGCTGAAGAAGGCTTCGCCCAGAAGCCTCCCATGGGGCATGGTGTCAGGGCATTTAATGCGGGGCGTGGCGACAGGCCCTTTCCCTGACGTACCACGTCTGGTCCGTCATGGGAAGCGCACAGTCCTGACGGCTCGTGGTGTAGCGACACAAAGAAGGAGGCCCCAAGATGGGATGGCATTAATGAAATGTAATTAATGAGCTGCGCAGCGGCATAGTTTTGTCCCCCCACTTGCCCAAACCGACCGGGAGTATATAAGGGCGGTTTGGTGCATGGGAAAGGGGGGCGAGTGGGAGAAGAAGGCAAGGTAACAAAGACTTCAGGCAGGACGTAGGGCTATTACCCGCCTCGGGGGCCCGAACCTAGGAAAATCCGGTGTGTCTACTGTTTATCTTCTCCGGGACGGTAGGGAGAGTGCGACCGGGTTAAGTCTCCGCTAAGCACACCCCCAAACCGAACTAAAACCTCCCTCCCGGGAGGATCCTGTCGTAAAAAACGCCGACAGGGGCGCGCCAGGTAGGGGTGCGCGGTTGGCTTATCTCGATCTGACTCCAGCCGTTCCCGGCGAATTTGATTGAAGGTCCGTCCATCAGGAGGATGGCGGGTTCTCACACGACACCACCACCGACGGCCGGAGCTGTCAGTGCTCTAGTAGCACCCCCTCGCTCTCCCCGGGCGAAGGGCGATTCTACGCCACTTCCTACCGGGGGCGCCGAGGCCTCTCGAGGGGCCGTTGGGCCCCAGGCTCGCCGTCGACTGGCGTGGGAAGAGCCCCCCCGGGCCCAGAACTTGCGCGCGGCGCGTCTCCTGCTGAGTCATCCACCTGTGGAGCTCGCTGGAGACAACCCCGCTGCACCCTGGCTCCGGGATGTGGTCTGCCTTGTGGAGGCGGCCCAGCTTCGAGTGGGGGCTTCCGATCGGTCTCCGACCAACGGGACTTCCCCCTCGAAGGGGCACGGTCACTCTTCCCACACCTCAATCCGCCCAGGCGAGAGGCGTGTTGGCCAGGAGGGCCCAAGCAGGCACCCCGGCCCCATTTGGGGCCGCGGGGTTTCGGGGGATAATCCCCGGGGGCTCCGGCGACGGCGCATCGGCGATTCTCACGGCCGCTCGCGTGGTCATCGTTCCCAAGATTCTGAACGCACTCTACGTACAGTCTCCGGGAGCCGGACTCCCTCCCAGGATCCCCCCACCCAGAGCCTGGAGGAAGTTCATTCCTCCCGCTCCTCGGGGACCAGTCTTCAGCGGACCTCCGCGCATTCTGCGCGTCGAGACACCGAAGCTGAGGATGACTCCCCTTACAGCGCGGGATGCCAGGCGTTCACCCGACAGCTACGTCGTGTGGCATGGCCTAGCAGGTTCCGCCCGGCGTCCCTCGAGAAGTATGACGGCACCACCAATCCGGAGGAGTTCCTGCAAATTTACACCACGGTGGTGCGTGCCAGGGGCAGGTCCGGCAGGGTCATGGCGAATTACTTTCTCACGGCCCTAATCGGATCCGCTCGATCCTGTTTGTTGAACCTTCCACGAGGATCAATCTCCTCGTGGGAAGAGTTGTGCGACGTTTTCGTCGCCAACTTCCAGGGGTCCTACATACAGCCGGGCGTGGACGACGACCTCCACGCCCTTGAACAAAAAAAGAGGGGAATCGTTGAGCGACTTCGTCCGGCGCTTTAGCCATTGTCGTAATACGATTCCCCGAATTTCAGAACAGTCGGTTGTCATCGCCTTTCGAAGGGGCGTACGGGACACCAAGATGCGGGAGAAGTTGGCTACTCACGACGTCACCACTACCTCGGAGCTCTTCTCTCTTGCACACCGATGTGCGAGAGCAGCAGAGGCTAGAGGACCCGCGCCAGTCCCTGCGGCGCCCCGAGGCAAAGACAAAGCCGGCCCTTTGCGGGACCCTGGCCCTGTGACCAAGAAGAATAAGAAGCGCAACGCGGACGAGACCAGGCGGGTCTTGGCCGCCGAGCGCCCCCGTCAGAACAACCGGC
This sequence comes from Rhipidocladum racemiflorum, assembly GCA_036346355.1. Classification (NCBI taxonomy): domain Eukaryota; kingdom Viridiplantae; phylum Streptophyta; class Magnoliopsida; order Poales; family Poaceae; genus Rhipidocladum; species Rhipidocladum racemiflorum. The sequence goes on from CM070573.1 coordinate 42,503,331, forward strand.
CCAAGGGACGCGACCACCCTAACCGGCGGGATGACCGTCCTGGCCAGGGGCGCGACCGCCCTGACCGGTGGGATGACCGTCGTGTTCGCCACCCCGACGGCCATGAAGACAACGGGGGCAAATCCTTCTGCCCAATCCACCAAACCCGCTGGCACGACTTGGCGCGTTGTCCAGTCGTGAGCGAGATTATGGAGCAGCGGCTAAAGGATCGCTGCCCCCGGCAAGACAAAGACGAAGACTCTGCCCCTTTGGGATTCCAGAGGGCGGACCGTGCCGTGGCGTACATCAATGGTGGATCCGCCACCTATCCCTCCAACACGGCATTCAAATGACTGTGAGGGAGGTGTGCACCGCGGGGACAAGCTCAGGAGTGTGCCGAACGCTGAAGTGGTCGGAGGAGCCGATCACCTTCAGTCAGGCCAATCATCCTGAGAGTACTGCCGGCCTGGGTCGCCTTCCGCTCGTGCTCTCGCCCACGGTCCGGAATGTGAGGCTTGGTCGGGTACTGCTGGACGGAGGAAGTTCGATTAACCTCCTGTCCGACCGGGCCTTTCAGAAGCTCCAGATGCCCCTCCTGGAGATGGAACCTGCTTTGCCCGTCTTCAGCATCGCCTCGGGGGCTGGCTTGATGCCCCTGGGATGAATGCGCCTTCCCATCACCTTTGGGAAGGAAAGGAACTACCGCACAGAGATGGTAGACCTCGAGGTCGTCGACTTCGACCTCCCGTTCAACGCCTTGCTTGGCCGACCTGCTTTGGCCAAGTTCATGGTGGTAACCCATTACGGCTACATGGTGGTGAAGATCCCGGGACCCGCTGGTCCCATCACCATCCAGGTGGACAGGGCGAAAGCCTTACGCTGCCACAAGGATTCGATGGATATGGACGTGGTCGGCGCCACCTGCTCTGGCCGTGATAAGGTAGCATCCCCCGGTGTCCCTCAGGCGAAGAACCGCACCTCACCCGCCTCGGCCGGTGACCTACGAGCGGTGTCCCTGAGGGAGAGCGAGCCCGGGAAGAGCGTATCCATCGGCGCTAGCCTCAACGCCAATAGGAAGACGCGCTCGTCACCTTCCTCCGGTCTAATTCCGACGTGTTTGCTTGGCACCCGTTCGATATGACCGGGGTCCCCAGGGAGGTGATTGAGCACCAGTTGGCGACACTGCCCGGCGTGCGGCCTATCCGACAGAAAATCCGGAGATAGGCCCCCGAGCGGCAAGATGCCATCCGGCAGGAGGTAGTGAAATTGCTGAGTGCAGGGATCATTCGTGAGGTCTCTCACCCTGAGTGGCTTGCCAACCCTGTACTCGTAAGGAAGTCCAACGGGAAGTGGCGAATGTGCGTCGACTTCACCAATCTTAACAAAGCCTGCCCGAAGGACCCTTACCCACTACCTCGAGTTGATCTCATTGTCGACTCGACCGCAGGCTGCGAACTGCTGTGCTTTCTGGATGCGTACTCCGGGTACCATCAGATTAGCATGGCCCCTGAAGACGAAGAGAAGACCGCATTCATCACCCCTATAGGCGTTTATTGCTATATCAAAATGCCATTTGCGTTAAAGAATGCGGGTTCAACCTACCAGCGCACCATGCACGCCATGTTCCGCCCCCAAATCGGGCGCAACCTGGAGGTGTATGTGGACGACTTGGTAGTGAAGACCAAGAAGGGCGAAGGAATCATTGAGGACTTGGAGGAAACCTTCGCCAACCTTTGGAAGAACGGGCTGAAACTCAACCCCGAGAAGTGTGTGTTCGGAGTGCCTTCCGGGAAATTGTTGGGGTTCCTTGTATCCAGCCGTGGCATCGAGGTTAACCCCGACAAGATAGCGGCGATCGAACATATGAAACTGCCCGCTCGACTCAAACAAGCTCAGTGCTTGGCGGGTCGACTGGCCTCCCTCGGGCGTTTCATCGCCCGGTTGGGAGAAAGGTGCCTGTCTCTGTTCAAGCTGCTCAAGAAGACTAACCATTTTGAGTGGACGGAGGAAGCTCAACTGGCCTTTGAAGACTTAAAGCAGTACCTCTCCTCACCACGCAGATCGCCGCCTCACCGTGACGCTTGCTTTTGTACATAGCTGCCACCCCTGCAGTGGTAAGCGCGGTGCTGGTGGCGGAGAGGGACAATGTCAAGAAGCCAGTTTACTTCGTCAGCAAGGTGCTGCATGACGCGGAAACTCGATATCCGCAGGCCCAGAAGATGCTATACGCCGTCCTGGTGGCATCCAGGAAGCTGCGGCATTACTTTCAGGGGCGAGAAGTAGTGGTCGTTACGGCCTACCCGTTGAGGGAGATCTTCCACAACCGGGAAGCGGAGGGCCGTATCGCCAAGTGGTCGTTGGAACTTGGAGAGTTTTGCCTCAAGTTTGTCCCCCGCACCGCCATCAAGAGTCAAAAGCTGGCAGAATTCGTTGCTGAATGGACTCCTGCTGCTTTGGAGAATGAAGAAGATCCCTCGCCTTCCCCCTAGATGCAATTCTTCGATGGCTCCTTCAGGCTTGAAGGCGCGGGGGGTGGTGTGGTCCTGATCACCCCAACTGGTGACGTCCTCTGGTACGTAATCATCCTCGACTTCAAGGCCACTAACAACATTACAGAGTACAAAGGGCTGCTGGCAAGACTGCGCGCCGCTGCAGCTTTGGGAATTCGACGCCTTCAAGTCAAGGGAGATTCTGTACTAGTGATCAACCAAGTGCGCAAGGAGTTCCAATGCTCCAACCCGATCATGGCTGCCTACCTATCGGAAGTTCAGAGATTGGAGCGTCGCTTCGACGACGGATTGGGTTTTACCCATATCCCTCGACGGGACAACCATCTGGCGGACGAGCTGTCGGGACCCGAATCTGCAAATTCGGACCCTCTGTGTATTCTGTACTAGTCCAGGATCACGCTAGTACACACAATCAAACAGGGTTAAATATCACATCCATACACAGCGGAAATATAAATAAAGTACTTCAAAACATTAATATAAATTGTTGCAAGACCTTAAGGTCACCTTACAATATTCAGCCACGCAGGGCTTACAATAACAAAAGTAAATAATCAGCAGCGGAATGAAGAACATCGGTGACACCCATCAGTATACCACAGGCAACTGACAAGGTTCAACTCCTAGATAATCGCCTTCTCGTGGAACTTCGCCTTCTTCGAAATTGTAGTGTTCTCCTCAACTGATGATGGTGTTGAAAGCAAGGGTGAGTATACAACATACTCAGCAAGTCATGCACAGAAATGCAGTTCTAACACTATATGCATGGCTTCTTCCAAAGGAATGGCTTAAGTGGTTATTTTGCATCAAGCAGCATTTTGCCTTTACCAAATAATCTTAATAGATTCAAAAGCGGTAAAACCATATTATATAATAAGTTATCAATCTCTTTTTAAGCAGTTTGGCACAAAGCCCTAAATCACTTTAGCAGTTATCTCTGGCATACAGCCAACCATTCCCACGTTTTTATTTTAGAAAACCTACCCCTTGACTGTAATCCCCGAGCTTTGTCCAGTACCGTGGACTCGGCTATTCGAATAGTTTTGACACACTCTGCAGAGGTTGTACACTTTACCCACATGATACAGTCGCACACCACAAAGGCGATTGACCGTAACGAAGTTTTTCAGAAACTTCCATCTACACCTATGACCCTCGCCGGTATTGCCTTCACTATCACTTCCCCCACGAAGGATCGAAGAGTAGGACCGACAATCACCGTTGGATAGGGTACCAAGCCGTAGCACAGGTACGCTCCCCCACACAGTTACCCCGACGTAACTGTCACCCTGAGGTATCAAAGGTAAGACTTCAGAAACTTACTAGACTAAGACTGTCCCACCTCAGCCATGTGGTTGTACGGAATACTCAGTTCAAAGGCTTGCAAGGTTAAGTCCTTAACTGTCCAGGGCAAGACATTCATCACTCATCCCTGACCCAAACAACTCACAACACTCATCCCACCGACACGAAGGCCGTTTATTAATTATCAGTGCCACGAAGGCCCACCTGGCATAAAGCCTCTTACCACTTGCCCCGGGCTAAATCAATCCCACCCTTGTTCATCTACTGTGCAACGCATGCCAACAAAGATTTTCCCACCGTAGAACCACGAAGATACTTACACTTCACGTCAATCCGTGACAAGCTCACACTTAGCATTCCAAAATCAGTTCATTTGTCATTAGTCAAGATTATTTTGCTGTTTTGGAAATATCATCATCGCAAGCATTTCTAAGCAACTAGTCACGGTCTAGCCTCCCGTGTTGGCACATACATAGCATCCAACAGTTTAATCCCAACTTAAGGTGACAATGGAACATATGGCATACAAATAATATTAACAAGGATGGAACTAACAATTAGGTTGATTAACTAGTTAGCCCAAATTAAATTATTCATTTTAATCAACATAGCATGCATAATTTAAATCAAAATACATTTCAAAAACTAGGAGCAATATGGTCAAAGCACAACTTGCCTTCAAAGATTAGCTGGTTTTGGTCTAGATCTTGATCTTCGATCTTGGTCCTAAGCTTCGCTTCCGACAGTGTCACACAACTCGACGTCTATGCGTAGCAAATAAAGAACGAAATAAACATTCGGAACAACGTATAAACACACATTCAAAAACAATGCTACAAATCAAACTAGCTTATAGTTTCATGAAAACTTCCAGATAAATACTTTAGCATTTTCTAAGATTTATAGAATTTATTTTGACATTTTTTGCCTTATAGTTTAAGAGATACAAAATTCGCAAGTTTAGACTTTCCGCGAATAATTTAACAGTACAATTTTATTCATAAAATTTCATAAAAATTACTGTAGAAAGGTATTAATTTCTACTAATTAACAAAAATTTTTGCAAGCAGTTTGGACTTAAAACGACTTTGTAGTGAAAAAGACAAATCTTGCAAAATATGGAAATGAACAAGTACAACAAATCTTCACTTTCTTTCCTTGCATGCTACTGTACACGGCGGGAGCATTTTCACGCAGCGCACTGTTCGGCGAATATACATTACTCAAAATAAATATATATGTATATATACGTATATATACATGTATACAAACATATGGAAAGTTATACTAGCGATTCGGTCGAACATATCTCAAGGCTCGAGATCAACCAAAATTAACCGCAGGTATACACATATATATAAAGCATGGTGGATATCTATATATGTGTCTCGATATACATGCTACTACAAAAAAAAAACGTACATGCAACACAGTATACATATACGGAAACATGCAAACGTAAACAATATATATATACACGCTAACACTTTGATACCCGCGGAACTACATACGACGAGATCAACCGATCGATAAAGATATAGTGTGTGCAAAGGACAGCAGGAGATACCGATCGACGATGACAGCAACGCAGGCCGTCAGCGATGAGACAGAAACGGCGACGACTGCGGCGGCTTCAACGATGGCAGCGGCGACGATGAGATGGCAACGACGACGACTGCGGTGATGGCGATGAGACGGCAATGGCGACTGCGTCAATGGCGGTGACCAACGTAGACGATGGCAGCGACGTAGATGACGACAGCGGCAAGACGGCGGCAGCGGTGACGACGCCGGGGACAATGGCAAGACGGCGGCAGCGGAGTCAACGACGGCGAAAATGGCAGGAAGGCGTAGATGTAACAGAGGAGGTAGCCAAAACCTTGAGGGGTGGAAGAAAGAGCTAGAAGTTCACGCGTACAGAGGAAGGAAAAATGGCTGGCCGAAGGGTTGCTCGTAATGAAATGGTTGCATGCTTAGTGGATAGAAAACATCCAGGAGTGGAAAAGCCTCATGCATGGCATTTAGAGAATAATTATCTGGTAACGTCCATGCGTTCATGCATTAAAGGAGTGGAAAACGGTTGGAAACTGAAGGCTTCCACGCATGGGTATGAAACGGCTGACAGCCAACACATCTACGTGTGGGAAATGGAGAGATCAGTTTGATTAACTAGTAACGCTGGAAGCTGATCATTCGTGCATGGGAAAACCAAAGGGCCAAGTATACATGTATACCTATATATGTGCATACACGCACTCAACACATGTTGATAAGAAAAAAAAAACAGAGAGGTACTAAAAATCGAAAAATTTCCTCTAAAATCCTAGGAACTATTTGGGACTTAACGAAGTTGGTTTCGCGTTTTTTTGACGTACAGATTTTTCGCAAAAATTCTTTTCGTGAATCAGACACCTGTACCGATTTTTATAAAATCAACGACGTACGTTATATAACATATTTTTCGAAAATATTTGAAGCGAACACTCTCGTCTACCAATTATCTTAATTATAAACGAATTTTTAGATTTTATGCTTATGCAAAAATGCGTGATCTTTATTTAATTCAATTAGTTCAAGCAGGCTTATATTCAAATAAATTCCAAAATTTCCAATTAAATTCCAGAAAATTCTCAAAAATTCAAATAACTTAATAAATGTAAATAAACCAAATTTTGGGATGTTACACGAGCTGTCTCAGCTCGCTTCGTCCAGATCGTCCGTTCCGACCGGAGTCTTTGAAGAAAGACTATCTCGGTCGTCTGTTGCAACCCCCGGCGAGGGCGGGAACGACGCCGAGAGTCCGGTTGGAGCCTTTGAAGGGAAGTCCCCTCAACCGTCCACTGCAGCCCCTGAACAAGGTAGGAGTAGTGGGGTGTGTCTGGTGGGAGCCTTCGAAGGAGGACCATTGCAAGCCGCCACCGTTGCACCTGAACAAGGCACGCGCGGTGGTGCAGCTCCGACCCAGGACCTCATGAGAGGACCTTTGTGGTCGTCTGTCGTAGCCCCTGAACAAGGTAGGAACGACAGTGTTTTTCCGGTCGGGGCCCTCGGAGGAGGACCAACGCGACTGTCCGACGCCGCCCTTGTCCCCGGGGGCCGCGGCGAAGGTGTACTTCCGGTCGAGGGCTGCAAAGGGTGGCCACCTCGATCGTCCATTGTCGCCCCCGGGTTTGATGGGGACAATGGTGCTGGTGTCTTAGCCCCCGATGTCGAAGTGTGGCAGGCAGCCCCCGGCATCGGCGAGTGGCGTTCTGCTTCCGAAGGTGGCGAGCGGCCTGGGGCCCGCCTTTTCGGGATAGAGAGCACCGGCCCCGCTACGGCGGCGCCAAGGGAAACGCTTGCCCAAGCGGAGTACTTGTGCGACCATCTGGTCGCCACACTTGGCAGGGAAGAAGTATGGATGGCCCCTATCCTGGCCTTCCTGCAAGACCAAGTGCTCCCCGACAATGATGCCGCAGTCGAGAAGATCGCACGAAGGGCTAAGTGCTATACTCTGGTAGGTGGGGACCTATATCGCCAGAGTAGAAATGGACTTCTACTGAAATGCATCACTCGGGAAGCGGGGAGTTCTCTACTCTCTGAGATCCACGGAGGCGTGTGCGGGAGCCATCTGTCCGGGCGGACGCTCGTCGGCAAAGCATTCCGTCAGGGATTCTACTAGCCCATAGCCCTCCAGGATGCCTGCGAGCTGGTAAGACGATGTACTGCATGTCAATTTCATGCCAAGCACACACATCGCCCCGCCCAGGCCCTCCAGATGATACCCCTCTCATGGCCGTTCGCGGTCTGGGTCTTGGATATTCTGGGTCCGTTCCCACGGGCCTCAGGAGGCTTCACCCACCTGTTCGTCGCCATCGACTAGTTCACCAAGTGGATTGAAGCCGAAGCAGTGCGCGCCATCACGGCCCCCGCTGCCATCAAGTTCATGCGCGGGATCTTCAACCGCTTCGGAGTCGCCAATCGAATTATCACCGACAACAGCTCACATTTTACCACCGCAATCTTCTTGAGCTTCTACGAAGAAGTGGGCACCAAGGTATGCTTTGCATCAGTGGCACATCCCAGGAGCAATGGTCAGGTGGAGCGTGCCAATGCGTTGGTACTTAAGGGCCTCAAGACAAGAGCGTTCGACAGGCTCCAGAAGCGAGGGGCATTGTGGATAGAAGAACTGATGAGGACATCACTACCATGGATACGGCCATGCCTACAAACCCAATTGAAACCAACAATGTAATACAAGGGCCAATTACTCAAGCTCGCGCACGTCAATTCAATTGCCAGGTGAATGCGTTCCTTGGGTTGCATACAAATAATTTAATGAATGGAATGCTATTTAATACTTGTGATGATTTTATTGTCCTTAGGAACCAAGGAGATGGACTCCCAAACATCAAGCATGAAGCCAATTCTTCCGGTGCACAAGTTCAACTCGGATTCGGCCTCTAGGATAGCACCAACTTAAAACGATCATAACTTTTGATCCACAGGTTTGTTTGGTGTTTATGAGTACTGGTTTGAAAGGTTTCGTCGTCCTCTTTCAAACGGATCTGGCCCCATGTCCAAATTCCTTATGAGTCAACGGGAATCTGCAAAACAAGTTTGGTCATCTTTCCAAATCCGAGTCAAACTAGGAATAGGAGTCCTACTCGGCCATGGATGTGTTTTGGACGCCCCTAGCACTGTTTTGGCCTCCAATTTCTCCTATATATAGCTAGGTAGTCCCCCAAAATAAGTTGGGTTTTGGTTATTTGATAGTTTAGTCTTTTGCTACTATTTTGAGTCTTTTAGACGTGCTCAACGGCCGCCTAACAAGCTCCTTGTATCGGAACCCCAACTTTTCAATACTTCATCTATATTTGCAATTTTAGATTGCTTTTGCCTTGTTCTTGCTTGTTCTTCGATTGCTTGCAGGAATTGATCTTCGTGATCAGGTTGATCGTGCCCGTGGCAAGGTCAATAACCCTCTGGAGTTGGTTTAGCGATTGCTAAGGCGCATCGTCGTTGTACGTTGTAGTCGGATCGTCAAAGTCGTCTCCACCCAAATCGAAGGTTATCATTCTCATCGAAAGATCGGGACACTCAGTGTTACATCAAGTGGTATCAGAGCTTCAGTTGATCGGTGAGAATATCAGTGCCTTAGGTTAGTTTTTTATTTCTGTCCTAAATTGAAAACTACTCCACAAAAAATTCAACCTTTAGTTTCAATCTGTTATTTTAGTGAGTTTTGTTAGGTTTTGATCCATTAGAGTCCATGTTTTAGTTGCTGATCTTTCTTTTCCTTCGCGTAGCTTCAATCCGTCAATTCTGTCCAGTTTGGTATTTCGAGCATAACTTTCACATACGAACTCGGATTTTTGTGTTCTTGCACTCTTTTGAAAGCCGAGGATATAAGCTTCAATTCCTTCCACAGTCAACCAATCAAATTCGGTGATCTTCAAACAATAATCTAGGCAACAAGTCTGCTGCCCTAGAAAAACATAAGTACACCTACCTTTGGAAACCAATTCATCCTTTGTGAACACTTTGATCCTATTTGAGACTAGCTTGTTGATATTGCTTAGGGCTGCTCTACTTGATACATTGCATAATCTTCAGTTATCATATCATATTATCTTGTGACACCGAGTTAGGGATTCCAAAACTTTGTTCATACTAGTGTTGACCGAAAGTCACCAAAAGAAAGAAAAGAGAAAGAGCCAAAAGGCCAAGAAAAAAAGGAAAAGAAAAAGAAAATTGTGGCCGGTCGCACTACATTGAGCAAAACCCTAATTTATGTTCGTTACATTTTATATTGTGCAATTTACTAATAAGTGAGCAATCTTGTGCCCTTTTTTACATTCTCAAAGCAATAAGTTAGCGTCTCTCTATGACTTGTGCAATAGAGCTTTTGGAGCATCACTTATATTTTATAGCTCATTCCTTGATTGCATAAGTGCCATTATCTTTGCGTGTGTGTTGCCTTCAAATTCACTTATATCTTTGAGATCGGCAACTAGGGCTTGTGAATTCTAGTTTGGATCATTACTTATCATTACAATAACTAGAATTATCAGATTGCATAGGAAATAAATATTGCCTATCCAAGCTCCACATCCAACCTCGTACATTTGTTCGGTCCCTTTGCAATCGCTTTATCCAAGCTTCGGAGAACTTTTGACCACGCCAACGGCCGATAACACCTGCTACAACGTAAGAACTTGTAAGAGCTTTGGTGATAGGCATGAGTGTTGAGAGACTTGCCACCACCTCCTAGTAGATGATAGAAACATTATACTTGTGATTTTGTTTTCTTGTCTTCTACTAACCCATGCCAGGTGACGAGGGCTCCCTGCATCACTCTCCTCGCACCAAGGGAATTGTTGCTCACTCTGAGCATAGGTCATCGCAAAAGAACCTTCTCAGATCCATCGAGGTCGCACAAGGGATCGCTAAAACTACTCTTACTACTATTTTGTCTAGACTTGATACGCTTGCAGGAACTTCTCCAGGAACTTCCAGTCCACCGCCTCTGGTTCTGGGCTGTATTGGCTGTTCCCTGCTTGACAAACGGTGGCTTCTGGCGCGTAAGTCGTACAAGGTCGGGCGACCAGGGGTTGCGCGCGTCCCGGTCTCGTAAGACGGCCAGCTCCGCCGACACCGATAAGTCCCCCGCCCCTGGCTCCCCCGTTTCCTTACACGCTGAAAGACCGAGATGGCGATCAGAGAGGGGGTGAATGATCCCAAATAAAATTATCCCCTACTCAACGTACTCCAAACAATCCCACAAAGAAACTCGGTGCTCCTCAAAATCGCAAAACCCGTAAAATCGGGAACGACGAGACAACTATGTGTATCCCTAGCTTACATGGATGAGAACCATGAATCATGTGAGGGATTTTTAAATCACAATCCTGGTTGTCAAGTGTCCAAAGCAAAGAGGGATCAATTCAAATACTTCTTTTCTAAAAGAGATCAAGCCAAAACACAAAAGCCTCTTTTAGAAAAGCAAAAACAGATTTTTCAGGAATTGTCCTCACTTAGAGCAGGTGGACGGTGGACTTCTGTTGCTCCAAAATTTTTGGGAATTTTTAACCCTGTGAGAATATGAGTCATGAAGCACTCCACCAAAAATAACTACAAAAATCCTTCCACAAAAATCAGTAAAAATCAAGATCTACGAATAGTCAGGATCTTCAATCAGGAAATTTGGGGCTCGGTTTTCACCTCACAGCTCCCAAACGGTGCACCCAGTGGACTCCAAAATTTTTCCACAGATGTATATATGAGTCAAGAACCTTCTCCAATAATAATCAATCAAAAAGGATTTTTTTATATGTTTCTAAAAATCGAAGACTGACTGCTGCGTGAAGAACAAGTGCAGGACAGATTTGCAATCGTGATAGAAACTTGATCTCTAGTCTATCCTAAGGTGCAAGAAAGATGTAAAACCAAATGAGCACCCTCAAGACATCCTTGATAAACAGCTTTTAGAAGGAGAGGAGCAAATCCAAATTGCGGGAATTTACATGCGGGAAAGTAAATGCTGAATTTAAATTGCGTAAAGTAAGACATAATGTAAATGCGGAATTTAAATTCACAAGAATGTAAAGAAAATCTTTGTATTTTCTGGTTGGAAGGTTTACAAAGCCTCACTTCATGTGGGCAAAGCTCAAAGGAGCAACTCAAACCTTCAAGTGAGGGAGGACACCCCTCCCCCTCTATTTATACTACTCTAGGGCCACCTACCACCCTTGGATGAGTCCCAAACCCTAGGGCACTCCACCAAGGGCTAGGATTAACCCTCTCATTTCACCCCACACATGGGCTTTACATGGGCCACATTGGCCATACATGGGTTTAAACACAACCCAATCAACCCGATGCAACGGGCCTTCATCCGCCGGACTTGACCGCTCAGTTTCCTCCTCTTCGAGCCTCCAACCCGAACCGGAAACCTTGAGCCACCTCAAGTCCATTTCCATGACATCCAAGTGATCCTGGTTTGAGCCCAACCATCTCGTCGGCATCCTCGATCGCTCCGGACCTCGGTTCTCCCAACCTAGTCCCGGTACTCACCAACAACCATAGCTGCCTCAGGAACCTGTACCACAAGGAACAAACCATTTTGCACATACCACAATGCACATACCTTTTTCTTCCTGCATGTTAGTCCATAAATATCATTAATTCAAACATGCAATACCGAATCAAATCAAACTCAAACATGAGCACACCTTGCTCAAATAAAGTCAAATACTCATCACAAATATGGATGGACCTCCACATGGTCCTTCAATCTCCCCCTTGATGAGTATATTGACAAACCACACAAAAGGCATAAATTTGATTTTGAAAACAAAGGAAGAAAAGCAATTTGATTGCAAAATCATATTTGGTCCAATTGAAAGAGAAAGAAAGATCAGGACCAAATAGATGAAAAGATTTTCGGAGCTCAACACAAGAAAGAACAAATTTTCGACAAGAGCTCCAAAAACTAAGAAATCCTCCAAGAAGCTCAAAATTGCTCATGATCCAAATGCAAGGACAATTGTTTAACATGATCATGAGAAAGCATTTTTTAAAAAAATTTTCTAAGATGCATGCCTTTTATACGTTTTCTCCCCCTTTTGGCAATATAGGCATCAAGAGAACAATTTTTGCATGAAATGCAACCTAGAAGAGCTTTGAGGATTATGCAAGTGACCACTTAGACAAAGTATGACACCAAGCTACTCAAGTTCAGATTATGTCATCCTAAGTCATATCCAATGGCATATTTCAATTTTTGCTAACTAGCTCAAAAGAAGTTATATTACTTTAGCATGATTTCAACAATAGCAACACTTAGCATAACTTCAAGACTAGGAGCAAAGCCAACCAAACGAGCAAATGGATATACTAGAGTTCAACATAGTCAACACTTTGGGAAACTACAAGTTCATAAGAGAAGCCTCATGCTCAATCATCTCTTTAAATGCAAATTTTTAGATTAATGCTCATAAAGCGGTATGAGAGAGTTAGGCTTAGTGAAGCACATCCTCGACTAGGAGCCATCGACAAAGGCCTCATAAGCTTCACTCTCCTCCACAAACCTTTGAGGGTTTAGAGAGTTTAACCTAGAGAAACACAACCTCGACTAAGAGCCATCGACATAGGTCTCCTAGGCATCACTCTCTTCCTCTAGTTCTTTTTGCATTTTTCGGTGTATTGACTCAAGCCATTAGCAACCATCTCAAGCAGGAAGCTTAAAAGAGTGGTTTTGGTCATACACACTTCATTCCAAGTTCATCCCAAGTACAATGGGAAGCAGTCTCGTGAATGAAGAGTGTTGAGTTCAATTTTAGCACAAAAGAGTCAATTTATATTTTCAGCACTTAGATTTATGAGCATTGTTGAGGATTCTAGAATGAAACAATTTAGCTAACCCAAGTTGCTCTAGGGACTCTAGTAGAAACCCACTATTTCAATAAGCATGGCATAAGCATCTAGTGAAGAAGTATAGCAAGTAAAAGCCAAGTTTCATCAAGTTTTCAGGAAAGCTCAATTTTAAAATGTTGGCTAGTTTCATAGGATATACCAAATTGGATATGACCAGATCAGCAAATATCTTCAGAAAAGTAGCTAGGTGCAACATATCTCAATTTTATCAATTGCATAATAGACAAAGCTCGTAAATGAAAAACAAGTCTATATGCAATGCAAGAGAATCAATTCCAAGCTCCCCCTCAACAAGTGAGTCGATTAAGCACAAAATCTGATTGAAGTTGAGTTATTAGCAATTTTAGATTCAAAAAGATGAATTGAACTCAACTGAAACCAGAAAGACAGAAATGATGGGAAGGAATCAAGAAACTGACAAATGGGTAGTTTAGGAGCATAGATAACATGAAGAGAAACACTAACACTCAGACTCGCTCTCACCTTCCCCATATGACTTATTAGGAAAGCTACATCTCCAACTCCAACCCAGGAGCAAACACAGACCCTGTCTACCCAGGGGGCCCAACACCTGCTAGACCTAAAAGACTGTGAGTGAGCTCAACCGAGAAGAAGAGAGGAATAGCACCCTAAAGCATAAGGTGAGAGGTTCATGCCGAGGCATGCCAGAAGTCTAGGTGAAGTGGACTCAACCAAATAAAAACCATCCCAAAGATACCCAGAAAGAGAAAGGAAAGCTGAATATACATATGAACATATAATACAAACCAACTCCCCCTCAAGATATGCCATATGGGCTCATAATCCCAAGCTCTCCTCTCAGGGCAACAAACCTGGAGCTATCCAAAGGCTTGGTGAAAATGTCAGCCAACTGGTGGTCACTCTCCACAAACTGAAGCACTATATCACCCTTCTCCACATGGTCTCTAAGGAAGTGATAGCGAATGTCAATGTGCTTGGTCCAAGAGTGCTGCACTGGGTTCTTAGCAATGTGAATGGCAGACGTGTTATCACAGAAAAGTGGAACACAATCTGCTACTAACCCAAAGTCCCGCAAGGTCGATCTCATCCAGAGAATTTGGCTACAGCAACTGGCTGCAGCAACATACTCGGCCTCAGCGGTGGATTGTGCAACACCGGACTGCTTCCTAGATGACCAAGAAACAAGAGAAGTGCCAATGAATTGACAAGTGCCAGAAGTGCTCTTCCTATCTATCGTACAGCCGGCAAAGTCTGCATCGGAGAAGGCTCTTAGAGATAGACAGGAGGAAGAAGAGTACCAGATACCATAGTCATTGGTAGCTCGAAGGTACCTGAAGATGCGCTTCACCGCCTGACGGTGAGAGACGCGGGGAGAAGCCTCAAACCGAGCACAAAGACATACAAAAAAATGTATGTCAGGTCTCGAGGCAGTGAGGTACAAAAGGGAGCCGATCATGCTCCGAAACTCCTTCTGATCAACTGGCTCACCATCCTCGTCAGCCTCAAGGACAACAGTGGTGGCCATAGGAGTCATGACTGGCTTTCCATCAGACATATCAAAGCGCTTCAGGAGGTCTCGAGTATACTTGCCTTGATGCAAGAATGTACCCTCCCGAGTCTGCTTAATCTGGAAGCCAAGGAAGTAGCTCAACTCGCCCATCATGCTCATCTCGAACTCAGTACTCATCACATCTCGAGGCGAGTAACGAGCGAATGCAAGGAACCACCAAAAATGATGTCGCCGACATAGATTTGGACTAGGAGAAATTCGAATCGTAATGTCTCGAGCGAGTCTTGTCCACTTGACCCATATGAAAACCATGACTCAAGAGGTAGGACTTAAGCCTCTCCTACCAAGCTCGTGGAGCTTGCTTAAGTCCATACAAAGCTTTGGAAAGCTTAAAGACATGGTTTGGGTACTTGGGGTTCTCAAATCCTGGAGGTTGTCTGACATACACCTCTTCCTCAATGAAGCCATTGAGGAATGCACTTTTGATATCCATTTGATAAAGCTTGAAGCCCTTGGACGCCGCGAATGCAAGCAGGATCCTGATGGCCTCTAGTCTGGCTACAGGGGCAAAAGTCTCCTCGAAGTCGAGGCCCTCGACCTGAGAAAAACCTTGAGCGACTAGCCTAGCCTTGTTTCGAACTACAAGCCCATCCTCACTCTGCTTGTTTTTTTGAACACCCATTTGGTCCCAATGATGTTGTGACCAGAAGGGGGCTCGACAAGCTTCCAAACTTTGTTCCTCTCGAAGTTTTCAAGTTCCTCATGCATAGCATTAATCCAAGATTCACTAGATAATGCATGAGAAACATCCTTCGGCTCAAAAGAGGCAACAAAGGCAGAGTGGAGGCAGAATGTGGACAGACCTGACTTAGAGCGAGTGACTCGCTCAAACAGATCTCCAATGATCTGGTCAGGTGGATGAGCCTGCTGAATGTGACGGGGAGGTCCAGAAGCAGAAGTGACCTCTACTCCTCGCGTGGGAGAGGTAGGAACAGAGCCACTAGCTGCTGAAGAGTCTGAGGGTAAGGGCTGATCTCCCTGAGGTGCAGATATGGAAATGGGAGGCACCTCGGGAGCAGGAATGGTGACTGGATCAGGCAAGGCGCCTTCATCTCCGTCATCAACTTCCTCTGAGAAGATAGACTGAGAAAGAGGAGAAGAGCCTGAAATGTCTGGTCTAGCACCGGACTAGCCTCATCAAAGGTCACCTCACAGGTCTCTATGATCCTACCCAAGTCTACAGCCCAAATCCTGTAGCTACGGGTAGAAGTCGAGTAACCCAGAAATATTCCGTCAACTGAGCGTGACTCGAACTTATCTAGGTTCCCAGACTTCAAGAAGAAGCACTTACAGCCGAAAACACAAAAATGAGACACACTGGGCTTTCGCCCATATCTCAACTCATAAGAAGTGCGGTGCAAGTGTCCCTAAGAAAAACTCTGTTAGCAACATGGCATGCCGTAGCTACAGCCTCAGCCCAAAACTTCCTAGGAGTACTGTACTCGTCTAGCATCGTCCTGGCCATCTCAACCAGGGGCCTATTCTTCCTTTCCACTATGCCATTTTGCCGAGGGACATAGGGAGAGGAGAACTGATGCTCTAAGCCTAACTCCTCACAGAAGCTACTAAAGTAGGAGTTCTTGAACTCCGTGCCATTGTCACTGCGGATCGCTTGTAAGGCACCTAGGAGCTCAACGGACAACCTACGGACCAAACACCTGAAGTGTGAAAAAGACTCATCCTTCGAGTCCATGAAAAACACCCAAGAGTACCTCGAAAAATCATCGACAATGACAAGAATATACCACTTTCCACCTGCTGACTGCACTCGAGCTGGACCAACAGTGTCCATGTGTAGCAGCTGTCCTGGTGCATCAGTCATCACTCGGGTGACTGGAGGATGGGAGGCAGCAACCATCTTGCCATGTCGGCAAGGAGAACATACAACATCTTTGACCATCTTAAGTTTAGGCAGGCCACGAATGAGATCATGGCCGCTAACTCGAGTCAAATGATCAAAGCCAATGTGACCAAGTCTCCTATGCCAAAAGGAGAGATCACGGGACTCTGAAGCAATAAGGCAATGGAGAGAGTCTCTAGAGGAAGAAGAAAAATCAGCACGAAAGACTCTCCCAAAACGAGAAATCCCGCAAACAAACTCCCCAAAAGAATCGAGGATCCTACAAGAGCTCCTCTTAAAATTGACCTCGAAATCGTCATCAAGAAGCTGAGAGACAGAAAGCAAGTTAAAATGCAGCTTACTGACTAAGGCAACGTCCTTAAGAATGAAATGATCGTTAATGCAGACGGTACCTTTAGCAATGACTCTACCCGACGCAGCATCCCCAAAGGTGATCACCTCATCACCGGGATCTCGGTCCAGGGAAGAAAACCAACGGGAGTCTCCGGTCATGTGGCGAGAACAGCCGGAGTCTACGATCCAAACCTCCCCATTCCCTGTCCTACGGACCTGAATCAAAGAGAGCGAAAAGCAGATGTCTTAGTATCAGGATAGATCAGTGCAGATCTAGGAACCAAATACTGAGTCAACTGTGAAGTAGACGAAACAGTCAACGGAGTAGAAGAATGCAATATGGCACCTCTCCGTGACTCGACTCTCACAAACTCAGACTCCGCTCCAGTCGGACGTCTGGAAGCAGTCTTTGGGTTGGTCGCCGAGGTGCAAGCATTTGGACCATCCCGATCTTTCTTGCCCAGACCTCCCGCTGGGGAAAACAAACTCACGCCGCTGATATCTACCTCGATGGGAAAAATGAGGAATATCAAGAGGACGGCGGAAAGACTGACTCGGGATAGCTCTGGGGCGAAAACCAGAAGTAGAAGCCTTAAAACCAAGCCCCATGCGCTGTCCAAAAATAGGAGACTCTCTAGCTTGTCTATCCTGTCTAGAAGCCGTGTGTGCCTTAGGCGCACTCAGAGTCTGGGGATGACCCTAAATACCCCTAAGGGCACGGACATGCTCACGCTGAGAGATCTTGGCGCGTCTGAAGTAGAAATCAGCTATATGTCCATCCTTCTGACAGAAGGTGCATGTATACTTCGCCTTGGGGGCTGAAGTAGCATGAGAATCACCCTTATCGTCAGACATCCCGTGGACAATCCCTGCTGATCTAAAGACAGTGGTGCTCACCTATGGAGCCACCACTATCTCTCCACTCTTGGAGGCACGCACAACAATGAGCGGATGCGCCCGTGTATGCTCCAAGGCATCAAACCCTAGACCTTGATTGAATATGCTAATCTTGGACTGATCTAGCATAAGATTGAGCTTCTTCTTACCTCCAACAAACTTCTCGAGAGTGCTCATAAGGTACTGACACTCTCGAAAAAGTGAGGCACAAGAAGAGCAAGGGGAAGGAGTAACAGGGGAAGAGCCAGATGGAGAAGAGCGAACTGAACGATCAAATCTCTCCCTATACAAAGCAGCATCAATCTTGAGGGACTCTCAAGAAACACAGGGAGAGTCTCTAATCCTACCCACCTGAGCTTTGAGCTTCTTCCTAAGCTCTACATGAATTTGATTCATGTCCTCTGCTACCCCAACACACAGCATGCAACCATTTTGTGACTTAGCTAGTAGATCCTTAGCAAATTTTGAGTTTTCAAGCACTAAGTCATCATAAGCATTTTTTAGTTGCATACAACTCTCACATGAGCTGATTGGGTCCTTAGAAGCATGCTTTTCAAGTTCATCATTTCTAGCAGATAGCTTCCTAAGGTGACAACTCATAGCATCAATTTCAGCAAGAAGCTTAAGGCAATTTGCACATGATGCATTTGTGTGAGTGTGAAGAAAACTAGCATCAACATGAATAGGATCTACTGGACATGTACTAGCATCCTTCGACCTAAGTGACTCAAGATCAGAAACCACACTATCATGTAGAGTCCTTAGGTTCTCCAACTCCACAAGCAAAGCATCACACAAAGTACAGTTATCAGAGTCTCGGGAGGAACAAGATCTAAGTGAAGCTAACTCCCGAGATAAGGTACCTACTTCCTTCTCTAAATCCAAACACCTAGCTCTAGACTTGGAATGAAATTTTCCTAGTTTGATAAAAGCATCATGGAGCTGGTCATAAGAAGGTACCTCCTCCGTGTCCTTTGTCTGACTCGGTGTCAGTACTTCCATGGCATTGGAGGCCATGAAGCACATGCCGGAGAAGTCATCGCCGCCCTTCGCCTTCTCTTGCGGTTCATTCTCATCCTCGTCGCTCCATGTCTCCGTGTCGGAGAGGTCAAGGTCGTCGAGCGCGGCAAGGATGCGGTGAAAGAACTTCTTGCCCTTGGCGAACTTGCGGTGTTTCTTCTCTTGCGCCGGCTCGCGAGCTGGAGGCTTCTTGTTGCGGTTCTTGTCGATGTAGTCATTCTTGCCCACACCACCTTGTTCATTATTGCCCTTCTCCAGCTTGGGGTAGTTTGCCCGAATGTGGATGGGGCCACCACACTCAAAGCAAGTGAACTTGCCACTCCTCTTCATATCTCTCACCCTCTTGTAAATGTTCAAAAAATTTTGAGCGACAAGAGCAAGCTCGTCTTCTGGAAATTGTTCCAGAACGTCATCGCTTACGTCGCAAAGAGCGGGGAGAGAAAAACCAGAAGAGAAGTCAAGGGGGGGTCCACAAGAGGAAGACCCAGTGGGATCGGTAACCAATGCCATCGTTTGGGACTTCGTCCTGCGAGCGACGATGTCGAGCTCATGAGTCTTGAGGCAGGAATACAACCCGTCAAGAGTCAAGGTCGACAAGTCCGTATGGTCCGTGATGGTGGTTACCTTCATCTCCCAAATCCTCAGATCGAGTGCTCGAAGAAAATGCCTCGCATTCTCCGAATTAGTGTATGAACAACCCACTGACCAAAGATTGCTGAGAATCTTTGCAAAATGAGCAAAGCACTCATCAAGGCTCTCACCAGCGTGCTGCTCAAACTTGTTGTAGTCATGCTTAAATTGATCCTGTCTCATGGACTTGATCTGAGTGGTGCCCTCATGGTAAGCATTGAGGGTCACCCAGATCTCGTGAGCCGATCGTAGGTGAGAGACGCGATCATACTCACTGCGGGTAAGTCCCTGTATGAGGAGGTTCTTGGCCTTAGCGTTTGCCTCAACGTCAGCCATGTTTGCGGCGTTGACGTTCTCATCGGCCGGAACCTCATACGGGTGCTTCACCTTCTGCCATAAATAAAAGCCCTGGGCAGTGATGTATGTCTCCATCCGAACCTTCCAGAACAGATAATCAACTCCAGCAAAAATTGGAGGCTTAGTTGAGTGCTTGTCCGTCGCCATGGCTCTTGAGAGCAAAATTTAGATTTTCAAAACCGGCTCTAATACAGTAAAATCCCAAAATTTGGATTTTCAAAAAATTTTGGTTTAGTTTAGCTTCCCAAAAATTTTCGTTGATTTTCTCGCGTTTATAAAGCTTGATTTGAATTTTCTAAAAGCTTAAACAATTTAATTTGATTATTATAAACCTCAAATAAAATAAATTTAATTTTATTTGGATTCCTTGTGCTTTAAGAAATTCTTCTGTAATTTTTGAGATTTTTCGGAGCTCGTTTGCTATTTATTGGATTTATTCGCGATCGATTTGTATTAAGCCCTTTTATTGAAATTAATTAATTATTTGGAAAAGTTTATATAAAGTTTTGTTGCAAATATTTTATTTGAGTTCAAAATATCTCACAATATTTTCTAGAATTTTTTGGGTATTTTTATTGCCTCAAATGATTTTTTTGAATTTTTGGAATCGTTTTTATTCGAAAATACCACGTGTCGCTACCACAGCGTGCCACGTGTCAAGAGTCCGGCTGGTGCACGCCAACTGCTCGGTAAAATGCCTACAAGGCCCGTTTTTGCTCCAAATGCGTCCAATTTTTTTCTTGATCTAGCCGCCACCCCTAACCTTTGTAGACCTCCCACACGTCCCCTAGACCTCAGATCAAATTTCTAAAATTCCAAAACCGCCGCGAGAAGACCGGATGTCGTCCGACGACGGCCGAACTTTGGAGCCGCGTCCCGGGCAACTCGTCCACTATTTTTTGATATCCGTCTTCGCCATGGTGTGCTCCTAGGTACCATATGTTTGCCTTTCAGATTTCGTCCAATTTAGCCAAGGGAATCAAAAGTTACGGTCGATTCAATCTCGAATCTTGCCGAGGCCGTAACTCCCTCAATTTTTCGAGTTAGGTGCTGAAATTTTTTGTGTAGACTCCTGGGGATGTCCTCTATATGATGCACATCTTGCCTCATGGTTTTGTCCTCTGAATTTTGTGCAGAAAATTCTTTTCTCCGATCAGACTACGATCACACTGCGTTTCTGACAGCAACAATCATCCTCGCGCGTTTTCCGCTGTTCCAGAAGGTAATTCTTCAAGCCACCTATGTCACGGTGTGCCTCTTGGTCCCATCTATCTCTCGGTCAAATTTCGTCAAGTTCCGATAATTTCGTCAAGGTCCAAAGTTTAGATCTGAAACCCGTTAATCGGCAGTTTGTGATTAATCCGGAAGGGCGCTGCAAAATCTGCCTATACCGTCGAGTTCGTGTCGCTGCGTTCTACGTGGTAGATATTTCCCCTTTGCCATCCCATCCTCCGAATTTTTTTATATATATTTAGGCCGCCGTTTAGCCGTCGCCGCGCACCGCCTTTTGACGCCTGCTATTTTAGTTCGCTCCGACCGTGTTGTCGCGTCCGGTGGGTCATCACTTACTGTTTTGGACCACCCTTATAATTCTTTCGGTCTCCGTTTGACGTCGGAGCCCGATTCCGGCCTAAAACCGTCGTTTTCGGGTTAAACCGTTTGTCAGCGTATTAAACGCTGGGGTACCCACGCAGCCGCATTAAGTACTCACGCCCAGAGGACAGGTGGCGTTCAGGCCACTCCTCGGGGCGACCGACAAAGGTGCTCGCCAAGAGGGCAGTGGCGTTGAGCCACTCCTCGGCGACCAAAGTGCTCGCCAGGGCAGTGGCGTTGAGCCACTCCGAGGCGGCCGGCGAAGGTGCTCGCCAGGGGCAGTGGCGTTCAGGCCACTCCTCGGCGGCCGGCGAAAGGTGCTCGCCAGGAGGCAGTGGCGTTGAGCCACTCCTCGAGGCGGCCGGCGAAGGTGCTCGCCAGGGACAGTGGCGTTGAGCCACTCCTCGGCGACAGCGAAGGTGCTCGCCAGGGGGAGTGGCGTTCAGCCACTCCTCAGGCGACCGGCAAAGGTGCTCGCCAAGAGGGCGAGTGGCGTTCGAGCCACTCCTCGGCGTAGTTCCCAAGAATCAACCCGTGTCGTACTCTGAGGCGAAGGGTCAAAGATATTTAATGCGAGGACGTGCGCATTAATTGCAGGATATGTAGGCTGGTATGGCGCGCGTCTTCCCCAGGCGCGCATTAATGATGGGTGGCCCCGAATCGACATCCCCTCTCTCCTGACGGAGCCTGCAGGGGTGACAGATAGGCGGGACCCAAGGCGAAGTCTAAGTCGGCTAGGACAGGCATTAAATGTGATGTAAGAGAGTGTGACGGGTGCATTAAATGCACTATGGTAGTGTGTCAGACGTTTGCTTTACGCAAGCTTGTAAACCCCATGCGCCTCAGCCAGCCCGAGTATAAAAGGGAGCTAGGGTGCATGGGAGAAGGGTTGTTGATTGTTGAGTTGGCAGAACAGGAGAAGGTCGTCTTCCCCAGCCTTGTAAGAACCTTGAACTCAGAAGAATCCACCAAGCAGGACTAGGGTTATTACTCCTTTGGAGGGCCCGAACCTGGGTAAACTCGACTGCCTTCTTGCTTGCTCCCAAGATCCCGTTCTTCCTGTCCTTGGGCGGTTGCCACAAAAGCCCCGATCCGAATCTCTCAAGCACCTGGTCTTAGGGTGCTGTTGGCCGATGGCAGTGGCGCGCCAGGTAGGGGCTTAGTGGTTAGATCGTTCCTTTCTTCCATTCCTTTTTGAGGAGTTTGCAAGAATCCGAAGATCATCCGGTATGACGGAATCTCATCGCCAGTGGCGCCCTCCCGAAGCGTGCCCGGCGATCTCGGCTCCCGGTAAGGAGTCGGTCGGCCGGTCACTGGCGGGAGGCGCGAAGTCGCATCAAGCGGAGTTCAGTCGTAGCGCTTGCTTTGTTGAGGAAGATACCCCCATGCAAAGCCTTCATGCGGCCGGTTGCTCCTGATCATCCTCGGGTCCAAGCCCGGCGAGCGACACAGCCACCTTGGCTCCGAGACATTGCCCGTCTAGTGGACTCAGCCCAGCGGCAGTTCTTTGTGGCGATTCAGCCAGGGGCTTAGGCGTCCTCCATGCCAAGGGAGTTAGTGTGGTGGATGCACAAGCTTCCAGTCGCTCTTTGGCGACCTCTCGACGCCGCGGAGCCGGGATAAAGGAAGGAAATCTTGGCTGCGCCCTCAGGGGGGCGTGCACAAGCTTCGCATCTTCCCTGGTACTCCCATGTAGGAGGAGAACGCGGGGATCTAGAAACACGCCTCAATGAGGCGGCTCCGGCCCAGAGGAGCGATCTGCGTCAAGTTCTTGGGCGTCATCATCAACAGCCGAACCCGGCGCGATCCGGTCGAAGAGCTTCCCTTCCGACTGCAGGAGAGTGTAGACTCACACTCCTCGACCCCATCTCAAGGTCGAGCTGGTGGGCGACACTACTCCCCATATAATGTTGGAGTGCCAGGCGTTTTCCCTCCGTCTGCGCCAATTAGCGTGGCAGAGATTTAGATCGCGCCCATCGAGAAGTATGGCGGCACCACCAACCCTGAAGAATTTACTGCGATTTATCGGCCGGTGGTGCGTCTTTGTAGTCGAGATAGAGTTATAGCCAACTACTTCCGATGTCGGTAGACTCGCGCTCACAATGTTCTTTGAACCTTCCTCGGGTTCGGTACACTCGTGGAAGGAGCGTGCGACATTTTGTGCCAACTTCGGGGCTCCTACGCTCAGCGGGTGTGGAGGGCGACCTCAGCCTTTGGAGGCGAAGGAGGGGAGTCCACGAGGGTTTATTCGGCGTTTAGCCATTGTAACACGATCCCCGGATCTCGGCGATCGGTTATTGTGCGTTCGGGAGGGTTAGGGATCGAAGATCACGGAGAAGATGGCTACCTTTATGCTACCACTTCCGAGCTCTTCTCTCGGCTCACAAGTGTGCAGAGGCGTGAGGCTCGGAAGAGTGCAGCAGAGCCCTCAAACCAGCAATGGCCAGGGCGTCGAAGTCCTCGACCGTAAAAGAAGAAGCGCCAAAGGAGGCCGTCGCCGAGAGGTTTGGTGGCGATCGGAAGCCAAGCCTCGTGGCGCGGCGATCGAGGCGAAGGAAGATCGCGGGACCAGCGAGACAATCGCGAGGACCGCCGCCGTTCTCCCGCCGTGAAAGGCAGCGAGGGCAAGCCATACTGCCCCATCCACGCTACAAATGGGCACGACCTGGAAGATTGCGGGTTGTGTCAAGTTGGTGGAAAAGCGGCTCAAGCGCCGCGCGAAAAGGATCGCGAATGATGGCAGCCGAAAAGCGACACCCAGCTTTCAACGAGCGAGCACACGGTGGCATACATTCATGGGGGTTCGGCCACCTACTCTTCCAACTCGCGGTACAGCGGAGAGTGAGGCAGTGTGTGCCACCATGCGAGCCGGGGCGGTCGGTGCTGAAGTGGTGGGATCAATCGATCACTTCGGTCAGTAGACCACCAGCCGAACATAGGCCCAAACCATCTCTCGATCGTGAGTAAGCCCTACGGTCGAGGAATGCGAAGCTTGGGCGAGTACTCGTTGTGGAAGTGCCATCAACCTTTCTTGTCGGTCGGGCGTATCAAGCACTCCAAATACCTTATGAAGAAGCTGCGCCCGCTTGGCTTTTTATGGAATTGCCCGGGATGGGCCTAATGCCCCACAGGACAAGTCCAGCTGCGTCACGTTCGAGCGCTGAAAACTTCGGACGGAACTCATCAACCAGTCGCGACTTGACCTCCCTTACAATGCCACCGCTTGGCGGCGAGCGCTAGTCAAATTCATGGCGATTCGCATCATGCTTATTTGCTGATGAAGATCCCTTGGCGAGAGGGCCCAATTGTAGTAAAGGTGGACAAGCTCGAAGCCTTGCGCCTCGATAGCAAGTGCAAGACTTATTTGGAGCCGCTTTGTTCGCGCGTGGCACGAAAGACCCTCAGCGCTCCCCGGCCAAGGCCCGTGCTTCACCAGTCCCTTGGGTGAGGTGAAGGTGGTCCCGTGGGTGAGGAAGGCTCGGGCAAAATTTGTGAGTCGCTGATCTCAGCGCCAAATAAGGAGCGCTCGTCACCTTCCTCGGTCTAATCTAGATGTGTTAGCACAGAACCATCTGAAATGGCCGGAGTCCCTAGGGAGGTATCGAGCACCGGATTAACACTTCTGGAGGCGCACGATCGGCGAAGGTCGGAGCGGGCGCGCGAGGCGACAAGAGGCCATTCGGGGAAGAAGTGGAGAAGCTATTGCAAGCGGGAGTTGTGCGAGGAAGCCGCCTACCCTGAGTGGTGGCTAACCCGTACTCGTGAAGAAGTCAATGGGAAGTGGCGAATGTGTATAGACTTCACCGACCTCAATAAAGCCTGCCCTAAGGACCCTTACCCTCTCGCCAAGGATTGACCTCGTTGTCGATTCTGGCGGGATGTGGCTTCTATGTTTCCTAGGCGCCTACTCGGGATATCATCAGTTAGAATGGCGAGGAGAGAGCGAAGAAAAGGCGACCTTTGTAACCCCTTTTGGTGTATCTTTGTTATGTTCGAATGCCCTTTGGGTTGAAGAATGCCGGATCTACATACCAATGAGCCATGCATATTATATTCAAGTCACAAATTGGGAAGAACACGGAGGTATATGTTGATGACTTGGTGATAAAAGCTAAGGCGATGGGTTGGTTGAAGATCTGGAGGAAACTTTCTCCCACCTCCGGCACTCTTGCTTAAAGTGAATCTGAGAAGTGCGTGTTCGGGTGTCGTCAGGAAGTTGCTTGGCTTCCTGGTCTCGGCCCGGATCGAAGCCAATCCAGACAAGATTGAAGCAATTGAACGAATGAAGCCACCGTCCCGCTCAAGCGAGCCTTCGTACTGGTCGCTCGGCCTCCTCGGCCGGTTCATAGCCTACTGGGAGAGAAAATCTCCCATTGTTCAAGGCCGATGAAGAAGACTAATTCAGCTTCGAGTGGACCTGAAGCCCAGGCATTTGAAGATCTCAAGAAGTATCTCTCTTCGCCTCTGTGCTGGTAAGCCCGAGCACGGTGAGCCGCTTCCTTTATGTAGCGGCAAGCCCCTCGGCCGTGAGTG
This sequence comes from Rhipidocladum racemiflorum, assembly GCA_036346355.1. Taxonomy (NCBI): domain Eukaryota; kingdom Viridiplantae; phylum Streptophyta; class Magnoliopsida; order Poales; family Poaceae; genus Rhipidocladum; species Rhipidocladum racemiflorum. The sequence goes on from CM070573.1 coordinate 42,529,318, forward strand.
CAAGACTAATGTAGCAGAGCGAGAGAGGCGTCTGGCCGGGTCTATTATGTGAGCAAGGTGTCTTTGCATGATGCTGAAACTAGGTATCCCAGGCCCGAGAAAATGGTGTATCTTTGTGCTGGTGGCATCAAGGAAGGCTGACACTATTTCCAAGGAAGGGAGATCACCGTGGTCTCCTCGTATCCTCTGGAGATCCTTCACAATCGTGAAAGCTGAAGGTCGACGCTAAGTGGTCTGGCCGAGCTGGGGAATTTGGCTTCAAATTTGCCCCCATCGCTATCAAGAAGTCAAAGATCGGCGGACTTCATTGTTGAATGGACTCCGGCAGGATGGGGAAGATAAAGTCCCCGTGCCCGCCTTTGGACGCTCTTCTTCGATGGATCCTTCAGCTCGCGCGAGGGCCGGTTCCTCCCTGGTCTCCCGACGGGACCCCTCAAATATATAGTCGCTCACGGACTTTTAAAGCTACCAACAATGTTGCGGAATACGAAGGATTCTTTGGTACAGGCTCACCGCCGCAGCCTATCGGCTACTGGCGCCTCACAGTTAAAAGGCGATTCTTGTCTTTGGTCATCAACCAGGCAGGAAGGACTTCACTGCTCACGATCCCGTCATGGCACTGGCGTGGAGGTTAGAAAGATGGAGAGACACTTCAAGGGCTAGGGTATACACACATACCCCGTAGCGACAATTATTTAGCGGACGAGCTCGCCAGCTCGCCTCGACAAGAGCCCTGCTTCGGTCGGAGTCTTTGAAGAAAGGCTTCCGCGATGGCCCAGATCCATCTCGCCCGTCTGGTGGGAGGATGGTGATACGCCGCCCTCACTCGGATGGGAAAGGCGACGCCTCGCAACCCGCTTTACGGTGGGGACGATGGTGGCGCCGCCCACCCACGTTGCAGGAGGAAAAGTAGCGCGGGCGGAACAGCGGCCAGTGCGAGACGATCACTGCGTGGTCGCCGTGCTTGACCGAGGAAGGCACATGGATGGACCCGATCCTGGCCTACTGCGGGATCAAAGTATGCCCCGACGATGATGCTGGCCACCGAAGATAGCGCGAAAAGCGCTGCCGCTACACCCTGGTAGATGGGGACCTGTACCGCCGGGGTGAAGCGGAGTTCTTCAAGTGCATCACTCGGGAAGAGGGAAGCATTTGCTCGATATCCATGGAGCGTGTCGCAAAGTGAGCCATTTTTCCAATCGGAACCTGGTGGGAAAAGCTTTCCGCCATGGGTTCTATTGGCCAACGCCTCCAGGATGCTTGCGAGTGGTGAGGAGATGCGGCGTGCGATTCCGCGCTAAGCAAATCCACCAACCACCCAAGCTCTGCAAACCATCCCGCCTCATGGCCCTTCGCGTGCAGGGGCCGGATATCTGGGTCCGTTCACGCTGCAGGAGGCTACACTCATCTGCTCGTCGCCATTGACAAGTTCACCAAGTGGGTGGAAAGCTGAAGCCGTGAGAACCATTACCGCCGCAGCCGCGGCCAAGTTCATGCGAGGATCTTCGCCCGCCGGGTCGCCAACCGTATCATCACCGGCTAATGGCGCCGAGTTCACTGCCGCTTTTGGACTTTGCGAAGAAATGGGCACGAGGTCTGCTTTGCCTCCGTTGCCCATCCAAGAAGCAACGGCCAAGTTGAGCGAGCGCCAATGCACCGTCTTTGAAGGGCCTCAAGACTCAGGCGTTTGATCGGCTTCACCAGTGGCTCACTGCGGTGGGTTGAAGAACTCTCGGCGACGTGGTCACTCCGGACCACTCCCGGCTAGGGCACGGAGAGACTCCATTCTTTACGGTTTACGGAAGGCGGCCCTCCCTTCAGATTGACATTTGGGTGCCATAAGCGCTTCGCGGAAGAAGATCGAGGAAGAGATGCGCCAAGACGACGTCAATCTCCCGAAGAAGCCGGGATCGTCGGCCTGCCAGCGCCGCTCGGTATCAGCAAAGCCTCGGGAGGTACCACGCCACCCGGCCGCGAGAGAACATCGCGTGCGGCGACTCTGGTCTTGCGAAAGATTCGATCGCGGTGGGTTGCTCATTGTCTCCCGATGGGAGGGCCCCTTTAAGGTGGTCTCGCTCGACCGGGCGATCGTTGGCCATCAGGCGGGAGGAAGCGGCGAACTCACGAATATAGAGAACCTGCGCAAGTTCTACCCTTGAACGGTTGTAAGTTTCGGTTTTGTTCCTCGTGCGGTCGAATCATGCATCTTTGCCGACTAGCCGGGAACGACACGTTGTTCGTAAATTAAGTATTAAGTTCCGTTATTTCTAGCGGATTACTTCATGCCTTCTCAGTTACGTGTTTTATGGCAAAGTGTTCGGCGATCACTCTAGTCCGGCTCGATCTGTGGCGCCAGATGGCAAAGCGGAGACCACTGTAAGTGCGGCCGAGTGATTGGGCAATTGGGGGCTGGTTTGAACTCGGCTCGACACGGTCATGACACTCCGGGTGTCCCCGTAATGGGCGATTTAAACATCGCGCTATCAAAAGCCTCGATCTGTCCGTCTTACACTATCCGCCGCGAGGCCACAGGGTACGCGTGTTGTTTGCAGGGTGAAGGCAACGAAAAGAATAGCCCGGACACAAGGGATACTTTACTCCCTTCTTTTTTCCTTCTAAGCCTTAAGCCGGGCAGCAGCACTCAAGTTAATGCTGGCGGTCAGTAAGGTGGAAGGCTAAGAAGACAAGTTAAACATTGCTGAATAAGTCTAAAAGTGTCATGTCTATTCGTGAAAGTGCTTTACAAAAGTTGTTGCGAGCCGAAGTTAAAAGGAAAAGAGGGCAAAAGGGGAGAAGGGTCTAGGTTATCCTATCCTTCTTCCTCCTCGTCATCGCCAGCTGCCGTGCTACGCAGGTCTTCCGCGAGGGCTCACGCCCAAGCCGCTAATGCCACCTCTTCGCTTGCGTCCTCCGGTAGCAGGTTGGCCATCTCGGTGAGCGGACGGCGTGGTCAGCGGTGCTACACCCAGCGCCTCCGCCTCCGCCCAGTCTCCTTCAATCCCTGGACGGCAAACGAGGATCAAAGTTGGCGATCCTTGGGCGCAGCACGCCAAACGAACTCGCGTAGCAGCGCCATCGCGTCCTTCCTGGTGGACCGGTCGGCCAGGCGGCGGGAAGCCGGGGCGGTGAAGTCCCGTGATCGCGCGAGAAAGCGGCGTAGTGCGGCGGCTCGTTGCTCGATGGCGCTTGCTGCACCAACCCCGAGCGAGGCCGCTCCTCCATCCGGTCAAAAGGCGTACCAGATCTGCAGAGTGTCGCCTCGGGCCGGATGCGGTGTTCACGCGCTCGAGCTCTTCCATGAGCTTTCGGCGGTATGGCGGCCCTCGCTCCCGCTTCCCCAGCTCCGCTTCCCGCTTTCCATCAGGTCATGTAAATCAGCCACCCTACGGAGGCGGCCGATCTCGGGCGTGCAGCCGTCGGCCACTTGCTCGGCGTAAGCGGTGGGCGGTGTGGGAGTAAGCCGCCCAAGGGCGGCCGGCATGCATCTGCGTCCGCCGGAAGGAACGGAGTCAGCGGGAGGATCCGGAGGGTGGTGTGGCCCAGCGCCTCTGGTTGCTGCTGGCCCGGCCATTGGTGGCTACGCATGTGATCGCCGGCTTCTTCTTGTCTCAAGTGATCACCCTGCTCGCTACCTCGCTACCTCAGACGTCGACCACAGGAGGCCGGGGTCTGCGTAGTGCCCTGGAACAAGCAAAAGCAAGCAAAGGTAAGGCTCCATTCGAAGGTTAAAAGTTTTACCGTCTTCTTGTGTGTTTCAAGGATTGAGTACACAGTGAGGCCTCGGAAACCGAGGCACTCCGGTGAGAACTACCCCTCGAGGCACCGTGACCTCGAGGCGGACTAGCGGCCGCGGTGGAGTCACCATGCTTGTGCACTGGTCGCTTCTGCGGTGACGGTGGCGGCGGAGGCTGCTGGCCAGTGGAGTCACCATCGCAGCGGCTGGCGGGTCGATGGGCGGACGATGGCGGCGAGGTCGCTGCGCGGTGAGTCCGCCAGCGTAGCCGGCGGTCGACCGCCCGGCGGTGGCGGTGGCGACGAGGTTCTATGCGCCCGGTCGATCCCGCCATCGTAGCTCAACTCGGCGATCACCGCCGGCGGTGGGCGTGGTGATGAAGGAAGCGCGCCGGCGGATACGCCGGGCGGCGCCAAAACAGATCTCTGCAGCGGTGATAAGCGGAGGCGGGCGTCGCGACTGCTGATGAAGAAACCCACCGCTTGGTGAGGAAGTCCCCGATGGCGGGGCATTGTGAAAGATTCCAAATGCCGGCCGAAGATGGCCCCGATAGCCGTGGTCGGTGGAGCGTTCGATGAGAGGGCAAAGTGTCGGCGGGGCGCTTGTTCTCCTGGCGCCGGTGAAGGAGTGCCGATTATCAGGCCCTTGATGGACGATGATGGGCGTCCCATGGCGTCCATCTTGGGCATCGCCACGACGATCCCCGCCTCGATCTGCAGGCTGCATGTCGCAGAGTGGAAGCGACCTCGGGAAGGAGTGGAACGCCGCTCGGCCTTCAGCCGCCCCATCGAGGAAGCGTCTGGCGGCGTTCAGCTCTCCTCGGCCTGACAAAAAAGAAGAAGAAGGCGATGTTAAAAAAAAAAAAAAAAAAAAGAAAAATGATGAAGAAGGAAAGGCGTAAGAGCTTACCTCACGGAACTGCGTCGAGTCCCGTCGCCCACGCCAGGTAGTGCAGTGGCGGTGCGTGGCGCAAAGGGCTAATCCTCCGACACGAAGTCCCGGAGAACCATGCCTCTCGTCAGCCCTGCTATCCGTTAGCCCGATCAACCCGAAAGCCAACATTGCAAGTGGCTCGGGCGTGTCGGCGACCGGAGATACCTGGGCCAGATGCTGCCCACGCTCCGGTGGAAGCCCAGAACTTCAATGCGCTGTCATCTTCAACGTACAACCATTCGTGGCGCCACATTTTCCACTGGATCGGTTCTCCATTGGAATGTAGATGCGCAATCCGCCTCTAAGTCGCGGTGGCAGCACCGGAGATCTTTGGAGCCTGGCCAGCGGAGCGAGAAGAAGTAGCGGAAAAGGAGAAGATTGGGCATTACCCCTATAAACATCTCACGTATGGGCTAAGACGAGAGGAGCACAATGGAGTTAGGCGGAAGGTGGATGTTGTGAATGTCGTAGAAGTTGAGGACGGCGATGTAGAAGTCCGAGATGGGCGGGACCAAGCCCGCCATCATCGCCCAGACAAAGAAGATGACTTCCCCGGACTGGCAGTGAGGAGCGGCAGTCCCGGCCCGCATGCGAAGAGCGCCGCGGGCGATCACCTTGGAGCATTTAGCGGCGGCGTTCTCTTCCACGGTTGAAGGAGGGAGGCGAAGTCGGAGAGGCCATCGAGTCAGCTAAAGGCGAAAGAAGCTAAGGCGAGGAAGGAGCGAGGCGGCAGCAGAACATGCCTCCCGTCGCTGCTTATTTATAAGAATTCAAGGGAGAGCCTGGCGGGAAAAAGTCGAAGAGACGCAGTTCGGATGCGGGAAAACCAAAGCATTTTTCAAGGAAGTGGGCACGTCCCCACGAAGCCACGGAAACGGCTGCAGTATTCACCTCGGGACCGGAAAAGAGGCAAGTTTTAAAGACCGCGGCGTGCGTGGGCATCTATAGGCCCCACCGGAGATTGAACCGTTCGACGAAGAAAAGAAAAGAATAAAGACACTCTGGTGGGCAGGGCTCTTGTCGGCGTATTAAACTGGGTACCCACGCGTAAGTACTCACGCCCCGAAGGGCAGTGGCGTTCGAGCCACTCCTCGGGCGGCAAACAAATTGCTCGCCAAGAGGGCAGTGGCGTTGAGCCACTCCTCGGCGACAGCGAAGGTGCTCGCCAGAGGCGAGTGGCGTTCAGCCACTCCTCGAGGCGGCCGGCGAAGGTGCTCGCCAGGGGCAGTGGCGTTCAGGCCACTCCTCGAGGCGGCCGGCGAAGGTGCTCGCCCAGGGGCAGTGGCGTTGAGCCACTCCTCGGCGGCCGGCGAAGGTGCTCGCCAGGGGCAGTGGCGTTAGGCCACTCCTCGGCGACGGCGAAGGTGCTCGCCAGGGGCAGTGGCGTTGAGCCACTCCTCGAAGGCGACGGCAAAGGTGCTCGCCAAGAGGGCAGTGGCGTTCGTGCCACTCCTCGGGCGTAGTTCCCAAGAATCAACCCCGTAATCGTGCTCTGAAGGCGAAGGGTCAAAAGATATTTAATGCGAGGCGTGCGCATTAATTGCAGGATATGTAGGCGATGGTATGGCGGCGCGTCTTCCCGAGCGCGCGTGTGATGGGTGGCCCCGAATCGACATCCTCTCTCTGACTGAACTGCAGGGGTGAATGGCGGGACCCAAAGGCGAAGTCTAAGTCGGCTAGGACAGGCATTAAATGTGATGTAAGAGAGTGTGACGGTGCATTAAATGCACTATGGTAGTGTGTCAGACGTTTGCTTTACGCATAAGCTTGTAAACCCCATGCGCCTCGGCCGGCCCAGAGTATAAAGGGAGCTAGGGTGCATGGGAGAAGGGTTGTTGATTGTTGAGTTGGCGAGAACAGGAGAAGGTCGTCTTCCCACTTGTAAGAACCTTGAACTCAGAAGAATCCACCAAGCAGGACTAGGGTTATTACTCCTTTGGAGGGCCCGAACCTGGGTAAACTCGACTGCCTTCTTGCTTGCTCCCAAGATCCCGTTCTTCCTGTCCTTGGAGTGGTTGCCACAAAAGCCCCCAGTCCGAATCTCTCAAGCACCCAGTCTTAGGGTGCCTGTTGGCCAGTAAGCCGACACCGTTGTTGCCGGTTCGCGTTTCGGTTAGCCGTCCTTGGTAGCGTTTTGTCGTGGCCATGTCGTTCCACCGACGGTCGCTACCTTGTTTCATGAGTATCCTATCATTGTTTGACCTCTACCGCTAACGTTCGCCGTTAACGATCCACCATTAACGCTCTGTCGTTAACGCTCCGCCGTTAACGTTTTGCCGTTAACGTTCGCTGTTAACGTTTCGCCGTTAAAGTTCCTCCGTTAACGTTTTATCATTAACGTTTCACCGTTAACGCTTTGCCATTAACGCTCCGTCGTTAACGTTTCGTCGTTAACGCTCCGTCGGTAACGTTCCCTCGTTAACGTTCCACCATTAATACTCCACCGTTAACGCTCCGTCGTTAATGTTCCTTCGTTAACGTTTTGCCGTTAACGTTCCTCCGTTAACGCTTCGTCGTTAGTGCTTCGCTGTTAACGCTTCGTCGTTAACATTCCGTCATTAACGTTCCACCGTTAACGTTTCGCCGTTAATGTTCCATCGTTAACACTTCATCGTTAGCGCTTGGCTCTCATCGCTTCGTTGTCATCGCATGCGTGCATTCATGCACAAGCCCTAGTGCGATGCCTTCATCTGTTCTATCATCATGATGTGAGCCTAGCCTCATCGTCATATCATCTTCAAAGCCGAACCAAAACCCTAACCTAAGACCGGTTCGATGAACTAAGTTCATCGTGAGCCGCGTTGTTATCTTTGCAATCTTTCCCGTTGTTTTAATGGTGGTAAGACACCTGTCTTGTCTTATCCCTGAAAACCTAATCTGCCATTAATCCAGAAATGGTTCGTGGACTTGGTCGATAGACCATTGGCCATGTGCCATAACCTTGTGCCCGATCTAGTCTATCAGTCTTCTTCTCTTTTGTTTGACTGTGTCCGTTCGATCAACAAAAGTCAACTTCGAGAATCAGTTTAGTTCATTGTGAACTAACATATCCTTATGGACCCGATCTGTAGATCGAGAGCCCATATGTCATCATTTGTCCAATCAAGATAATAACTTCAGAAGAAATATTCTTCGGAATAATATTCTTTCTTTTCCAGTTATTAATCTTTCCCTTTTCGTTGTTTTTTCGAAAGCTCGTTCTCTTTTGTCTAACCTTCAATCTAATCCAATCAAGTTCCTAAATTCATCCAAGCCATTGTGCCAATGCTGTTCGTTCTTAATTTGGAGTTTATTTGAATTGTCTTTTGAGTTTTGTTGTATTTGTGTTTCTTTATCATTAGACACTAGGGGTGCAATCGGATCGGATAATTTCCGACCGACCGACCGACCGGATGTATTCGGATCGGATTCGGATAATTTTTTCGGATATTTTTCGGATTCGGTATCGGTTTCGGATAATTTTTTTCGGATTCGGATTCGGATTCGGATTCGGATTCGGGATAATACTATCCGTCGGATCGGGATATTCCGAATTTTTTCTCGGATATATCCGGTAAATTAGGATCGGATATCCGAAAAAACTGAAGTCCCATAAGTCCGTAACCCGTAAGACGCAACCCTAGCCGAGAATCTCCATTCTCCAATCTCCCCGAGTCCCGTCTCCCCCGAGGCCCCGAGCTCCGCCGCCATCCATTCCCTCCGTCGCCGCCATCTAGCTCGTGTTCTGCCGTCTACCCGCCCGGCGCCTGGCTCCCTCCGCCTGTCCGCCTCCCGGCGCCCTCGCTCCAACAAGTTCCAAGGTGAGATCCCAGCTGAGATAGGCAACTTGAAGAATCTTGTCAATTTGACTTTCCACACAAATGGTTTGTCCGGAGAGATTCCTCGATCGAGTTCTTGTCTTTTGCTCACAACATATTTTCTAGTCAGATACCACCTGCTTTGGGCAATCTCTCCAACCTCTGGCATCTTGATCTCGATCACAACATGCTAACCGGAGCGATCCCTTCATCTGTCGGTCAATTATCCAGATCATCTTGGCTTACCGTAGGCTTTAACAATTTAAGTGGAGTGATCCCCACTTCTATTTGCAACATTTCCTCTTTGGTCAGGCTTTCTGTCCTGAAAAATAATCTAACTGGCGTGATACCTCCAAATTTATTCAGTAGTCTACCCCATCTCCAGGTCATAGCTATGGACCACAACCAGTTTCATGGCTACATCCCAGGCTCACTAGCTAATGCTTTCGATTTGTGGCTAGTTCAGCTCGGCACTAACTTTATATATGTCAGTGGTTATCTAGCTTGCCTTCTTAACACTAGTTAGGTTGTTTTTTTATATATGCAGCCAAGAAAATTCGAGTCATGTCGTATTTGGGATGTTGACAAACCTAATTACATCCGCAAGTGAACCTGAATTCTGAACTGGTCCTGATTACTGAAGAATTGATTGCTGAAGAATTGGATGTTCTACTGTTTGTAGTTGGTAATTTGGATATGTGTACCAGAGTATGTAGGTTCAGTATTGTTGCTTTACAGCGGCCAGCGGATGTTCCACAAGTCAGTTAAAAAGCGGTGTGCACTCCGCAGTCTGAACAATTTTGCAAACCAAGTCTATGTCTTTCGTAGCAGATCAATTGGTGTGGGAGCAATTTATACTTTTCAATCTAATATTTACTCATTATTCTTTTCAATCTAATGAGTTAAATTAATTAGTATTTATTTCTTCTATAAGATTGTGTCTTTGTTGATTATGTGTGTATCTTTCTGTGATGTAATCATAGTATTGTTATTTTGTCTTATTGTCTATTTCATGGAGACATCATGGTCATGTTACTGAGATATTATTTGCATATTGTTTTATGTTCTATAACTTTTCACTATGTGTACCGTTAAAATTAAATGTTCTTTTGCAACTTTGCTAGACTACTTTATAAAATGACTAGTTAAATTTTGATAGTTCTGTTTCATTCGAGCTCATATGGTTGTGTGCTTTATGCGGTATATATTTTCGCGCGATATCCGACAAAAATTATCCGGTACCGTATCGATTCTGCTCCGTATTCGATTCGAATCCACGACCGATATTATCCGTGCCGTATTCGTATCCGGGACTATCCGAATCCGATTCCGAATCCGACAAAAAATATGGTTTAGGATACGGAAAGAGCGATATCCGACCGAATCCGATCCGATTGCACCCCTATTAGACACGTCGTCCGGAAATCGTTCTACGGGCTGAAGATCAAGAAAGTGAAGATCGAAGGTCGAGGATCAAGAATCAAGGATAAAGAGTAAAGAACAGTAAAAGTTGCAAGGGCCAGGCAAGTTGTGCTTTGACCATGTTGATCCCATTTTTGAAACTTATGTTGTTTCAAATTATTGCATGCTAGTTTGAGTTAAACTGATTTCAATTAATTTGGGATTAGATAATCAACCTACTTGTTATGGCCACCTTGCTTATAATGATTGTATGCCATCGTTCATTTGTCACCCTACATTTGTTGATTAATAGTTGGTAGCTAATAAATTGCCAACATGGGTTAGATAGAACGTATTAGTTTGCTTAGACCTGCACGAGTCCGTGCCATCATTTTGGAATTGCAAATGTCAATATTGATTAATGGACTATGCGGTGTATTTTGAAATGGTGTGACGTGTTGCCGACACGATGATGTTGATATGCGGAGGCCTTCGTGCTTCTTCAAGGATGTTGAGTTGTTGTTGGCATTGTGTTGCGCAATAATCAACTAGGGTGATAAAATGATTTAGACTGGGGCAAGTGGCAAGAATTATGGTGGGCCAGCTTGGCGGTTAGGATTGTTTGAAACATGATATATGTATGAGTGATGGTGAGATAGTTTTCTTTGAGAGTATTGATGTAAGTCTTGCCCTGGTCACTCTAAGGACTTAACTTTGCAAGCCTTTGAACTGAGTCAATCATACAACCACATGTCTGTAATGGGACAGACCTAGTTGAGTAAGTTACTAATAACTTGCATATGGTACCTCGGGGTGTCAACTACATCTTTTGTGTAGCTTGAAGGGGGAGCGTACCAGGGCTGCGGCATGGTACCCGTCCAACGGTACGTCGGTCCCATACTTCGCCTTTGTTAAGGGAAGGGAAGTTTCCGAAAGGCTTTGTTATGATCACTCATTCGCATACTCTTGTATGGCGATTCACGGCTGACGTGGTGAGTTGATTGTATCTTGTGGGTAAAGTGTATAACCTCTGCAGAGTGTAAAATCTATTCGAATAGCCGTGTCCGCGGTACTGGACAATGCTCGGGGATTACAGTCAAGGTTAGCTTTTCATAAAATTGATCTTTGGTTTGGAGGCAGTTTGCCTGTGGAAAAGTGATAACTGTTTAAGGATATGGAATGGTGTACTTGTGAAACAATTGTGAAATTTATTACTATTGTTATTTGTTTTACCGCTTTACAATCTATTATGATTATTTGTGAATGTTGTTTATTGCAAAATAACCCCTTTAGCCTGTTACTTGGAATAAGCCATGCATATAGTTATTAGACTTGCATTCTGTGCATGACTTGCTGAGTGCTTTATGTACTCACCCCTTGCAAACAAACAATCACCAGTGAGCAGAAGTCTACATCGTCGAAGAAGAAGAAGTTCCGTGAGAAGGCGATTATCTAGGAGTCGAACCCTGTCAGTTGCCTGTGGCGTATTGATGGGATTCACCGGTGTTCTTCGTTCCGCTGCTGCTTATTTGGAGTTGAAGCCGTCAAGGCCTCACAAATGTAAGGTTGACCTTAAGGTCGTTCAATAGTTTATATTCTATATTTGTGTTATTTCTCTTTTCCGCTGTGTATGATTGTGAAATTCATCTATGTTGAGACTGTGTGCACTAGCGTGATCCTGGACTAGTGCTGAATACACAGAGGGTCCGGATTTGCACATTACGGTCCCGGAGAGGTGGTATCGAGCCATCTTATTTGTAGGTCTTGACCTTAGATAGATTGGCCGTCTTTAGGAGCTTCAAAATTATTTCCTAAAGAGAAAATTTAACTTGAAAGAATAATACATTCTTGACTTATCTTATTCTTCCATTCTTTCCTCTTTGCTGAAAGTTCTATCCTTCCCTTCGATTTAAATGGAAATCTTACCTGAGTTGTTCCGAATAGTTAATGATGTTTCACACTTAAGGAGAAAGTACTGGATGTCGCCGTCAACCCTGAAGATCGTGAAGTAAGAAATCATCGATCTCGAAGAGAAGTGGATCGATGAAGTGTTCCAGAAGCTTGAAGAACCAATGCTTAGTAGTAAGTTGAGACTCATGTGTGAGAGTCGCGTCTCTTAAGATAGGAGTGTTACCCTTTTAGACGCTAGATTATTGTGTGCTTAGGAATTTGGTTCTTCATTGATTGCTGAGTGTGCAGTATGTGTTGCAAAGCTTTTAGGCTTGGATAAGCAACCATACCAAGTGGGCGCCGGGGTTGAAGAAGAGGATGCCACAGGAGGCGGCATCGAAGCTGCTGGTACCGGCGATGGCGGTACAGAGGCACTCGGCGCCGGCGGGGTCGGCGCCGTCTCCTGGGCAGTGGTCGTCGGCGCCCCGGAGGAGAAACCTGCTCCCCCCAGCGTCGCGGGAGGAGTAGCAGGCATGGCGCTGCTGGAAGCGTCGCCCAGGGTACGGGGCCTCTTCGGATCCGTAGCCAGGGGATCGTCGGCAACTGGACGTTTCCCGGCGGCGCGATCGGCGGAGGCTGCAGAACTCCCGATCACCAAAGGGACCCTAGGTGGCACCACCGCATGACCGGTGGGGTCCATTGGTGGAAACCCCCTAGTGATCTGGTTCCGCTCCACGGGATCCATATCGGCTAGAGGCCGGACCCCATCGGAGAACACCAGATCACCAGCAGGGACTGGAAGCAAGTCCCTCACCCATTTCATGAGGAGGAAGCTGGTCAGATTCCCAGCACCTGACAAAGAAAAAAGGGGGGAGGGTCAGAAGACGAAGGTTGCAAAAAAAACCGTGCATGCAGAAGAAGACAAATACTTACTGCCCGGATACGTCCTGGTCAGGTCGTTGTCACCCGTGTACTGCCACGCCGGGCGAACACGGAGATGCAGGGGGCTGATTCTTCGGGACACGTAATCCCGAACCACCAGCACCCCAGTCAGGTCGGCGTCCCGCAGATCTTGAATGCGGTCCGCCATGGCTCGGAGATCGACTGTCTCCTCGACAGTCGCATTCCAGTCCTCATTCCCTTCCGCCATGGCGGTAGGAATAGAGAGGATGTCTGCGCCACTGTCATCGGCGACGTACAACCAGTCCTCCCTCCATGCCTTCCAGTTCGACTTTTGCTGGAAGGCAATGTCGTGGGGGACCATCCTGTCGCGGAGCCGGAAGTGGCAACTCCCGGTAACCTCCCCGTCACCGGCGGTGCGGAGGGAGTAGAAATACCGGAAGAGGGGGAGGCTGGGCTTCACCCCCACGAACATCTCGCACAGGTGTGCAAAGACGGTGAGGATGACGATGGAGTTGGGGGAGAGATGAAGATGGTGCACTCCATAGAAATGGAGGACCATGAGGAAGAACTCGGAGAACGGCTGGACAAGGCCCGCCATGAGCGCCCACCCGAAGAGCACGATCTCCCCGGGTTCGGGCTTGGGAGATCACGTTCCGTGGCGCAACCGGAGGGCCCCCTCCAGCGCCATCTGCGATAGGGCCCTCGCCCTATCATCGTTAGCCTGGGATTGAGGAAGAATCGCCATTGCAAGAAAGAAAGAAGGGAAGTCTCGAGCAAGAAGGTTAAAGTTCAAAATGAAGCGTGGGAGACTCCAGGGTATGTGAAGGCATATTTATACCCCCTCTCCCCCCTGACGGTTCGTGATGGAAGATAATTATGAGCGTCGCTTCGAAGACCGCAAAGAATGCGGCCGAAGTGGAGAAGTCGGAGGCGGTTCGGTACCATATTATAATGGTTGACCCCTTCTGCGACAGCCAGACATTTACTGATGCAAGTTAAAGACTGGCGCGTCCTAGGAAGGGCCCGGGTGCTACTGTCGGCGTATTCTACACCGGGGTACTCTCTCCGCCCTTAAAGAAAGAAAGGGAAGGGGCGAGGAGGCCCACGTGGCTACGTGGTGACCAGCGCTCTGAAGCCCTCCTCGCGGGGCGAGGAGGCCCACCTGGCTACGTGGCGACCAACGCTCTCAAGCCCTCCTCGCGGGGTGTGGAGGCCCACGTGGCTACGTGGCGACCAGCGCTCTCAAGCCCTCCTCGCGGGGCGTGGCGACACAGGACATAAAGCTGAAGAAGGCTTCGCCCAGAAGCCTCCCATGGGGCATGGTGTCAGGGCATTTAATGCGGGGTGTGGCGACAGGCCCTTTCCCTGACGTACCACGTCTGGTCCGTCATGGGAAGTGCACAGTCCTGACGGCTCGTGGTGTAGCGACACAAAGAAGGAGGCCCCAAGATGGGATGGCATTAATGAAATGTAATTAATGAGCCGCGCAGCGGCATAGTTTTGTCCCCCCACTTGCCCAAACCGGCCGGGAGTATATAAGGGCGGTTTGGTGCATGGGAAAGGGGGGCGAGTGGGAGAAGAAGGCAAGATAACAAAGACTTCAGGCAGGACGTAGGGCTATTACCCACCTCGGGGGCCCGAACCTGGGAAAATCTGGTGTGTCTACTGTTTATCTTCTCCGGGACGGCAGGGAGAGAGCGACCGGGTTAAGTCTCCGCTAAGCACACCCCCAAACCGAACTAAAACCTCCTTCGCGGGAGGATCCTGTCTTAAAAAACGCCGACAACGGTGTTTTTGGTTCTCGCCATCAGCAATCGAGGGAACCCCGACGACTGCTTCTCCCTCACGAACCTCAAACATCACCGAGCTAATCTCCTAATGGCGTTCGGGTCAGTGAATTGTCTAATTTTCGCATTATTTCTATGATCATGACCTTGGCTAGATGATGAACTTAGACTTAGAAATTCTAACATTTGGTTGCCTGTACCAAGTGGTACACATGTATGAGATGGTTCAAGAAAAAAATTATCAATGCGTTTGGTTGCTTGAATGGAACAATCTCATCCTTGATCAAGTGATACAAATTTAAGGAATATTCTTTCTAGATGTTGAACCATCTCATTCAACCAAAATAATGGAACCAAATGGTACAGAACCATCCCATCTCATTCAACCTCATCGCATGAACCAAACGCGGGTGCGTTTGGTTGCTTGTACCAAGTGGTACATGTATGAGATGGTTCAAGAAAAAAATCATCAATACATTTGATTGCTTGAATGAAACCATCCCATCCTGCATCAAGTGATACAAATTTGAGAAATTTTTTCCTCTAGATGCTGAACCATCTCATTCACCCAAAATAATGTAACCAAATGATACAGGACCATCCCATCCCATTCAACCTCATCCCATTAACCAAACACACCAATGAATGAGATGGTTCAACATCTTAAGGGAATATTCCTCAAATTTGTATCATTTGATCCAGAATGGGATGGTTCCATTCAAGCCACCAAACGCATGGATAACTTTTTTCTTGAACCATCTCATACATGTACTACTTGATAAAGACAACCAAACGCACCATTACTCTATGTCCGTGTCTCAATTGTGCAGCTTGTGTGACTAGCTGAGTTGATGTAATCACTCGATTTTTTTTTTTTTTTTTTTTTTTTTTTTTTTGCCAATGTTCTTGGTTTATAAATTACAACTCCTCAGTCCAAACAAGACAAGAATAGCTAGTGGAGCAGAGTGCAGTCCAGTGTGGCATGGCCTGCAGACTCTGTGCTTGCAATGAATGGAATTTTGCTGGAACCAGCAAAGCCAGTACGCTTCACAACTCGCAAAATGTTTATATTTCTGTATGCTTCCCAAAGCTAAACAGTTCAACAAAGGTAGACAAGACAGGGACATCAACAACATGGTGCTCAGAGAGCATGATTAGTATCTGGCTTCCGGGAGGAAGGCAGAAGTTACTTTGCTGCAGGCTTGCTAAAGCAGAATAGTGGGAGGAGAGAGAAACAAAAACAGCAACATGGTGAGTGAATTAGGCTTGTGACCTTGTCCTGTGTTCTGGTGGACAGGTGAGCAACACCGGCTTCTATAGTTCCATTCCATATATCACATGCCATCACACGGACACAAACAAGCGGGTCGAGGACTTCCCGTACTGAATTTTCTTTAGCACCAATCTCTCTGTCTGAAGATCTTGTTGTTTGGTTGCTTCACTGTACTAATCAATCATATCACCCCTGGGTGAGTTGTTGCAGCTCCTGAGCTTTCCATCAGTCTGATCCATCTCTGTTTTTTTGTTTTAGTTGGCTGGCTCACATACTTCTGGCCTTGCTCAATGCATTGTTTATGCATTCCTTGTGTCAGGTATTCAGGTGTGTGTCCCAGATAGAGAAATGAAGAGAGAGGTCAAGTGCTCCTGTCGCTTCATCTTCGTCTAATGTAATGTAGCCAACCACCAGTATCATGAATGACAGTACTCCTGCACTAAGCATGTATCATTCTATTTCAGTACGACGCTACCGCCTGTGCCTCATCTGAATTGTAGTTCAGTTAAAAACAACAAGTTGCTTAGCATTGACTTAAAACTGTTCGAAATATATGCAGAGGCAGCAAAGAAACAAATGAGCAGATTAATTTCAATCTTGAAAACATTTACTGAACTCGAGTGACAAGTGAGTAAGGCAGTACTACACGCTAATCTGAAAGCATTTCATTGAATCAGCTCAGGTTCTGCAATTCAGAACGTCATATATTCATATGCTTATTTACTCTCTGCAACAAGAAGCAAAGAAAAAACTTAATGAAAAGAATAACTTTGAAGAATTGGTTTAAAAATTGTCGAACCCAATAATACTATCAACTATTCTTTATTTCCCCCAAGATCACCCCTAACTTGATTCCTGATACCCCGAAGAATGAATTGAATCTGAATCTGAACATACCCTAAAGATCAAAAATTTTGACCAACCAAGCTTCAATCCCCCGCTCCTGGAGCTGGCAAATTGAGATCAAGAAACCCAGCAGCAGTCAATGATTGCTCCGGGTCAACAATGCCAGCGTCGCCGTCGGCGTGGGCGCGCTCGTAGAGCTCACCGGCGATCGAGTGCGACCGCTTGTGCCCGCCGAGCGCCTGCCCCGAGCCGAACACCTTGAAGCAGATCGGGCACTCGAACTTGGTCACCTTCCTTGGCTTCACGAATGCGACCACTCTGTCGGCTATGTCGGCGACATCGACGTCCAGCGAAGCCAGCGTGGACGGCGTGCTGAACGAGGCGTTGATCTCGACGCTCGGCTCCGGCTGATCGGGCGCGACCTTAGCAATGCAGCAGCTGCTGTTGATGCGCTTGTGGCTGGCGCGGTGGCCGCCAAGCGCTTGGTAGGACTGGAAGGCCCTGCCGCACCCGGGGCACTCGTACCGGCCCCGCTTCTCGCCGGCGTTGCCCAGAGCAGTCTTCCTCTTCTTGCTCTTGGTACACTCGGTGTCGGCGTACTGGAGAAGAGCGGAGTTGTAATCGGAGTCGGCGTCGTGGTAATAGCCATTTCTTGGGAGTCTATCTCGCTTCTTCTCTTCCTTCTCCTGCCAGTACTCATCTTTAGCGGTCGAGCCCCAGAGGCCGGCGGTGTCGCGCGACAGCATGATGAGGCAGAGTGCGACGTCCTCCGGCTCCTTGTCGAACGCGTCGCGTGCGGGTGGCGGCCCGGGCGCCGGCACGCGCATCGAGCGCCGTCTCCGCCTAGGCGCAGGCTCCGGCGCTGCCATCACCACAGCCGCCTCGCTCGGGATCAGCATTTCCTCCTGCTCCGGCCCCTCTTCCACCTCCACACTGACGTCTTCGCAGTCAGCATTGGCCTTGCATCCCGATGCATAGCGGCGCACGTGGCCGAGCACCGACCGGCAGGACGAGAACAGCTCGCCGTGGTCATGGCATGCGTCCCCGCCGTCCTCGTCGCCATCGGACCCCGAGAGGCGGCGTGTCTTCTTGGGGTTCTCCCTTAGCCCATACCCGCCGCCACCCGCTCCCACGACGCCACTCGAGCCCCGCGCAACGCTCTGTATCCACTGCCGCTCGTCGTCGTCGTCTGCATCGGCGTCGTCGGCCGCCGCCGCCGTCACCTCCGCCAGCGAATGGGAGCGCATGTGCCCGCCAAGAGACCGGCCGCAGGGGAAGCCCTTCCCGCACACCTTACAACTGTGCCGTGTCGCACTGCTACGAAGCACGGCCATATCGTCCATGGCTGAACGATCGATCAAGAAACCAACACGAGCAAGATCTCCTCAGTTCAAGATCGGCCCAGAAGGATGGATCCGACCGACAGACGAGCAAGTAGCGGAAAATCAAAGTGGGTGGATGGATCAATAAGCGGTCAAGCTAAGCTGGAGGAGGGATCCATGACCCAACGAGCTTGGAGCTTGAGAGCTAAAGTAGTAGTAGATGGGAGGAGAGGTGGAGGTTGTGTATGTGGGGGACGATGCGATGCGATGGGCGGTGCGGTTGGGGAGGAGAAATCGGAATGCATGCAATGCAAGCAAGCAAAGTTAGCAAACAGACAGGAGAGAGAAAACAAATCTATCAGAGGTCGCTGACATGTTTGGGATGGCATGTATGTAGAACCACTAGAACGGGCCCGTCCCCCTTAATTTGGGCATAGGTGATTCTTTTCCTTTCTTGTTCTTTGTACAAACGCAACGATCGAGCTGAGAGAATGAAATCTCAGTTTCTTAATGGAATTTCCTAAATGTTTTCTCGTAAAAAAATAGCCAAATTTTGTGCCATTAGACTATGCCTTGAGATTTGTGCTTAAGAGATTTTTAAAGTTCACCCGTCGACACAAAATCTTTAGACAGTGATAAGAGGCTCTATCACAGTCGGTTCTCGCGTCACAGTAATAATCTAAATCTGTGTCGATTTTTAAATAAAATCGATTGCAATAGTTAAATACATCTATGTCGGTTTTTAAATAAAACTGATTGTAATAATAATAAATGTCTGTTGATTTTTGAATAAAACCGATTGCAATACTCAATAAATTAATGTCGGTTTTTAAATAAAACCGATTATAATATCGTTATATATCTGTGTCGGTTTTTGAATAAAACCGATTGTAATAAATATACATCTGTGTCGGTTTTTGAATAAAACCGATTGTAATAGATATAAATCTGTGTCAGGTTTTATTAAAAACCGATTGTAATAGGTATACATATGTGTCAGTTTTTGAATAAAACCGATTGTAATATGGTTATATATCTGTGTCGGTTTTTGAATAAAACCAATTGTAATATGGTTATATAAATCTGTGTCAGTTTTTAAATAAAACCGATTGTAATAGGCATACATCTGTGTCAAGTTTTTAATAAAACCGATTACAATACTAATAAATCTGTGTTAGTTTTTATATAAAACCGAATGCAATACTCAATGAATCTGTGTCGGTTTTGAATAAAACCGATTGCAATACAAACTCACCATCCAAATACAGCCCCAAATTCACAGTGTCACCATACAAATCACAATACACATACATTAACAATATGAAAATATCATAGAACATTCACAATACTTATTCATAGAACACGTAACATTCACATTCACAATACACATCACATTCACAACATTATCACATTCACATGATATAATATTGTTTACAACATATATATGGACTAGTAGGAGGCTTTGTTGTCTCTATACCTACCGTCCTTCGCTATAACCTTTGTTTAGTACCACAAACATATGTGATCTTGTAGTTTATGGAGATCCATGTTGTCTAGGCTCTTGAAGGGGATATTAAGTTTCTGCAAAATTAAAAGTAGTGCACTAATTTAAGGTTTAAAATAAGTATGTAAAAGGTTGAGCTTATTATGCATGTATACATATATACCATAGGGAACATGTATGAGTTGCTGATCATGATCATCATGTGATGCATGTCGTAGAAGTTGCAAAAGTCATCACACCCTTGTTGACACTGTGAAAAAGAAAATCATATTAGGAGACCGAAATTAAATGTCAGCCAAAAATTCTATGCTAGGTATTTGTACCTTGAAGCGCTTCCACTCCAGCTGGTCATGTAGTTTGTCATCATGTTGCCCTCCTTCAGCCAATGAGAAAACCCTACATACATTGGAGAGATATCATTAAGGAAAAAAAATGAACGTAGTTAATTATAGAAAGTGTTACTTTAGAGGAATATACTTACTTCTGCAAAATAGTCTTGATTGCGTAGGTCATTGGTCTCTTCTCGAGCGAGTTAAAAATGTTGACTTTGTTTTTCTTCAGAGAAACCACGAGTAGAACCCAATCGTTGCTTTTAAAATGGTATGTAGTGCAAGAAAATAAATTCATATATGGTTTACGTGCGCACAAGTAATTGAAGGGTAAAGTCATCAGAGTAGTACTTACTCCTCGTGGTACGAAAAGAAAATGAAGTCGTTTTTCGCCTCAGCATTAAATACGTGCTTGATGTAGTTGGCAACAAACTCCGATTCAAGCCTAGTCATGCTCGAAGACACCATCTCGGGGTCCATGAACCCAAGTGGAACTCGGTCTGTCGCGGCTCGCTGCCTCATTATCCTGCTCATGTCAATTATTAACAAACATAATACAAAATTATATAAGAGTTATAGCCTCATGCTGTATGATGTGATACTCACAGCGTCCGGGTTTGTATAGTAGAAATATCAATGGCTTTCAGATTGTACAACCAGAATAGATCCTCGAAACTCATTGGGAATGTCCCGTGCTCCATGCGGTGTAAATGTCCCCATCAATACCGAACAGTGAAATCGACTTAATGCTTGGCCGCATTTGCTTTGTCGTAGTACCATCGATGCAGCAAGTGAGAAGTTTTGAGTAGAGCATTCAATATGTGGGGAGGGAAAAGGGGCTTTCCTTGCATGTATGCCTTAAAATCATATGGAGGTGCCGGAGCATCTGTTAACTTTTCTTTTTGGACAGATGAAGTCTCCGATGTTGAGACAAGGGGCCTTCATTGTATTGGAGGGGGGCCCTATGGCCTCTGACAATTTTGCCTTCTTAATAGAAGGGTTTTCTGAGCTCTCCTGTGGATCTTTCATCAGCGTGCTAGTAATCCTTTTGCGCACCAGTTCTGCACTCTGTTTAGGAGCAGGGGCAACTGCAAGAGTAGGAGCATGAGTAGTGCATGAGTAGGAGCATGAGGAGTAGGCGTAGGATCAGATGAAGGAGCAGGAGTAGGTGTAGGAGCAGGAGAAGTTGTAGGTGCAGCTTTAGGAGCAGAAAAAGATGCATGAGCAAGAGTAGGTGGAGTGACGGTGTAGGAGCAGCGGTAGGAGAGTTGCAGGAGCAACTGTAGATGCAGGTGCAGGTGCAGTGGCAGGAGCAGGAGAAGGAGCAAGTGCAGGAGCAGTCGTAGTAACCTGGAAAGCACATGCATATGTAATGTGACGTATTGCAATATTGGAATGATGGAGAAGACGCGGGGATTTGCACCTTCAGTAGTACAACACCTGTCGTGGTCCACTTGATGAATGACATTCATGCTTCGAATTTTTTTTTTAAATAATATTATTTTAATCAAAATTTACAGAAATAATATACCGAAAAAGAAAATAGCAAAACTACCCCCCTGTGTCCATTTGAATTGGCGACAGGGGGCAAAATCGGAATTTCCTCCTTCCTGTCGCCAATTCAAATGGCGACAGCATTTACTACCCCACGCGCGAGGAGCCTGTCGCCAAATGGAATGGCGACAGGTCCCTTTAACCCGTCAGTAAGCCGATGGCCACAAAGCAGCCATTTCGTTGCTCGCCGGCCACGCTGCAGAGGAAAAGAGAGGGAGAGGGAGAGGGAGAGGGAGAGGGAGAGGAAGAAGAGAAAGAGAGGGAGAGGAAGAAGATCTCGGGTTTGCAGGTAAATTTTTTGCTTTCTTGTATGTATTTAACATCTTAGTGACTAGATTAATCACTGATTTAGTGATTTAGCGATGAGCGTTGTTTTCGAATTAGCGACTTAGCGTTGTTTTCGCTATTTAGGAACAAACCTCCATGCTAAAGCAATGTGTAAATGCCAAGACTAATTAAATCTGCTATACTTGTTTATGCTACTTGATCGTATTATCATATGCAAGAACCTTCGAAGTAGCTAGTTATACTTTCAATTGCCGGCCACTTGTCCTATGGTATGCATGCATATATGCCTAGCTAGACTTAGCGTTTGCATGTTTCTTTCGAGATCTTTATTTATGGACCATATGAGACCCAACTCGCCTCGGCCACGACCGCCTTTGGCCCCGTCGGTAGTGTTTGCAGCGCTTGCCTCGACCTTGCTACTTTGAGCCCGTCATTTGTGCTCGCCGGCCGCACCCGTTGCCTTGACGCTTCGTTAGGGTTCGTGCGCGAATGTAATACTTAGGGTTATTGGGCGTTGAGAATTTATATGCGACGAGAGTTGTAACTGAGATATTTTTACGGAATATGGTAGTCCGTATACCAAATAGCAGATCTGGTACATCCGGCCCAAAAAATAACTTCCAACATGCATTTCTACGGGCCGCCGAAAATCCTTCATCGTTAGGGTTCGTGCGCGAATGTAATACTTAGGGTTATTGGGCGTTGAGAATTTATATGCGACGAGAGTTGTAACTGAGATATTTTTACGGAATATGGTAGTCCGTATACCAAATAGCAGATCTGGTACATCCGGCCCAAAAAATAACTTCCAACATGCATTGGACCACGAGACAACTCAAAGCTGCGCGACCTATCACCCTGAATGTAAGCTGCACGACCTGCCACCCTCAATAAAAGCTGCACGACCTGCCACCCTCAATAAAAGCTGCACGACCGGTCACCCTCAATGCGACTTGACAACACGCTACTGTCAGCTTTCTCAGACTTATTGGACCACGACGTCGTGCAGCTTTCACGAAGCGTGACAGGCGATGCAGCTTTGTGAAAGGTGTGCCATGTCGTTCAGCTTTGCTAATGATGTGACAGGTTGTGCAGCTTTCGGAGAGGGGAGACAGGTCATGCATCTTTGCCAAGTGGATGACAGGCTATCTAGCTCGCCACCACTATAAAACCGGTGGAGGGATACACTTCCATTACCAACAGACTGACAATCAACTTCTGCATACTTCACACGAATTAGGCTACGATGTCGTTCTACCGTCGCCTCTTCAGCAAGCGAAACTTAACCCCCCGAATACCCGGATGCGAGTTGTGTTGACGCTCCAGTTCTTCCGAGTTGCCCGACCTAATTGCGCTGCAACCTTCCTGGCGAAGATGATGCGATCTAACCACGGAGCTCTGACGCCCGCGCTCATTCTTTGTTGTGCACGGCTATGAGGTAAACCTCTTGGTGTCATTACGATTAAAGTACCACTACCATTTCAAGCGTCGTTTTTCGTTTGTAGCGCAAGGACCGGTGTTGCTTCTTCCAATGGATCGACGCCGGAGCAGCGTGACTACGAATTTCTCAACAAGCGCCACGACGCCTACCCCACTTCGCCCGAGAACTTCACCCGGTGGGAGAGGCCGGGATATGTACCCCTTCTAGATCGACCGGAGTTTATGTCCGATGAGCAATAGAGAAACCAATCGGTGAGTTTTATTCGACATGCTAATGTTACGCAATCACAAAGTAGTAATTCTAAACTGCTTCCTCGCATACAGGACTCCAAGAAGAAACTTGCAAAATGGATAAAGTCAAAGGAGAAACCTCCTCAAGGGCCCGCACCGAAAGCCCCGAATTTTGCGATCACGACACTGAAGCGATCGTTGATACTGCCAAGGGATCTAAGCGGACCGGAGATTCTACCGGTGCCCCTTGGCCGAGGATGAATGGTGCGCCTACTTCAACCGGGTGGATCCGAGCGATACCACCCACATCTCAAACTTCCCATATGGGATAACTGGGAGCAACCCTCTCGTGGTGCTACTTTCGCCCGAAAAGCCGGACCAGTACGCCCAAGGTATTTTGCAACGACCACGAGATACATCTTGTATGGACTGCAGGCACGCTTCCGATTATACAAGGACAATCCCAACACGCACCTCCTGCACCACATAGTGGAGTGCGAGCGAAACAAAGAAGACGTCTCCGCAAGGAACGGAAGTGGAAGAGGGTTCCTCCACTCTAAGTAGGGACAAGGGGAAGCAGCCGGCCGAGATCGCACAACGGAAGAAATCCTTGCCGGGTTACAAAGACCATCGGGGAACCGAGCGGTATTAACACGAGGGGCCGGAAATCGGGATGGCATGCCCATATGGGAGGGCGTAACTCCACAGAATGCACACAACCAAGTTACTTCTTATACCCCAGAGGCGTCACGGCATAGGCTACCCATTCGGCAAAGAATCGAGCACCGCCCACGGCCATGGAGCTCTTTCATAAGAGAGATTGAGCGGTGTCCGAGAACAAATCGCAAAAGAATGACGGGTGATGTACTGTGTAGAAAATGTATGGCATCGTTCCCACTCTACGAACATAGACGGAACGATCACTTGTTCCACCATGACAACCAGTGTTATCGTCACTTCTCCTAGGAATATGGTCACTGTTGTAATGTCATTGTAATATAATCCGTTGCTCCTTTCATCATCTAAACTTTCGTTACATGTGCACTACTAACGTTGAGTTTTGTTCCTAACGTTACTACCTGCATATACGTGCTTTTCACAATGATCGTAAAATCAGTCATCAATTGGTAGCCTTCTTTGATTGATTCCTTTCCTTTCCTGTTGAGCCATGAAAGCCAGCCTATTAGATTGGAATTATCCATGCATGTACAAGTTGTACAACCCTCTGAATTTGCAATGTTTGGTTCTTGACATATACGTAAAATGTAACACCTTCGTGAGGAGCTCAGAATTCTCCAGCATTAAAATATCAAATTTCATCATGTCGTATGGATACATAGTCACCGGTTTTCGAAAATACAAATAAGCAACAACCGATTATGAAAAAGTCGAATTTAACGTGACTAGTACATCGAAACTTATCTGCATTTTTATCAACTCGGTTTCAAAAATCCGAAATAAACAAAAAAATAGATTGGCTGGCCTTGTTCTCGTGAACCGGAGAAGGTACTATTCACTATTGTCATTTCTGTTCCAAATACACCGATTTTCGGTTTAGCGTTGACCGAATAAAACATGTCCAGTTTTCCATATACCGGAGATGCAATTTCGTGTTTCAAGAATACACAGAGCGAATACGGTTGGAGTTTTTTCGCTCTTACACAAAAATGTTATACAGATTTGAAAATACAGTAAATATTGTGTATAGAATTCCAAAATTTCCTTATACATGTGCTGCATATATATATATATATATTAAAGTATATACAGTTCAATAATATTTTTTCACCCTTTCACATTACTTTTCCTTCATAATTGTAATTTTATACATTACAACATCAATTATCACAGCTAAATATGTTTTTTCCTTAATTTATTGAGTTTGCCCTCCTATGTCCATTTCAATTGGCGACAGGGGGGTGTCGCCATTTGAAATGGCGACAGGGGGCAAACTCGACATTTCCACTGCTGCCCCACGCAGCCAGAGGCTGGATGCCCCCTGTCGCCATTTGAATTGGCGACAGGAGCTGCTGTCGCCAATTCAAATGGACACAGGGGGGTAGTTTTGCTGTTTTCTTTTTCGGTATATTATTTCTGTAAATTTTGATTAAAATAATATTATTTAAAAAAAAATCTTCATGCTTCCCTGAGAGCGGTGATATCTTCTTTCGAGGAGAACTCCAGCACATCAGATAGGAATTCATCATGGGCATGGTCACCCTCATGTAGCCCTTTGTAACATCCCAAATTTGAGCTTTTATTTAATTTATTGAGTTAGTTGAATTTTTGGAATTTTCTGGAATTTATTTGGATTTGATTGGAATTAATTCCTTTTTGGGTTATTTAAATATTTAAAAGTTTTAAATAAAATTTTGTTGGAAATATTTTATTTAAGTGCAAAATGTCTCAAAGTATTTTTCAGAATTATTCTGGAATTTTTCTGAGCATTTTGCTATTTTTCTTGATTTATTTGAATTTCTAGAATTATTTAAATTATTAAATTGCTGGAAAACCATAACGGGTTTGTACTGTTGGTCTGACTCGAGTCAGACTCGAGTCCGACCGAGCCAAACCGCGCTAGACCCGAGCCGGACCTGAGTTAGACCCGAGTCTGACCGAACCCTAATCGCACGAATCGTTGGATCGCGATCGAACGGTTGAGATCGCGCGCGCATCGATCGTGCGTGCAAGCCGCTGGATCGTGTCCACGTGGACGGCTGTGATACGGCCACGTCGTCCTCTCCGAGCTCTCATCGGACTTCACCGCCGTAACCGAGCCTGTCTCGTTTTGCGCGAGATTCACAGATGTCGAGGGGGCTATCTAATGCGTCGCCACCCGTGCCGGACTCCCCTTTGGCCGCCACGCATTTTGTCCTAGCTTTCAACACCTGTGCCACCGCCACACTCTGGGAATTCCTCACCGTAGTTGGAGGTGCGCGGCCGTGAGGTCTTCTTCGTTTTCCGCCGCTGTCGCTGAGCCCAGATCCGAAGTCCCCGCGCTGAGCCGCGCCTGTGAGGACCATTCACTTCGCCGGAGGGCCACAGAAATGTCGTTGCCTGTGTCATCATCCCCATCTCCAATCACCGAGCGCCACCGCGACATTGCCGGATCCACGAACTCCGTCGACCGTCCGATCCAGATCCGACACACACGGTACGTCCACGTAGCCGATCCATTAGTTTCATTGGATTAGATCTCAACCGTAGGATTTAGATCGTACGGTTCAGATTAGATCTGGTGTTACCGTTTAGATCTATTAGCAACCGTTGGATCTAGATCCAACGCACCAGATTTAGCCACGTCAACTTGCACTGTACCGTGCTAGATTAGATCTCAGCCGTTAGATTAAGATCGTACGGTTAGATTTAGTTCACGTTGTGGCGCTAGATGTAATCGTGGCCGTCCGATCGGAAACATACGATGAATATCGAACCACGTGGCAAGCGCCGGATCATGCCACGTCGTCCCCACGATGCGGTAAAACTCGATCTAATCTCAACCGTCCGATCCAGATCGAACGGTCCAGATTGAACCGCGTAGATCCACTGTGGTGAGACTGGATCTAATCGTGACCGTCGGATTTCAAACCGACAGCCCAGATCGTGCCACGTAGCCAGGAGCCGAAGCGGTGCGGGTCAGCCGGGTCATCGCTGACATCACGCGTGATGTCAGCAACGGGCCCGCATGTTAGCCGCTGGCCACCCGCACGATGACGTCATTCGTGACGTCATGCTGACGTCACGGTGGGGCCCGCGTGTCATAGCCATTCGGCCGAGCCATGCTGACGTCAGCGATGACGTCACTCGAGCGGGACCCCCATGTCAGCGACTCGTGGTCTGGTGGGCCGAGTCCACTGTGGACCCGACCGTGAGCGTGGACCGGGTCTATAGACCGGATGATGCAAGCATGACGCAATAATTCGATTTTCCTTTAGAAAAATAATTCAGCCGAAATCCAAAATCCACGCTGACGTCAGCTGACTTCATTCGGTTTATTCTTTTAATTGATTTTTTCAAACTTCAAACGTCAGCTGACTTCATTTGGATTTTCAATAGAAAAATAAATGAATTAATTCGGTTTATTCTTTTAATTGATTTTTCAAATTTCAAACGGCTATAACTTTTGCGTTTTAACTCCGATTGAGGTGATTCCAGTTTCTAAATTTTTATAAAATTGAGCTCTATTTAATGGTGAATTTTAATTAATTTTTGGACATGAGTTTTTCCTTTGTTTTATTTATTTGTTGTTTATTTATCCGATACGCGTAGACTTTGAATTGCCCGAAGGTTTTGAAGGAGAAGTTTTGACCCAGGAACAAGTTCAAGACCAGGAACTAGTACTCTTTGAAGGCAAGTTATACTTTGACCATGTTGATCCCACTTTTGAAACTATGTTGGTTTAAAATATTGCATGCTAGTTTAATTAAAATGCTTTTGAATAATTTCGGGAATAGTTGTGTGACCCATCTGATTATGCCACCTTGTCTACAATAATTGTATGCCATGAGTGATTTGTCACCCTAGGATGTGGATTAATAGTTGGACACTAATACTTTACCAACATGGGTTAATTAGACCGTAATTAGCCAGCTTAGCCATGCAATCGTGTTATTAATATAATTTTGAATGTCGAAAATTAATCTTGACTTAACGAGTGATGGAACACGATTTTGCAAATTGCTACATGTGTTGTTGATGATGTTGATGGCACGTGGTGCATGGTAATCAACTGGGTGATTAAATGATTTAGACTAGGGCAAGTGGCAAGATTGTTCTGGTGGGCCAGGTGTGGCACTTGGGAGGTGTGGCAAGTCTCTCAACACTCAAGCCTATCACCAAAGCTCTTACAAGTTCTTACGTTGCAGCATGTGTTGTCGGCCATTGGCGTTGTCAAAGTTTCTTCGAAGTTTGTGTAGAGCGATTGCCAAGTGATCGAACGCTTGTACGGGTATAGAGTGGAGCTTGGACAGGCTTAATTTAGTAGCAAAGAGAATCAATCAATTAATCACTGAAATTGCATAGAATTGAATTATAGTTCATAATTAGCACTTAGCCTAAGATGCTGGTCAACAAGGATGGATAAAAGGCTAAGGCTGATACACAGGAAACACACGCGCAAAGATGTTTGATGCAATCCAAGAAATGAGCTAAAAAAATATAAGTGAGGCATCAAAAAGCTCGTATTGCATAAGTTATGGAGAGACGCTAGCTAATTGCTCAAACAAAGAACACGGGCAATAGATTGCTCAAAATCACAAACTAGCACAATATGAAAAATGCACAAATGCTAGGATGTGCTCTCAACCAAATTCCACTTTTTTTTGCGCTCTATGATTTTGCCCGCACTTTTTTTTTTGATGTGCGACCATTTTCTTTTCTTTTTTGTGGCCAAACAAATATGAGAGTAGCATAATATATATGACTAGGTGCAATACAAGTGCAATCCAAATTATGCAATAGAATGTAACATAGTAGCCCTAGAGCAATATCAAATAGCTAGTCTCGATTAGGTTCAAAGTGTTCACAAAGGATGAATTGGTTCCAAAAGGTAGGTGTACTGATCGGTAATGGAGGGTATTTTTTGATGTGGGGACTATGATCAGCAACTAGACAATGCTAAAACGAACAAAATTCAATTTAGCAAACCGAAATTAAAAGATCGAAAAGGCGCAAACTTGGTTTGGGTAGGGATTAAATCAATCAACTAAACTAGGGTAAAGAAATTTCTCACTGAGCAACCTGCTCTGATACCACTTGATGTAATATTGGGTGTCCCGATCTTTCGATGAGAATGATAACCTTCGATTTGGGCGAAGACGACTTTGACGATCCGACTACAACGTACAATGACGATGTGTCTTAGCAATCGCTAAACCAACTCCAGAGGGTTATTGACCTTGCCGTGGGCACGATCAAACTGATCACGAAGATCAATTCTAGCAAGCAATAGAAGAACAAGCAAGAACAAGGCAAAAGCAATCTAAAATTGCAAATATAGGTGAAGTATTGAAAAGTTGGGGTTCCGATACAAGGAGCTTGTTAGGCGGTCGTTGAGCACGTCTAAAAGACTCAAAATAGTAGCAAAAGGCTAAGCTATCAAATAACCAAAACCCAAGTTATTTTGGGGGACTCCCTAGCTATATATAGGAGAAATAGGAGGCCAAAACCATGCTAGGGGCGTCCAAAACACATCCATGGCCAAGTAGGACTCCTATTCCTAGTTTGACTCGGATTTGGAAAGATGACCGAACTTGTTTTGCAGATTCCCGTTGACTCGTAAGGAATTTGGACATGAGGCCGGATCCGTTGGAAAGAGCACGACGAAACCTTTCAAACTAGTACTCACAGACCCCAAACACCCTTTTGGATCAAAATTTTTGATCGTTTTAAGCTGGTGCTATCCCGGAGGCCGAATCTGAGTTGAACTTGTGCACCGGAAGAATTGGCTTCATGCTTGACGTTTGGGAGTCCTTCTCCTTGGTTGCCATAGCCAGGCCATAAGAGTCCCATGTGGCCCCCAAAAGAGTAGCCTGATAGGGGGAGGGTTGCTCTCCCTTTTACGGTGGTATTCTCTCCCCTCCACAAGCAAGGTGGTACTATCATTCTCACCCTCTTGTTTCGGAACCTAGCTCTGATACCAACTGATGCATCCCTCCCGGGTGCGCACCGTGCCCTTCGCGGCCCAGCTGTATGGCGCACGTGCCTCGCCCGGTGAGCGGACAGCCCAACTGGCCCAGGGGCGTGGGCCTTGATCCAACAAGGGAAATACACACCTTGTCTACCATAGCCAGGCCATAAGAGTCCCATGTGGCCCCCAAAAGACTAGCCTGATGGGGGAGGGTTGCTCTCCCTTTTAAGGTGGTATTCTCTCCCCTCCACAAGAAAGGTGATACTATCATACTCATAGACCGCAAACACCCTTGTGAATCAAAAGTTATAGTCGTTTTAAGTTGGTGCTGTCCCGGAGGCCAAATCTGAGTTGAACTTGTGCACCGGAAGAATTGGCTTCATGCTTGACGTTTGGGAGTCCTTCTCCTTGGTTCCTAAGGACAATAAAATCATCACAAGGATTAAATAGCATTCCATTCATTAAATTATTTGTATGCAACCCGAGGAACGCATTCACCTGGCAATTGAATTGACGTGCGCGAGCTCGAGTAATTGGCCCTTTGGTATTACATTGTTGGTTTCAATTGGGTTTGTAGGCATGGCCGTATCCATGGTAGTGATGTCCTCATCATCCTCCCCTTCTTGCATTTGAGTCGTCCTCGACTCAAGTTCATCATCTTCTCCCAAGTATGGCTTTAGATCTGCAATGTTGAAAGTGGGACTAACCCCAAAATCTGCAGGCAGCTCAAGCTTATATGCATTATCATTAATCCTTACCAATACTTTGAAAGGACCATCAGCTCGAGGCATCAACTTAGATTTTCGTAACTCAGGAAAGTGATCTTTTCGCAAGTGCAACCAAACTAAATCTCTAGGTTCAAAAATAATATGCTTCCTTCCTTTGCTACCAACAAGATTATATTTAGCATTCATGCGCTCTATGTTTTCTTTAGTTGTCTCATGCAGTTTCATTATCAAATCAGCACGTTGTTTAGCATCAAAATTCAATTTCTCTGAAGATGGAAGAGGTAACAAATCAATGGGAGCACGAGGCACAAACCCATACACAATCTCAAAAGGGCACATTTTAGTAGTAGAATGCATTGATCGATTATAAGCAAACTCAATATGAGGCAAACATTCTTTCCACAATTTATGTTCTTTTTCAAAACAGCCCTTAGCATGGTAGATAAAGTCTTATTAACGACTTCAGTTTGTCTATCTGTTTAGGGTTGACAAGTACTAGAAAATAAAAGCTTAGTTCCCAACTTAGCCCATAAAGTTCTCCAAAAATGGCTTAGAAATTTAGTGTCACGATCTGAAACTATTCTGTTGGGCACACCATGTGATGCATCCCTCCCTGCAAGACTGCCCTTCAGCTGAGTATGGCGCACGTGCCTCGCCCGGTGAGCGGACTGCCCAACTGGCCCAGGGGCGTGGGCTTTGGCCCAACGAGGGAAATACACACCTTGGCTACCGTAACCAGGCCATAAGAGTCCCATGTGGCCCCCAAAAGACTAGCCTAATGGGGGGAGGGTTGCTCTCCCTTTTAAGGTGGTATTCTCTCCCCTCCACAAGCAAGGTGGTACTATCATTCTCACCCTCTTGTTTCGGGACCTAGCTCTGATACCAATTGATGCAACATTGGGTGTCCCGATCTTTCGATGAGAATGATAACCTTCGATTTGGGTGGAGACGACTTTGACGATCCGACTACAACGTACAACGACGATGCGCCTTAGCAATCGTTAAACCAACTCCAGAGGGTTATTGACCTTGCCGTGGGCACGATCAACCTGATCACGAAGATCAATTCCTACAAGCAATCGAAGAACAAGCAAGAACAAGGCAAAAGCAATCTAAAATTGCAAATATAAATGAAGTATTGAAAAATTGGGGTTCCGATACAAGGAGCTTGTTAGGCGGCCATTGAGCACGTCTAAAAGACTCAAAATAGTAGCAAAAGGCTAAATTATCAAATAACCAAAACCCAAGTTATTTTGGGGGAATCCCTAGCTATATATAGGAGAAATAGGATGCCAAAACCATGCTAGGGGCGTCCAAAACACATCCATGGCCGAGTAGGACTCCTATTCCTAGTTTGACTAGGATTTGGAAAGATGACCAAACTTGTTTTACAGATTCCCGCTGACTCGTAAGGAATTTGGACATGAGGCTGGATTCGTTGGAAAGAGGACAACGAAACCTTTCAAACCAATACTCATAGACCCCAAACACCCTTGTGGATCAAAAGTTATGGTTATTTTAAGTTGGTGCTGTCCCGGAGGCCGAATCCGAGTTGAACTTGTGCACCGGAAGAATTGGCTTCATGCTTGACGTTTGGGAGTCCTTCTCCTTGGTTCCTAAGGACAATATAATCATCATAAGGATTAAATAGCATTCCATTCATTAAATTATTTGTATGCAACCCGAGGAACGCATTCACTTGGCAATTGAATTGACGTGCGCGAGCTCGAGTAATTGGCCCTTGTGTTACATTGTTTGTTTCAATTGGGTTTGTAGGCATGACCGTATCCATGGTAGTGATGTCCTCATCATCCTCCCCTTCTTGCATTTGAGTCATCCTCGACTCAAGTTCATCATCTTCTCCCAAGTATAGATTTAGATCTGATAATTGAGTTGACGGGCTTGAGCTCGACTCAATGGTCCTTGAACCGACAATGATGTAGAAGGATGGCCAAGGTGGGGGTCGATAAAGCCATGCAGATGGAGCCATCTTAGTAGATGTATACGAAGTAGAGGATGCCGTGAAGTGTCGCTAACTTAATGGTCCTGACCAAGGTGGGGGTCGATGAAACCATGCAGTTGATATAATTGCAGCAACACTTGGTGATGACCATATGTATGTAGTGTTAGTTCTGTCCATGACGAGCATGGTCTCATCATCCTCCCTTTCTTGAAGTGGAGTCGTCCTCGACTCCATCATATTGTCCTGGAAAATGTTAGGAGCGACAGGAAACAAAGCAACATGCAAATTTGCAATCAAATCAATGGATCGAGACTCTCTATCAATCATATACTCATTTTCTTGAAAACTATCATGTGACTTGTAGGTTGAACCAAAAGTACTTGATATGACATGATTAGTGATATGGCACTTATCAAATTGATGACATTGTTGCATAACAAGCGGAGGTTTAAAATTTGAACAAATGTAAACTCGATGCGCTTTATACTCTCCTTTCTCACTATTTTTGCCAATAACATGGAAAATATTTCGCGATAACCAGGACAAATCAGAATGTACAAAAAGTCTCTCCTCTAAATAATTCAGATCACATGGACCATCAAATTCAATGTAACCTAATGTATCTAAAGAAGACATCAATTTCAACTCATCATTTTCGCTTGTGAGGTGAATGACACATTTATTTTCATCATAAGTGTCTAGTGTGTTAACAAAAGTGACATGTCCATTCGCTAGTTGTGTCAAGGATATAAGTGAAGTATTATATCACACAACTCTTCTTTATCACAAGAAATAGCAAGCAAATCATCTTGTAACAAAGCAAAATCAACAATTTGTTCCACTAATAATTGCTCTACGATAGCATGATTTGTGGATAGTTTTAGCTCTTCAAAATTATTTTCTCCATGTGTAAAGTCCATACCTGTTACATTACCTTGTAAGTTCTCATCAGCTGTTGTAGGCGTTTCTTCAACTATTATCTCTTCACTTACACATGGGGTAGTACTGATCGTTTCTTTCTCCATATGCTCTTCTACATCATTCCCTCGATGGTGCTCACTTTTCTGCAAAATGTTAGCTACAAAAGAAGATGCAACAATGGGCGTCTCAAATGAAGCTAATGATTCTTTCATGGATT
This sequence comes from Rhipidocladum racemiflorum, assembly GCA_036346355.1. Taxonomy (NCBI): domain Eukaryota; kingdom Viridiplantae; phylum Streptophyta; class Magnoliopsida; order Poales; family Poaceae; genus Rhipidocladum; species Rhipidocladum racemiflorum. The sequence continues at coordinate 42,563,006 of CM070573.1, forward strand.
CAGCAAGCATTTTTTCAACTTTACAAGCACATACAACCAATTCCGAAACAGAACTATATGTTTCATCAACAAGAGCATCCTGAATTTCTTTATTAAGTCCACGTATGAACCTAAGCTCTGTTGCTTCTTCACCTTCAACTAAACCACAACGCAACAAATGATTTTGCAATCGTTCATAGTATTCCTTAACGCACTTATTTCCTTGTTTCAAGCATTGGAGTCTAGTATACAAAAATTCAGTATGATATTCAGGAACATAATCAATTCTCATAAGTCTTTTCATGGCCTTCCAATTTTCAGGTTTTCTCTCTTTTATACAAATATGTTTCCACCAGGTTAATGCGTATTCATTTAGCACACTAGCAGCAATCCTAATCTTTTCATTTTCAGACAAATCATACTTGACAAATTCTTTGTCTACTGCTATCTCCCAATTAATATAGGCATCAGGATCATATTGACCATTAAAAGGTGGAATGGCGAATTTAACCATACCTAGAGAATCATCATCAACATGTATCTGAGCATGTAGTATGCCATTTTTGTTGCTTAGAAGATGAGGTGGAGGATTGGAAGTTCCTGCGGCAGTACCTGCAAGCGTATCACGTCTAAACAAAATAGTAGCAAGAGTAGTTTTAGCAATCCCCTATGCGAGCTCGATGGATCTAAGAAGGTTCTCTTGCGATGACATACGCTCAGAGTGAGCAACAATTCCCTTGGTGCGAGGAGAGTGATGCAGGGAGCCCTCGTCACCTGACATGGTTAGTAGTAGACAAGAAAACAAAATCACAAGTATAATGTTTCTATCATCTACTAGGAGGTGGTGGCAAGTCTCTCAACACTCAAGCCTATCACCAAAGCTCTTAGAAGTTCTTACGTTGCAGCAGGTGTTGTCTGCCGTTGGCGTTGTCAAAGGTTCTCCGAAGTTTGTGTAGAGCGATTGCCAAGTGATCGAACGCTTGTACAGGTAGAGAGTGGAGCTTGGACATGCTTAATTTAGTAGTAAGGAGAATCAATCAATTAATCTCAGAAATTGCATAGAATTGAATTATAGTTCATAATTAGCACTTAGCCTAAGATGCTGATCAACCAAGGATGGATAAAAGGCTAAGGCTGATACACAGGAAACACACGCGCAAAGATGTTGTGATATGACTTGAGTGCCCGATCTTTCGGTGGAGTGATAACTATCGATTGAATGGTGAAAACCCTCGCGATCCGACTACGCACGAACGAATTCGATGGCGCCTTAGCAATCGCAGAACCTTCGCCGAATTGGTTATTGACACACAAATAGCATGTCAACCTGAACACGAGGTTCAAATTCTTGTCGATGTCGAAGAATCAAACAAGAACACGATAAACAAAGTGTAAAAACAGAATTGAGAGGAAGAGAAAAAGTCTCGGATAAAAGTGGAATTTGATGTTCTTCACAAGGTGGCGATCTTGCACAACTCGTAGAAGATAGGTTTGCGCATAGCTAAACTCTAATCAACCAAAATCCCCTACAAGAGTGGAGGGTAGGAGAATATAAAGAAGAAGAAGGAGGAGAGGTACTGTTCACGGACACTATTCATCCGTGATTAGTACATGCATGTCCACACATTAAGGAAACAATCCTTCCCTCCTTTCCTTCTCTACAAAGTTGCCAAAAATACAAAAGAGATCAAATCTTCAATTATGGTGCCTTGATCTGAATCTTGGTTTCCAAATCAGCAAAGAGGACATGTTGGGGCGCCCAAAACTAGGAGGGGGAGACGCCAAACAGGGGGAGGTGGCGCCCAATAATAGACCCATGCATTCATTCCCTTTGCTCGTCTTTGACTTGGCCTTCCGAATTCCGCACACGCGCTTGATCTTCTCCTTGGTTCCTAAGTATAATAAAATCATGACAAAAATTAGATAGTAATGAATTCTGTGAATTAATCATATAAATAGTTAGAAACGAGTTCACCTGATAATTGAGCTGTCGTGCTTTGGCACGAGTAATTGGTCCTTGTATATTTGGCTCAATCGTGTGCATGGAAGAGATGTCCTCATCATGTTGGAACTTGATGCAATAAAAGGAACGTGCTAAAAAAATATAAGTGAGGAATCAAAAAGCTCGTATTGCATAAGTTATGGAGAGATGCTAGCTAATTGCTCAAACAAAGAACACGGGCAATAGATTGCTCAAAATCACAAACTAGCACAATATGAAAAATGCACAAATGCTCTAATACCAATTGATGCATCCCTCCCGGGTGGCACCGTGCCCTTCGCGGCCCAGCCGTATGGCGCACGTGCCTCGCCCGGTGAGCGGACTGCCCAACTGGCCCAGGGGCGTGGGCCTTGGCCCAACGAGGGAAATACACACCTTGGCTACCGTAACCAGGCCATAAGAGTCCCATGTGGCCCCCAAAAGACTAGCCTAATGGGGGGAGGGTTGCTCTCCCTTTTAAGGTGGTATTCTCTCCACTCCACAAGCAAGGTGGTACTATCATTCTCACCCTCTTGTTTCGGGACCTAGCTCTGATACCAATTGATGCAACATTGGGTGTCCCAATCTTTCGATGAGAATGATAACCTTCGATTTGGGTGGAGATGACTTTGACGATCCGACTACAACGTACAACGACGATGCGCCTTAGCAATCGCTAAACAAACTCCAGAGGGTTATTGACCTTGTCGTGGGCATGATCAACCTGATCACGAAGATCAATTCCTGCAAGCAATCGAAGAACAAGCAAGAACAAGGCAAAAGCAATCTAAAATTGCAAATATAAATGAAGTATTGAAAAATTGGGGTTCCGATACATGGAGCTTGTTAGGCGGCCGTTGAGCACGTCTAAAAGACTCAAAATAGTAGCAAAAGGCTAAACTATCAAATAACCAAAACCCAAGTTATTTTTGGGGGAATCCCTAGCTATATATAGGAGAAATAGGAGGCAAAAACCATGCTAGGGGCGTCCAAAACACATCCATGGCCGAGTAGGACTCCTATTCCTAGTTTGACTCGGATTTGGAAAGATGACCGAACTTGTTTTGCAGATTCCCGTTGACTCGTAAGGAATTTGGATATGAGACCAGATCCGTTGGAAAGAGGACGACAAAACCTTTCAAACCAGTACTCATAGACCGCAAACACCCTTGTGGATCAAAATTTATGGTCGTCTTATGTTGGTGCTGTCCCGGAGGCCGAATCCCAGTTGAACTTGTGCACCGGAAGAATTGGCTTCATGCTTGACGTTTGGGAGTCCTCCTTGGTTCCTAAGGACAATATAATCATCATAAGGATTAAATTGCATTCCATTCATTAAATTATTTGTATGCAACCCGAGGAACGCATTCACCTGGCAATTGAATTGACGTGCGCGGGCTCGAGTAATTGGCCCTTGTATTACATTGTTGGTTTCAATTGGGTTTGTAGGTATGGCCGTATCCATGGTAGTGATGTCCTCATCATCCATGCAAGCGGACAATTTCACGAAAGAATAAATCAGCAATGTTGGTAGCATCGTCGCTTTTGCGACAAGGTATGAAGTGTGCCATTTTCGAAAATCTATCCACCACAACAAAGTTGCTATCCCTCCCCTTCTTTGTTCTAGGAAGTCATAAAACAAAGTCCATAGAAATATCCTCCCAAGGTACGCTAGGAACTGGTAGAGGCATGTATAAACCATGTGGATTAAGTCGTGACTTAGCTTTTTGACATGTCGTGCAGCGAGTGACGAAACGTTCCACGTCCCATCTCATCTTGGGCCAAAAGAAATGTCTAGCAAGGATGTCCTCCGTCTTCTTCACACCAAGTGTCCCATCAGTCCTCCTCCATGCGCTTCCTGTAGCAATAACAAACGGACAGAACTAGATGGAATGCATAGTTTGTTTGCTTTAAACACAAACTCATTATTGAGGACAAATTTATTCCATGTTTTTCCCTCTCTACAATTTAGCAACACATCTTTAAAATCATCATCATGCTCATATTGCTCTTTAATTGTTTCCAATCCAAAAATTTTGAAATCAAGTTGGGACAGCATGGTATATCTTATAGACAAGGCATCAGCAGTACCATTGTCCTTGCCCTTTTGGTGTTTGATGACATAAGGAAAAGACTCAATGAATTCAACCCACTTTGCATGTCTACGATTCAGTTTAGCTTGACTTCTAATGTGCTTTAATGATTCATGATCAGAATGTATAACAAATTCCTTGGGCCATAAAAAATGTTGTCATGTCTCTAAAGTTCGAACTAGTGAATACAATTCCTTATCATAAGTAGAATAGTTCAAACTAGGTCCACTCAACTTTTCACTAAAATATGCAATAGGTTTTCCTTCTTGTAACAAAACACCACCCAAACCGACTCCACTAGCATCACATTCTAATTCAAAAGTCTTAGAAAAATCTGGAAGTTGGAGTAAGGGTGCGTGCGTTAACTTATCTTTTAATGAATTGAAGGCATCTTCCTGTGTCTTGCCCCAAACAAAGGGCACACCCTTCTTGGTGAGTTCATTCATCGGTGCGGCAAAGGTGCTGAAGTCCTTCACAAAGCGACGATAAAACCCTGCAAGTCCTAGAAAACTTCGCACCTGTGTGACCGTGTTAGGAGTCGGCCAACTCTGTATTGCTTCGACCTTGGCTTGATCAACTTCAATTCCCTGTGGGGTAAAACATAGCCAAGAAAAGAGACTCGATCCGTGCAAATGGTGCACTTCTCAAGGTTACCAAATAAACGTGCATTGCATAAAGCATTAAAAATAGCACGTAAATGTTCAAGATGGTCCTCTAAAGATTTGCTATAGATCAAGATATCATCAAAGTAAACCACCACAAATTTTTCAATGAAAGCATGTAAAACCTCGTTCATCAATCTCATGAAAGTGCTAGGAGCATTAGTCAATCCGAAAGGCATTACTAACCACTCGTATAAACCGAACTTAGTTTTAAATGCTGTTTTCCATTCATCACCTAATTTCATGCGAATCTGGTGGTACCCACTACGCAAATCAACTTTAGAGAACATAGTAGAGCCACTTAATTCATCAAGCATATCGTCTAACCTAGGAATAGGATGACGGTATCTAATGGTGATATTATTAATTGCTCTACAATCCACACACATGCGCCATGTTCCATCTTTCTTAGGTACTAAATGACTGGAACAACACAAGGACTAAGGGATTCTCGTACGTACCTTTTATCAAGCAGTTCTTGAACTTGGTGTTGTATCTCTTTAGTCTCCTCAGGATTGGTTCTGTATGGTGCTCGGTTCGGCAAAGATGCCCCTGGAATGAGATCTATATGGTGCTCAATCCCTCTAATTGGCGGCAACCCAGGAGGAATGTCCTTTGCGAAAATATCAGCGTACTCCTGCAAAAGGTTAGCAATGACAGGAGGCAAAACAAAAGACATATCCTCTAGTGAAAATAGAGTTTGTTTGCAAACCAGAGCATAGCAAGAATAACTACTAGTATCCAACTCATTCACATCAGATTTCGTTGCAAGAAAACATGCACCTTTCAACTTAATCTCATTTTTCTTGTCACCATCAGAGTTAGATTCTTTCTTTTTATGTTGTTCAAACTCTTTTGCAATAATCTGATTTTCACTCTTAGAATTCTCTCGATTTTTCTCTTTGCTAGCTCTAGCGATCTCATCTTTTACAATGGGCATCAGGCGACATTGGATGTAACACAATTTTCTTTTCTTTATGCATAAAAGAGTATTGATTGGTTCTACCATGATGTAAACAATCCTTATCATATATATTACCAAGGTCTACCTAATAACATATAACATGCTTTCATAGGTACGACATCGATCGCAATCAACATAATCATGATAAGAACCTAAAGCGAATTGTACTCTTACCAGACGTGTTACCTTGAGCTTGCCACTATTGTTGAACCATTGAATGTAGTAGGGCTGAGGGTGTGGTCTAGTGGATAGTGCTAGCTTCTCCACCATGTCCATGCTTGCTAGATTATTGCAACTCTCACCATCAATGATTATTCGAATGGATCATTCTTTGATGACGCCTTTAGTGTAAAACAAATTGTGGCGTAGATTTGGCTCGGTACGGGCAATCTGAGCACTAAGCACACGCTGCGCAATAATACTCAAATATTGATCAGCATCAGTAGCGCTCACATGCTCTTCTTCATGTTTTGAGTTTGGATCATCGTTTTCATGTTCCGCAAGCAAAGCATATGTTTCTTCATCAAGATCACTTGCAAAATCGTACGCACCATCTTCGCGGGTTATTAGCATGCGCTTGTTTGGACACTCCATCATGTGGCCAAAACCCTTACAGCGATGGCACTGAATATCTTTTGTGCGTCCCGTTGAGGTGACAGATGACGACGAGCTTTTGGTAGGAGCTTGTGTGGCACTCCTCGTTGGCGTTGGTCGGGGTGCTGAATTTGAAGTGGAGTGCGTCATTTTGTTGTTGGAGGGGGTCGGGGTAGTGGTACGACTGGATGGGGTAGCAGGGGCATGCGGTGCCCACGAAGTAGCTCGACCTGTAGAAAAGTTAGCTCTTGCCCTCGATTGTCGACCTTGCACTTCACGTTCAGCTTTATAAGCAAGATGGAATAAACAAGTCATCGAATTATAATCCTTATAATCTAGAATGTCATGGATTTCTCGATTTAACCCACCTAGAAAACAAGCCATAGAAGCTTCCTCATTCTCAATTAAACCACAACGTAACATGCCAATTTGCAATTCTTGGTAATATTCTTCCACTGAATTCTTACCTTGGTGTAGGCGCTGCAATTTATTTAATAAATCTCTTGCATAGTATGAAGGAACAAATCTGTGCCTCATTAGCAATTTTAATGCTTCCCAAGTGGTGGGTATATTATTTGGATGAGCACGACAATGTTCTCTCCACTAAATAGAAGCAAAATCAGAGAATTCACTAGTGGCAGCCCTAACTCTTCTATTCTCAGGAAAATCATGGCATGCAAATTTTTGATCAACAAGTAATTCCCAACTAAGGTAACCATCAGGATCGTATTTACCTTTGAAAGGTGGCATATTGAAATTTACCTTATGGAAAACATCATCTCGTTCTCGTTCCCTGGGTCGTGGAGGATCACATCGCATACCTTGCTGATTGAAGCGTAGCCGACGATGGTCACGGTTATTGTCGTAATTGACGGTGTTGTCTTCCTCCAAATCAGTGGTGTCGTCATATTGGTTCTCTTCGTTTTGTTCTTCTAAGTCTGCTGGATCCTCTCCCGTGGAGCTGAAGTGTTGTTTGGATGACGCGGTTGCGGATTGGAAGCCCCAGATGCAGCAGCTGCAAAAGTATCAAGTCTAGCCAAAATAGTAGCAAGAGTAGTGTTAGCAATCCCTTGTGCGGCCTCGATGGATTTGAGACGGTCCTCTTGCATCGACATACGCTCATTAGTGAGTCGTACATCCTCGCTAAGACCCTCGGTGGTCTCCCTCGTCATCCTCTCAAAGTGAGCAATGATGCCCTTTGTTCGTGGAGAGTGATGCAGTGATCTCTCATCACCTGACATGGTTAGTAGAAGACAAGGAAACAAAAATCACAAATATAATGTTCTTATCAACTACCAGGAGGTGGTGGCAAGTCTCTCAACACTCAAGCCTATGACCAAATCTCTTACAAGTTTTTACGATGCAGCATGCGTTGTCGACCGTTGGCGTGGTCAAAAGTTCTCCGAAGCTTGGATAAAGCGATTGCAAAGGGACCGAACAAATGTACGACGTTGGATGTGGAGCTTGGATAGGCAATATTTATTTCCTATGCAATCTGAAAATTCTAGTTATTGTAATGATAAGTAATGATCCAAACTAGAATTCACAAGCCCTAGTTGCCGATCTCAAAGATGTAAGTGAATTTCAAGACAACACACACGCAAAGATAAAGGCACTTATGTAATCAAGGAGTGAGCCATGAAATATAAGTGAAGCACAAAAGGCTCTATTGCACAAGTCGTAGAGAGACGCTAACTTATTGCTTCAAGAATGTAAAAATGGCACAAGATTGCTCACTAATTCATAAATTGCACAATCTAAAAAAAATGACGAACACAAATTAGGGTCAATGTAGTGCGACCGGCCACAATTTTTTTCTTTTTTTTCTCTTTTTTTTTGGCCTTTTGGCTCTTTCTCTTTTCTTTTTTTTTTGGTGACTTTCGGCCAACACTAGTATTAACAAAGTTTTAGAATCCCTAACTCGTTGTCACAAGATAATATGATATGATAATTCAAGATTATGCAATGTATCAAGTAGAGCAGCCCTAAGCAATGTCAACAAGCTAGTCTCAAATCGGATCAAAGTGTTCAGAAAGAGTGAATTGGTTCCCAAAGGTAGGTGTACTGATGTTTTTCTAGGGCAGCAGACTTGTCGCCTAGATTAATGTTTGAAGATCACCAAATTTGATTGGTTGACTGTGGAAGGAATTGAAGCTTATATCCTTAGCTTTCAATAGAGTGCAAGAACATAAAAATCCGAGTTCGTATGTGAAAGTTATGCTCGAAACACCAAACTGGACATAATTGAAGGATTGAAGCGACACGAAGAAAGAGAAAGATCAGCAACTAAAACATGGATTCTAATGGATCCAAACCTAACAAAACTCACTAAAATAACAGATTGAATCTAAAGGTTGAATTTTTGTGGAGTAGTTTTCCATATAGGACAGAAATCAAACTAACCTAAGGCACTGATATTCTCACCGATCAACTAAAGCTCTGATACCACTTGATGTAACATTGGGTGTCCCGATCTTTCGATGAGAATGATAGCCTTCGATTTCGGTGGAGACGACTTTGACGATGCGACTACAATGTACAACAACGATGCGCCTTAGCAATCGCTAAACCAACTCCAGATGGTTATTGACCTTGCCGTGGGCACGATCAACCTGATCACGAAGATCAATTCCTGCAAGCAATCGAAGAACAAGCAAGAACAAGGCAAAAGTAATCTCAAATTGCAAATATAGATGAAGTATTAAAAAGTTGGGGTTCCGATACAAGGAGCTTGTTAGGCGGCCGTTGAGCACGTCTAAAAGACTCAAAATAGTAGCAAAAGGCTAAATTATCAAATAACCAAAACCCAAGTTATTTTGGGGGACTCCCTAGCTATATATAGGAGAAATAGGAGGCCAAAACAGTGCTAGGGGCATCCAAAACACAGCCTTGACCGAGTAGGACTCCTATTCCTAGTTTGACTCAGATTTGGAAAGATGACCGAACTTGTTTTGCATATTCCCGTTGACTCATAAGGAATTTTGACATGAGGCCGGATCCGTTGTGTCGGTGTATTCTACACCAGGGTGCCCACTACACTTTAGTAAGAGCCGCTAGCGGATACGTGGCGTCCAGACCACGCCACTAGCGGTCAGGAAGGATGCCGTCCAGCGGACAGTTGGTAACCAGACCACGACGCTGGAGGTCAGCTATGTGATCGCCAGCGGGCTGGTGGCGACCAGGCCACGCCGCTGGCGGTCAACTGTGTGATCGCCAGTGGGCAGGTGGCGACCAGGCCACGCCCGGGTTGTCGGTATGTGATCGCCCGGTAGGTGGCGGCGCCACGCCGTGGCGGTATGTGATCGCCCGGTAGTAGGTGGCGACCAGGCCACGCCGCTGGCGGTCAGCTGTGTGATCGTGTCGGGACTCGAATATGCAAATCCGGACCCTCTGTGTATTCTGTACTAGTCCAGGATCATGCTAGTACACACAGTGGTACAGTGGTTGAGTATCACAATCATACACAACGGAAATATAAATAAAGTACTTCAAAACATTAATATAAATTGTTGCAAGACCTTAAGGTTACTTTACAATATTAAGCCACGCAGGGCTTACAATAACAAAAGTAAATAATCAGCAGCAGAATGAAAACGTCGGTGACTCCCATCAATACGCCACAGGCAACTGACAAGGTTCAACTCCTAGATAATTGCCTCCTCGTGGAACTTCGCCTTCTTCAAAGTGGTAGTCTTCTCCTCAACTGATGATTGTGTTGGAAGCAAGGATGAGTATACAACATACTCAGCAAGTCATGCACAGAGGTGCAATTCTATTACTATATGCATGGCTTCTTCCAAAGGAAGGGCTTAAGTGGTTATTTTGCAGCAAACATCATTTTGCTTTGATTAAATAATCTTAATAGATTCAAAAGCGGTAAAACCATATTATACAATAAGTTATCAATATCTTTTCCAAACAGTTTGGCACAAAGCCCTAAATCACTTTAGCAGTTATCTCTGGCCTACAACCACCCATTCCCACATTTTATTTTCGAAAGTCTAACCCTTGACTGTAATCCCCGAGCGTTGTCCAGTACCGTGGACTCGGCTATTCGAATAGTTTTGACACACTCTGCAGAGGTTATGCACTTTACCCACAAGATACAGTCAACTCACCACGTCTGCCGTGAATCGCCATACAAGAGTATGCGAATGAGAGATCATAACAAAGCCTTTCGGAAGCCTCTAACTATACAAGTGGACCTCTCCGGTTGTTGCACACTATCCCTTCCCTTAGTACAGGCGAAGTATAGGTCAGCCAACCGTTGGATAGGGTACCTAGCCGTAGCACCGGTACGCTCCCCCGTTCAACTACACAAAAGGTATAATTGACACCCTGAGGTACCAAATGCAAGTTATTAGCAACCTACTCAACTAGGTCCGCCCCATTACAGACATGTGGTTGCATGATTGACCCAGTTCAAAGGCTTGCAAGGTTAAGTCCTTAGGGTGACCAGGGCAAGACTACCCGAAAAACCAAAACGACTTTCCCGGTGCCAATCATGGCCCACCCTATCATTCTTACCACTTGCCCCGGTCTAAATCTATTTATCACCCCAGCTTGATTATTGTGCAACGCATGCCAACAATAATATCAATTACCATGTAGAACCACAAGGGTATCTACACTTCACATCATCACGTGGCAAGATTACACTGATTCCAGAATTCATTTCGTATATCATTAGTCAATGTTATTTTGCCATTGGAAACACATTTCACGTAAGCATGGCTAAGCAACTATTCACGGTCTAGCCTCCCGTGTTGGCACAATATAACATCCAACTATTTAAACCCAACTTATGGTGACAATGGATACATGGCATACAAATATTAATCATCAAAGGTGGAATTAACAAATAGGTTGATTAGCTATTTTACCCAAATTAAATTATTCACTTTAATCAATATAGCATGCATAATTTAAATCAGAATACATTTCAAAAACTAGGAGCAATATGGTCAAAGCACAACTTGCCTTCGTAAAGCAGTGAGTCTTGGTCTGGAGCTTGATCTTCGAAATCCGGGTCCTCACACATTTCGGCGTCTCACGCTGTAATGAGATAAAAAACCCAAATAAACACGCAAATCAACATACAACACACATGCAGAAAAATACTACAAATCAAACTAGCTTGTAATTTCACGAAAACTTCCAGACAATTAGTTTGGCATTCTCTAAGATTTATAAAATTTATTTTGGAATTTTTGGACATATAGTTTAAGAGATACAAAATTCGTAAGTTTGGACTTTCCGTAAATAATTTAACAGTATAAATTTGTTTATAAAATTCCAGTAAAAATACTGTAGAAATGTATTAATATTTACTAAATTAAAAAATTTGTTGCCTGCAGTTTGGACTTAAAACGTAATCGTAGCAAAAATAACAAATTTCGCAATTTCCAGAAAAGTGCATGTACAACTAGTCTTCTAGTTTTCCCATGCAAGCTTGCACTGTTCGGCGCAGGGTCCTGTTCTGGACGTGAGGGAGGGCTCGTGCGCGTGCATGGGAAGGTATTCGATTTACACACACTAGTAAAAATGGCCAGAGACAGCGACGGCGGCGGCGAACGCAGTCAACCGGAATTAGTCGGCGGCGACGGTGGGGATGGCGACTACGGCTATTACACAAGCATGCGCCTAGCGAGTAATTATATACGTATGTATACTAACTACGGCTATTGTAATTACGTGCGTGCTACGCGGAGAAACAACATGGTAGATATATATATAGAAAATAGGTACACGATATCATAATCATGCAACTAGCGTTGAACAACAGAGAGTGCCGAAACAAAACACTACGATACTTATGTTTACATGCACAAACACATAAAAATTAGATCTACTGATCAATGGAACCGATCGCGCGTAAATAAAGAAAAGTACCGAACGATGCTATGCAGTGGCGCAGACTGTTGGGCGCAGGAAGAAGGCGATGTGGCCGGAAAGTGCGCTCACGACGGCGACAACGATGATGATGGTAATGGCGGCGGCGACGAGGGAAGCACGTGGTCAGCCGAATGAGCAGCGGCGGCTAGACGATAGTGGTCGGCCGAGTCGGCGGTGGCGACAGCGACCAACGTAGACGACGGCGGCGACGTAGAGGACGACGGCGGCGACGTAGAGGACGACGGCGGCGGCGGCGACGTCCAAGTCAGGGAAAATGGCAGGGAGGCATGGATGTAACAGAGTTGGTGCTTGGACTGAACAAGGAATGTATGCTACTACCGGTTGGAGGGAATGAGGAAGATGACTGGAATGGCTGGAAGGAATGGAAGACTAGAATGTTTGTGCGTGGGAATCAGTAGAGGCCAGTAGGGAATCAAAATTATTTGAAGCAACCACTAGTGCATGCAGTTACGAGTGTTTACTAGTGTGCCTGCAGTTACTAGCAAACACTAGTGCATGCAGTTACTTGGCGTGAGAACACTAGTCCAACAAATGTACTAGTGCATGCGCATGGAGAACTAAGAAATGGCTGGAGGAATCCAAAAAAATGAAAACGTCCATATACCCATGCAAGCTGGAAGAAGAAGCGGCTGGAGAACTAGTAACAGCTGGGAAATGGCTTCGTGCACGTACGGAGCATTACTAGTTAAGCATTGCCCACTCAGGCATGAAGGAGACCTCATAACCATAGTAAGGAAGGACTAGTAACTGATGGAATGAATAAAGAAAAAAATGGAAACATTAACTAGTAAGGGATGGAGGGACATGACTAGTAACGCTGGGAGCTAACACTCGTGCATGGGAACGCAAAGGTCCAAGTGTTCATGTATACAAGTATATACGCGTATACGTTCTCAAAACGTGTTGAGAAAAAAAAAACAGAGAGGTTCTAAAAATCTGAAAAATTCATCTAAAATACTAGGAACTATTTGGAACCTAACGAAGTTGGTTTCGTGATTTTTCGACCGGTAGATTTTTCGTAAAAATTCTTTCAGTGAATCAGACACCTGTACAGATTTTTATAAAATCAACGACTTACGTTAAAAAACATGTTTTTCGAAAATATTTGAAGCGAACACTCTCGTCTACTAATTATCTTAATTATCAACAAAATTTTGGATTTTATGCTTATGCGAAAATGCGTGACATTTATTTAATGTGATTAGTTCAATAGACTTCCATCCGAATTAACAGCGAGGACTTTAAATAATTTCTGAAAAATTCAAATAAACCCAGAAACACACTAATTAAATTAAAAGCAAATTTTGGGATGTTACAAACCTCCCCCCCTTAACAGAATCTCGTCCCCGAGATTCATGGCTAACTCGAGAATAGGTTTGGAAACTCCTTTAAATCTTCTTCGCGTTCCCAAGTCGCTTCGCTTTCCGAGTGATTACCCCACTGAACTCTGCAAAAGCGGGTTGATTTGTTTCTTGTTTTACGATCCATTGTCTAATATCCTCACTGAATGTTCTTTATACATCAAATCTTCTTGTAGATGAATGATTTCCAAAGGTGCTTGTTCCTCTGGTACTCTCAGACATTTCTTTAGTTGTGATACATGGAATACATCATGTACTCTTGCTAGTGATTGCGGCAACTCCAGCTGATAAGCAACATCACCTCTACGACTCAGGATCTTGAACGGTCCAACATATCTTGGTGCGAGCTTTCTTTTGGCATGAAATCTTCTGCTTCCTTTGAGAGGTGTCACTTTGAGATATACGTAGTCCTCCGATAGGGTTTCTTAGCTATTGGAAAAATACCGGCACCCATTTGATCACAAACTCGCTATCTCGGTCTTGTTTGCATATCAAGTAAGTCTTAGGGATGCACTTCTGAGTATTTTCTGATCACTGGTCCTTTCTCTCGACTAGCAGCTTCACACTATTGACCATCAACTGGCCATCCCGAACTACGGTTACTGGAGCTTCCTCACACTTCCGTGACCACAAACCAAAACCACCCTATACTTGGATGTGACTAATCCACTCTAAAATTAGCATCTAAGGTCTTGGTTTCCAATACAATGAGTAACCAAACATATCAACTGTACATGCTCTACGAGTTGTCTATACTGACATTGGCAACCTTCCACACACTGAAGATTTATCTCAAAACAACAACCTTCAGGCTCACCTTCATGTTACCTGTACCACAACAAACGGTGGCTCATACCATGACACCACACTGTGCTCATAGCCTCAAGTTCTAGCTCTATGGCTATCATTCCACACAACTCATTATTAGCTGATCTTTGAAAACATCTGATCTTTATTAATACTCTTGCTTCAAAGCTTTACATATCAGCATACCAGCTATAATTTTTAATGAGAGAATTCTTACAAAGGTTTCTCAATTAATCACTCTCTCATAAGCATGAAACATTACATTGCTTAAAGAAATCTTGTGCCTTGGACTTCCTCAGTAGAGTCTTCGTTCACACACTTCTTCATCTAAATCTTTGGCACTGGTAGCGTAACTCCAGCTCGACTTGTTTCGCAATTTGCTTCTAATACTGATGTCTTGGTAGGTGTAGAACTGGAATTGAAACAGGCAGGGGTAACACAACTTCTCTTAGGACAACTTCTAGCATAGTGTCCTGGCTTATTGCGCCATAATTACGAGTGACGTCATGGTGCAATTTCCCACCTCAGCAGAGCGGGCGACGCTGGCAGGCACGGGGACCAAGGTGGGGGACAGGACGGCTGTGCCAGGGCATTAAGTGTGCTGCAAGAACAGTGACAGGTGTATTAAATGCAGCCTGCCCAGTGTATTCAATGTACTCCCTTCTTGTGAGCCCCGTGCGCCCCAGCCGACCCGGGTATAAAAGGTAGCTAGGGTGCATGGGAGTGGGGGGTTCGGCTGGTTCTTCTTCTTCTTCTTCTTCTTTGCTAGCCCATCTCTTGAGACTGGTTCATCCCCTGGTGGACGAGGACTTTTGAGTGCCAGATCCATTGTTTGAGCGATTTCGACCAAGAACATAATCAAGAGCAACACAAGCAGGACTAGGGCTATTACTCATGAGGAGGGCCCGAATCTGGGTAAACCCGTGTGCCTTCTTCTTGTGAGCTTCGTCTGTCTTCTTTCCACCGTGTCTTGAGCAATCTCCACGAAAGCCCCTCATTCGGACTTCTCACACCCCGTCTCGGAAGGGGTCTATTATCTCGTACGCTGATAGTGGCGCGCCAGGTAGGGGGCTCAGTGGCTGGATTGCTCTTCCTTCTTCCATCTTCTTGCGAGGTTTGCAAGAAGCCTCGACTATCATCAGCATGGTGGCCTCTGGCTCCAAGCACGACGGTCTACATGAGGAGAGCAGCGCTCGCGGCCGGTCCCGGCGCTCGCCCAGGGCGTCGGACCCCCCGGGTCCCTCCGTCCGAGGAGGAACGCGTGATGCTTCTGCGCAAGGAGGCCAGCCCGTCCGGCGGCGTCTCCTGATGGGAGACGACAACCCAGCGCAGAATCTTCATGCGGCTCGGCTGCTCCTCGATCACCCCCCGGTTGCACTAGGGGGCGAAACCCCGACCATCCCATGGCTGCGAGATATCGCCCGCCTAGTGGACGTCGCCCAACAGCAGGTGGAGGCGGCGAATCGGCCGGGGGCTTCTGGAGTCGGGAGGCAGGGCATGCGCGCGACCGAAGCGCAAGCCTCTAGCCGCACGGCCACAACTTTTCCCAGTCGCGAGGGCCGGGATAAAGGGAAGGGTGCACCGGTTGCAGCCCCCTCGGGCACAGGGGGACGTGCACGTGCTCCCACTTCTTCCCATGGTTCCCCCGAGTCGGCGGGGAGCCATGGGGATCTGAGGGCCCGCCTAGATGAAAGAAGGTCCCAACACGGTGGTGACTTGCGCGACGTCCTTAGGGGGCGTCGTGCATGCGTGCAACACCGCGTGGGACACCCGATGTCTAGCGGTCGAGGGGAGACCTCACTCCCTGGCTCCAGGGAGAGCGTAGACTCGCACTCCTCGACTCCGTCTCAGGGCCGAGGGGCGGGCAAGCGGCGCTGCTCCCCCTACAACGTTGGATGCCAGGCATTTTCCCTTCGCCTACGCCAAGCTGCGTGGCCGGAGAGATTCCGCCCTGCGTCCATCGAGAAGTACGACGGCACCACCAACCCGGAGGAGTTCTTGCAGATCTATACCACGGTGGTGTGCGCCGCGGGAGGGTCTGAGAAGATCATGGCCAACTACCTCCCGACATCGCGACGGGCTTCGCCCGCTCCTGGCTGCTGAACCTCCCTCGAGGCTCTGTGCACTCGTGGGAGGAATTATGCGACATCTTTGTCGCCAACTTTCAGGGATCCTACACTCAGCCGGGTGTGGAGGACGACCTTCATGCCATGGAACAGACGAAGGGGGAGCCCCTGAGGGAGTTCATTCAGCGGTTCAGCCAATGCCGGAACACGATCCCTCGGATCTACGAGCAATCGGTGATTATATCCTTTCGGAGGGGGGTCCGAGATCAGAAGATGGGGGAGAAGATGGCTACCCGCACCATTTCGACCACCTCCGAGCTATTCTCCCTGGCACATAAGTGCGCCAGGGTAGCGGAGGCCCGAGAGCGCACAACGGGGCCATCCAGCCACAGTGAGGCAGGAACCTCGAAGGCTACCGAGCACAACAAGAAGAAGAAGTGCAAGGAAATCTATGCCGGAGAGGTCCTGGTCGCCGAACCGGAGGACAAGCCCCAGAAGCGCGACCGCCGGGACAGGAGGGGCGATCGCCGAGGCCCGCGAGGAGATCACGGGGATCGCTGATCCCCCCGCCGAGAAGATGACGGAGGCAGACCTTACTGCCCCATCCACAGGACCAATGGGCATGACCTGGCGGATTGCCAGGTCGTGTCCAAGCTGGTGGAGCAGCGGCTTAAGGAGCGCCGCGAAGATGACCGTGACGACGCGGACGAAGACCCTGCTCTGCTGGCCTTCCAGCAAGCAGAGCACACGGTGGCATTCATCCATGGTGGCTCCGCCACCTACTCTTCAAACTCGCAGTACAAGCGAGAGGTGAGAGAAGTGTGCGCCACCGTACCAACTCCCGCGGCGAGCAGGCTACTGAAATGGTCAGAGGAGCCGATCGCCTTCAGTCAGGCCGACCACCCAGAGAGCACCGCAGGCTCGGGCCACCTGCCGATCGTGGTTTCCCCCACGGTCCGGAATGCGAGACTCGGGCGGGTGCTGGTTGATGGAGGGAGCTCCATCAACCTCATGTCTGTAGGGGCGTTCAAGGCACTCCAAATTCCTTATGAGGAGTTGCGTCCGGCCCCTCTCTTCTACGGAGTTGCCCCTGGGGTAGGCTTGACGCCCCTGGGGCAGGTCCGATTGCATGTCACGTTCGGAAGTGTGGAGAACTTCCGAACAGAGAAAATCAACTTCGAGATTGCGGACTTCGACCTTCCCTACAATGCGCTGCTTGGCCGACCAGCTCTGGTCAAGTTCATGGCGGCCACGCATTACGCCTACATGATGATGAAGATCCCTGGACCTGGAGGCCCGATTACCGTGAAGGTGGATCGGCTGGAAGCCCTACGCCTCAGCAAGCAGGTGCAGGACCTGGCCGGCACCACCTGCTCGGCTCGAGATGAAGACGATTGCCCGGAGCTCCCTCCGGTCAGGGCCCGCGCCTCACCTGGTCCCTCGGGTGAGGTGAAGGTGGTCTCCGTGGGCGAGGACGGCTCTGGGAAGGTTGTGAAGATCGGTGCCAACCTCGGCACCAAATAGGAAGACGCGTTCGTCACCTTCCTCCGGTCTAACCTAGATATGTTCGCCTGGGAACCATCTGAAATGACCGGGTCCCTAGGGATGTGATCGAGCACCGATTGGCGACGCTCCCTGGAGTGCACCCAGTCCGGCAGAAGGTTTGGAGGCAGGCACCAGAGCGGCAGGATGCCATTCGGGATGAGGTAGAGAAGTTGCTGCAAGCGAGGATTGTACGGGAGGCGGCCTATCCCGAGTGGCTGGCCAACCCTGTACTTGTCAAGAAGTCGAACGGGACATGGCGGATGTGCATCGACTTCACCGACCTCAACAATGCCTGCCCCAAGGACCCGTATCCCCTGCCGCGGATAGACATCGTTGTCGATTCCACAGCAGGGTGCGAGGTCTTGTGCTTCCTAGATGCCTACTTCGGCTACCACCAGATCAGCATGGCGCAGGAAGACGAAGAGAAGACTGCTTTTGTGACCCCTCTAGGCGTGTACTGCTACATCCAAATGCCTTTTGGGTTGAAGAACGCTGGCTCAACCTACCAGCGCGCTATGCACATTGTATTTCGATCGCAGATTGGGAGGAATCCTGAAGTATATGTTGATGATTTGGTGGTAAAGACCAAACAGACTGCTGGGCTTGTCGAAGATTTAGAAGAAACTTTCTCCCACCTTCGGCAGTATTGTTTGAAGCTAAATCCCGAGAAGTGTGTGTTCGGTGTGTCGTCTGGAAAGCTGCTTGGGTTCCTCGTCTCCAACCGTGGGATCGAGGTCAACCCGGAAAAGATCGCGGCCATCGAGCGCATGCAACCACCCACAAGGCTCAAGCAAGTTCAGTGCTTAGCTGGTCGCCTGGCCTCTCTCGGTCGGTTTATAGCCCGGCTGGGGGAAAAGAGCCTCCCCTTCTTCAAGTTGCTGAAGAAGACCAACTCCTTCGAGTGGACTACTGAAGCGCAGCAAGCACTTGAGGAATTGAAGCAATACCTCTCCTCCCCTCCGGTGCTGGTTGCCCCCCGAGCCGGGCAAGCCGCTACTGTTATACGTGGCGGTCAGTCCGGCAGTTGTGAGCGCGGCACTGGTGGCGGAGCGTGAAGGGGTCCAGCGGCCAGTTTACTACGTCAGCAAGGTGCTACATGATGTAGAAACAAGGTACCCGCAGGCTCAGAAGATGGTATACGCCATGTTGGTGGCGTCCCGGAAGTTGTGGCATTATTTCCAAGGAAGGGAGATCACGGTGGTGTCCGCCTATCCCTTGCGCGAGATTCTTCACAACCGCGAAGCTGAAGGCCGCATTGCCAAGTGGTCTGTGGAGTTGAGAGAGTTCGGTCTCAAGTTTGCCCCCCGCACGGCGATCAAGAGTCAAAGGCTAGCAGAGTTTGTTGTCGAGTGGACTCCTACCGAGTCTGAAGCCGAAGAAACCCCCGCGCCCTCCCCCTGGTGTAACGCCCGTGTTTGTAATTAAGCTTAATTAGGCTAACTAAGTGTGGATTAGTGTTCTGTAAAGTTTCCAGTTTGAATTTGGAGTTATTTGCCCTTGAATTCGGTTTTGTCATTTCACTTGATTGTTTTCCCCGATTGGAGTCTCAGAATCCGAAATTGGCTGAAATTTAAAATCGTGAGAGCTAGATCCCAAACCTAAGTTTTAATACCTTTATTAGGACCCCTCGAACCTATTCCAATAGTCCTCAAGTTAGTTGATTGGAGAACCACCGCAAAAACTATAAAAATCCCCGAGTTTTCTGCTGCCGGGCGGCAAGATCAAGACTTTTGCCCGGTACTACTCGGCCGAGCGGCAGCCAGCCGCCATAGCGATGCATGCCGGCCGAGCGACAGGTTTTGGTCCTATGCTCATGTTTATCTCTTTGCCTCGGTATGCGTGCACGTCTCAGCCTCTAAAAGCACCAGGGAGCACCTCCTCTCCCTCTCCTCTCTCATTTCTCCTCCTCTCCTCCTCCTTCTTCCTCTCTTCTCCTTCCTCTCTCTCCATTGGAGCTTTCTCCTCCTCCTCGCCATCTCCAGCCGGTTGAAGCTCCAGGAGGCTGTGTGGGAGCAGGAGCAATGGTGGAGAAGCGTCTCTAAGCTGTCAAGAAGCTCCACAAGAGGTAGGGCTTGAAGCTAAACCTAAACCCTAGGTGCAGATGCAAACCCTAGCTCTTCCTTGACTTGTAATCGTTCTTTACGTCCTGGTTAAACTCTAGAAACCCTAGTTCTTGTGGTGCATAGTCGTGTTCCGAGTAGTTAAACCTAGGTCAAGGGTAGAAGAATCCTTCCGCGTGATCGAGTAGTTTCTGTAACCCTGATCTACGCTTCGTTGGACTCATTTGCTGCAAGAAGCCATTTCTCGAATTCTCGGAGCCCTTTCCTTTCAAAACCCTAACTCAGGAAGTCAGAAATGGCTCATGGATGTTTTCTTAGAGCC
The DNA here is from genome assembly GCA_036346355.1 of Rhipidocladum racemiflorum. Classification (NCBI taxonomy): domain Eukaryota; kingdom Viridiplantae; phylum Streptophyta; class Magnoliopsida; order Poales; family Poaceae; genus Rhipidocladum; species Rhipidocladum racemiflorum. The sequence continues at coordinate 42,583,356 of CM070573.1, forward strand.
TCGTAAGTCGTTTCTTGTAGGAGGATCGAGTTTGTACTCGATTCGAGACGAGAATCGAATTCAGAGTAGGTTAGGTTTTTCGGTCTTTAGAGGTCTGATTGTCGTGTGCCGAGGGTTATAGCCAGTTTCTCGATCTTATGGAACCCTAGTGCGTTTTTGGACCTATTGCGCTTGTTGCGAATCCGTCGTTCCGAAGGATTTGCGAAAGATGCACTTTGGGCATTCGGAGCGATTTTGTGTTCTGAAGTTCCAAAGCTCACAAGCCTAGCGCGTATAAGTCCTTAATGCCGTAGAGAACCCGTGGCCGCGAAGAAACTCGAGTTTCGACACCTTCTGGGTTGAAATCCGTTTTCGTGTCAATATCGGGAGAGAAAGGATCCGAAAAGTGAGATTTTGAGCAAACGAGCTCGAAACTTGACGAAACCTGCGTGAATAAGTCCCGTTAGTCCTCAGGAACCTATCCATGCACTTACGTCGAAGTTCCGGGGGTTAATGCGTAAAATCTCAATTTTTGGATTTTGGTCTCGAAGTGACCAGCACTACCGGCCCAGGTGAGGCGATCGCCGAGGGTCCGGCACTACCGGACTTAAGGCGTCATTGTTATTTTCCAGAGAGCAACCCGTTTGATCCCGAACAGCGGCACTACGGGCAATTTAGCCAGATCTTGCCGGAGTGACTCTGCGGCACTCTGGGACTCTGATGGCCGCTTCGCCTCTGGGAGAAAGTTTAGAATCTCTTTTTACGTCTAGGTTCTCGTTTTAGTTTCGCTTCTTTTTGGATTTTGATTGCTTCTTCGCCTATTTTGATCGATGATTTTGGTCTCGTTGCTTTTCGTGTAGACGTAGACACTTCGAACGTTGCCGACGATCCCGACTACGTCCCGGAGACCGATTTCACCGAAGAGCAAACAGGCAAGCACCTCCTTGACCATTTTGAATCCCATATTTGCAAATTCTTATTTTCGATTGCCAAAACTATTATGCATGCTCATAAGTTTATTAAAAGTGATAATTTGTGGGAAGCAGTAGTTAAACCAGAAATTGTTGGATTACCTCAATGCAATCCGAATATGCAATCCTTGATAGACTTAGGAATAATTTAGAGACGTTAGTATGTGTCAGAGGGTATTAAAGAATAATAGTCGCATGTGCTTAGTTCAGCAGTAGAATTGGTTGCAGGAGATCATGACGTTCTTATTCATAAACTCCTGGAACTATTAGGATAGGTGATTGGTGTCAGGTTGGAATCAGGGGATATGGGGTTTTGTTTGAAAAAAAAAGGAAATGGTTGCGTGAGTAAAATGGAAAAGCTTGGAGAGCTTAGACCGGGCGAGATGTTTGGTGGTTCGGAGTTGGTGGTATTTGGCCGGGTAGTGGTTCCGGTTGGTAGGCTGGTTTCAGGTTCGAATTGGTTGTCAGGCCGTTGGCTGGTTTGGAGTGGTTTGGTCTCAGTTGGTCCCTTGCTATGGGGAGGTTGAAGGCTAGTGTGTGCTCGGTGGGGCCACTAGTGTCGATCCTCTGTGGCCATAGCAAGTGGGTTTGGAAGATCTTGCCTGAGTCACCCTAAGGACCGAACTTGGTGCTATTTACTGGGTGTAATACGTGCAACCACATGTGCCAGTGTGGGATGGCCTCAGCCTAGTACGGGGAAAAGGGATCTGACCCTGCATTATTGGAGGGCAAAGAGGATTGGATGCACTTGTGGTGTCGGTGCATTCTAGGGACTTTCTTGTCGAGGCATCGAAGGAAAGTTTACCCAATACAACGGTAATGCCTACTACAGGGAGGTCGTGGGCTAGTGGGTGCCTATGGGAACCACTGGCGGCCTCTGTGGCTGTAGTTAGGAATGCATGATTAGAACTCCAATCTCTCGAAAGGTTCCGTCACTGTCTAGCAAATCGGGTACTTCGGTATCGCGAGGCATGGAGGACATGATTGCTAGAATGTGTCATGTGGGTACAGTGTACAGTCTCTGCAGAGATAACTTAACTAATCGATTAGCCGTGCTCACGGTCATGAGCAGCTTGGAAAATATTATCAAGTATAGATTTTGGGGCTGGGTTGACTTCTGGGAAAATGGGTTTTGAGGTTAGATTGTGTTGGTCAAGTGTGTGTTTGGATCTTGGATTCGGATAAGGTGCAGGTGGTTGGTTGTTTTGGTGAAAGGAATGGTTGAATGGTTGATTTGGTGAATGGTTTATCTATTATTAATTGTTTGAAATGTTTTCTTCAGCTTCTTTTGTAAAAATGCGAATGTGAATCTATTATCATATTGCAAGCAAAATCTGCTTTGTGCTCAAAAGACTAGTGTAGTAACCTATTATTCATTGATTCAACCTACATTTTATATGTATACATTCCATACACTAAAGTCTTGAGAGTACATACGTGTACTCACCGTTTGGTCTAACGGACTTTGGTCAGAAGGAGAAGAAGCAGGTAATGATGCAGATGTTCCCATTTAGTCGCAGTCACGATGACGCTGACGATTCCGCTGGGGCTTAGCTGGGTTTCCTTCCAGTCAGTTGCCTGAGGGTGGAGGCACACTGCGTGTTTTTCTTTTGGAGCTTCCGCTGGCGTTGGATGATTCTTTTGGACTTGTGCCGGCTGTAGGCCGAGACTTGTAAAGTTAAACTAATGTAATAACGTTACCTTTCATGTGTAATATATTTACTCTTGCATTGTTGAGACCTGTCTTGTATGACAACGCGTGGGTACTGGGCTACTGATCCAGGGAACCAGTACAATGCACGCGGTTGCGGGAAGCTCGAGTTGGGATCAATCAGTTGGCATGTGCACTCCTCACGAGTTTTGCCGATTAATTGGCCCCAATCCGAGTACGGAGTTGGTTTAGAGGTCAGGAGACGTTACGGGTTGCATTAATCTTCTGTCCGATGCAACAGTAATGACCTGCATCTCTAATCTGACTCCGGAGCCCCCACAACTGGACACTCTACTTCGACGGTTCCTTCAGGCTCGAAGGCGCGGGGGCTGGGGTCCTCTTGGTTTCCCCAACCAGGGACCTCCTCAAGTATGTGGTCGTCCTGGACTTCAAGGCCACCAACAATGTTGCCGAGTACGAAGGCTTGCTGGCGGGGCTTCGCGCCGTCGCATCTATCGGTGTTCAGCGTCTACAAGTTAAGGGCGACTCGCCGCTGGTCGTCAATCAAGCGAGAAAGGAGTTCTCCTGCTCTGACCCCGTCATGACGGAGTACTTGGCGGAAGTTAGAAGGATGGAGCGACATTTCGACGGGCTGGGGTATACCCATATCCCCTAGCGCAACAACTACTTGGCGGATGAGCTCGTGCAACTCGCCTCGACAAGATCTCCTGTTCCGGTCGGAGTCTTTGAAGAAAGGCTTCCGTGACCGTCCATCGCAGCCCCCGTTTCTGGTAGGGACGATGGTGACGCTGCTTCAGCCCTCATTCCGGAAGGGAAAGCAGTACCGGTGGAAATGCCAGGCCGGGCGGAGTACCCGGGCGATCACCCTGTGGTCGCCACACTTGACCGGGAAGGCACATGGATGGATCCGATCCTGGCCTACCTGCGGGATCAAGTGTGCCCCGATGATGATGCATCAGAAGAGAAGATAGCACGAAAGGCCAGGTGCTATACCCTGGTGGGCGGGGACCTTTACCGCCGGGGTAGAAACGGAGTTCTTCTGAAGTGCATCACTCGGAAAGAGGGGAGCAGTCTGCTATCTGATATCCATGGAGGCGTGTGCGGGAGCCACATGTCAAGTCAAACGATGGTTGGAAAAGCTTTCCGCCAAGGGTTCTATTGGCCAACCGCCCTCCAAGATGCTTACGAGCTGGTGAGGAAGTGCGAGGCGTGCTAGTTCCACGCCAAGCAGATCCACCGACCAGCCCAGGCTCTGCAAACTATCCCACTCTCGTGGCCCTTCGCGGTCTGGGGGCTGGATATCTTAGGCCCGTTCCCGTGGGCCACAGGGGGCTACACCCATCTGTTCGTCGCCATCGACAAGTTCACCAAATGGGTGGAAGCCGAAGCAGTAAGAGCGATTACTGCCGCCGCAGCGATCAAGTTCATGCAAGGAATCTTCGCCTGCTTTGGGGTCGCCAACCGCATCATCACCGATAATGGCACGCAGTTCACCAGCGCTGCCTTCTTGGGTTTCTGTGAAGAAATGGGCACCAAGGTCTGTTTTGCCTCGGTAGCCCACCCGAGGAATAATGGTCAAGTTGAGCGGGCCAATGCGCTGGTGCTGAAAGGCCTCAAAACCAGGGCGTTTGATCGACTCCACAAGCGCAGAGCCCGGTGGACTGAAGAGCTCCCGGCAGTGCTGTGGTCACTTCGCACCACCCCCAGCCGGGCCACCGGGGAAACTCCCTTTTTCTTGGTCTACGGTGCAGAGGCGGTTCTACCCTCGGAGCTGGCCTTAGGGTCACCACGCGTGGCGGCGTTCGCTAAGGAAGCCCAGAAAGATCTGCGTCGAGAGGACGTCAACCTCCTGGAAGAAGTGCGGGATCGCGCGGCCTTGCGCGCTGCTCGGTACCAGCAGAGCCTCAGGCGGTACCACGCCGCCCGGGTCAGCGAGAGAACACTGGCAGTTGGCGACCTGGTCTTGCGCAGAGTTCAGACGCATGCCGGGTTGCACAAACTGTCTCCCCAGTGGGAGGGCCCCTTTAAGATGGTCTCAGTCTCTCGCCCCGGGGCGGTCAGGTTGGCCACTAAGGACGGGGAGGAGTTGGCGAACTCCCAAAACATAGAGCTTCTGCGCAAGTTCTATCCCTGAGAAGGCTAACCAGCGCAGTGGAGGCACGAACAAGCACCCAAACATAATAAGTGCGAAGGGAAATATATGCATTCAGAGATAAGAAGCTAACTTGCAGAGGTCCGTTACAAGGAACGACAAAACAACAACAAAATAAAGGTCTTTCAATCTTCGTCTGTCGCGGGCTCCGTGGCCTCCTGGTCCTCCACCGGGGCAACGTCCAGCTCGAGTGCCACATCCTCGGCCATTGCTTCCAGCGCCGGGTTGACCATCTCGAGCTGATCGGTGACCCGCTCGGCGGCGCTGCTGACCTGCGCCTCGGCACAGGCCCAGTCTCTTTCCACTCCCTGGATGGCGACCAGGGGGTCGAAGTTGGCATCCCGGCTGGCGCAGCAGGCAAGCACGTACGATGCCATGGCCGCTGCGACTGCCCGCCCTTCTTGGCTGGACCGGGTGGCTAAGGTGCTGGGCAGGAAGGTGAGGAAGTCGGCGATCCGGCCCATGCAGAAGGCGTAGTGCCGAGCCGTCTACTCGACTGGGCCCGGCTGCTCCAACCCCAATGGCGCCAAGCTGGCCACCATCCGGTCAAAAGCGGGGCGCCGCATGGAGGTGGCCTCGACTTCCGCGCAGAGCCGCTCGCCCTTCTCCTCGTCGCGCTCTCGGGTGATCGCCTCGACGCAGAGGTTTCCTAGCTCCCTCTCCTGCTGCAGGTTTCGCTCCGACCTCTCCGCTCGGCCGCGCCAGTCCTGCACCTCTGCGCGAAGGCGGTTGTTCTCCGCAATGGCCTCCATCAGCCTCTCTCTGCTCGTCGCGAGGCGGCTGCTCACGCGGGAGTGCAGCTCGCCAAGGGCGGCCAGCGGAGCGTCCGCGTCCGCCGAGGGGATTGGGGCGCTGGGGACCTCCGGAGTGGCCGGCAAGCCCATCCCGCCACCGGGCGGTAAGACAGCTGCCCCTACGGCGGCCACCGGGGCCGCCTTAGTGTTCAACCGCCGCAGCCGGCGCAGCTGCGACTGCCGCGGTGTCCTGGTCGACCCTGGCAGGAGCCCTCGAAGTAGATGCCCTGAAGATGAAAAAGAGGTAAGCCTCTCAAATTAAAGGAACTTGACAGTTTGCTACATGCCTGTGTGCATACCCGGCGGAAGGCCTCCTGAATTGAGGCATAGCCGGGGCGAGTGTTATTCCCCCACGCGGCGCCAGTACTGGCAGAGCGACCTACGCCGGCGGCGGCAGCGGAAGGACCGGTGCCGGCGGCGGGGGCGGATCACCTTGCGCTGGCGGCGACGGCGGAGGCGGATCACCTGCGCCGCCGGCGTAGCGGCGGATCGACCTGCCGCGCGCGGCGAGGTGGAAGGGACCGTCTGCCGGCGGCGGATCACCCTGCGCCGGCGCCAACGGCGGAGGCGGATCACCCTGCGTTGGCGGCGGTAGCAGGGGCGGGTCGACCTGCGCCGACGGCGACAGAGGGTCGATCGGCGGCGGCGGCGTCGAAGGAGGCAGAACCCGAGCCGGTGGAGTTATTGTCGGGGCGGCACCAGCCGAAGGGGAAGCGGTGGTCGCCGTAGAGCTCCCCGCTCCGGTCGTGGTCGCCGCGCCCCCTGGCGCGACGCGGACCCTCCTGGGGTTGGCATCGGAGGCGTCGTCGTCAGCGGGGCGCTTGCCCCTCCTATCGCCAGCTGAAGGAGGGCCTCGAATTGTCAACGCCGTTTGGCGGGGCGTGTTCACCGGCCCCATGAAGTCCATGGTGGGCATGGCGCGAGTGATCGTCACGCGCTCCCGGGGCTCCACCTGGCAGAGCAGGAGCGCGCCCGTTGGAAAAGGCGGGATGGGGGCGAAGATGCCCAGCTGCGCCAGCCATGCATCAATCTTTGCAAGGGATAAATCCCCCGCGGCTGAGAGAAAAGAGAAAAAGGAGTGAAGTCACCGTCAGATCGGCAGCAGTTGCAAAAAGAAAAAAAAACAAGAAGGGGAGCGCAAAACAAAAAGTAACCTACCTCCAGGAGCCGTCCTGGTCATGTCATCGGGGCTCGTGTACTACCAGGCGAGGCAGGCACGGCGGCGCAGGGGACTAATTCTCCAGGAGATGTAATCTCGGAGAACCATGGCCCCCGTTAGGCCCGCTGTTCGCAGCTGGTCCACACGGGCCAACATCACCTGGAGCTCAGGCGTCTCATCGACGTGAGCTCCCCAGGTAGGGGTGCTGACCGCTGGCCCAGTTGGCAACTCCAAGACCTCTACGCCGCTGTCGTCCTCGGCATAGAGCCACTCATTGCGCCAAGCCCTCCAGTTGGAGCGAAGGTCCAGCGGAATGTAGCGGGAAGTCGCGCCGTCCCAAAGGCGGAGGTGGCAGGAGCCCGCCGTGGTGGAAAGGTCCTTGGCCGCGCGCAAGGAGTAGAAGAAGCGGAAGAGGGGCAGATTGGGGGCCACTCCCAGGAACATCTCGCAGAAGTGGGCAAAGACAGCAAGGAGAACGATGGAGTTGGGAGGAAGGTGAATGTTGTGGATGGAGTAGAAGTTGAGGACAGCGAGGTAGAAGTCGGAAATCGATGGAAGGAGGCCCGCCAGCATCTCCCATCCGAAGAAGATTGCTTCTCCCGGGCGGCAGCCGGGCGCGGCGGTCCCGGCGTGAGTACGGACGGAGCCGCCAGCGACATACAGGGAAAACCTCTCGGCGTCGACCTCCTTGACGGTCGATGGAGGAAGCAGAGGTGCTGGCGGCGCCATGCGAGCAAAGGAGCAGTTCGCAAGAGGCCAAGACGAAGGAGCAGTTTGCAAGAGGCAAAGGCGAGGGAGCAGTGCGCAGGAAGCAAAGGCCAAGGAAAGAACGAACCGCCTCCCCCCGGGCCACCTATATATATGCGCGCATGAAGGGGCGCCTCGACGGGGGACCCGAGGGGGCGTGGCGGTTTGAATGGCGGGAGACCCGAGGAGGCGCGGTGGTTGGCTGGCAGGAAACCCAAAGGAATCAGAAGAGGCACGGGTACGCTCCCCAGGCCCGCGCCGGTTACGAGGCGGGGGCAGCTGCACATTCCACCTCGATGCCCGAAAACGGCGGTGGCATTTAAAGCCGCGGCGTTATGTGGGCATTTATAATGGACCCACCCGGGAGACTGGGATGTTTTTTTTGTTGTTCTTCGAAAAAGGTGAAGAGGACTCTCCAGGGTGGGTCCGGGGGCTACTGTCGGTGTATTCTATAGCAGGGTGCCCACAACACTTTAGTAAGAGCCGCTAGCAGATACATGGCATCCAGACCACGCCGCTAGCGTTCAGGAACACTCCAAGGTTTACCCCCAGCCTTAAACCTACACACCAAGCCCCAAATCCACACCCATGGACGCCCTAGAACCCAAAACCCACGGATGAACTCCAAGAAGAGGTCTTACCTTCAAGGAGGATGAAGGAGGAGGAGGGGAAGCCGGGTTGGAGGAAGAAGACGCCAGCTTGGGGAGGATCTTGAGGTCGCCGGGGTGGAGTCGCCGGGGAGGAGCCACGGGAGGACGCCGGGGTAAGGAGCTCACCGAAGACGAGCTTGGGTGGAGGAGAGCACACGGGGAAGGTGGAGAGCACAAGTGTGAGGTGAGGTGAATGAAGAGCCACGAAATGGGATTTTATACTTAAGTCCCGCAAGGTCCGGACACTCCGGATGCCCAACATGGAGACTCCAGGTTGGGGTCTTAGGTAGGGTTAACCCGGACACTCCGGACATTTAGTCCGGATACTCCGGGTTGAGGTGTTCGGGCGAGCTAATCCGGATACTCCGAGCTAATCCAGATACTCCGGATGATTTATCTGGATACTCCGGGTTATGTCCGGACATTCCGGATGTTTAATCCGGATACTCCGGATGTCCCAGAATTTTTTGAATTTGGGGCCCTGACAAACCCTCCCCCCTTAAGGGAATCTCGCCCCGAGATTCAGAACAAACGCATACACGAAACAGAATGCAAATAGATAACACAGCTACACACTAATCGACATGACTGGAATTGCAAAGCATTTGCACACTAGCGGCTTACATGGTATGGAAGAACTCGGGATAGTCAGTCCTTAGACGGTCTTTGGGCTCCCAAGTGGCTTCATCTTCAGTGTGATTGCTCCACTGAACTTTGTAGAACTTAGGAGTCCATCGACGGGTCTTTCGTTCAGCTTCATCCAAAACCCGAATAGGATGCTCTTGGTAAGACAGATCAGGTTCAGGATGAACTTCGAGTTCGTCCACCTCCAGTGACTCGAAGGGAGTATGGAGGCACTTCTTCAGTTGAGATATGTGGAAGACATCGTGGACCATTGCCAGAGAGGGAGGAAGCTCCAGCTGATATGCCACTTGACCACGCTTTGCAAGGATCCAGAAAGGTCCGACGTATCGAGGTGCCAACTTTCCCTTAACTCCGAAACGATGGGTGCCCCGAAGAGGGAGACAGTTGCATCTAGCCTTGCGACTTAATGCGTCAGCCACCACATTGGCTTTCCCCGGGTGGTAATGCACTTCCAGGCTGTAGTCTTTGATCAACCAAGCCACCTTCGTTGCCTCATATTCAAATCTGCCTGAGTGAAGATGTACTTGGGACTCTTGTGGTCGGTGTAGATATTGCACTTGTTCCCAAGGAGATAGTGGCGCCAAATTTTCAAGGCGTGGACCACCGCTGCAAGCTCCAAATCATGGGTTGGGTAGTGCTCTTCATGATGCTTCAATTATCGAGACGCATAGGCGACGACCCGGCTTTCTTGCATGAGCACACAGCCAAGGCTGATACCTAACGCATCGCAAGAGACATCGAACGTCTTGTGGATATCCGGTTGGGTAAGGACATGAGCTGTAGTCAGGCGCTGCTTCAGAGTCTGAAATGCTCGCTCACAGCCCACTGACCACTTGAAAACTCAACACCCTTCTTCAACAGTTCCGTCATGGGTTTGGCAACCTTGGAGAAGTCCTGGATGAATCGGCGGTAATAACCGGTAAGCCCAAGAAAACTACGGATCTCTGTGACTGTCTTGGGTTGCTCCTATTGGAGGACATCCTGAACTTTACTTGGGTCAACAGCGACGCCTCGCTCCGAGAGGACGTGTCCCAAGAAGGATACCTCCTTCAGCCAAAACTCGCACTTGCTGAATTTGGCGTAAAGGCGGTGTTCCTGGAGTCGCCCGAGAACGACACGAGGATGCCTTGCATGCTCTTCCTCATTGGCTGAATAGACGAGGATGTCATCAATGAAAATGACCACAAAAGAATCGAGCTCCTCCATGAAGATGGAGTTCATGAGGTACATGAAGTACGCCGGCGCATTCGTTAGACCGAACGACATGACGGTGTACTCATACAGGCCATATCGAGTAGAGAAGGCTGTCTTTGGAATATCCTCAGCCCGAATCTTGATCTGATGGTACCCGAACCTCAAATCAATCTTAGAGAATATCCGCGCACCAGCAAGCTGATCAAATAGGATATCGATCCGAGGCAGAGGGTACTTGTTCTTGACAGTGACTGCGTTCAGCGGTCGATAATCAACACAGAGTCGAAGGGAGCCATCCTTCTTGGTCACGAAGAGAGCTGAGCAGCCCCAGGGTGAGGAGCTCGGGCGAATAAATCCCTTGTCCATCAGTTCCTTCAGCTAAGTCTTCAATTTGGCCAATTCATTTGGTGGCATCCTATATGGCCGTTTGGACACGGGAGCAGTCCCGGGCTGAAGCTCCACTACGAACTCAATGTCCCGATCGGGCGGCATCCCTGGTAGTTCCACTGGGAACACATCCGGGTACTCCGAAACCATGGGAATGGATTCTAATTCCTCAACTTCAGTGCCATTCAAGGAGTAAAGAGCGGTCTTGCCATCATCAAGGAGTAGAGTTAGCAAGTCGCCCTTCGGTCCCTTGAGCGAGATGGAGCGATGAGAACAATCGAGGATAGCCTGCCGCCGTGTGAGCCAGTTCATGCCCAAGATAACATCTATTCCACGAAGATCGAGGAGCAGCAGGTTGACAAGGAAAAGAACCCCTTGGATTTGCATAGTGGCCTTCTGGACCACTTGATTTGCAACCATCTTAGAACCCGGTGCTTCAATCAGGAACGAGGTACGGCCACAACTCACTTTCATCTGATGTTGCATGACAAAATCTTTGCTAATGAAGGAATGGGAAGCCCCCGAGTCGAATAACACCCTAGCAGCATGTCCCTCAATGCATAACGTACCCGTTAGCACGGTGGCGCCCTCGGGAATCGCCTCAGCATCCACATAGTTGACGTGGCCATGGCTCGGCGTAGGAAGTGGAGGTGGTGCAGTCACGCCTTGAGGTTTTGGGGCGTTGGGAGTGTTGCCTCTCCTTGGGAAAGGACAATCGCGGATGAAGTGCCCCGCACGCCCACAGTTGTAGCATGGGCCCGGTCCAGAGTTCATCACCACCCGCACTCCCGGCTGCGGTGGCAGAGGCCGGGGAGCAGCAACAGGAGGCCGGGCCATTCCAGCCTGCAGGGAAGGCGCAGGAACAGGGGCCCTCGGTGGTGGAAGAGCAGTTCGGGCCCGCTGTGAACTGCCACCCGCCGAGAACTGTGCTGTCCTCTTCCGCTTCTTCTCCTCCTGATGGTTTCTCATCTTGTGCTCTACCGTGATCGCCCGACTCACCAAGGCAGTGAAGTCGGCGAAGTCGCATACCGAAAGCGCATCTTGGCGGACAACCCATTCATGAACCGACTCTGCTTCTTCTGATCGGTGTTAACTTCCTCCGGCGCATACTGAGCCAAGTAGTTGAACTCCCGTGAGTAGTCCATCACTGACTTGCTCAACTGCTTGAGGGCAAGAAACTACTGCTTCTTGATATCCATGAGCCCTTTCGGGATGTGGTACGCCCGAAAAGCCTCACGGAACTCTGCCCAGGTCACCTCGTGACCGGCAGGCTGCATCACCAGGAAGTTGGCCCACCAAGCACCGGCTGGACCCTGAAGCTGCTGCGCTGCGAAGGGAGCCTTCTGCAGGTCCTCGCAGTGGATAAGATCAAACTTCTGCTCTATCGTGCGCAGCCAATCATCAGCCTCCAACGGATCACTGGCCCGAGAGAAGGTCGGCGGCTGAGTGTGTAGGAAATCCAGGTAGCCATTGGGTCGGCCTCGTCCTTCACCGCGGCCACCCAGAGCGGCCTGATTCTGGACCAACATCTCCAAAATCCTGTTGGTAGTCTACTGGTTCTGCTCTGATCGCAGCAACACATCCAGCAGGTTGGGAGGAGGAGGCGGATCGCTACCACCAGGCTGTGATCGCCCAACGCCATCATCACCTCCCATGCCACCACGGGTCCTCATTATCTGTCGTCAACCAAAGTCAGACAACAGGAGTCAGACCCACACGGATGGGACAGGTCTTAATTTCGATAAACCCGCGAACTAAACCCAAGTCAGACTATAGCACTCCGCACTGGAGTCCAACAAGTCTAACACACCCAAACCACAGTTCACGATGCAAATGGCATGGCACATGCATGACATGACATGAATGCACGATTCCAACGTATTCCCTCACTCACCATAAATATACCCAGGATCCCCACATACCGGTTCCCAATGACACATCAGCTCAAGTTGTATAAAGGGGGCAACAAACTCGAAGACCCCACAACCAGACACGCGCGGAAGCAAGACCAACAAACCCCGGCACAAAGACAAAACCCCACGACCACCACCCACAACAATAGCAGCGAGGCACGAAGGCCGGCAAGGACAGGAGTAGAACATAAATATAAGGTGGGCAATGACATACAACAGAAGTCAGCTACAAAAGAAACCAAGTACTCCATGCAAATAAGACATCGATTAAACTAATTATACAACAAAAGAGTACACAACTATTAGACTAGACCCAAAAGTAAAACATCTCCGGAAGTGTCCTGCCTCTGAACACTTCCGGGCGTGCACGACGGCAGTAGCCTCTACTCGGTGCCCCGCCCGGTCACCGAGAGGCAGTACAGACAGAACTCACATCTGCTCTGATCCTCACCTGAAAACCAGAACAGCAGAAGCATGAGTACAAAAGGTACTCGCAAGACTCACCCGTGGTCCATATATGACCGACTCGAAAGGAGTATGCATTTGGAAGTAGCAAGGAAATCAGCTGAAGTTTAAAAGTGCGGAAAGCTTAACTTTGTTGATTATTTAGTATTGCTACTCAACTTACAATTTAAAGCAGTTGTAACTGTTAGTGTTATGCCCTTGAGGCAATCATATGGATGATTGTAACATGACTATGTTTATAAATGATAATGTGATTATTGGTCCAATGAATGTATATCATTGTTTTGATCAACAAGTATGTGACTTGTTTATGAAGCTCTTTACTTATTGATATAATTGAATAAATATCTCTGATCGGATATCATCGTATAGGACAACGATGAATAGATCAGCACATGTATTGTTCGATGATCATGTTTCATAGATCATGGGATATGGAGATATCATCAATACATTGTGGACGCATGTTGAAGAACATGTGTTAGATAGACCCACAATGGGACACTGCGAGAATGTTACATTCTTATGTGTCATCAGTGTATCTCATACATAGTAGATGTATGATCCTTAGACCTGAGATTGTCATATTCCATACATGTGTAATAGTTTACCTTGGGGTTACCAAACACTATTTCCTAACCGGATAGTTATAAAGGTACTTTCATGTTTACTATGAAACATGCAGAGGAAAGTGAGCAGTCAAGATGGAATTTGCCACTCCAATGTAACAGAGATATATGTCTAGGCCACTCGTGTGATATGATTAAGGAAGTGCATGGCCATGCCGTGATTGAGAAGTCAATCACAACTTATTAATATATCACAGATACGAGAGATGGATTGAACTGTCAAAGGATGACATGTTTCTCGCCTTGAGTTCGATCTTCATATAGTTTGGCAAAGGGATTATTACATCAGTACTTTAATCATATGCGTTTGGGAGTTGGCATGCTCTGCAAGGAGCCGCTATTGACTATTGGATTAGAAAAAAGATTTTCCGAATCCATGTCCAAATGCGCATGACTACAGGGTCACACACTTAACGGGCTGGGACGCATTAATTCGGATTGGATCTGTAATTAATGGACCTCGTGAGCTTAGCGCGTAGATGGGCCCTGAATGCCTAGGGTTTCACCTCGTGGCTATATAAGGAGGGGAGGAGGCTAGACGCAGAATACACTTTTCGTGCGGTTTAGAGGTGTTTTGCCAGAAACCCTAGCCACCTCCTCTCGTTGCCCCTGCTGAGCGACCCGGTGCTTGCACACCGATGCACGACGTTCCATCCCCGGACGTGTGGACTGCTGTGGTGACGCTGCTGCTACTGCGGCGTGGAGAGGACGATCCGTGGTGAGGACGATCCGCGGTGAGGATGATCCGTGGCGAGGACGATCCGTGGCGAGGACGATCCACGCCGAGAACGATCCACTACAACGACGTGCGAAGGATTCTGCAACTGCGCGTCTAGTGGTAATAGATCTATGATCCCCTTCTTGCGAGTAGCTTTTCTGGTTTGCGGTAGAAATTTTAATTTGTGCTAGTGTAGCATACCGCGTTCCCCAACAATAACGGCACCTACTTCTAGAGTGGAGTTCAACATTCATCATTAACAGAGCAAGCGATCCCATAACATTTTCGAGCTCAAGCCCAAATGCGAACTTCAGTTCAAGTTGTTACTACGTTGAAGTGTGCTAAGATCAAGCGTGCTCATATCCGAGAGCGCGGCAATTCGAATCGCTTATTCACCCTACAGGGGATCATTAATCGCACGACACGTGCCACAAAGAACCTCGTGTCAACCATCCTCCCATCCATACCAATTCGTTGGGGACATCTTCATGCGGTCCGAGCACCTAGCACCCCCTCGAGCGGCCCAAGCCCAGCTTGGCCCCCGAGAGTCGGCCTAAGCCTCACCCCCGACCACGCCCAACCACATGAGGTGTATGCCCCATCGAACGGCATGCGATGAAAGAATAGATTTACCATCCCATTCCGGCATGCGACTAACAAGGTGTGCTCGATCGAAGGGCAAACAACGGATCGGTCCTCAACCGACACGGGTGAGACTACCACACTTGAGTCTCCGTACCCAAGTGAACCAACCTCTCGCCCGGTCTCATTTCAATTTCCATTTCTCCTCATAACCACAACCATTGCAACCAATTGATCGTGAAGTAAAAACTCACAAGCGGCGGAACCATCCACCACTTGGCCCATACCCGACACCTAAGCCAAACTAAGCATGGACACATATAATTACCCATAAACTAGCTCCAAAGGAGATGTTTAACAAGTTCCAAGGAAGATAAGTGCAGCAATTAGGTTCTAATTTCAATTCCCCAATTCGACTCCTAATGCATACTTAAACATCCAATAAGCAGTTCATTCACAAAAATAGAATTACAATTAGGGTTGAATATGCTTAGGTGCTTGCCTGATGCTTCTGCTTGCGTATCGATGACAAGTTGCTCATCGGCAATCCCCTCAACCACGGTCACGTTAGTCACCGTGGTCTCGTTCTCTACACGAACATAATGCATGAATGAGATGCATGCAAATGCAAAAGAAATGGATTAAAAAGAATTTCCCCCACCGAACAGACCAGTCAATCTGGACAGTCCGGATGTTCCATCCGGACACTCCTGATAAACCGGACATTCCGGACAATGGGTCCGGACACTCCGGACGACCCAGGACTTGGAAATCGACGAGCGGCATCGGAGTGCTCCCAAGCCCTACTACTTCGCGAAGGCCCGATCTACGACTTTCCTACACTCGGCAAAGCCGGGGAAGCTCCGAGCTAGCCCAAATGCGAGGAAAAGACGCTCACATCTAAGAACCCCAACCAAAACCTAATCCAATGCTTAGAACGGCATCATCTACCCCCGATCTCTCACCCTAAACCCAAGCATTGCTTGTGCCCACCCCAAAATCCAACCACCCCCAAAACCCTAACACTCCAAGGTTTACCCCCAACCTTAAACCTACACACCAAGCCCCAAATCCACACCCACGGACGCCCTAGAACCCAAAACCCACAGATCAACTCCAAGAAGAGGTCTTACCTTCAAGGAGGATGAAGGAGGAGGAGGGGAAGCCGGGTAGGAGGAAGAAGACACTGGCTTGAGGAGGATCTTGAGGTCGCCGGGGTGGAGGAGTTGCCAGGGAGGAGCCACGCGAGGACGCCGGGGTAAGGAGCTCACCGGAGATGAGCTTGTGTGGAGGAGAGCACACGGGGAAGGTGGAGAGCACAAGTGTGAGGTGAGGTGAATGAAGAGTCACGAAATGGGATTTTATACTTAAGTCCCGCAAGGTCCGGACACTCCGGATGCCCAATCCGGAGACTCTAGGTTGGGGTCTTCGGTAGGGTTAACCCGGACACTTCGGACATTTAGTCCGGATACTCCGGGTTGAGGTGTTCGGGCGAGCTAATCCGGATACTCCGGATGATTTATCTGGATACTCCAGGTTATGACCAGACATTCCGGATGTTTAATCCGGATACTCCGGATGTCCCAGAATTTTTTGAATTTGGGGCCCTGACAAACCCTCCCCCCTTAAGGGAATCTCGCCCCGAGATTCAGAACAAACGCATACTCGAAACAGAACGCAAATAGATAACACAGCTACACACTAATCGACATGCCTGGAATTGCGAAGCATTTGCACACTAGCGGCTTACATGGTATGGAAGAACTCGGGATAGTCAGTCCTTAGACGATCTTCGGGCTCCCAAGTGGCTTCATCTTCAGTGTGATTGCTCCACTAAACTTTGTAGAACTTAAGAGTCCGTCGACGGGTCTTGCGTTCAGCTTCATCCAAAACCCGAATAGGATGCTCTTGGTAAGACAGATCTGGTTCAGGCTGAACTTCGAGTTCGTCCACCTCCAGTTACTCGAAGGTCCGGACACTCCGGATGCCCAACCTGGAGACTCCGGGTTGGGGTCTTCGGTAGGGTTAACCCGAACACTCCAGACATTTAGTCCGGATACTCCGGGTTAAGGTGTTCGGGCGAGCTAATCCGGATACTCCGGATGATTTATCCGGATACTCCGGGTTATGTCCGGACATTCCGGATGTTTAATCCGGATACTCCGGATGTCCCAGAATTTTTTGAATTTGGGGCCCTGACAGCTCGGCAAGGGGAGGCGCTCGGCCAGCTGGAGGAGGGCGGCGCCACCACCGGAGGAGGCCGGAGAGCTCGTCGGAGGGGGTCTCTAGAGCTGGGAGAGGAGGCTTGCTACCCTGATATGTCTTGGAGGAAGAGATCTTGCTGCCCACACGCAAGGAGGAGAGCTAAAAAGGGGGGCTGGTTCGGTTGTGTCTCCAATTGGTTTGAGGAGAAAAAGAAATGGGGAGGAAGGAAAAAAGAAAAGGAGTGTTTGGGAAACGTTAGGTGGGGAGGAAAATTGGAAAGTTTACTCCCGCAAAGCTAACATCCAACCCCATAGATCCCAAATAGATGTACCACACTCCTAACAAAACAATATCGACTCTCGAAAAGAATCTGCGATATTATAGCTCTTGCCTTTTCTTCCACATCAAGGACTACAATGAGATCCTCAACAGAAATCTCTTCCCTTTTGTGCTTTAAGCTAGTGGCAAAGTCCCACCAAGATGAGGGGAGTTTGGCAACATTGCCCGCTGCCACAAACTTAGGAGGCAATGCACAACCCAAGTGTGCAATCTCGCCAACCAATAGCTGGAGGTCATGTGCTTGTGCAACAATCGACTTAGCGCCATCCATGCTAAAATCGAAGAATTACTCGCACACGTACAGCCAGCGACCGGCTTCAGCCTTTGCATACTTCTGGTCAAGTGCATCCCACAACTCAGTGGCAGATGTGTAGTTCATATACACATCATAGAGCTGATCTGCCAAAATGGTCAGAAGGCAGCCTAGTGCAGTGTTGTTCGCACTCTCAAACTACATGTACTACTCAACCGTAAATGGATATTGTGGGTGGATCACCCATCATAGCCCCAATGACATGAGCCAAAACTTAGCCCTTGTCTGCCATCTATGGAAATTTGCACCAAAAAACCTCAGGTTTCATAGCATCCGAAGCATTAGCCACTACTGAATCACAAAAATATCACAAATAAGGTTTCTGGATTGTTGGAAATGTGCGCAATATTTTAATTCCAAATTGTACCAGGAGACAAATATCACAGATAAATAGTGATGTACACAGTAAATCTAATAGTAAGCTACACATTGTACTTCCAAACATATATACTTCAAGAAACAGAGTATGATCAAGTTGAACGATCACTAACGACTTACAGTCGGGCTTGATGAAGTACAGAACAATGCGCAGAAGAAGTTGTGGAAGAAGTCGAAGTTGAGGAAGCAGCGCAGGAGCGGTCGTGTAGATGCACTACCCAGAAACCTTATTGCTGCCCCGTGTAGGTGAACTCTGCGACAACGGCTCGGAGATACCGCTCACCCTCTTTCACGGTGCACGCTGAGTAGGAAGGCTGGTGCGGTCCAGCTGCTCAACACCTCACTACAGCTCTCGTAGGAGGAAGAAGAAAGAGTGGAATCAAAAAATTCAGTCATTTGGCCTGGACGTCTCTAGGTCTTATATAGCCTCTAACCAGTAACTGCCTCCATTACTCACTAGTAACTGACAGTATTAAGCGCTAGTAACTGACCGAATTTAAACAGACTGAATGCACTGGTAACTGGTAATTCAAACAAAAATAATGGTAATTATGCAGTCTCTTGACCAGTACAGAAAGCTAAACAGTTGCATGATTCAGCAAAATAAAAGGTGCAATTTGAGTGCTTGGAGACGAGCTAGGCGCGGTGCGGTCGCCACAACTCACACGGTTATCCACGCGAAAATACACAAATGCACGTGCACACGTGTGTGTTTCTCCAAAGTGCTTCTCATGCCATCCCTATGTCATGCTTCTCATAACTCAAAGAGTGGCAAGGACTCCACCTTATGAATTGCCTTCCTTCCACTTGGCTAAACAATATGGTACTAAACCATGCAATCTTTGGAATTCAAACAAATGGGCCATACTCATGGGCCAATTCCAACAGCCACAAGCGGCCTCGCCCAACACCCACCAATCGAATGAGTAAGGAGGTGTAACTCCAATTGAGGTGGTCGTCAACAACGAGGGGCAGCACATGGTGTGGTTAACAGAGGCAACATGCAGCATATGTGCAAAGCAACGAGAGAGCAAGAGGAGATGAAGAGATTTTTGAATTGTAGTACCATGATGATTTTGACCAAAGTCAAAGGAAGTCAAGGCATAAGGATGGACGGCTAGGATTGAATGATCCTGAGCAGATGGATCAGATTGACCTTAAAAAATGAAGGGGCAAGAATGAATCTGGACCCTCCAAAAATGAAATTATCTAGGTCACACGTTCCAGATTAGATTTGGAGAAAAGAATATAAACCTATAGGTTTTGTTATGTAAGTAGGATAATATAGCTGAGTCAAATAATACGGACCACTCAGATAATCTATGCTACTTAGATAATCTGCCTTACATAGAAACTTCAAAAAACTCTAAAAGCTGGGTGTAAGCGCCGCCGTGGGGAAGAATTGCTCGGTTGGCCTGTAATAACACTTATTGTTGTTTCCAAGTTTTAAAGCTCACTCGTCGGGGAAATCAGTGGTCCACCAGTTGTTCTATGTAGTAGTCAATCATCTGTGGTGAGAGGCAAGCTCCAAGCAATTCTTTTTCCCCCATTCCACCTATTTCCCCCCACCACTTCTCTCTCTCTCTCTCTCTCTCTCTCCCTCTCTCTTTTTCGGCTGGGCAGCCAAGCCGACAGCCCCCTCCTCTTTTTAACTTGGTTCCTCCTCCTCTTTGGCATGTGGGGCAGCAGCACCAAGCTCCTAGGGTTCTTCTCCTCCTCCCCATCTGCAGCAAGGAGCTCCCCCACCTCCATGGCCGGCGGCTCCTTCTCCTTCCCCTCCTAGCCGGCGCCTCCCCTTCCAGCCGGCAATAGCAGTTCCCACCGTCTCCTCCTCTTGGTGAGTGAAGAAAACCCTTAGATCTTCCTTGTGGGCTCAGATATGGAGTCCGTAGCTAGGTTAAAGGTGGTTCTAGGGTTCTAGGGCTAGTTCTTTTGGAGAGAAAACTAGTTTTGGAGGGAAACTCTAGAATCTGTTTTCGAGCAGATTTGTGGCTGTTTTTGTAGCTCATTTTTGAGGTAGCTAGAGAGGTCTAATGCTCAGTCAGCTGTAGAGGATGTTGTAGATATTCTTTTCCCCTTTAATTGGAGTACAAGAACACAAAAATCCATTAAGCCAATTAAAAGTTATACCACCTTTAGTGCATGCTGTCCAGATTGTGCTGTTAGTGGAGCTATAATGTTCAACTGCTGTTTTGAGCTTCTTGCAGACCGATTCAGCTCTTCCACTTGCCTAGAGAAATGTAGGAACTTTCCTATAGTTGCAGAAAATGTACTTGTTTTCTTGATTTGTAATTAGGAATCAAAAGTTATGTTGATTCAAAATTGCTATCCTGAAATTGGGAATTTCTGTACAGTCAAAGTTTGGTCTGAGGTTTAGAGGGCAATTTGGAGGCTTTAACTTCAGTTCCTGTTTGTGGGGCTGTGGGGTAACAGTAGATTGGTCTCTTATGGTCATTTATAGTACAATAACATGAACTTTAACTTAGCCAATTAGAAGTTATGCTAGTTTTAGTGCTTGCTGTCCAGAAATGATACTTATGCTTGTAGCAGAAATGATACTTATGCTTGTAGCTTGTGTCCATTTCAATTCTAGGATTGTTTGAGACAAGTCCAACTTGAATGGCTTTGTGATCATCCTAGGTTACCCTCTTGTGATCATTTAGAGTACAAGAACGCGAATTTTGGACTAGCCATTTGGAAGTTGTGATCGTTTTGGTGAATGCTGTCCAAACTGCGCCTAAGTTAGGTATAGTTTGGGTTTATTGGTTGGGTTTAGAGTGTAGAAGCGCTTTGCGATGTTGAAAATTGTTGAGTTCGGAGTGTGAGAAATGCAATGTGATTCCTTTTCAGGTGGAGTAGCCTTGGGTGCGGCTTCCTCCTCACGTCACCCTGCTCCTCGCGGGTAGAGGCAAGTGTGAAGTGGCATTCCCGGCTTAAGGCCGGTTGTCACCTCTTCTTTCGCTTTCCAATTTGGGATTGAATGAGGATGTTTAACTTGAATGAGTATGTTTAAAGTGGTGCAATGAGTATGTTTAAATTGAATGAGTATGTTTAAAAGGATGCAATGAGTAAGTTAAATTGATGCAAAATATTTATGTTAATTACATTTATGCATTCATAAAGGAAGAGGTGTCCCATTTTGATGTGGGCCTCTATGTTCACACGTATTGAACACAAAAGACCTACCTCGTAGTCCCATACCGATAAGGTATGGGAGCGAGTCAGTAAGCATAGGCACCCTCCACAGGATGGAGGGG
Organism: Rhipidocladum racemiflorum; assembly: GCA_036346355.1. Lineage (NCBI taxonomy): Eukaryota > Viridiplantae > Streptophyta > Magnoliopsida > Poales > Poaceae > Rhipidocladum > Rhipidocladum racemiflorum. Next base: position 42,604,505 of record CM070573.1, read on the forward strand.
ATGAGGGTGCACACCGACGGTTGTGCACTCGGCAATACCGGTATGAGCTCCATAAAAAGGCCTGCATGTGCATATTAATGGCATTGTATGAGAAAGAGATGTATGAGATGAGTTATAATGATGAGTTGTTGAGTTCATTACTTGTATGTTCAAATTTCTTATTGTATGGATGCAAATTTAACTATCTTGCTATTTGCCTTGTCACTTTATACCTTGCTGAGTGATGAACTCACGCTTGTTGTTTGTTGTTTTATTTTATGTACCTCCAGAGCAGCATTTTGGGAGTAGGGATAGCACTTCACTCAAAAAATCATGACATAGTTAGATTTGCGCAACGACTCCACTTTTGGTTATGTGCTAGTGGTAGGAACTTGCTTTTGAGTAGTTAGATTGTAAGTAGATGATGATGGCATGTTGTCGTAATGTTTTAAATCCCTGAATTGTGATGTTGGTACTTGTAGCTCCCCTTTAAATGGTTCCATGGTGACCCTTTGAATGTTGTTGTTTCTCTTGAATTTATGCTTAAGTTGCTTATGCCTATTTGGGTCATGATGGTTGATTGATGCCATTACCCTATGTTTTTCTTACTTGATGTTGTCATTACATTGTATATTGTGTTTTTGTTTGCTGAGTGGATGTCCAGGTATTAGGGAAGGTTCTGCCGAAATTTTTAATTAGTTCGGCAACCTATTAACATGTTTAGGTAGTTTGATGTTTTCTCTTGTGTCTTTGTGTTGCTTTGCTTGAGGGTGTAACATTTAGGGCACGTAGGTGCCGGGGTGTTACAATTTGTATCAAAGCGGGCATTAGGTCCGTGGTTTATGAAATTAGTAAATTACCCTAGGGTAAACTAAAATTTGACTTGGGATAAACTAGAAACATGGCTTAGGTTCATGTATTCCTTAAAATTTTGGCTTAGGTAAACAATTCTAAAACTTGACATAGGATTGATTAAGTAATTAAAATTTTGACACACACGGGAGCACAGTAGGAAGGGTATTGTAATTCATTCCATTGCGCTTAATTGTTCTTCTCGCTTATTGATATTATGGCGTTGACAGCTTGTTAATATTGTTGTTCTGAGGCTTGAGTTGTTGTGTTGTGTGGTTGTAGCAATGCCGAGGGGTAGAGGTCATGGTCGTGGTGGCCGTGGTGGCCGCAGCCGAGGTGGGAGTCACCCATCTCAAGTGGATGTTGAGTCAATCGCTGAGGGGAGTGGCTCGCTCAATGCCCCCATTGAGCAGTCAGGGGCATGAGTTGAGGCCGCGACTACGGCATTGCTGCAAGCATTACAGAGGGAGGTTCAAGAGTGGCGTCAGCAGGTCTAGGCGGCTCCTGCATCTGTGCCTCCCCCTGCAGCAGTCCCCGCGATGGCTCCGGTTGTGCCGGATGCCCGGATGAGCTTGCGGGAGTGGATGTCTCTCCGACTCAACACCTTCGATGGTGCGGGTACGCCAGTCCAGGCGGCAGACTGGCAGCGCTATATGGAGAGGCAATTCGGTGTCCTGGAGATGACTTCCCTCCAGAAGGCTCAATTTGTGGCCTTTCAGCTAAAGGGCCAGGCAGACATTTGGTGGGAGGGCGTCCTTGCTGCGAGGACCCCCGCTGAAGGGGCAATCACTTGGGAGGACTTCACCGAGCACTTTCAAGCTAGGTATTACCCTTGGTGCGAGGGCGTCCTTCCTGGAGAGGATGGAGTCTTCCTTGACCACCCTCTCTCAAGGGAAGAAGTCAGTGTCTGAGTATGAGGTAGAGTTCAACGGTATTGTTCCACTTCATACCTGCTATGGCATCAAATGATCGAGAGAAGGCTCGAAGGTTCAGAAAGGGCATCAATCAGGAGTTCAGAGTTGTCATGGGGGCCATAGTCCCCCGTGATTTTTCTTCTGTAGTTGAGCAGGCGAGGGGCATGGAGCTCTCTAAAGAGAACCTCATTACTGGTGGGTCTGGAGCTCCTGTGGCTGGTGGTGGCCAGAAGAGGAGTTTCGATGGTGGAGGTGGGTCTTTTCAGCGACCTGCTTCAAAGAAGTTCAAGGGGGGACAAGGTTCCTCCTCGGGGGCCAAGGCAAAGCAGCCTCGGTCGTTTGCTTTGTCCTCCCAGCGAATGGCCTCTCGCCCTGCTCTGGGGCAAGGCCTCATGTGCTTCAAGTGCGGTGTTGGGCATCGTGCTGTAGAGTGTTCTTGGTTGGGGGAGTGCCACCATTGTGGTCGTTCTGGCCATATGGGGCGCGTGTGCCGGTCGAACCCCAATAGCATTATCAAGTGGGAGCCAACAACTTCTCCTCCGACTCAGACTGCCTCGTCCAGGGGGTCAGTCTAGATGTTGGCAGCGGCCCCTGCTCTTCCTCAGTCTTCCGTGTGGGCGCCACCTGTGGCATTCTGGCACCCTCAGACATCGGCCCCTCTTTGGTGGCTGCACCACCTCCAGTTCCGGCACCACCTCAGCAGGGTGTTGGGGCTCCCGCCGCTCTGGCACCACCAGGAGTTTACGCCCTGCCGATCACTGTGTCGACCAGACGTCCAGATGTGGTCATAGGTACCTTGCTGGTGGATTCAGCTGATGCTTTTGTTCTCTTTGATTCAGGAGCATCCTACTCTTTTATGTCGATCGAGTTTGCTAGAAGGGCTAAATTGGGGATGCAGTGTATTGCTAAGTCTGTGGTGGTTACTTCTCCGGGTGGGCTTATTTCGAGTTCGTTGGTATGCCCAGGTGGGCTAAATTGCGGATGAGGACTTTTATGCTAACCTGATGGTTATTCAATTGGGCCCATTTGATGTCATCATGGGTATTGATTGGCTACATCAATACCATGCCAAAATTTGTTGCTACTGGAAGACAGTCACTTTGTAGGCTCCCTCGGGAGTGGAATTGGTCTTCCAGGGTGGTGTTCCAGCAAGCTCTCTCTTTGTATTGACTAGTTTGCTTCCTGGCCGTCGTATGTTGAAGTCAGGAGTACTTTGGGCACTCTTAGAAAAGTCAAGTACTATGATAGTCATTGAGGAGATCCCCCGGATGAGTTACTTTGGGCTCTCTCTTAGTATTTTGGGCTCTCTCTTTGTATTGACTAGTTTGCCACCAAAGAGGGATGTGTAATTTCGAATTGATCTTCTTCCGGGTACTCAACCCATCTCCTTGTCTCCCTACCGCTTGGCTGGTACTTTCCAAGATGAGTTGAAGAAGCAACTGGATGATCTATTGTCTAAGGGTTTGATCCAGCAAAGTGTGTCACATTGGGGAGCGCCCGTTCTTTTTGTTGCCACAAAGGATGTAGGTTGGCGCATGTGCATCAATTATCACGCTCTTAATTTGGTGACCATCAAGAACAAGTATCCTCTACCTCGTATTGAAGACTTGTTTGATCAATTAAAGGGAGCAAAAGTGTTCTCTAAGATAGATCTTCAATCAGGGTATAATCAAATTCGTGTGAGGGAGCAAGATATTGAGAATACCGCTTTCTCCACTAGGTATGGGCATTATGAATTTAAGGTTATGTCTTTTGGACTAACCAATGCCCCTGCTGTTTTCATGGAGTGATGAACAGATTGCTTCATGAGTACCTTGATGATTTTGTGGTATTGTCCATTGTTGATATACTCATCTATTCCAAGTCAGAAGAGGAGCATGCTCATCATTTGAGACTTGTGCTCCACACGTTGAGAGAGAACCAACTCTTTGCCAAGCTAAAGAAATGCGAGTTCTGGATTTCAGAAGTGGGTTTTCTGGGTCATATCATTAACCAGGAAGGCATTTCTGTTGATGATGAGGACATCACTACCACGGATACAGCCATGCCTACAAACCCAATTGAAACCAACAATGTAATACAAGGGCCAATTACTCGAGCTCGTGCACGTCAATTCAATTGCCAGGTGAATGCGTTCCTTGGGTTGCATACAAATAATTTAATGAATGGAATGCTATTTAATACTTGTGATGATTTTATTGTCCTTAGGAACCAAGGAGAAGGACTCCCAAACATCAAGCATGAAGCCAATTCTTCCGGTGCACAAGCTCAACTCGGATTCGGCCTCAAGGACAGCACCAACTTAAAACGACCATAACTTTTGATCCACAAGTGTGTTTGGGGTCTATGAGTACTGGTTTGAAAGGTTTCGTCGTCCTCTTTCAAACGGATCAGGCCCCATGTCCAAATTCCTTACGAGTCAACGGGAATCTGCAAAACAATTTTGGTCATCTTTCCAAATCCGAGTCAAACTAGGAATAGGAGTCCTACTCGGGCATGGATGTGTTTTGGACGCCCCTAGCACTGTTTTGGCCTCCTATTTCTCCTATATATAGCTCGGTAGTCCCCCAAAATAACGGGGGTTTAGGTTATTTGATAGTTTAGCCTTTTGCTACTATTTTGAGTCTTTTAGACGTGCTCAACAGCCGCCTAACAAGCTCCTTGTATCGGAACCCCAACTTTTCAATACTTCATCTATATTTGCAATTTTAGATTGCTTTTGCCTTGTTCTTGCTTGTTCTTTGATTGCTGGCAGGAATAGATCTTCGTGATCAGGTTGATCGTGCCCACGGCAAGGTCAATAACCCTCTGGAGTTGGTTTAGCATTGCTAAGGCGCATCGTCGTTGTACGTTGTAGTCGGATCGTCAAAGTCGTCTCCACCCAAATCGAAAGTTATCATTCTCATCGAAAGATCGGGACACCCAGTGTTACATCAGTTGATCCTTGGAAGATCTCTACAGTTGTGGACTGGGAGAGACCTTCTAATGTCAAGGCAGTGCGCAGTTTACTTGGGTTGGTTGGTTGCTACCGGCGTTTCGTTCAAGACTTCTCAATTATTGCCAAGCCACTATCTCAATTGACTCAGAAAGGGGTCAAATTTCAGCGGACTGCTAATTGTGAGTGCAGTTTTCTCTCCTTGAAAGAGAAACTGGTGACTGCTCCTGTTCTCACCCTTCTTGAGCCAAGAGAGCGCTTCACTGTTTATTCTGATGCTTCTCTTGTGGGCCTTGGCTGTGTGCTTATGCAAGGGGGCAAAGTCATTGCTTATGCATCAAGGTAGTTTAAAAAGCATGAGCAGAATTATCCAACTCATGATCTTGAGCTGGCCGCAGTGGTCTTTGCCTTGAAGATTTGGAGGCATTACTTGTATGGCGAATCTTGTGACATCTTCACTGACCACAAAAGCCTCAAGTACAAACTGATCAAGGGCATAAGACGATCCTCTCCGTCCAAACTGATCGAGGGCGTCTTGTACCGTAAGGGGGCACTAGGAGTCCTCTCCAAGTGCATCTCTTAGGAAGAAGGACAATACCTTCTCAAAGACATCCATGAAGGAATTTGTGGAGCTCATTTGTCCTTTAGGACGTTGGTGAGCAAAGCGTTCCGATTGGGTTATTATTGGCCAACGGCCTTAGCCGATCTTGCCCGATAGTAACCTCTTACCGCGCATGCCAGTTCCATGCCTGCAAGGTTCATCAGCCGGCATACGCGCTCCAAACCATTCCTTTAACGTCGCCGTTCTTGGTCTAGGGAGTCGATATACTCGGACCTTTCCCCTGAGGCCAGAAGGGTTTCAAGTACTTGATCGTGGCTATCGACACTTTCACCAAGTGGATCGAGGCGGAGCCCGTGTCGCATCTCAGCCCAGACGGCTAAGAGACTTTTTCGCAATAACATGGTGACACGATTTGGGGTTTCGAACCGCCTCATCACGGATAACGGCACCCAGTTCACCAGTGAACTGTTTCAGGCCTATTGCAAAGACATTGGAACCAAGGTATGCTTCGCGTATGTGGCTCACCCATAGAGCAATGGAGCAGTCGAGAGAGCAAACGGACAAATCATACAAGGAATTAAGACAAGGGTTTTCCAAAACCTCGACCAACGCGGGCAAACCCAGGGTGGACGAGCTCCCTTCCGTCCTATGGTCGGTCCGCACCACGACCAACCGAGCTACGGGAGAAACTCCTTTCCAGCTCGTCTATGGCGCAGGGGCCATCTTGCCCGCTGAGATCGTATTGGGTTCCCCAAGGGTGCACCTGGTCGACGACGACCAGGAAGGCTAGTGCCTCCTAGACCTCGACCTCACGGAAACAACACGCGAACGGGCTTTGCTTCGATCCGCGGTTTACCTGCAGGCTCTCCGCAAGCACGCGGCCAAATTGGATTGACCAAGGACCCTGCAAGTCGGCGACCTCATCCTGCGTCGAGTTCAAGATTTGTCGAAGGCTAGCAAGCTAACCCCTAGGTGGGAGGGTCCTTACACGGTCGTTTCAGCAACACGCCCGGGGGCTGTTTGCCTCGCAATGGAAGATGGCCTAGAGCTCGCCAGCACCTGGAACATCGACTAACTACGTAAATTCTTTGTTTAGTTTCTTTTATTGCATGTTTTCTCTCGCAACTTTCAACGATTTCCTTTCAATAAAATTCAGTTCTTTCGCCCACCTTGTGATTTCCATTCTTCCCAAGATCCTGTGAATGACTCCAAAGTCCCTACCCTATGGCAAGCCGACCCGGTCTCGCTTAGAGGCATACTTTTATCCTCACGATCTTGATATAGGATGAGCACAAAAGGGCAAGAACATTCGCTCCAGTTACAATCTTTCTAAGGTTTGGCTAGCAAAGCGCAACGACTAGCGTCAAACCACTAAGCTCACCTCTAGAGGTTTCAGTCTACATAAGCCGATTATCTTTCGCAGTAGTACTTCGCTGCAAGTCACAATCGCACACAGACACCCTCTCGGATGGCCTAGAGACTTAGCTGATCTGCTCGTGCCTTGCTGTTGTGCATTGCGTCGAGCAACCACATGGCTTCCCTGCGTTCGTCATAATCATGCTCGCAAACTCAGGAGCATGGGCCATGACGCTTGGGGGGATAAGGTTGCACGTGCTATTCTTTTAGCGACTTGACCCATGCTCGCAATTCAGAGAAGGTCATAGGTCATTAAGCGAAGGCCACACGATTTTTATAACTCTCCTGTCAACGAGCTCATGCTCGCAATTTAGGTGCACGACCTTCGTTAACAGCGGGGGCTTAGTAGGATGGCGAACTACTGTGCTTTTCCTAAAGAAAAATGCACGCTTGTACTTTCATCATCCTTTGTTGCTTAAGTATTATTTGCTCAGTCTGCTCGTTGTTGGTTTTGTTCGTTTCAGGACAATCATCGACCATGAGCAGGAGATGACCAGAAGCGAAAAATGAGCAAAATACACAGAAGAGGAAGAAGTGAAGGCTTTTAATATTAAGAAACTTCTGGTTTACATAAGGTAAAACTGTACAACCTAAAACATTCTGACGCGCTTAGCATCCTGGAGGATGGTGAGCTCTTCCCTCACAGTGTCGAGCTCGGACTCGAGGTCGAGCACCTTCCTCCGAGCTTTGCGCCCTTCGCTCACCGCCTAGCGAAGTCGCTTCACCTCCTCTTTGTGCTGCTCGGCCGATTCGGTGGCGCTGAGCATGGAGTGGCTTAGCTCCTTCACCGTCTCCTCCAGGCTTGCCCTTGCCCATTCGCTTTGCTTGAGGATCTCTTTGTAGACCAAGACGGATTCCTCGGTCTTGCGACGAATCTCCGCCTCCGAAGTCTTCAGCTCAGTCAGCTTCTGCTCGAGCTCCACGATCTTCGCGTCCTGCTCGGCGCGGTGCCTGGCCAAGACCTCGGGGGGGGGGGTTGTCACAACTCTGAAGTCTGTCATGGTTACTTCAACCACCTGTGCAAAGAAATGCATCAGATCTTTTTGGACAATTTGTAAGAAGTGAAACAATTTTTCAAACTTACCCAGCGAAGGCGCTCCTGCAAGCCTTCCTGGAAGAGCTCAGCCGGATCCTGTAGGCGAGGATCGGGCCCCACGTCTTCCCCCCGAGCAGGCGTTCCGCTCGGGGGCTCCTTCTCCTCCTCTTGGCCCTGGGCTTCCTCGATGCCCAGAAGCGCAAGAATCTGCTCTGGCGGAACAACTTCCGCCAGAGCGAGGTCCTCCCGGGGATGCTCTTCCCCCAGGGCATCAAGTCCCGATTCTAGGGCTATCTCCTTGCCCGGGGATGGGGCCTGGTCGCCAGCCGGGCTCGGGTCTAGGACCACGAGCGGTTGACCTTCCGGCGTGTCCTCCCGGGAATGATCTTCTCCTGGGGTAGCAGGCCCCGACCCCGGAGCTACGCCGTTGCTCGGGGGCTAGACCTATTCGCCAGCTAAGCTCGGGTCTGAGACCACAAGCAGCTGGTCTTCTGGAGTGCCCTCCCGGGGATGCTCTTCCCCCGGGGCATCAGGTCCTGACCCCAGAGCCACATCCTCGCTCGGGGATTGGGCCTGGTCTTTCAGTGGGTCCTCCTCTAGAGCGTGAAGCATCTCAGTGATGATGTCTTCGGCCTTGCCTCCTCGAGTTCTTCGGGCTTGGCCTCCTCGACCTCGTCATCATCGACCGGGTCGACTTCGATGATGATGTGGGGGATCCCCGCTTCTACTGCTTGGGCACCCTCAGCTAGGCCATGCTTGGACCCGACCTCCTCGGACGTCACGAGCTCGGCGGCCCGAGCAAGCTCTTTCTCTATCACAGAATCGAGTATGTTGTCAGCAATGGCTTCGATACCCAAAATTCCCCTACTAGCTATTGCGCCCACAATAACAACGTGGGGATTAGCACAACGCTATTAGGGAGGAAAATCAAAAGAAGGAATATGGAAATTTACCTTGCTTGGGCTTTTCGTCCGCGGGGCCCTTGGACTTCGCTACGGCAACTCGATCTTGAGCTAGGAGCTTGGCCATATCTTCAGCCGCCTTGCTGGCCCTCGCCACTACAGGGTCGACCTCCTCCAAGTCGATCTCCACCAGGGTCACGGCCGAGCCCCCCCTCGTGGCGCACCCAACGACCTTCGGCGCCTCGTTGTCAGCGGCGTCGGATCTTCCTCCTCCTTCTCCTCGGGCTCGGGCGCCAAGCTCGAGGTCACCCGCGCGAGCTCGGCCTGGAGGGCAGCAATCTTGCTCTCCAGCTCCTCCTTCCGCACAGGTCCTTTCGCCATAGCCGCCACCTCCTTCTTCGCCCTCTCAGCGAGCTGGTGCAAACGAGCCATCAGCTCTGGGTTTTTTTCTAGTATGCTCAGCCATCCACAGGTTTAGCTCTCTTACCTCCCTCCGTTCGGCATACTCCAAGTGTTGCCGAGAGGGAGTCCTGCTCGAGCTGGCTCGCCTCCTCGGGCGCCTAGGAGGAGACGGCGATGGCGTCAGCGACCAACCACGTCGCTTGCGGCCGGCTAACCTCTTGGTCCTAGGGCCGAGGGTAGGGCCCCCGAGGTCGTCTGACAATGGCTTGATCGCGGACACTGCGGCCTCGAGGGCGACTTTCTCCTGTCAAATAATAACAAGCAAGTCAGAAGAATGCTCGGATGTAGTTCCCTGAGCATGACCTGCTCGAAACCAAACGCGCCGAGCGCAATAAGATAATCACTTACCGCTTCGCCTCGCTCGAGCACGTTGCTCGACACTTGGCGGCCGGCCTCAAGCTCCTTGCCCTTGGGGGTGTCGAACATCTCGGCGATCCTCGAATCCACCCATCTCGCGGGTGGGGTTGTATTTCGACCAAGGAAAGCAGTAAGCACAGGAAACAATTAGTACGGTAAAAGAGCTCGGCTTCGAGTCATACCTGAGTTGGATTCTCGGGTGAAGTCCCGCCATTCGGTAATCTCGAAGAAGGGATCGTCCCTCCTCCTGAGGGGTGCCACCCTATTCCAGATGAAATCCTGGGCAACGTCCCGACCAGTGAGCCCCATATTGGCAAGCTCGCTGATCGAAAAGCAAGATAAGAGCGAGAATGAGAAGTTTTGTAAGTCTCGGATGAAAAAATTGAACGAAGAGAGTCCTGGCGGCCGCCTAAATACACGGTTTTGGGGGGAAAGCAAAAAGTTTTCCCACCGTTGCGCTCGAGAAGCCCTAAGGGCATGGGCGCAAGTGAAGAGTTTGCCATTCCCAGACTGACGTGTGGACGCGCAGTTTCCAAAACCGCCCCGTTATGGAGTGATTCCCAAAAAACGGCTCGCACTGTCGCCACCAGGCTTCTTCGAGAAGGAATCGCAACAACTGCTCACATTCTCTTACCCGAGCTCACCTTGGTCGTAGGGACGAGCTGTTTGCTCGTCCTCGGAAAGGGTTTTGGTCGGATGCTGCGGTAGTGGTTCGCTGCAAGATTCCAATCCCTCCATTGAGTCAGTAGACTCAAGGGGAATGCCCCTTCGAGCAGTCCCCCACTTGAGCCTCGAGGGCTAGCTATCGGGGATTGGATAGCTGCCATGATTACCACAATGCCCAGGTAGTCGGGCCCATTCGGATCATACGTACCCTCGGAGGTCGTCCCCGAGGATGACCCGCGGACGACCAGTTTTGTTGCTCGACCTGCCCGGCCGATATGAGCTCCATGCCCGGCTACGACGTCTGAGCTCGGGGCCCGAGCATACTTGCTCGGGCCAGATTCAAACTAGCTCAACCCTAGCTCGTCCGCGAGATGCAAGGTCGGATGGTCGCGATTGATGGTTGTGCCCGAATAGCGATAATCGTGCGACGATGTGAAGCCGTTGCGCCCATAACGAAGACATGGCGTAGATTTAGGATTCGGTTACAACCGTGTTAGCCGCAGTCAAACGTTCGTGACATGGGATGTAATCAACAGAATATCCCTATGAACTATAAATACCTCTCAGGCATAGGCGAGAGGGGACCCCCTCCTTTTTGACATACTCAATACACATCACGCTGGAGTAGTGTTATTATCTCCCCAGTGAGAGGCCCGAACCAGGATAAATCCCCGTGTCATTCTCTGAGTGTGCCTTGTCCCACGAAACCAAGCATCCTCCGGAAGCAACCCTTCACCCAAGGAGGGGACAGAGTTGATCCCCCAATCAACTAAGTAAGCTCGGCGGGGTCCTGTTCCCCAATCGTCGACAGTTTTTGAGTCGTAACTTTAATCGAATATTTTTTAACTTAAAATTTTTTGAATTGAAAGTTTTCATTAAATTCATGCGAAATATTTTAAATCAAAATTTTTTGTATTAGAAATGGATAAGGATGTCACCTAGAAATGTCAATCACCGAAGACTTGACATTTTTGGTCCATTCGTCTCAGCTTATGGACAGCTCCTGGTTAAGCGAATTGTTTGCCAAATGGTAGGATTGTGGACAGCTTCTCCCGCAATCAAAATCACTAAAACAACATAAAATCAGAAGCCGACAAAAATCCGATTCTCCTTGCTCCCCTCGAGACCTCCTCGCTCCCTCTGCCTGAAGCCCATCCACCCCGCCGCTCCGGCGTCCTCCGTCCGCCCGCCGCCCCTCTGCTCAACGGCCCACTACTCCATCGTCTTCCGTCTGCCCCTCCGCCCGCCGCCTCCATCCACGCCGTTCTCCTCCTGTGCCGCCGTCGCCCTTCTCCTTCTCCGCCGCCGCCCAATCCTCCTGCACCGCCGCCACGCCGTCCTTCGCCGTTAGTCTGAAGCCTTAAAGCTGATTACAATCTAGATTACCGAACAAAAAATTCTGTATCCAACAGATTCTTCGAGCGGCTACTTCAAATAATTAGCTACAATTCAGTCTCTACGTTCCCTCACCGGCCAGCCATCAGGCAAAACGCTCTTTCCCGGTAGGACACAGCTCCTAGCTAACGCGGTCTGGGCTCGGGAATCGAGACGGCCTCTCTCGCCCTTTCTATCCTGTCGCGCAGATGCGATTGGCCGCTGGCTAGCCCCATATTTGACCCACAGATCCCTACCCGCACCCATCTCCCTCCCGAAAATCACCTCCTCCTCGTCTCCTAGCTTGCTTCTCCTCTCCAAGACTCTCTAGTTCTTGATGTTCGTGGAGTCCTATGATCCGTCCTCGCTACCCTCCTTGGCTTCTTGATCCATTCTTGGCCCAAGAAATTGGAGCCCCGGATCAAGATTTGAAGATTCTTGCGCGTCCTTGGGAGATTCGGCGGAGTGGTTGGTTCCTCGGTTTCTGGTAATAAATTGATTTCTCACGGCGTGGTTACTGTTTTTGTCTTTCCTTTCCTCTTTCTATTTCAGTGTACACGATAGAGATGCTCTTCTTTGCAGGTGTTAGGGGGCATTTCGGGCTCGGGGGGATTCCTGGAGATGTCCGGGGTGCAGGAGCAATTCGAGATCAAGTTCCGGCTGCCGGACGGTACTGACATCGGGCCTAAGCAGTTCCCGGCGGCGTCCACCGTCGCCACGCTGAAGGAGACCATCATTGCCCAGTGGCCGAAAGGTTCGCTCATAGCTTCCCCACTCTCCTTGCCATTATTGCTCATTTTAGTCGTGGCGGCGAGTGACGATAAATATTTGTTCTTAGCAATGGTGAGTGGCTCTAGAGTTGTGTGATTGGTATTGGAGCGACGGTCGCTTTCCCGGATTCTCTCTTCTGTGGAACGGTCACCATTTAGTTTGGAATCTTAGACTATCTCCAGCAGCTTCCCTTCCCCTCCAAATCCTTTCGCGAACAGATCCCAAGTGCTTTAGCGGATTCCCTTCACAATTCCCTTCGAAAGGGATTCAAACAGTGAATTCCTTTATAAAGGGATTCTCTCTCCAATCCCTTCATAAATCCCTTGAGGGGATGCTGCTAGAGATAGTAGGAAATAAAGGGAATGAATATGGGGAGGGGAATAGGGAAGAGAATAGAATGAAGGGAAATTGTTGGAGATCATCTTAGACCATCTCCAACCATGTCCTTTCCCCTCTCCGTTTCCCTCCGCGAAGGGATTCCCATTTCCTTCAGCGCTCCAACGGATTCTCTTCAGCATTCCCTTCGTGAAGGGATTCTCGCTCCTATTCCCTTTAGTAAGGGATTCTCTCTCCTTTCCCTATACAATTCTCTTTAAAGGGAATCTGTTGGAGATGAAGGGAAATAAAGGGAATGAGAATGAGGAAAGGGAACAGGGAAGGGAATGAAATGAAGGGAATATGGGCCATCTCCAACCGTATCCCTTCCCCTCTCCCTTTCCCTCCGCGAAGGGATTCCCATTCCCTTCAGCGCTCCAACGGATTCCCTTCAGCATTCTCTTCGTGAAGAGATTCTCTCTCCCATTCCATCTAGCAAGGATTCTCTTTCCTTTCCCTATACAATTCTCTTTAAAGGGAATCTGTTGGAGACGAGGGGAATTAAAGCGAATAGAAATGAGGAAAGGGAACAGGGAAATGAATGAAATGAAGGAAATATGGTTGGAGATGGTCTAAGATGGACAACGCAGTGGTGTCGCCATCAGAGGCCAATAGGTCAGCAGGAGAAGCAATAATTGGGGCTCGACCAACTTTAATTCCATGTGGAGCAGTATTCTTTGATCAGTTCAATCTGTTGATATTGCTGTCAGTCAGATTGGTTTGGAGCTATGGCTTCTAGCTTTCTCAGAGGTTGAATTGATGAATCAATGTACTGCAATGGTCACAGACAAGTGAACTTTTTCAACGGATATGTGTATATTTGATACATCAGTATGGCAGACGTAAGCTAATAATTCTCGAGGGAGTGTAACAGGAACATAGCAGATGGAAAAGTTAGAGCTACAGAGCAGGTAGGAAAGTAGAGGAGCTTACACTTCAAGGGCTGAGAAAGTAGTGTTGCTGCAGAAAGTACTGCTCTTTACTGAAGTTGTTGTTACTTTGTTTTTTACTGGTAAGCTGTTCAGGACATAGCTGTCATGATAAATTACGTGTTTTCGGGTGTAATATACCATGTTCAAACTACTAGATCCGAAATTCCTACCTCTTCTATTCATCTCTCTGTCCCACTGTTCCCACCTATTACCTATCGTTCGTTTTAAAAACTTTCATTTGATCCTTGTCTTGAGAATTGGTACCAGAGCTCTAGTTCTCTACAATCTTGGACATGGTAAAAAGTGATAGTGAAATAATATGAATGGGAAGTTGTTATTGATTGGATTCAAAGTTTAATCAGATGGATTATATGGTTTCAATGTAGGATAAAACATGGAGAACGGGTAGTGTGTCATGTGATGAGCAAATAGCAGCAAAGGAAAAGAGCATGTAAAATGCAGTTTCATGGACTCTATTCCCCTCATAGCAGGTGTCCAACATTTCCATGAAATATCACAGCTGAACCTCAACAATGAATACATCAACACAGCCTGGGAGAAGGATAATGCCAGACCAGTTTGCATTGATGGCAAATTCTGCATGAGCGATATACTTTCAAAACAAAATGAGTGGTTGTGCTTGAGTCTAGGGGCTAGATTGCCTGTTTGAGTAGTTTGATGCGTTTGGATCAGTTTCAAAGAACTACACTGCAATAATGATAGGTGCTTGAAGTTGCTTCTCGTGATGGCTTGAGCTCTAGCTGGTCAGGGGCCAATTGTTTTCTAAGGATTTTATTTAGGAAAAATGATAATAGTACCGGGCATAGTAATAAAGGAGGCAGTAGTACAAGCGCCTCTCCTGACTTCCCTGAGAATACCCCAAACATATACAGACTTGCAGCAATTAACAGCTGCATAAATCACTCCTTGTAAATGGCTTCCGTTCCCAGGGAAGGATAACACACCAGTAGACAACTGGCGACTACTTTTTTTAGCGTTTCCAACCACAGTAAAAAAGACTGGCACACTTTAGACTAGTAATTTCTTGATGTTCCGTGGGAGCACTTGAACGTTAGGTGGACTAAACTGCTACTGTGACACCAAGAGTAGGTTTGTACACCTTACTTACAGTTATATTCTCTCATAATTTATTTATTCAGAAATTTGAGGCATATCATTGTCAAAAATGGATTACGTATTGAGCCAGCAAGAAAAAACTGGTGTATGGTAATTTAACTGGATATTACTGTTTGTATACATGTGAATGATATGGAATACTTAATTTAAGACATATGTCCACTCAATTTGTGGTTTCGATGAGATATGCAGCCAACTATTTCTAGCATATACAGCAATGAAGTATACAGAAGGTATTTTAAATGTAACCTCGGTACAGTATGTATGACCAGTTGTCCAGTTCTGCAAAAACCTGTTGGCGGTTGCAGATCATTTTTGATATTATAATAGATGATATCCTGCTTGATGCCAGCTAGAAGTGGTGCTTGACTATTCAGTAGTTAAATTTGACAGGTTGATTTTTAACTCAACACTGAGCTCGAAGCCTGGAACTCATCTTGGAACTAACTGGTTTTCTGAGACCAGTCCAAAAACTTGTTCCATTTTTTTACATTTATTGCTAAATCATGCATTTAGTTGCTCTAATGATAGTCAAATTTGGTTGTTGGTAGTCCCTACTGAGCTTGAACACCATTGTTCAAACACGTCATAATTTGTGGTACTTGACTCCATTGGGCAACTTGGAATCGAGCTGTTTCTACTAGAATTTAGGAGAAACCCCGCCAAACGGGTTAAAGCTCGGAACGATTCTCCTCGGAACGTTTCTTCTTTTTTCACACCGGGGCCGAATCACCCTCAACTCCGTTCCACGCCGATTCACAGAATCCAGACAGCTAGCCAAATGGTTTCCAGACAATGATTCTGATTCTACCTGAAACGTTTCTACTAAGAATCTGGGACCGTTTATGTTTCTAGTAGAATCTAGAACTGTACACTGTACCAAACAGGTCCTTAGTATATCATTTTGTGATATAGGTCTCTTCTGCAGGCCTATTTGTTTGCCCGCTCTCTGAATGTCTATACTCTTTATGCCTAGGCAGGGGCAGATCTACAGTGAATGGGCCGGGGTCAAGTGACACTGACACCCTCCAACCTAGCATGTATAGTTCCTTTAGTATATAAGCATATGATCTTTCTTATTATAAGTCACAAGTTAGTGTTACGAGTTTGTTTTAACTCCAGCGACCCCGCTGATCTCCTTTTCTAGATCCGCCCCTATGCTTGGGATAACCTCATGTTGTCATATTTTAATTCTAACAAATTATTTATGGTATATTTTCATCTATATCACTAAGTAGTTACAACAACAACAAAAAATACCATTAGCTGTGATGTGAACCTGTGACACCGACAAATTCTACCAAAGGTTGACCAATGGGGACAAATTCATCTTTGGTTATTTTTTTTTACCATACAGAACATCGTAGATCATTTGGAATCGAATCCTCCTAGGAAGGAAATGTTTCAATTTTTGGGATTGATGCTACAAAGTGATGGCAAGATTGATGAAGATGTGAGCCATAGGATACGAGCAGGTGGGTGAAATGGCACCAAGTATCTGGTGACACATAATGTCCTATGTGATAGAAATCTCTCAAAAGTTAAAGGTTAAGTTCTATAGGGCAACGATCAAACCTATGATGCTGTATGGAGTGAAATGTTGGGTGACGAAAGACAACATGTACAGAAGATTAGCATAGCAGAGATACGGATGCTGCGGTGGATATGTGGTGATATAAGGTGAGATCGAATCTGCAATGATGATATACGTAATTGGGTTGGGATAGCACCAATTGAAGAAAAGCTTGTCCAATATCGTTTGAGATGGTTTAAACATCTCCAACGGAGGCCTACTAATCTATTGGTACGTAGTGAAATTTTAAACCGTCTCAAAAACATAAGAAGAGGTAGATGCCGATTGAGACTGGCGTGGGAAGAAGCAGGTGAACGACACTTGAGGTATTGAAATGTACCTGAAGAGTTGGCATTGGATAGGAGCTTGTAGAAGTTAGCAATTCACGTACTGGAACCATGACTTAAATCAAAGGTTTAGAGGTCTTTTGATTTGATTGGGTTTCATTCCTAGCCTAACCCCACTTGTTGGGACAAAAGTCTTGGTGGTGGTTGCTGCTGCTGCTGTACAGAATGTCGTAGATCATAGAAAGTGTGAATTGACAAAACAAAACTTGTTACTTGATGAAATTCCATAGTTTGTGTTGAGTAATGATGTACAATAATGGATCATGCAGCGAGTCTGCTAATCGGAGAAAGCTCTTGAGCTATCATTACATCGTTGAGACGATAGTTGGAAGGGAACATCCCTCATGGTTTCCTCGTGTCCTTTGGCCCTTTCAACCTGTGTATAGTCGATCAAGTGCTGGTGTGCTAATATGCCGACAATTATTTGTCTGGCTTTCGTTATCTTATTCAAGTTTTCATTTCGAACAGATAAGGGAAAAGGCCCAAGGACTGTGAACGACCTCAAGCTTATTAATGCCGGGAAGATATTGGAGAACAGCAGAACCCTGTCAGAATGCAAAAGCCCAATTTGTGACCTCTCTGGAACGACAACTATGCATGTAGTAGTTCGTGCTCCGTCTTCAGACTCTGGTAAGTATCCTTTGCAAGGTGATGTAGTTTTGTCACAAACCATATAAATTAATTTGTTTTTGAACTGGTAACAGATAAAAGAGCAGCCAAGAAGGCAAAAGATTTCAGGTGCGGTTGTGCCATCATGTGACAACTCTGTGAATAGTAGCACTGAGATGAGGATGTTGGCTGCCCCTTTTTTTCGCTCTTGCTAGAGTGTTGTACGATGTTTGAGGCGCTTTCTACTCCTGTTTTTTTTCGCTGTATGAAGGCAGTTGGTTGCCCATAATCTTGAGCTGCATCAAGTACATAATTTCAAGGCACAAACTATTAGTGTCCAAATTACTAAAATTCCTTCTTATCCAACTTCGTGACACGGACCAACGGCTAGTTGACGCGAGGAGTGTCCGATCTTTCAAGGTACAGCATCTTGGTGTCTAACTTTTCAGTTCTCTCACGAATAGCAGCTAGCCAGAGTTTAGTCAATGTGCAAACAACCCAACCAGTTGGTAGTTGATCTGCTTTTGGTGATATTTAGAACCAAAGAAGATATCGGCAACAACGACGCAATAACTGCATCAATTCAGCAAGATTTCTCACGAAATTTAAAGTATCTTGGTTGATTCCTCCCAGTGCTCCCACACCATTCGCTCGGATTAGCACGAACTAGAATGATGGAAAGTATAGTTTCCACCAGGTTGATGCCAAATGTTCAATTCTAAGTGATGTTGCCAATATTTTTATCAAGGTGGAGATTGTGAAATCATGTGCTAAAAAATTGGCTTAGAATTGATTTTGCAAATGTGTTTATGCTTGTACATGTGTCGGATCAAATTCCAAAAACAGTAAGTTTCCCATCTGCGTCGGACCAAACTTTTGGTCCGCCGTGAACGTACATTTGGGGACATTTGCGTCGGACTAATGTAACACCCCAAAATTTTGCTTTTCTTAAATTCATGAGTGATTTGGCACTTTGGTGAATTTTTGGAATTTTCTGTATTTTATTTGGATTTATTTGGAATTTATTTGAATTTATCCCCTTTTTGAAATAATTAAAGAATTTGACTTTGCAAATAAATTTTTGTTGGAAATATTTTATTTGAGTCCAAAATGCCCCAAAATATTTTCCAGAATTTTTCTGTAACTTTTTTGAGTGTTTTGCTATTTTTAATGAATTAAATGAATTTCTGGAAATTATTTGGATTATTTAATCGCTGGAAAATGCGAGTGGGTTTGAACTGTTCACCCGACCGAGTCCGAGTCAGACTCGAGTTCGAGTCCGACTCGAGCCACGTGTTCGAGCCGAACCCGCTCGGCTGAACCCTAACCGCGTGACCGTTGAATCGAAATCCAACGGCCACGATTGAGCCACGTCGCCTGGACCCAAGCCCGACGGAGCCAGCCAGCTCACCGAGTTGGACTCGAGTCCAACTCACGCGATCGTTGGATCGTGATCCAACGGCTCTCGTTGAGCCACGTCGCCCTCTCCGTGTTGCCGCCGGACTCCGCCGCCGCCCGTGCGTGGGTCCTCGTTTTCCACGCATATCATGGACGTCGAGGGGCTATTTAATGCGCCGCCACCCATGTCGGGACCCCCTTTCCCGTGCGCACCCGTAGCCCTAAGTCACGTTGCTTGAGCCGCCGCCGTTCGCCTGCGCGAGCTCGCCGGAGTTGGAAGCCCGTCCCGCCGCGTTCGTTTGCCGATTCCGCCGCCGTTCGTCGTCCTTCGCCGCCATTCGTCGTCCTCCGCCGCCGTTGAGCCTAGATCCGGAACTGCAAGGAGGAGACGTGTCGGACGGGACCTCTCACCTCGCCGGAGCGTGCCTAGAGCGCCGTTCGTGTGTCGTCGTTTTCGTCACCGGCCGTCGGAGCTCCGCCGCACGCCATCGCCGCCTCGCGAACTCCCTCAACCGTCCGATCCAGATCCAAGGGCCCAGATCGCGCCACGTCACCCCGGTGAGTTTCCACGTTGAGATTTCCAGATCTATTTTCAACTGTTGGATCTAGATCCAACGGTTTAGATCGTGCCACGTAGCTAGAACTGCACTAAGCTAGGGTAGATCTCAACCGTTAGATCTAGATCGAACGGTTAGGGTTAGCCGCGTTGTAATTCCTAGATTGGATCTTGACCGTCCAATCAAGATCGAACGGTCTAGATCAACCGAGTAGTTTTCTACTGCGTTAAGCCAGATCTAATCTGGGCTGTTGATTTTCAAATCAACAGCCGAGATCACGCCACGTGGTGAGAGGCGGCCGTCGCGGTCGGCGCCACCAGCCGATCGCCGGCGTCGGCCGTGACGTCACGCGGGGCCAGCGATGTCGGCGGCGAGCCAAACCGCACCATGAAGTCACGCCGGCGTCACGGTGGGGCCGCTTGTCGACCCACTCGGTGGCCGTGTCTTGGCGTCATCTTGGCGTCACGGCGAGGCCACTTGTTAGGGACATGAGCCGTGGACCGGGTCCACGGTGGACCGAGCCAAACCGTGCGCCAAGTCCATGGACCTGAGGCGACGTGGCGGCTCCTGATTGGTCCACGTGTCACCGCTGACACAATAATTGATTTTCGAAAAAGAAAATGATTTATTAATTCGAAATATTGATTTCAAAAATGGATTCAAACTTCAAACGCTTATAACTTTTGCATTTTAACTCCGATTTGAGTGATTCAAATTTCTAAATTTGTATAAAATTGAGGTCTACCTAATGATGAATTTTATTTAATTTTTGGACTAAATTTTTTCTCTGTAATATTATTTAATTGATTATTTACAACTTTAAATGCTTGTAACTTTTGCATTTGAACTCCGAATTTGATGATTCCAGTTTCTAAAAATTTATAAAATTATGCTCTCTCTATTTGTGAACTTTATTTGGATGTTTGAATACTTTTTGTCTACTGTTTATTTATTATTTGCTATTTGCACGCTTTACGAGTAGACGTTGAAGTGCCCGAAGGCTTCGAGGGAGAAGTATTGACCCAGGAGCCAGCTCAGGACCAAGAACAAGTACTTTTTGAAGGCAAGTTGTGCTTTGACCATGTTGATCCCAATTTCAAATTAATTCGATTTGAAACTATTGCATGCTAGTTCAATTAGAAAATACTTTATTAAATTATGGGAAATTAGATAAATGCCAGATTGTTGTATGACACCTTGGTTAATTAAATATGTGTCATGACCCCTTGTCACCCTAGTGCGGATTACTAGTTGGACATTACTAAATTGCCAACATGGGAATTTAGATCGTTGTAGTATATTGCTTAGATCTGCTACGTGCTCATGACATGATTTTTGGACAATCAAATGTTAATATTGACTTAATGATATATAGAACCTGTTTTGGAAAGGTATCATGTGATGTTGATGGCACGTGGTGCATGGTAATCAACTAGGGTTTGATAAATAGTTTTCGACCGGGGCATGTGGCAAGAATGATCGGGTGGGCCAGATGTGGCACCGGGAACGTCGATTTGGTTCTTCGGGTAGTTTTGCCCTGGTCACCCTAAGGACTTAACCTTGCAAGCCTTTGAACTGAGTCAAGCGTGCAACCACATGTCTGTAATGGGACGGACCTAGTTGATTAAGTTGCTAATAACGTACCTGTGGGACCTCAGGATGTCAACTACACCCTTTGTGTAGTTATGCGGGGAGCGTCTGGCTGCGGCCAGGTACCCATATAACGGTGGATTGGCCTAAACTTCGCCTTCGCTAAGGGAAGGGTTAGTGTGCAATCACCGGGGAGGACCACTTGTGCTGTTAGAAGTTTCCGAAAGACTCTGTTACGGACACTCGCCTTTGTGATGTTTGACTGTATCTTGTGGGTAAAGTGTATAACCTCTGCAGAGTGTAAAATCTATTCGAATAGCCGTGTCCGCGGTATTGGACATCGCTCGGGAATTACAGTTAAGGGTTAGACTTTCTTGAAAACAACTTGGTCTTGAAAGGTTGGGTTTGGTTTATTAATGATGTTGATGGAAATATGGATTAGAATTGGGAAAGATGTTTATTTAACTCCTGGAAAAGTTATTGATGATATACTTGTTTCTACTGCTTTCGAATCTACTTATGATACTTGTTAAATGCTCTTTACTGCAAATATACCTTGAGCCACTCCTTTGTATTAAGCCATGCATGTAGTATATTAGCTGCATTACATGCATGACTTCTTTGAGTACCAAGTACTCACCCTTGCCATAATACAACACCAGTTGAAGAAGAGTCTACACCGGCTTTGGAGGAGGAGCTCCCGGAGGAACCGTCTAACTAGGAGCAAGCCCGATCGATTGCCTGTGGTATCTTTGGATGGCGCCACGAAGTTATCTTATTTTTATTTGCGATTACTTCTCTTTTAATAAGTTTCGCCCTGCGAGGCGTATATTTGTAACTTGACCATAAGGTCAAGCAACCAGTTTGGTTAACTAATTAAAATACCCTATTATTCGTTGAGTATGATTGTGATATTTGCCAATGTTGAGACTGTGTGCACTAGCGCGTTCCTGGACTAGTGCTGAATACACAGAGGGTCCAGATTTGCAAATTCGGGTCCCGATAGAGGTGGTATCAGAGCCAGGTTGACTGTAGGCTCACCCATAGTTAGAATGGTCGTAGTGAGGATAAAACCTATTTTCTAAAGATAAAATTTGTCAAGATAATGAATGAATTCTCGACTTACCCCTTTCTTTCTTGTTCATACCCCTTGCTGAGTTTTTTTCGTCTTCCACATTGATTTTAAAATATTGCGTTCTTACGCGAGCGTCTTTTGGCAGATGATAATGAAGAACAACTACGCCGAGCGTGAAGGAGGCTATGCTGCCGAGTTGTGGCGTATGCTTGAGTTTCTTGGAGGTTTTGAGAGGCCGCTCTACCGAGGGACTACACTCGTGCAGGCAGGGCTGGTCATAGGATGGGACGTCCGGATCACGGTGTATGCCCGGGAGAAGACAAAGTTCAGCCGCCCTTTTCACTTCACCGCCAGGAGGTCTACCTTTGAGATTGGAATCCAAGAGGTGTCGCGTCGAGCAATGCAGCAGATCGCTCGCACTTACTCCAGGGAGTTGGAAGGCACAGTGTTCCGTCACCACCCACGCCGAGACAGCAGAGTTCAACGGAAGCCGATAGAAGATGAGGATGCTACCGTCTCTCACTTAGCCAGATTCATCGCCGCTCAAGAGGAGCTGATCGAAGACACAGTTCAGGAGTTGAAGAAGGCTCGCGAACAAGTTGAGGAGGAGAAGAAGCACTTGGGGAACGCTCGTGAGTACGTCGCCTATGCTGCGGAAAGGATCGCAGAGGTGGAGACCGCACTGTATGGCCAGGGTCCCAATCCAGTGTTGGAATTGGACGCTCCAGAGCCAGAGGAAGAACCAGAAGAGGCGCCACTTGCACCCGCGCCACAGCCACAGCCACAGCACCAGCCAGATCCAGAACCAGAGGAGGACGCCGCGTCGTCAACCACAGCTGCAGTTGTGGGGCATGGCGATTGTTTCGCGCCGATGCCGCCGCACCCGCCGCGAGGAGGCAGTGGAGGTTTTCTCGATGAGTGAGTGTAGATTTTGAGGTTGAGACTCCTTCGTCGAGTCGCGTTATAGAATAAGAGTCACCCTTAGAGGCGTTGGATTTTAATTGCTTGCTGAGTGTGCAGTATGTGTTGCAGGCCTTTAGGCATTGTAAGCAACCATACCAAGTTATTATTATTAATAATAAAGTTGGATTTTGAGTTACACTTTTCCCCCGCATAAGTTTCCCTACTACTTGTCTATTCTTGTTCCCTCTCATCTCCAAACCTTGGAGCAATCGACAGATGGTGAACACCCGCGGAAACCTTGGAGGCAACAGCAGTGGTTCTCGCCCAGCTGGAAACCCCAATGATGGAGCACCTGCACCCCACCTAGCACCGCCAGTTGACATGCAGAATTTTGGAGCTTTTCTTGCTGCTCAGACTCAGTTGATGCATGCTATGATGCAACAGATGCAACACGTCACTGCTCAGGCCACCGCTAATCAAGTCAATCAGGGACAACGCCAGAATACAAGACTGTCAGAGTTCATGAGGACTCATCCACCCACTTTCTTCAGGAATGCCAATCCGTTGGAGGCCGATGATTGGTTAAGGTCAATTGAGAGGAAGCTACACATTGCTCAATGCATGGGAAATGAGAAGGTACTCTACGCTTCTCATCAGTTGGAAGGGACTTAACTCAGGACTACAGGTGGGACTGATCACCCACACCTTTCCAGATTTCCAAGAGTTGGTGAATAAAGCGCTTATTCTTGAGGACAAGCGCAAGGAACTGGACGACAACAGGAAGCGAAGGATGCAACAGCAGGGATCGCGTAGCAACGTTTGAGGGTTGCACCAAATCAGTTTTTCAGATTCCAGCCGCAGAATGCTACAAGGACACCGTCACCAGCACCAAGACCCGTCAATCAGAACTATCAGACTCCAGCCCGGCCGAAAGCGTCGCTTGAGCGGTCAACGAGATAGTGAGACGCTGCTACAACTGCAACGAGCCAGGGCACTTTGCCAACAGTTGCCCTAAGAAGACAGCAGGAGTGACCCCAGTCCGCTTCAATATAGGATCCACACCAGCCAGGACGCCAGCACCAGGAGCAGCACCCCAGACCATGGTGAGAGGCCGCGTCAACCATGTCACTTTAGATGCACTTCAGAATGCCACGGACGTCGTACTGGGTAAGTTACTTGTTAACTCAGTACCTGCAACAGTTTTGTTTGACTCTGGAGCTTCGCATTCGTTTGTTTCTCAAGGCTTTGCTGCTAAAAATGATTTGGAGATTGCAAGACTTAAATGCATGCTTTTAGTTCAAACCCCTGGGTCCGAACTCCGAACTGATGTTCTGGGGTAAGAATATTAATAGATGGGATAGAGTTCCTAGCGAACCTTATTATGTTGGAAACCCAAACCTTAGATGTTATCTTGGGAATGGATTGGTTATCCCATCACAAGGCCGTTTTGGATTGTGGGCGAAGGATTATCTCAGTTGAGAGCCCGTGTGGAAGGAAAGTGGAATTTCAAGCCACCGCCGTTAGAGATGGACAGTTGATGGTTAACAGTACCAAGGCAATCAGCATAGAAGATGTTTCAGTAGTGAATGAGTATCCAGATGTTTTTCCCGAAGATCTACCTGGTATGCCGCCAGACAGAGACATAGAGTTTGTGATAGAGCTTGTACACAGTACAAAGACCGATAGCAAAAAGACCTTACCGGATGTCCACCGAAGAACTGGTAGAGATGAAGAAGCAGCTTGAAGAGCTGATGGAGAAAGGATTTATCAGACCAAGTTCGTCGCCGTGGGGAGCGCCAGTTTTGTTTGTCAAGAAGAAGGACGGGAGTTTCAGGATGTGCATTGACTACCGTGCACTCAATGAAGTAACCGTGAAGAACAAGTACCCGTTACCTAGGATCGATGATTTGTTTGATCAGCTGAGAGGAGTCAGAGTTTTCTCCAAGATTGATCTGAGATCGGGATACCACCAGTTGAAGATCCGATCAGAAGATATCCCGAAAACCGCATTCTCATCAAGATATGGACATTACGAGTTTACGGTTATGTCCTTTGGTCTGACGAATGCGCCAGCATATTTCATGAATATGATGAATAAGGTGTTCATGGAATATTTGGACAAGTTTGTTGTTGTGTTCATAGATGATATCTTAATCTACTCCAAGACAGAGGATGAACATGCAGAGCACTTGAGGCGAGTTTTGAAAAAGCTAAGGGAACAACAACTTTTCGCCAAGTTCAGCAAGTGTGACTTTTGGAAGGACAAGACAGAAAGAGTTGCCGTTGATCCAAGCAAGGTAGAAGCTGTGTTACATTGGGAACAGCCGAAGACCGTGACCCAGATCCAGAGTTTCCATGGAATGGCAGGTTACTACTGCCGTTTCATTGAAGGCTTTTCGACCATTGCGAAACCTCTTACGCAATTGTTGAAAAAGGAGAACAAATTTGCATGGACACCAGAGTGCGAAAAAGGTTTTCAAGAGTTGAAGAAGCGATTGACATCAACGCCGGTGTTGATCCTACCGGATGTTAATCAGAGCTTCGATATTTATTGTGACGCATCGCGCCAAGGACTTGGATGTGTGATGATGCAGAACGGAAAGGTCGTCGCTTATGCATCAAGGTAGTTGAGGCCACATGAGGAGAATTATCCAACACATGACCTAGAGCTAGCTGCCGTAGTGCATGCTTTGAAGTTATGGCGTCACTATTTGATTGGAAACAGATGTGAGGTATACACGGACCATAAGAGTCTTAAGTACATCTTCACCCAATCAGACCTGAACATGAGGCAGAGGAGATGGTTAGAGTTGATCAAGGATTATAATGTTGGAATCCATTACCATCCCGGAAATGCCAACGTGGTGCCCGATGCTCTGAGTCAGAAAAGCCATACTGTGAACATGTTGATAGCCACGAGTCAGGATGAGTATGTGAGGATTTCCAGAAGATGCAGATTGAAGTAGTACCAGAAGGATTCTTGGCCGCATTGGAGGTGAAGCCTACCCTAGAGGATCAGATCCGAGAAGGACAGAAGGATGATGACAAGATCCGCAGGATTAAGTCCAAAATGGAGGGAGGCAAGGCAAAGGACTTCAAGTTGGACGAACAAGGCACGTTATGGATGCAGGATCGAATCTGTGTGCCAAACCAGAAGGAGCTGAAGCAATTGATTCTAGAAGAAGCCCATGACTCCAAGTATTCAATTCATCCTGGAAGTGCCAAGATGTATCAAGATTTGAAGGAAAGATTCTGGTGGCCAAGCATGAAGTGTGAGGTTGCCGAGCATGTTGCGCTGTGCGACATATGCCAGAGAGTCAAGGCAATGCATCAGAGACCAGCAGGATTGCTACAGCCGTTGAAGATACCTGAGTGGAAGTGGGAAGAAATCGTAATGGATTTCATTACCGGTTTGCCGAAAACCCAGGGTGGATATGACTCCATATGGGTCATAATAGACCGCTTGACTAAGGTCGCCCATTTTATTCCAGTGAAGACCACTTATTCGGGAGATAAGTTAGCTGAGTTGTACATGACCAGGA
The DNA here is from genome assembly GCA_036346355.1 of Rhipidocladum racemiflorum. NCBI lineage: Eukaryota > Viridiplantae > Streptophyta > Magnoliopsida > Poales > Poaceae > Rhipidocladum > Rhipidocladum racemiflorum. Next base: position 42,630,769 of record CM070573.1, read on the forward strand.
TCGTCTGTTTGCACGGAGTGCCGAAGAAGATTGTATCGGACAGAGGTACCCAGTTTACCTCGAGGTTCTGGAATAAGCTGCATGAAGCCATGGGAACCCGTTTGAACTTCAGTACAGCATATCATCCGCAGACGGATGGGCAAACCGAAAGAGTTAATCAGATTTTGGAGGATATGTTAAGAGTGTGTGCATTGGCTTACGCTACCTCTTGGGATAAAAGTCTGCTGTATGCCGAATTCAGCTACAACAACAGCTATCAAGCAAGTTTGCAGATGTCACCATTCGAAGCACTATACGGTCGACCCTGCCGAACACCGTTGAACTGGAATGAGACAGGTGAACGCCGTGTCTTTGGGCCGGGCATTCTTCAAGAGGCCGAAGAACAGATTGCCATGATCCGAGAAAGACTGAAGATAGCACAATCAAGACAGAAAAGCTATGCCGATAACCGTCGCCGAGACCTGAGTTTTGAACCGGAAGATTTCGTGTATCTCAAAGTTACACCTCTTAGAGGAGTTAAGAGATTCCATGCCAAAGGAAAACTCGCGCCGCGATATGTTGGACCATTCAAGGTTCTCAGTCGCAGAGGGGAAGTTACGTACCAGCTGGAGCTACCGCAATCACTAGCAGGAGTACATGACGTGTTCCACGTGTCCCAGTTGAAGAAGTGTCTTCGAGTACCTGATGAGCAGACACCGCTAGAGTCAATCGAGTTACAAGAGGATCTGACTTACAAGGAACACCTTGTCAAGATTTTGGACACAATGGACCGAGAGACGAGAAACAAGTCAACCCGCTTATGCAGAGTTCAATGGAGCAACCACGCGGAGAGTGAAGCAACTTGGGAGCGCGAAGAGGAATTGAAGAAAGAGTTTCCGAACCTATTTCTTTAGAAAGCCCTGAATCTCGGGGACGAGATTACATTAGAGGAGGTTTGTAACACCCCAAAAATTTGCTTTTCTTAAATTCATGAGTGATTTGGCACTTTGGTGAATTTTTGGAATTTTCTGGATTTTATTTGGATTTATTTGGAATTTATTTGAATTTATCCCCTTTTGAAATAATTAAAGAATTTGACTTTGCAAATAAAATTTTGTTGGAAATATTTTATTTGAGTCCAAAATGCCCCAAAATATTTTCCAGAATTTTTCTGGAATTTTTCTGAGAGTTTTGCTATTTTTAATGAATTAAATGAATTTCTGGGAATTATTTGGATTATTTAATCGCTGGAAAATGCGAGTGGGTTTGTACTGTTCACCCGACCGAGTCCGAGTCAGACTCGAGTTCGAGTCCGACCCGAGCCACGTGTTCGAGCCGAACCCGCTCGGCTGAACCCTAACCGCGTGACCGTTGGATCGAAATCCAACGGCCACGATTGAGCCACGTCGCCCGGACCCAAGCCCGATCGAGCCAGCCAGCTCACCGAGTCGGACCCGAGTCCAACTCACGCGACCGTTGGATCGTGATCCAACGGCTCTCGTTGAGCCACGTCGCCCTCTCAGTGTTGCCGCTGGACTCCGCCGCCGCCCGTGCATGGGTCCTCGTTTTCCGCGCATATCATGGACGTCGAGGGGCTATTTAATGCGCCGCCATCCGTGTCGGGACCCCCTTTCCCGTGCGCACCCGTAGCCCTAAGTCACGTTGCCTGAGCCGCCGCCGTTCGCCCGCGCGAGCTCGCCGGAGTTGGAAGCCCGTCCCGCCGCGTTCGTTTGCCGATTCCGCCGCCGTTAGTCGTCCTTCGCCGCCGTTCGTCGTCCTCCGCCGCCGTTGAGCCCAGATCCGGAACCGCAAGGAGGAGACGCATCGGAGGGGACCTCTCACGTCGCCGGAGCGTGCCTGGAGCGCCGTTCGTGTGTCGTTGTTTTCGTCACCGGCCGTCGGAGCTCCGTCGCACGCCATCGCCGCCTCGCGAACTCCCTCAATCGTCCGATCCAGATCCAAGGGCCCAGATCGCGCCACGTCACCCCGGTGAGTTTCCACGTTGAGATTTCCAGATCTATTTCCAACTGTTGGATCTAGATCCAACAGTTTAGATCGTGCCACGTAGCTAGAACTGCACTAAGATAGGATAGATCTCAGCCGTTAGATCTAGATCGAACGGTTAGGGTTAGCCGCGTTGTAATTCCTAGATTGGATCTTGACCGTCCGATCAAGATCGAACGGTCCAGATCAGCCGAGTAGTTTTCTACTGCGTTAAGCCAGATCTAATCTGGGCCGTTGATTTTCAAATCAACGGCCGAGATCACGCCACGTGGTGAGGAGGCCCGGCCGTCGCGATCGGTAGCGCCCGCAGCCGATGCCGCCACGTCAGCCGTGACGTCACGAGGGGCCCGCGTGTCAGCGACAGAGCCAAACCGCACCATGATGTCACGCTGACGTCACGGTGGGGCCCGCCTATCAGCCCACTCGGCTGAGCTGTGTGCTGACGTCACCGGCAGGGCCCACTTGTTAGGGACATGAGCCGTGGAACGGGTCCACGGTGGACCGAGCCAAACCGTGCGCCAGGTCCATGGACCCGAGACGACGTGGCGGCTACTGATTGGTCCACGTGTCACCGCTGACGCAATAATTGATTTCCGAAAAAGAAAATGATTTATTAATTCGAAATATTGATTTCAAAAATGGAGTCAAACTTCAAAAGCTTATAACTTTTGTATTTTAACTCCGATTTGAGTGATTCAAATTTCTAAATTTGTATAAAATTGAGATCTACCTAATGATGAATTTTATTTAATTTTTGGACTAAAGTTTTTCTCTGTAATATTATTTAATTGATTATTTACAACTTTAAATGCTTGTAACTTTTTTATTTGAACTCCGAATTTGACGATTCCAGTTTCTAAAAATTTATAAAATTATGCTCTCTCTGTTTGTGAACTTTATTTGGATGTTTGGACACTTTTTGTCTACTGTTTATTTATTATTTGCTATTTGCACGCTTTACGAGTAGACGTTGAAGTGCCCGAAGGCTTCGAGGGAGAAGTGTTGACCCAGGAGCCAGCTCAGGACCAAGAACAAGTACTTTTTGAAGGCAAGTTGTGCTTTGACCATGTTGATCCCAATTTCAAATTAATTCGATTTAAAACTATTGCATGCTAGTTCAATTAGAAAATACTTTATTAAATTATGGGAAATTAGATAAATGCCAGATTGTTGTATGACACCTTGGTTAATTAAATATGTGCCATGACCCCTTGTCACCCTAGTGCGGATTACTAGTTGGATATTACTAAATTGCCAACATGGGAATTTAGATCGTTGTAGTATATTGGTTAGATCTGCTACGTGCTCATGACATGATTTTTTGGACAATCAAATGTTAATATTGACTTAATGATATATAGAACCTGTTTTGGAAAGGTATCATGTGATGTTGATGGCACGTGGTGCATGGTAATCAACTGGGGTTTGATAAATAGTTTTCGACCGGGGCATGTGGCAAGAATGATCGGGTGGGCCAGTTGTGGCACCGGGAACGTCGATTTGGTTCTTCGGGTAGTCTTGCCCTGGTCACCCTAAGGACTTAACCTTGCAAGCCTTTGAACTGAGTCAAGCGTGCAACCACATGTCTGTAATGGGACGGACCTAGTTGATTAAGTTGCTAATAACACACTGTGGGACCTCGGGATGTCAACTACACCCTTTGTGTAGTTGTGCGGGGGAGCGTCTGAGGCTGCGGCCAGTACCCATCTAACGGTGGATTGGCCTAAACTTCGCCTTCGCTAAGGGAAGGGTTAGTGTGCAATCAGGGAGGACCACTTGTCTTTGTTAGAAGTTTCCGAAAGACTGCATTACGGACACTCGCCTTTGTGGTGTTTGGCTGTATCTTGTGGGTAAAGTGCATAACCTCTGCAGAGTGTAAAATCTATTCGAATAGCCGTGTCCGCGGTATTGGACATCGCTCGGGAATTACAGTTAAGGATTAGACTTTCTTGAAAACAACTTGGTCTTGAAAGGTTGGGTTTGGTTTATTAATTATGTTGATGGAAATGTGGATTAGAATCGGGAAAGATGTTTATTTAACTCCTGGAAAAGTTATTGATGATATACTTGTTTCTACTGCTTTCGAATCTACTTATGATACTTGTTAAATGCTCTTTACTGCAAATATACCTTGAGCCACTCCTTTGTATTAAGCCATGCATGTAGTATATTAGCTGCATTCTGTGCATGACTTGCTGAGTACCAAGTACTCACCCTTGCCGCAATACAGCACCAGTTGAAGAAGAGTCTACACCGGCTTTGGAGGAGGAGCTCCCAAAGGAACCGTCTAACTAGGGAGCGAGCCCAGTCAGTTGCCTGTGGTATACTGGATGGCGCCACGAAGTTATCTTATTTTTCCGCTGCAGTTACTTCTCTTTTAATAAGTTTCGCCCTGCGAGGCGTATATTTGTAACTTGACCATAAGGTCAAGCAACCAGTTTGGTTAACTAATTAAAGTACCCTATTATTCGTTGAGTATGATTGTGATATTTGCCAATGTTGAGACTGTGTGCACTAGCGCGTTCCTGGACTAGTGCTGAATACACAGAGGGTCCGGATTTGCAAATTCGGGTCCCGACAACTAAGTTTTGGAAAAACAGCAAGTTTCTATGTTACGTCGGACCATGCACGCTGGATCAAATTCTTGGTCCGTCGTGAACGGGATTTTGAGTGCTGTTTTCGTATTTGCGTCGGACTACATTTTATGAAAAATAGTAAGTTTTCCATGTACGCTGGACCAAATTTTTTGGTCCGTCGTGAACAGCTTTTTGAAGGCTGTTTTAATGTGTGCGCCGGACCAATGTTTGGTCCGTCGTGAACACAATTTTCTCAGGTTGAGTTGTTTTGTACGCAATGCTCGTGTGAGTGATTGCATGGACTGATCTTGAGTCAAGTTGTGGACTTGTGTTCGGAAGTGTGTTTTGTTTGTTCATGTGCAGGTGTTGCTCGAGAGCGAACGTAGTTGATGACGGGACCGGCACTAGGTTCATGGAGGAATTGAGGTTCAGGACTAAGTTCAGGGTGGAACTGAAGTCTTGGTGGTCAAGGATGTTATGCGGGACGTTCGGGCTAAGAGAATGGTGCACATGAGGAGTTGTCAGTCATGTGAGTATGGCAGGTGGGCCATACGCGTGCAGAGTTGTAGTCGTTTGGGGTAGCTTACATCTATTAGGCTAGGTTAGGCCAAGTGAACATGTATGCGTACTCCTTGTGTTTGCTCCTTTAAATAGGAGGGGTGTCTCCTGTTTAGAGGCATATAGGGATCCAGGGGATTGAGATCAATCCAGAGCTTTAGGGTTTGTACTCTTTTGATGGGAGTACTTTAGACAAAGAGAAATAAAGATTAATTCCTTCCAGATCCTCTGCGTGCTGCAGTAATCGCAAAGCGACAGTGCACGCGTTGCTACAGTATTCCCTGTTTTGGTTCTTGTTTGTATGCTTGTTCTTGTTTTAGATTGGTTTTTGTCCTTTGAGTTTCATCTTGATTTGATCCATCCAAAACCTCTCTAGGGTATTATTTTAGAGCTCCTCAAAGTTTAGTTGATTAATCTTTTGAAGATCTTGTTTAATCTTGAAGTTTTGGTTAGATCAATTCTCATCATATTCTGCCACAGCAAGCTTACGAGGTTCAGAACTTTTGATCCGTAAGTCCGATCGAGCTGATTCTTTTTATGTTAGATTCGCCTTGGAGTCTAGTTTCTTGTGTTCAAATTTTAGATAGATCCGATAGTTGGATCTCTAGGAATTCGCGTTTTACCAAACGTTTGTCAATATATTTTTGTTGAATACGAGGCAATTATTTAGTTTTAGTTTGGGGTGAACTTTTAGTAGATCAAATATTTGGTTTTAGCTTCTACATAATCATTCACCCCCCACTCTGATTGCTCTATTCGTATACATCGATCCTACACGGGTAGATCTTCAGAAAAAACATCCGAGTACTCACTAACCACTGGTACATCTTCAATGCTAACTGTCTTCACACTGTTGACCATTAGCTGTCCATCTCGAACGATAGTTGCTTGAAACTCAACTCTTTTACCATCTAGGCTTTCGACTGTTACGACTCTTCGTCCACAGTCTATCACAACCTTGTGCTTGGTCAACCAATCCATTCCTAGTATAACATCTAGGGCCTGAGTGTCCAATATAATAAGGTTCACTAGGAACTCTACCCCATTTATTAGTAACTTTACCCCAGAACATCCTACATTAAATCGGAGTTCTGATCCAAGGGATTGGACTAGCAACACATGTCTAGGGTTCACCATTCTTAACCCATTTTCAATAGTAAAAATCCGAGATATAAAAGAATGCGAAGCTCCAGAATCAAACAAAACTGTTGCAGATACTGAGTTAACTAGTAACTTACTCAGTACGACGTCCGATGTGTTCTGAGCTGTGTCATCGGTAACGTGGTTGATTCGTCATCTCACCGTAGCTTGGGGTGTAGCTCCAGCTTCAGCAGCTCCACGGTTTCCTCCTGGTGCGTGTGTCCTTGCAGGAGTTGTCCCAAGGTTGAGGCGAACAGGCGTCACACCTCCTCCTCGCTTCGGACATTGGTTGGCGAAGTGCCCTGGCTCGTTGCAACTTTTGCAACGTCTCACTGTCGCTGACTGGCTTCCTGCTGGTGCTATTCTGGCTTATGCTAGCGTTTGAAAATTCTGTCCGGCAGGTCTCGATGCTGCTGACGGTGTCTGTCATGGCCCCGAATTTAAATTCGACTCGCACGGCAAACTTAAGCCCTAACCAGCCTGTAGCCGCGATTGGGTTCGAGTAATAACTCCCTAGGGTATCCTAAACCATCCCTTAGAAGTGTCCAAAGCTCAACCGCAAGTTTGGAGCTTGAACACTCCAATCCGCAAATGTATTTCCATCCAAGTTTGGGGCTTTGCAACTTGAGATCCGGGATGATCCAAGATGCGCATGTCGTTTGGTTGCAAACTAGAAACTTTTCGCTCCGGCAGGGGAGGTTTGCACCGAGATCCGACATCTAACCATAGTTCAAACTTGGCGAGAGAAATCGAATCATGTGCTGGAAATTCTGGGCGATCCGGAGTATCCGGACAAAAGGTCCGGAGTGTCCGGGTTGATGTGACCGAAGGACTCAACCCGGAGTATCCGGATTAAATGTCCGGAGTATCCGGATTGGGTCGACCGAAGGCCCTAACCCAGAGTATCCGGACTTTGTGGGGTTTGGGTATAAAATCCCCTTTCTTGGCTCCTCACTCACTTTACCTCATACTTGTGCTCTCCACCTCTCCCGTGTGCTCTCCTCCACCCGTGCTCGTCTCTGGCGTCTCCCTACTCCGGTGACCTCCCGTGGCTCCTCCCCGGCGACTCCCTACCTCGGTGACCTCAAGCTCCTCCCCAAGCCGGCGTCTTCCTTCTCCTACCCGGCTTCCCTTACTCTTCTTCATCCTCCTTGAAGGTAGGGCCTCTTCTTATAGTTGATTCGTTGATTCTTGGTTTCTAGGATCATCCTTGAGGAGATTTGGGGCTTGGTTTGGGGTTTGGGGCAAACCTTGGGGTGTTAGGGTTTTTGGTGGGTGGTTGGATTTGGGGTGGACTAGGCGATGTATGGGTATAGAGTGTGGGATCGTGTGGAGGTGACGACATTCCTTGGGTCGGATCTAGTTTTGGCCATGCGCTACTCAAGTGAGCACCGTATCCTCGTGTTTTGTGCTAGCTCGGAGCTTCTCCGGCTTAGCCGCATGTAGGAAAGTTGTAGATCGGGTCCTCGCGGTACCGTAGGACTCAGAGACACTCCAATCCCTTGAGTCATTGGGCGAAATGCGCCTTGTCCGGAGTGGCCAGAATGTCCGGCTTATCCGGACTATCTGGATGAAATATCCGGACTGTCCGGGTTGCCTGGACTGTTCGGCGGGGGGAAAGGCACTCATATTATATTTATTGCATTGCATACATCTCATTCATGCATTATACTCGTGTAGAGAACGACTCCGCGGAGGTTGGCGCGGAGGTGACTGAGGGGATTGCCGAAGAGCAAGTTGTGGTCAATCCTCAAGCAGAAGCATCAAGCAAGCACCTAAGCATATTTAACCGTAAATGAATTGTATTTTTGTGAATCAATTGTTTATTGGGTGATTAAGTCATGCATTAGGAGTTGGCTTGTGGTAGTGGTATTAGAACCCATTTGTTGCACATATACCCTTTGATAATTGTTGAACACCTCCTTGGAGCTAGTCTATGGGTAGATATATTGTGTCCATGCTTAGTTTTGCTTAGATGTCGGGTATGGGCCAAGTGATGGTTGGGTCCATCGCTTGAGATCAATTACTTCACGAATATTGGGCTTCAACGGGTGGGTTTGTGTTTGGAAATGTGAAATTGGGACCGGGCGAGGGAATTGGATCACTTGGGTGTGGAGACCCAAGTGTTGTAGCCTCGCCTGTGTCAGTTGGGGACCGATCCGTTGTTTGCCATGTTGATCAAGCACCCCTTGTTAATCGCATGCCGGAGAATGGGACGGTAAGCTATTCTTTCATCGCATACTGCCCGATGGGTCATGTCCTCATGTGTTTGGACGTGGTTGAGGGCGAGGCTTAGGCCGACTCTCGAGGGCCAAGCTGGGCTTGGGCCGCTCGAGGGGGTGGTAGGTGCTCGGACCGCATGAAGATGGCCCAACGAGTAGGTATGGATGGGAGGAGGGTTAACATGAGGTTTGTTGTGGCACATGTCGTGCGATTGATGATCCCCTGCAGGGTGAGTAAGCGATTCGAATTGCCGCGCTCTCGGAGATGAGCACGCTTGTATCATCCGACACTTCAACGTAGTAATAACTTAAACTTGATGATAGTTGGATATGGTGGTGATACTTGTTTACGTTGACACTTGCTTTACTTTAAATTGTAAAGTTTCAGATTTCACTTTAGTAATAGGTGCTGTCCTCAAGTGCTATAAAATTTGTAAATGGAGTAGTGGAATGTAACTTTATAACAAAGTTAAGCTTTTCCGCACTTTTACCATAAGTTTGATTCCTTGCTACATCCAAATGCATATTCTTTCGAGTCGGTCATATATGGACCACAGGTAAGTCTTGCGAGTACCTTCTGTACTCATGCTTCTGCTTGGTGGTTTTCAGGTGAGGATCCGGACGGGTGTGAGTTCTGTCCGTACTGTCTCACGGTGACCGGGCGGGGCACCGAGTAGAGGCTACCGGTGGTGTGGCTTACACCCGGGAGTGTTCAGGGGCAGGACACTTCCGGAGTTGTCATACTTTTGTCGTAGTCTGGTAGTCGTGTGTCCATTTTGTTGTACAGCTAGTTGTTTAATTATGTCATGTTTATGTTGAACACTGGTTACTTCGTTGCAACTCTTTAATATTCTGTGGTGCTCTCTTTCTCGTCGGGTCGTGTTGCTTGGTGGTTGTCGGGGTGCTGTTGTGTTGTTCGTGTTCCTTGTCGGGTTTTGTCTTTGTGCGTGCGTGTGTTTGTTGTTGTGCTTCCGCGTGGCGTGTTGGTTGTAGGGGTCTGAGTTCGTTGCCCTTTTATGCAAATTGGGCTGATATGACAGTAAAAACCGGTATGCGTGGCGATCCTGGGTGAGCTTCGGTTCGCATACCGGGGGAATACCAGGATTGTTGTCGAGTTATTCGAAGGGTCTCACTGTGGTCTCAATTGGGCTTGGGTGCTAACACTGCGAGCGCCCTCGGCGATCCGTTGTTAGCCTCCAAATCCGATTAGGATAACTGAGCATTCAAATAACCCGAGGACGGTCTAGGCGGCTCCCCTCACAGCGCTGGTATCAGAGCAAGGTGCATGAAGACGAACCCAAACTGACAACCACTTAGGGATTGCTTAGGACTTGCATAATGCATTAGGTAGAAGGTAATACTTATTCCTGCCCTATGTTATAAATGGTGTGTGAGAAAGGATTGCGTTGGAGCCGTGCATTTCGTGTCATATCATGCATGTGCCATGTTATTTTGCATCATCAGTTGTGTTTTGGGTGTGTTGGACTTGTAGGACTCCATTGCGGGGTGCTACAGTCTAGGTCAAGAAGTTCGGGGTTTTGCCAAGTCTAAGGTCTATCCCTTCCTGGCGGAGTCTAACTCTTATCGTTTGACCTTGGTTGACGGCAGAATGAGGACCCACGGGACTTCGGGAGATGATGGGGGTGTTGGGCGATCTCAGCCTGGCGGTAGCGATCCGCCTCCTCTTCCCAACCTGCTGGATGTATTGCCGCGATCAGAGCAGAACTAGCAGACTACCAACCGAATCTTGGAGATGTTGGTCCAGAATCAGGCTGGTCCAGGTGGCCGCGGTGAGGGGCGAGGCCGACCAAATGGCTATCTGGATTTCCTGCACACTCAGCCACCGACTTTCTCACGAGCCAGCGATCCGTTGGAGACTGATGATTGGCTGCGCACCATGGAGCAAAAGTTTGCTCTCATCCACTATGAGGATCCTCAGAAGGCACTCTTCGCCGCGCAGCAGCTTCAGGGTCCCGCTGGTGCTTGGTGGGCCAACTTCCTGGTAATGCAGCCCGCCGGTCATCAGGTGACTTGGGCGGAGTTCCTTGAGGCTTTCCGGGCGTACCATATCCCGAAGGGACTCGTGGATATTAAGAAGCAGCAATTCCTTGCCCTTAGGCAGTTGAGCAAGTCCGCGATGGACTACTCGCGGGAGTTCAATTATTTGGCCCAATATGCGCCGGAGGAAGTCGATACCGATCAGAAGAAGCAGAGTCGGTTCATGAATGGGTTGTCCGCCAAGATGCAGGACAAACTTTCAGTGTGTGACTTCGCCAACTTCAATGCCTTGGTGAGCTGGGCGATCACTGTAGAGCACAAGATGAGGAACCATCAAGAGGAGAAGAAGCGGAAGAGGACGGTGCAGTTCTCGGCAGGTGGTAGTTCACAGCGGGCCCGAACTGTCCCTCTTCCACCATCGAGGGCCCCTGTTCTTGCACCTTCCCTACCGGTTGGGATGGCCCAGCCTCCTGTCGCTACTCCTCGACCTCCACAGCCACAGCCGGGAGTGCGTGTGGTGACGAACTCTGGACCGGGTCCATGCTACAACTGTGGGCGTGCGGGGCATTTCATCTGCGATTGTCCCTTTCCAAGGAGGGGCAACCATTCCAACGCCCCAAGACCTCAAGGCGCGACTGCACCACCTCCACTTCCTGCGCCGAACCGTGGCCGAGTCAACTATGTTGATGCCGAGGCGATTCCCGAGGGCGCCACTATGTTGACTGGTACATTATGCATTGAGGGACATGCTACTAGGGTTTTGTTTGACTCAGGGGCTTCTCATTCTTTCATTAGCAAAGATTTTGTCATGCAACGTCAAATGAAAGTGAGTTGCAGCCACACCTCTTTCCTAATTGAAGCACCGGGTTCTAAGATAGTTGCGAGTCAAGTAGTCCAAGAAGCAACTATACTAATCCAAGGGGTTCCGTTCCTTGTCAACCTGCTGCTCCTTGATCTTCGTGGAATAGATGTCATCTTGGGCATGAATTGGCTCACACGGCAGCAGGCCATTCTAGATTGGTCTCGTCGCTCCATCTCGCTCAAGGGACCGAAGGGCGACTGGCTAACCCTGTTTCTAGAGGATGGCGAGGCCACTCTTTGCTCCCTGAATGGCGCTGAAGTTGGAGAATTAGAGTCCATTCCCGTGGTTTCTGAGTACCCGGACGTATTTCCAGCAGAATTGCCAGGGATGCCGCCCGATCGGGATATTGAGTTCGTAGTCGAGCTTCAGCCCGGGACTGCTCCAGTTTCCAAGCGGCCGTATAGAATGCCGCCAAATGAATTGGCCGAACTGAAGACACAACTGAAAGAACTGATGGACAAGGGATTCATTCGTCCGAGCTCCTCACCTTGGGGCTGCTCGGCTCTCTTCGTGACCAAGAAGGACGGCTCCCTTCGACTCTGTGTTGATTATCGACCGCTGAACGCCGTCACTGTCAAGAACAAGTACCCTCTGCCTCGGATCGATATCCTGTTTGACCAGCTTGCTGGTGCACGGGTGTTCTCCAAGATTGATTTGAGGCTCGGGTACCATCAAATTAAGATTCGGGTCGAGGATATCCAAAAGACAGCATTCTCCACCCGATATGGCTTATATGAGTACACCGTCATGTCGTTCGGTCTAACGAATGCACCGGCGTACTTCATGTACCTCATGAACTCCATCTTCATGGAGGAACTCGACTCTTTTGTGGTCATCTGATGGGTTCTACGCATGGAAAACAAAATTTTTCCTACGAATGCAACCAAACACCAAGATCATATCTAGGAGATGCATGCAAACGGTTTCAGAAGGACTCACCCTCGTAGACCGAAAGCGGGAATAACGTTCCCGCAAACAAACGTGGTTGAAGTAGGGTACACGCCCGACTTCAAAGTCGCGAAGATGAGCGCCACAAACGGCAGCGCCGCATTTGGTCACACGTGCGGAACAACGGCGACCTCCAATCCCTCGATCCAAGGGGCGGAAGTAGAGGATCCACGGGAAACTCCAACAACACTACGACTTAGTGGTGGTGGTGGAGAAACTATTTTAGCAGCGCTTCGCTTAAGCTATTGCTTGAAAGGTGGAACAGCAGGAGGAGGGAGAAAGGACCAACCAAAGGGTTATGGAGATTAGTCCCTGAGAGAGGAGCTCCACCCTCCCTTTTATAGGAGTGAGTGGACTCTCCACTCTCTCCATGTGAATGGACTCTCCATTCTCTTCATGTGAATGGACTCTCCATTCTCTTCATGTGAATGGACTCTCCATTAAATAAATAAACAATTTTATTTTTGTTATTTTAATATTTGTTAATTCTTTTAATTAACAAAAATTAACACATACCCCCTTGAACTATTCCGATATCCCGAAACTATTCCGGTGCTGTCCAAACTTTTCTCCGGTGTTCCGTATCCACTCAAAAGCGTCGATGAACCTTAAGTGTGTCACCCTACGGTTCGTGAATAAAATGGACATGATCAAGACAACTCTCTGATCAATAATCATCAGCGGGATCTGGAGATCCATAATGACTCGCACTTACTCAACGATGAACTAGTGATCATGTGAACCAAAAACAACATAACCAATTCCTTTTGTCTCGCGATATATTACTTATCCGGGATCCGATCATTGGTATCAACTATACCTAGTTCGATCCCGTTACCGACAAGTACTCTTTACTCGTTCCGTGATATGACATTCTTGTGACCTAGTCACGTGCTTGCAAGCGATGTCAATGTGATATCACCGAGAGGGCCCAGAGTATATCTCTCCGTTATCTGGATGGACAAATCCCACTCTTGATGCATGAGCCTCAACTAATACTTTCATAGTACCCAAATCCATTTTTATAGTCACCGTGTTACGGAGTGACGTTTGATGTCATCAAAGTACTCTTCCGGAGTTAGTGATTGACATCATCTCATGGTCTAAGGAAAAGAGCTATTTTGTATATGTTCAGTACAGCAACAAACTTTAATGACTTGATCGAATTTGCTATACCAACTTGGGTGTGTGTTCATCACATCATTCTTCTAATAATGTGACCCCGTTATTAACAACATCCAATGTTCATGATCAGGAAACCTTGATCATCAGTTAATCAACGAGCTAGTTTAAAAGAGAGGCTTTACTAGGAACCTTTTTTTTATTAAACACACATGTAACAACGTTTCCGGTTAATACAATTTTAGCATGAGAAATAAACATCTATTATAAACATGGAATAAGATAATAAACAATTTATTATTGCCTCTCGGGCATATTCCCTTCATCATCTTCATTGATGATATCCTAGTCTATTCAGCCAATGAGGAAGAGCATGCAAAACACCTTCGCATCGTTCTCGGGCGAATCCGGGAACATTGCCTTTATGCCAAATTCAGCAAGTGCGAGTTTTTGCTGAAGGAGGTATCTTTCTTGGGACATGTCCTCTCCGAGCAAGGCGTTGCTGTCGACCCAAGTAAAGTACAGGATGTTCTCAAGTGGGAGCAGCCCAACACTGTCACAGAGATCCGTAGCTTTCTTGGGCTTGCCGGTTATTAGCGCCGATTCATTCAGGATTTCTCAAAGATCGCCAAACCCATGACTGAGCTACTGAAGAAGGGTGCGGAATTCAAATGGTCAGTGGGCTGTGAGCAAGCATTCCAGATCTTGAAACAACGCCTTACTACAGCTCCTGTCCTCACACAACCTGATATCCACAAGCCTTTCGATGTTTATTGCGATGCATCTGGTATCGGCCTTGGTTGTGTGCTTATGCAAGAAAGCCGGGTTGTTGCCTATGCATCTCGGCAATTGAAATGCCATGAAGAGCACTACCCCACTCATGACTTGGAGCTTGCTGCGGTGGTCCATGCTTTAAAAATTTGGCGCCACTATCTCCTGGGGAACAAGTGCAACATCTATACCGATCACAATAGTCTCAAGTACATCTTCACGCAGGTAGATTTGAATATGAGGCAGAGGAGATGGCTTGAGTTGATCAAAGACTACAGCTTGGAAGTGCATTACCACCCGGGAAAAGCCAACGTGGTGGCTGACGCATTGAGTCGCAAGGCTCGATGCAATTGCCTCACTCTTCAACCTCAAAGTGCCACCCTCTGTGTCGAATTCCTGAAACTCGGCTTAGAGATGGTTGAAGAAGGATTCTTGGCTAATTTGGAGTTGAATTCCACGCTATTGAATCAGACTAGAGAAGCTCAACGAAAGGACGAGGGTATTGCCCGAATTTGCAGCAAACTGAGTTCCGGCCAAGCCACGGGATTCCATCTTGATAACCGTGGAACTTTGTGGTTCGGCAAGCGTCTGGTCGTCCCCAAAGACCAAGAATTGAGAAGCAAGATTCTCGATGAAGCCCACAACTCTTTGCTCCCAATTCATCCGGGCAGCAACAAAATGTATCAAGACTTGAAGCAACGGTTTTGGTGGACTCGCATGAAGCGCGAGATTGCTCGTTATGTGTCTGAATGCGACGTTTGCAAAAGGGTGAAGGCCGAACACCTTAAGCCTGCTGGTACTCTTCAGCCGCTGCCCATTCCAAGTTGGAAGTGGGAAGAGATTGGAATGGATTTTATCACCGGCCTGCCAACAACCGCTTCGGGCCACGACTCGATATGGGTTATAGTCGATCGGTTGACGAAGTCTGCACATTTTTTAGCTGTTTGCACCACCTATCAAGCCAAGAGGTATGCGGAGTTGTACATCTCTCGGATCGTATGCCTTCATGGGGTTCCAAGGTGGATAGTTTCAGATCGAGGCTCTCAGTTTGATTATCGATTCTGGAAAAGTTTGCATGAGGCATTGGGCACCAAGCTGCTTCATAGCTCAGCATATCATCCGCAAACTGACGGCCAAACTGAGAGGGTCAATCAGATCCTTGAGGATATGTTGAGGGATTGTGTTATGTCTTATGGGAAGAAATGGGATGAGTGTCTTCCTTATGCCGAGTTTGCTTACAACAACAGTTACCAAACCAGCATAAAGATGTCTCCCTTCGAAGCACTCTATGGTCGAAGCTGTCGGACACCCCTGAACTGGTCCGAGAGTGGGGAACGACCATTCTTTGGACCTGATGTGGTTAAAGCTGCAGAAGAGAAGGTGAAGATCATTCAAGAGAATTTAAGGGTAGCACAATCACGGCAGAAGAGCTATGCTGATCGCCGTAGGAGACCTCTCTCCTTCGACGTTGGTGATTATGTCTACCTGAAGGTGTCTCCTCTCCGGGGCACCCGTTGTTTCGGGGTTAAGGGGAAATTGGCACCTCGCTACATAGGACCTTTTCAGATCCTTGCAAGATGTGGTCAAGTGGCATATCAGTTGGAGCTTCCTCCCTCTCTGGCAATGGTCCATGATGTTTTCCATATATCCCAATTGAAGAAGTGCCTCCGTACTCCCTTCGAGTCATTGGAGGTGGACGAACTCTAAGTTCTGCCTGAACCTGATCTATCCTACCAAGAGCATCCTATTCGGGTTTTGGATGAAGCTGAACGCAAGACCCGTCGGAGGACTCTCAAGTTCTACAAGATTCAATGGAGTAATCACACTGAAGATGAAGCCACTTGGGAGCCCGAAGATTGTCTATGAACCGAGTATCCTGAGTTCTTCCGTACCGTGTGAAGTGTTAATGTGCAAATGCTTCGCAGATC